>CM062289.1:197209717-197809717 GCA_031216915.1 Pictodentalium vernedei
AATTTGACCAGCTTCTTATATGAACTTGAAATTTATTTTAAACACTTTAAATATTTTTCTTTAAAAAGAATATACCTTCTGTTACAGAGAAGAACACTCTCACCATGGGTCATACTAAATTTCAAATCCACATCGTTGACGCAAATACAAAACCAACTGCACGGTAACCTTAGTCATCATTGTTCGGCAAAGAGTTAGGGGGTATTCAGAAACCATGAACGACACAGTTTTTTGTGGGGTGGGGTGGGGGTGGGGATTTTAACTACATTCTGTTATGTAACCATCTGACTTAGTTTTGTGTGTGTTTGTATGTTTGGATAACTTTTATTATTTTTTTCTCCACAATTGTGTCCTCTATGTTCATTTATTTTGTCACGATGACATATACGTTTTATGTTTTTTTTCTGATTTCTCCTTCATGTCCACTGACTTCTCCCTCCTGGGTCCTGACTTCTCCCTAAAGTCTCTGAAGGGAGAAGTCACTTCTCCCTAAAATCAGCTGCCAGGCTGACCCATGGGTCGGAGAAGTGCAAAGTACAGAAGAACTTGTCATGAGCGACCACCCTTGGGACTTGCCAATTTAAAACTCCACAAACCCCTCCACACAATCACATCTAAAAAAGAATTACCGAATGTGAAGACGTTTCGGCCCAATTTCTAAGACGTTTTGGCCTCTTAGGGCCGAAACGTCTCAAGGCCGAAACGTCATAAAACCAATTATTTTGGAAATCGCGCGTTATTAGGCCTACTGATTTCTCAACAGCAATCACCACCAATCCTCGTTATTCCACCTGGGGGCGAATTGGCCCGAGGCATTATTTTTTATTTTAAAAATCACTCTCCTAAAATTTTTCACTCTCGTAAAATCTAAAAGTGGAGAGTGAATTTCCACTCTCCTGCTCTCCCGCTCCCAACGGTCACTGCAAACATAACACACAGATAAGTTAAGCTACAGTGTCATTGACACTTTCATTCAATCTGTGATGTTTTAAGCAGCTTATACATCTTTGAAGTTAAAAGACATAATAAAGACCTTTATATATATGTGAAGAGGTTGTGTAATAATGAAATCAAAAAATAATGTTCAGGGAACCCGGGAAGTGAAGCAGTGCCTGTTTACTCTGGTATTCAAGCTCTCTTTTACTGGTAAAATAGGACCCAGTCACCCATGCCTAGGGTGGAAGACCTATAAAATGGGCAACATGGGTACAAACGATTGGCTGTACTTGACTTTATATCCATGTTGCGGTCACGATTAGCCGTTGGACAGACATAGGTGACCATAAACACCAATAAATAAATAAATAAAGTGTGGTGACCACATATCTCGTTTTAACATGGTCTCTATGTCAACCCGTGTCGCGCCTAACCCAGTCACCTCCTTGCACAAAACATCCTCGTCCTCCCACTGCCACTGGCTACTATTCGTGCCCAAAAAGTTGGTTTGTGGCTGGCTTTGGCCGGGCATAATTTTTTTTATACTACGATTGCCGTGTGTATTCAACGTTACGTGTTACAATACAGACATTGATAAATACGCTAGATATATCAAACGTGGAATACGGCTTAAGTGTAAGAACATCATGTATAAACGTGTCTGGTCGGTCGTTACGTATCAGACTGACGCTAAGATTTAAGATTTATTCAAGCAATTAACACCTACAGAGAGGTATATTGCGAAAACAAAATAACAATGACAGGATGAAACTTCAAAAGAAAAGAAAAAGATGTTAAAAGTACACAAAAATAAGCTATATATATCAACATAAAGAACGATTATTTTTATTTATTTTTGAGAGCTCAGCTCCCCTTTGTTGAAAGAAGCTCCGAATCATGTTACAGATAGGATTACATAGCTGGGGGATATTGTTTCGCATTATCAGCTTAGATTATCCTGTTATATCCATATAGAAGGTTTTCAGTCTCCTTATTAATTTCTTTTAGGAGATTTTTTCTCATTTTGTCATACGCGATACACTCCATAACGAAGTGAAACTCGTCCTCAATCGCCCCCGAACCACAAACCTTACAAAGTCTCTCTTTAACCGGGATAGGAGGCTGTGAATGCCTCCCTTTCTCGATTAATAGACCGTGGTTACTAATTCGGAGTCGAGTGAAGACATTTCTAGCTTCCCGAGAAGTGGCGTGTATCAGGTATGACTCCATAATTGTAGCCGTTTTTAATGTTATGTATGCATAATTTGTTTTTATGTCGTGAATGAAATGCTCCAACTCCGATCAGTTTCAAGCAAGAAAGTAAACAGACCGCCGAATGTGATATTATGTTCCAATAAGAGTAAAATCCTCGCCCTCTGATTGGATGAGAGCTGGCGTAGTTTCTTTTATGTTTACGGCTCCAATAGCAAATGTTACCGTCTGACGTCACAACGCGAAATATTTGGAATGACGTCGCTCGTTTCGCAATTGCTTCAACGAAGTGACTAGCAAGTCGCTTCATTTTTCTGGATGTTTCACATTTACAGCAAACTGTGTTCCGGATGAAGTGGTGTTTAAATTGCAAACCGATTAACGATTTGAACCGAGGTGGAATGAGTTTATCTGGTTTATTGATTATTTATCCAGTGCCTTCATGGGGTACACGGGAGGTTTATTTACTAAACCTGTGGTCGTTAAAAGTGCCTTGAACAAGGCAACTTTTAACGATCACACAAATGGTAAATAAGCCTCTCGTGTTTCACGATGTAGGTTTTGAGCTATGGGTAGTGTCTTATTGGAACATATACGTTATTGTGATGAGTTGGCGGTAACATGGTCTGAGGTTTGCGGCTCGGAAAGTATGTTCAACCTCGACGCTTCGCGTCTCAGTTGAACATAAGCTCCGAGCCGCAAACCTCAGACCATGTTACTGTCAATTCATCACAATAATTTATATTATTTCAAACATATCAGCTTCATTCACTTAATCCAAGTTTAATCAACAATTTTAATACAGAACACAGAGTACGGGGGACAGGTATCAACAACCTCGTTAGAGATTTCCATTTCATTCACTCGCGCCTGAAACACTTGAAAAACTTCGACTCGGATCTTTGATTCTCGTCCCCCGTATTCCGTGCTCATTGTGTTCTTCTTAAACCTCAAAACAAATTCAGATTTAAAATGGATTCGTATATTTGCTAAAAAATGTAGGCTACTATGTTGAACGATTATTACTGATTCTTGATACTGATTTGTTGTTTGTGTCTGCGTCACGACTGCTTGTAAATGTACGAGCTTTCCTTTAGGCCAACGTAAACAATTTGGCGCACCATTTAAAATGGGTAATGCAAAAGACATTGGTGTTTTTTTTTTATTTTCTTTTTCAGAAGCATACGATTCCAATGGTTCCTATTCCTAGTATAGTTCCTGTGCAGGATTTGTCCGATTTCGAAAAAGCTATGGTGGTGGAAGCAAAGTTCTTGATTAATCAGCTACCAGCTTTAAAACAATCATTAAACTCCATAGGAAGAAATTATAGACAAGAGCCTCATTAGATTATCCACTTATACCAAGGATGATTCCCTGGGGGAAATTGGGAAAACGTCGTTGCCCTACTTTTTTGCGAGGTTCCCCCCCAATCCCCCCCCCCCCCCACCCACACAATTTCAAGATCTGAAATGGCTTGACCTGGACGAATATCCAGAATACTTTGCACCTAGCAAGACGAAGGGAGTGCTCGCTGTGTTCAACTCAGCGGGAACTTCTTTCGTCTTGCTAGTGGCATGAAACCAGTTTCAGTTGTCTGTAAGTTACTCGCTTTCCAAATTATAAATTAATGTATATACTGCCGGATGTAAATACACAAAATCACGTCACGAAAGTGACATCCTTGTTAAGCTGACGCGCGTTAAAATGTTTTTTTTTTTTTGCAAATCATAAAATTTGCTTAACAAATTATAAAATGATATATAAAGTCGGATATAAACACACAAAATGACGTCACGAAAGTTACATCTTGCATGAAAGGTGTTTTTTCTGCAAATTATAAAATTCTCTTTCAAAATTATAAAATGATATATATATGCACTCGGATATAAATACACAGAATGACGTCACGAAAGTGAAATGCGCGTTTATGTTGTGTTGTAACACAATATGTATCACCAGAGCATTTCTTCATTGTTCTCAATAACACGGATGGAGGGTGATGCATCTTAATTGTCAGGCGATCAGGCTAATGGAATTAACTGCAGAAAATCAACAAGAATGCGGGTTTTCAGAAATAAGTTTCATAAAAAATGATTGATGTCATGCAGAGGAATCCAAATTTCGGACAAATGGCAATAACAAAAACATACGCTGCAAAATTGCCGTAACATATTGGACAAGTCTTGACAACAAGCTACCGGCATTTCCATCATGAAATATTACTGACATGACAACCGTTACTTATTCCCAGTTTATCGGTTGATAATGAATGTCGAACAAGGAACTGGGAATAAGTAATGACTGACTCGTCCCCGAAATATTCCAGTTAATAAAATACCGTGTTACACTATTTTTGACAATGCCGACCCCTTTTATGAAATTATGTTCGATCTTTGAGAAAAACCGATAAACTCATATTTGAGTTCACAACATACATCAGAATTCTGTTGATAGGCCATATAGAGTAGACTCTTAAGATCCATAACGTGCAGCCGTACGTTAACCCTTTACGTAACATAACGGTCAAAACCGGCCAGCCCTATTCGCAAAATATCCATTCAAATTGCATTATTTTTTTCATTTTTTGTCTTAAAAACATAGCTCATGACCACTCACTGGACGAGATAAATGGTGTGTCACCCAACTGCACCCCAAGAATTTACACCGCTGGTTCCTTCTCGTTACTTATTCCCATTTCCTTATTCGACATTCGTTATCAACCAAAATCGCAACCATGTTCTATCAAGTAATGAAACGTCTTCAGAGAGAGACATTTTGAAGTGTATTTTTTCAAACATTGTGACCCCTCCTCCAATCACAAGGGTACACTCGCAGCTTCCATACCATCTCCCACTTAGGCCTTTCTGATATGCCACATGCTGCCTTCCCCCATGAGATGCCCACCCCAGGGTGCCCGGAGTAACCAATGTAGATCCCTGGATACACGTCCTGTTTGGGACGAGCTGAAATGTTACTTAACTCTTAATCCGCCGAGTATTTTAAATATATTTTCCATCAGAAGTAATTACGACTGCTGTTAAGCAGCCATAACGAGATTTGAGAGCAAATTCATGAAACTTTAACTCAAGAAATCACTGGTCAACAAGTCGATTCAGTTCACAGGGGTGGGGAGTGGTGGTAGTGTTAAAAGTGCCCAAATTATACCAACTTTAGTATCAAGAGATTTCCTGACCAAGGCAGAAATATCTGCCAGCAGTAATCAAGGAATTAATGGTACACTTCATTTTGTCATTCCTCTGGAACCATTAAAAGGAAAAAAGTATGTTCCAAGATATGTCTTATTTGTACGCCCCAGAAATTGTAGAAAAAAAAAACTTTTTTAACACATACACTGTTCTCATCTGGAGATATCATTGAATTTTTTTTCGTAAGTGAATATTCCATAGATTTAGGAATGTAACTAGAACTGTTCCACAATGGAACCAAGCATACTGCACAGTGTGCAGTGCTGATTGTATGATATATTATCATAGTATTCTAGATTTTCAATGTTTCTTTTCTGTATATTAATGTGCTTAATGTTGATGAAATAAAATTGTTCGAACAAAAAGCAGTTTGTTTTGCACGACCAACCCATTAATACGAAAACAACCCTCTATATGGACGAAAGGTCATTTCACACCAGGCGTATAGGAGATTCGCGTGCATGTGATAAAGCGACGTTTATTCAAGGTTTGTAATTTCAACGTAATGTGATACATTCATTGGAGCCTCACTGTAATATAAAGACAAAGAAATGAAAAGGTGATACACACAATCAGGAAGTTGCTAAGAAGGGGTGACCCCGATTGCCCACGTGTCAACGGTGCACCCGTCTTCAACGAATTCTAATCCTGCTTGTGTGGAGTTAGTAGGAAGTCTGACAGTTACTCGCCGTCACTTCACCCGTAAAACTGCCCGACACGAGGTGACCCCGGCTGTCGAAAGTGTCGTTCAGTGGCGTATCCGGGGGCGGAGGGGATGAATGGGGACGAATTTTAGTCATGCCCCTTAATTGTTGATGCCTTTCACAACTTACAAATTATCGGACACAAACGGAAACGGACTCAGAGTCATGGAAATTGCGGGGTTTTTTGTCTCAAATTTCAAAATTTTCCTGGGGGAGGCCCCCCTCCAACAAGAGGGGAGCCCCCTAACTTTGATATCCTAGCTACGCGCCTGGGGGTCATTAAACCCTAATAAATAAATAAGAAGGGGTGGCACTCCCAATAATTTTTAGTGGGGAAATTTTTCGTCCGTATTGGAGTCTTAGATATCCGTTCGCCTCCTGTTCTTTCTCATAAAACGAGATATTATACTTGGACCGATGTCACACACGCACAGTCGGTCATACAAACGAGAGCCCTAAGAGCCGGATTCGGGATTGCGGGGGGGGGGGGGGGGGGGCAGTATTACCAATTCGGAGTACCTATACGGTACGTGTAACTAAATAAAAAGTTGCGTCCACGACTTCTACATATATATTTTATTTATCCACAAATAAATTCCAAGAAGTATTGAGTTTTTTTAACTGTAAGCCCGACTAATATTTCAACAAAATCGCCAAGACATACCTTCAACGAAGGCATGCCTTAATGAAAGAGTTTTGAATATTTTATCTGTCCTGGATGAGCCATCACGGCCGGGACAAATCAGGTTCACACCCGCTCATTCGGTGAGGACATGACAACCGTTACTTATTCCCCAGCTCCTTATTCTACATTCGTTATCAATTGATAAAATTGTCCCCTAAAATCTTTGCCCCTCCCCCCCCCCCCCCCCCCATACTTGCCCAATGCAATTTTCACACTACATAGAGCCCCCAAATGGTCTCCAATTTTGGGGCTGCACATGCTACAAATGCTTCATATCCGCTCGTCGAGCACTAAATTTTGCAAATTTTTTTCGGGGTGAGGGCTAGTCCTAGCCAGGACCCTCTGGTCCTTGCCCCTCCTCCCATTTCCTGGATTGAAGTGGGGGAGTGAGCTACGACCGGAGAGTCCTAGTTAGGATTAGGGGGCTGTGGGAGGGCTTGTCCCCCCCCCCCCCTCCCCTAAAATTTTCGCTGCCCCCCCAAAAAAGAAAATATTGGCTCACTGCACACTTTACTTTCACACAACATAGCGCCCTAAAAATGGTATCTGAGAGCACTAAATTTTGCAAAATTTTCTTAGGGTGAGGGCTAGACCTAACCAGGAAGGGAAGTGGGAGGGGGGGGGGGGGGCACCGATCGGATGGTTCTAGCTAGTTAGGATTAGGGGATGCCTTTCAAATATCATCTTTACCCTTCTCCAACAACAACAAGAAAAAAAAACTGCTAGAGCACCCCTATTATAGACTCCTGGCTAAAGCCTCCCCCACCGCTTGCAGTGTGAAAAAGCTATACACTTGCATCTATCTGCGCTTTTACCCTTTCACCCCCAGTGTGCATAAATATTTGCGTGAAGAAAAAGCTGGTAGTGGACGAGCAGACGATATAAAGAGCAAAAAATATGAAGCGAGGTTCGCTAATAATTTAATCCAACAGCTCGAAGGAGCTGTTGGATTGAATTTTATTACTGAACTTCCCAACAAACCAGGATGGTTTCGCCATTTCGCAGTTGACAGTGTTGACTGAAATGATACCTTCCAGGGCGCCAGTGTTGAAAGGGTTATGATATCGTTTGAGTATATAAGTGCCTGAGAACTTTCATCAGAGACTCTGTCACGATCAATGTCGTTAGTAAAATATTTTTACATCGGCTTATGTAACTGTAGCTGTAGAGGTGCAGGCTGCAAGCCGAGAGGTCCTCGGTTCAAATTCCACCTGCGGCAACCGCGTTGTGTCCTTGGACAAGACAATTCCCCCCCCCCCCCCTGCCCACGTGGGGGCACGGTACTAAGGCGTACTGCACGTCGATGGTACACTTGTCTTCAACCAGTGCTCACTCTGCTTGTGTGGAGTTAGTATGTTGGGATTTGACAGTTGCTAGCCGTTACTCGGTGGTTCTCTCCGGGTACTCCGGCTTCCTCCACCCGTAAAACTGCCGTGGTCATGATTACCATAACGCAGAAATATATGTGACCTTAAACACCAATAAATAAATAAATAAATAACTGTAGTTATTTGTGATTGGTAGAGCGTCGGGTGATCATGCAGATCCGGCAATTGTCAAACAAATAGGTAACTGAATTTTGGTAGCTGACTTTTACTGCTTGTAGTTGTTCACGGCCCGTATCAGGCCGACAACAGAGCTAAAGGGGAAACGTTTGACATATATATATAGTACACGTGGAGACACCTGCTAAGAAAACACCCACATATGGTGGATAAAATGAATAATAATCTGAATTTCTAAAAAGCATTATTGCATGTAAAAGACCAAGCAAAACTTCGTGAGTGAACATCCGATTTGCATCTTCAGGTCCATCAGCGGAAATTTTGCGACCGCATTTGTAATAATTTCACAGCGTTGCCTTTTTTTGTTGGGTACAGTGTTTCAAGTGGTTAGGAATAAATTTTATACCACGACTGCTGTATGTATTCAACACTACCCGATACAGACATTGAGGAATATGCTAGGTACCCCACATGTGTAATCTGGCCCACGGGTAAGAACGTCAATTAAGAACGCATCCGATTGGTCGGTAAGCATCTGAGTGACGTACTGTCGTGAATGAAATGGTTCGACAAAAAGCGACTTCAATCAAGAATGTAAACAGACCTCCGAAGGTGATATTTGTCTTAAAAAATATCGGCTTCATTCACTTATTCAAGTTGAATCGTGGTATAAAGAACACAACTCGGGTAGAGTAGGCCTATGGAGCACCGGAATCACCTACCCTTTCGCCGCCCCCCCCCCCCCCCACCATCAAAAACAAAACATTGGCCCACTGCAATTTTCACACAAATAGAGCCCCCCCCCCCCCCCCAAAAAAAAAAAAGTCCAGTGCTGTAACCACTGAGCCACCGCGCTCCCATTTTGTCTATTCTCGTACTCCAATCTGGCTATTTTTATTCACTTGACTTTTTGTTTGTTCTTAATCACTGTTTCTACCTGCGCCACCTTCTACTGCTTATTCTACCTTACACTTTGAACTAGCAGAGTATATTTTCACCGTTTTGGAGTGTACCCAAATAGCCTGGTCGAGTTTTGAGGGGAAGCAGTTCTACATCTGTTACTATTTTTAGTACTTTTGCGATTCTACTTGCTCCCCCACGCTCTTCCAGCCACTCCTGTTCTTGTTTTGAATTTTCAAAGGGATCCAACTTTCGTCTTCCGACTCGCATCAAACAATCAAAATGCTCTGTGCTGTTAGGATTGAATAACTCATCAGATCGCTCGATTCACATTACCCTTTATCCACTTGCACTTCAGTTATCTCCCTTGACTTTATGTGGTGTTTTGCCGGAAGAGAACTGTGTGATGACTCACCGAATGCTCCCTTGTCCTTGAGTTTCGCTGGGTAGACAATGTGGTGGGGGACAAGTAGGGATCAGTGTTGTTGGCAGACAAGTGTTTCACCGACCCCACTACTGACTATCACTTAAGTGATCTTGATTGTCACTACACGATTTATTCGTTAGAGGTTTGCACCATCAGGTCTGTGTTATTGGCTTCCACAACCAGGCCGTTATTATTTGCTTTTGTATATATATAAAAATATTCTTACAGTTGCACTCCAAAGCTAGCAACATTGCTGATTGGCAGAACTGGGTAGATATCCGTTATCAATCAATGTCAAATGTAAACTTGGTAAGTAACTGGTTAAATGCGGTGGAGAAAGATGTGAATCCTCTCCTAAAATTTGCATATAAAGAACTGGAGGGACACAAACCCAGAGGCACATGCGACATCCAGTCAATCTTATCAGACTGCGGTTTTTCACATGTGTGGCTGGATCCCAAGAGTGCGCCCCCTAACTTTTGAAGGGAGCTTGAAAGAAAGGCTCACTGATATTCATGCTCAAACCCTGGAAATATTTAGATTCAAAAGATGGAGTACAGCCTTCCAGCGGTAAATTACAGTTCTTTTATCTTATTAAAGAGAACTATGTCAGGGAGAACTACATTGATGCACTGCCACAAGACGAAAGGAAGGCCGTCACCAAACTTCGCATCAGTGCCCACGATCTAGAAATAGAACGTGGGCGTTACCACAAACCTCTTCCAATACCACGCGACCAGCGTTTTTGCAAACAGTGCAGGTCGGGGTTGGTTGAAGATGAATTGCATGTACTCTTTATTTGCTCGCATTACTCCGAGCAACGTAAAGATGTTACAGACATAGTCTGCAAAAAATATCCCAGCTTTATACATCTTCAGCTGAAAGAAAAAGCAAAATTCCTGTTCAATTGTCCAGATCAACAAATATTGTTAGCTACTGGAAAAATGATACACCGTATGTTTATGAACAGAACCCTATAGTTTTTCTACCCGGTGGTAATTAGGCTTCTCTTCTATAACCTTCTTCTAAAAGGCATTACTACAATGGCGTGTAACCGTAAACATACTCCTGTGTCAACCGCTAGACGCCTTGCGACAGTGTGAGTATACTAGGCTTGTGACGACAAAAAAGGGCTTAGCAAACAGACCACGTCTCAGGCGAACCACGGTGTATATGAAGGTGTATACTGGGAAGCGATTGTGTGTGTGTGGGTGAGCGAAAAGGTGTGTGTGTGAGGGTTTAGGCATGCGTAAGGGGCGTCTGGTGCATGGGTGTGACAGGGTGTATGTGTGGACGTGTGCTTTCTCTATCTCGTGGGTTCAGTTCACCACTTACAAGCTCAGACGTTTTTAATTCTTTTATTCTTTCAATATGTGTTTTTACTTTATACTAGTTTTTCAAGCCATACCATTTTGTATCACATTTGGTTGTGCAATAAAGTATTATTATTATTATACCATTTATTCGTTACATGTTTGTACAATTATACACATACACACTGCATGGTATAGCTATTATCGTCCGATACTTGGACCACCACTACCGACGCTCACGACTACTACTGTTTCTACCACCAGTTGGCGGCGTCTGCATTGGCAATAAAATGCCCCTCCCCCCATTTCCACCCTTGCTAACACTACCAGCCCCATGATTGGCCTCTACACTCTAAAATCAGTTTGGTTAAAAATCAACCCAAATCAAATGAGTTGAGTGAATATGAACCCAATTGGGTTCATGTTCAATCAACCCAGTTGATTGGGGTTAGTTTTTAACCCAACTGATTTAGAGTGTTTAGCCGGGCAACCATTGCCGGTGTTATGCTGGACTTTCTATCTAACATCACTAACCTTTTCTATGTTTGGTCCTATGAGCACTACTAGCAGTTGAATACGGATTTTGAGGGCCTGGTTTGAAAGATGTGAGATGATGCCTCACTGGAGAATTTCCTCAATTGGCTCCCATTCCTCTTACGGTGAAATGAGCAGGGTCAAATGCTGGAAAGGGGCTCTGCAAGCGAGATACCACGGAGGATGGTCATCTGATACGCAGATGAAAACAAGAGGGACGGGATGTGGAGGCCCTTATTGAGGTACTCATCTCACACGACTAATACTATTAAAAAGGGTATTTAAGGGCACAGTCGGATCCTTTAAAAATCAATCTGAAAAGGGATCCCGTAAGTGGATTTTTTAACCTGATTTTGCAAGGGGGGAACGACTGCTTCTCGACAGACGGTTGGGGTAATCTCCTTCTGGTGACGTGCTGCGAACCCTAGTTTCTGTGTGTGAGGCGGAGAGTATGAGGAACGGGCTGGCAGTTAGCACTCAATAATGGTGTTCAGAGGACTAGCTATAGAAAAGGCCAGTGATATTTGTGGTAGAGTGGTCCAAACATAAGACTAATAGGGTTGGTCAGTCGTATAACTGATAGAATCATGGAAGGTACTAAGAGCTAGTCGTTGAACTGAGAGAAGCATGGTGGAAACGGGGGGAGCATATGGGTCTGCAATAGTCGGAGGATCCTGCATAGTTAAAGAAAGTGGTGATCGTGAACGTCGATGGTAGTGATGTGAACAGCTGCAACAGTGACGGTGGGTGGGGAGGTGGACATAAACAGTGGCCTAATAATATAAGCCAATAGCAGTGGCCTAATGGTCCATATCAGCCTTAATTGTGAAACTTAACGTCGTCTCTTCGAACCAAGAGTGTAGATCGAAGGAGGTTTTCCACTTTGCTTTGGAAGCACTGGTGTAGTTTTCGCATGTAGAGTGAAAGCTCTCAACGTGTGGTTCGCCTCGGACGCATCACAGTAGTCTGTATGAGCGTCTACAAAAAGAAGAAAGTCGAATAACAGAACGAAGTTTATTGGATGTTGATGAACCAGAAGGTCTAAACTTTATTGTTTACGAAGTCTAACTGTTTATAATATGTGTCGTTGAAGTCAAACTTCTCATAATAGTAATCTCTTGTTCGGTTGAAAATCAATTCTTCCATGCACTCAAGTACGTAGGGTTGATCGTCCATGATAAATCTGTTGGCAAACAACTCTCTCCTTTGTTTCAATAATGGCAAATCTTTCAGTCCAAACACACAATACTGATTATACCAGGAACCACCACAGCTACCACTTTCTCCATTTCTAATTTTGAACCTTGCCAGAAAAGGTTTCTTCACGGGATCTGTTTCAGCATGCCCTAAAAGACAGTTTGTATGTGGAAGTTTGAAACTAAGAGTAAGACTTAAACAGTGGCATAACTAAGGGGCACACCCAGGGGCGCCGGAAGCACTTCGGGACAGGGGCACCAAACCCCGGGAAAAAGGTATTTACTCGCACTAGCAGCCCCGCCATGACATGCCGAAGCATGCATGTCTCGAATGCCCTCTTATCGGAAGGGGGCATGTCCTCCCAAACTCCTCCAACTCCCCCACTGGATTTTGAAAACTCCCAGAGCAGATTTGCGGGGTATTTTAGCTTTACTTCAAGAATAAATCATTGAAAAATATTGAGTGAAGAACCTGGAAAGGGCATTGTCTGTCCCCTCTCACCCCCGTGGTCCGAAGGCAGGGAGGACAGCTGCCACCTCTGCCCCCGTGCTTCCGGTGTCCTTCAAATATTTTTTCCTATCGGGTCCATTTTTCATCTGGATTGGATTCTTAGTAAATTCGCCCTTGCTAGTAAGCGTGTAGCTTCTTATGCGACGAGATTTTATACTTGGACACACTCATACAGTCAGTCGGTTTTCGTCAGATCACCGAAATTAAGCAACGTCGAGCGCGGTTAGTAGGTAGATGGGTGACCATTTCAGCGACTGATTCGCGCTCCCGCGCTGTGTCCTTGGGCAGGGCACTTCACCCGGATTGCATACATGGGAGCACGATGACACTGTGTACTGCACGTCGATGGTGCGCATGTCTTCAACCAATCTAACCCTGCCTGTGCGGCGGTGCAGAGTTACGATGTTGGAGAGCTGACAGTTGCTCGTCGTTGCTCGGTGGTTGTCTCCGGGTACTCCGGCTTCCTCTACCTGTAAAACTGTCACCGACATGATATGATCCTGGCTGTTAATGTGTCGTTAAATCCTAATAAAAAAAAAATACATTTGGTCATACAAATGTGGGCCTTTGATACCCGAGTTAGGCTGTTTGTTAGGGGCTGTGCACAGGGACGTGGCTAAAGGTTTCCGATTGGGGGTGTAGGGTAGTGAATTTCCAACTAGGTGGAGGGACCGGGAGGGGTTTCTTCCCTCCTGGTCCCTCCCCCTAGTTGGAAATTCACTATACCGAGAAAAATTTTGAAAACGAAGCCATGAACGGGGGAATAAAATTGATTCTAGTAACTGAAATGCCAACACATTTATGATAGAATTATCAGGTTATTATTATTTGGTATTATTCTGGAACTGAATGTGTGCTAAACAAATGCTCAAGCTGAGAACTTTGAGCAATTCACACTGTCCTAACATTAAATCAGATCTTATGCAGGAGTGATTAATTTTCCATGTTTCATAATTTTGTAACTGTGAATGATGGAATTAACTCAGGATAACGATTTTACATGATGCGATTTTCTTGAAGTGCATTCGGGGGGGGGGGGGGGGTCTAGGAAAAAATTTGCAGACACCGATGCCGTTTTTTTTTTGTTTTTGACCGGTCGGAGGACCCACCCACCCACCCCATGTAATTTTTTTCCAGTTTTACAATTTTTTCCGGGGTTATCTGAACCACCCACCTCCACTAAATACATGCTTCTGCATCATCCTTCCCACCATACTGCACCATAACCAATTTTATCATACAGTATTGAGTGATTGACCTTGTACAGCGGGACAGGTCTTGAAAGAACATCCGTTTTATAGGACCAAAGTGGTCTCTTAAGGCTAATAAACCAACAACATTCAAAGTGGATTATATATCCAAATATATCCCACAATAAAGCCACACAAATATGGATAACATTAGAACTGACTCTTCGAGCCAGTTCTAATGTTAGCCATACATGTGTTTATTTCAAGTAACCTTATTGAACAGTAATGGTTATATGAGAATTTTTTTTTTTTTTTTTTTGTATTTTAGAAAAGAATGTTAGGTAAAAGGTTGAATATCATAAATTACTCACCCCATCAGAACCCATTGCGTCCTCCATTCATATATACAGTGGAACTTCTCTTAAGAGACCACCTTTTTGAGGAACCACCTCTTTTGTGCTAGAGCGTGTTTCATGTGGACAACACAGGAAAACATACCATTTCGGCCAGACAAAAGTGGTCTTTCAAGACAGGTGGTTTTGACAGACCACCTGTCTGAAAGACCCCTTTTGTCTGGCAAAAATGTTGGTCTCTCAAGAGAGGTTCCACGGTATTTGTTTGTAAAAAGCAATAAGTTTGGTCATTTATGTATTTGTTTATTTTTTGACGAAGGTTTGGGTGGGGCATGGCTGGGTTGGGGGAAGGGATTTATTACTTATTTCCTAGAAGGTCTGGTACATGATTTTGTTGACACCTGTGTTCTCAGATGTGTTTGAAACTTTGAAATAAATTAGCAGTTCAATCAGGTTCAATGTTTTGTAGTTTTTGTGTTCCATTCTTCCTGCAATGGCAATAAGAGTAATTGGTGTTTTCGTAATAGGTCTGGATACATCGTTGTACAGAATTGTTCCTGCAGCTGAAATCTGTAACTGTTCCTGACTTCACATAATTGTCTTTGCTCCTCATCTGAGCCAGCCGATCTCACCAGGGTGAACATATTAGAAATTTAATCAAACGGAACACCCTCAAGATAACTTATCCTTAGAGTGCAGTGTTTGATAACTGCAATTAGTGATGCATTTTAACTTGCATTATTCAATATGTCATACATTGTATCACTATAAGCCGAATCATAGCTCAGCCGCAATAACAGTTTTATAATCGTATATAACCCATGGTAGGTACCCCCTGATAACTTGAGTGCCTTTTTATTGGTTCTTGAATGATACTTCACTGATTATGGTATACAATTTTGCCCAAAAGTGTCTGAGGAAAAAATTTGCAAGCATCGGAAAATTTGTTTTTTGTCCTCCTTGACCACCCACCCACCCACCCACCCACCCACCCCGGCATCAGTGTTTTGCAAATTTTTTCCACCCCTCCCCCGGTGCATTTCGAGTATTTTTTTTTATTACGATAAGTAAACGTACTATAGAAATCTCGTACCATTTGACATCATGCATACTTATGAAGCTCGATATTGCGTACACTGTAGTTGTAAATAAGTAAAGGAGACATCAGAATCACCAAAGAAGCTCAAAAATCCAGATAGATGGAATTTCCAACAACTCATGACTTGCCCTCCGAATTTCCAACTGTAAGAAATTTTGGCCAGGATTGGGGGGAGGGTGTGACACCCCCCCCCCCCCCCCCCCCCACACACACCTCTGTCGCCACGTCCATGGCTGTGCATAACATATTTGGAAATATAAAATATACCCATAGTAGCTTGGTGTATCAAATGTTCACCAACAGTGGTGAAGTGGTGTTAACCTCGTGTTAACACCACTTCACCATGAGTGGTGAACATTTGGTACACCAAGCTACTTTGGGTATATTTTATTTATACCATGATCGTCAGATTATTAAGAGTCGCTATTATTTTTTCTCAATTTTACTGAGCAGCAGACGTACATACGTGCGAATCTGTTTTTGTTTACATGAGCATCGGTGGGCGGTACTTCCGCTGTCAATTTAATCTCCGAAACGAAATGGAAGAAGAAACGGGGCCTCTTTCATTTTAATAACATAATAACCTCTTTCATTTTAATAACATAATAACATACTGTTTCGAGTTATGGATGCTTAACATGAGACAATGCATGTTTGTTAATTTTTGGTGTTTTATGGGGTAAACTCATTTAAAAACGTAATAAAAAATTGCCGGTTTTATTTCACTCTTCGCGAGGCGACGTGCGATAAATTTAGACAAGTTCGCATTCAGGTCAACGTAACCAAAGGTCAACTTGGATGTAGTTCCACTGTAGGCAGGGGGGGGGGGGGGTCTGCCAAAAAATTCCAGACACAGGGTAGGGGTGGGTGGGTCCATTGGCTCGGAAAAACGTGGAAATGACCGAAACTGCAAATTTTTTCCAGCACTTGAATTCATGCAAAGAATGATGTCCTTATACCTTTAAGATGATTCAGGGCGGTGAATAGAGTGTTTTAAACATGCTTTGGAGAGAATGTGGGGTATAGACAAGCTGAGAAGAGTCAAAATGTTCTCAGTGAAGATTCGCAAATTCGGCAACTGAAGTGGACATTAGAAACATTAACATACACTGATCAAATTTGAATAATCTGGAAATGAGTTTTGTTATGAACACTTTTTTTCAATTCAACCAAACTGACTCATGTAGAATTACCCTACTGAATTCAGCTATTAATATATTTTAACAAAATATGTCTTTGCTATATAGTCTTTAGAACCAACTCATTTGAGTTTGCCTAATCCCACAGCGCATCTCTCCACATGTAAAAAATTCATTTTGATTAGTTTATATAAATGTAAACTTAACTAAAATCAACAAAAACATATTCAACCATGACTTGGTTAAGAAGTTAACTCTATGAAAAAATTAAGATATTTGTAAATCGAAAATGTTGTGAAAAAAATAAAACCTTGAATATAAAATAAAACATGGAAAAATAAACTGAATCTCTTCAAAATCAACAAAAATGAAACAATCGTATATCTCAAACAGTTTATATAGCATTGAGGGAACATGCGTCCTAATGAGTTTCATCAAATATCTAGTTTCAGTTTGTTCGAGAGGAGAACATGAACAAGTACATTCAATTTAGAATTACTTCCCTTCTATTAGTTTATGCAGGACAAACTGAAATTTGGGAATGCACAATAGCACAGAAAACGGACCATTGATAATTGGCCTGGTTTCAGCAGTGTTTTGACCTTCGGAATGAAATATGGTGGGGAGGGGGGGGGGGGGCTCAGGAGGGGTGGAAAAACAGGTTTGTGGTGGTTGGTCCCCGGCAGGCAGAATTTTTTTTTTAGACAAATTTTAACTTTTGAAATCCCATTGCTGGCGTGTTCACCGCGGTTGGTGTGTAAAGATAAAATTTATGTCATAGGCTTTTTATACAGTAGAATAGCTAATTATGGTATAAATACATGCTAACTAAATAAAATGTTTGGAAGCCCATGCGTCACGGATACTACATGTATTTATCCACAAATAAATTTCCAAGAACTCTTAAATTTTCTAACTATAATCCCGACTGACTAAAATTCCAACTACATAATTAACACTAGACTTTGATGAAGGCATGCCTTGGTGTAGCTGGAAGGTTTTATCTGTCGTCACTTGGGTCATCACTGTCGGGCAAACCTAAGTTTCCACAACCTCCATTCGGTCATCTTCTTGACGCCCCTGTGCCTAAATATAATTCAATAGATAGCGATTTTGTTTTGACTGGGAAAATCGAGGCAATCATGGTCATCATGATGTTCCCTGCAAAATATTTACTATATTGTTATACCATTAGCAGGATGCGGTAGCAGGCTTCCAGGACACATTGATGTCGCATGTCAACTCTGTGAGTTGAATGTATATATTTTTCGTCTTTTACACATCAAAACCTTCATTTTGATGTATATTTTGCGTATATTTAAGACTTGGCACTTTCAAAGTAAACTAATTTTCCTCACTTATGAAGCACCATAACACACACAAAATCCAACTTTCAAATAGACAAGAACTGAAATTTCCTACTCGGTCGGATGTGGCAACCACTTGTTACAACAAACCAGTTTTGTTACAACTCACCACTTTTGTTACAAAATCAACCACTTTTGTTACAAAATGAGCTCAACACTTTTGTTACAACAAACGCGCATTTTTGTAACAAAAAAAATTCGCTCACCACTTTTGTTACAACAATCGCCCATTTTTGTTACAATTTTTGTCAGTGTGAAAAATGAAGTAATCTGCAAGTACTTGGTCATGACGTTTCAGAAAATTCTAACTTTTAGGGCAATGTGACTGCTGTTTCTTTCGCGAGCTTTTGGACACTGTCTTCTTAGATGAGGCGTCTTTTTACTTTATTTAGTTATCTCCTGAATGTCTCGCCATTTCTCTTCTTTTTTATCGATAGAATTGACTTAGTTGAGTAGGGCCTTTTGTCAATACTCTTTAACCCGTCACCACAGTATTTTAGGAGGGCGCGGCGGCCGTAGCGTGGCGGCCTTGTGATCGAGAGGTAATGAGTTCGAATCTCGCTCGAATCTCGCTCGAATCTCACCAGAGTCACCCGGGTTGTGTCCTTGAGCAAGACATTTACCTCACTTGCTCGAGCGGGATAACGGTGGCACAGTGTGCTGAGGCGTATAGCACGTCAATGGCACGCATGCCTTCACCCACTATTAGCCCTGCTTCTGCCGGGTTAGTAAGTTGGAGAGTCTGACGGTTACTCGCCGCTGATGGGTGGTTCTCTCTGGGAACTCCGGCTTCCTCCACCAGTAAACTGTCTGACACGAGATGACCCTAGCTGTCTAAAGTGTCGTTAAACTCCAACAAACAAATAAACAAATAATTAATAGTATTAGAAATGAAGTAAAAATTTGAAAATCTATGTTGAATTTTTTAACATAACAATAAAACTATGAATGTCATTGGAATGAGATCACTGAGCCTGTTCCAATGAGACTCAGACTTGTATTGTTATGTTGACAAAATTGTAACGTTTGTTTTTACGGTATCAGTCTTATTGTGGGTAATTATTTGACTTTTCTGGCCTCTTTGTTAGATACACGTTTACGGACAAAGATCTGGAAGGTCGATATCGAGTGAGAAAACGTATTGTGGTAGTGTGTGGTCGACGCGGGAGTGGGGTAGTTGGGTGGGAGGAACACCGATTATACTCCAATACAATATAACGATTTTCTTTAACCCCCCCCCCCCCCCCCTCATCCATAATGGTTTTCTGTTTAAAGAAAAATCCTATATAGGAGTAAGTCTCACTTTCCTTCAAATATAATAACAAAATTATGGAAGTCATTAAAACTCTGTCATGGAGCAGGTTCCAATAACAATCCTATCTGTGTGGTTTTGCATAAGAAGTTCAAATCTATTCCAGGTAGTGCTGGATTTATTAGCTCCATGAAGTTAGCTTAACGTCGCCTGAAGCTAGTTTGATATTCAAAATCCATAACATTTTAATTCAACTGTTTTTCTTTTTTAGTACAGTACTGTTCACACACAAAACAAGATAAAAAAAAACCCTCGGTTGTGAATACCAGGCTGGAAAGTTTCCAGTCTGACATTCACTGTCGACAGGTTTTAGGCTATCTTGTGTGTATGTACGGTAAAGCAAGCTTCCAATGACAATTTGGAACCTTGCTTTTGAATGTCGATTGTCAAAGTAGTTACAACCTAATATCAAAGTGTCAATGTGATATAAACCGTTCAACCCTTATCTTTTTAATTTTGATGATAACAGTTACCTTATATTCATGCATACATGAAGATGACTTAACAACGTTTGCATATTAGCGCTGGCTGTCTCTGTGGACAGCCAGCACTGGTATGCAAACATTTCCGATATAAATTTTACATATTTGACTTAGCAACAGCTATATTTGAATATAGACAGCCAGCACTGGCATGCAAACATTTCCAGTATAAATTCAGCATATCATATGTTGTGTACTCCAACAACAACAACAAAAACCCATCTAGGAGCACCCACTTCAGTACAACACAGTAGAGGTGGTTTGGGGCTATGCGGGGCGTATTAAACGCTGCGTTCGTGACCTGTTTTTCATTCACATGTGTTGTTTGAACAATTGGTCTAGTCTGCATTGTAATATTAAGGAAGATCTGTCATAACTCAGTGAGGCCTAATCCTCACACCCGTCTTATCCTCATCTCGGTTCGAGTGATCATTAGTGATCACCCTGGGTTTGGATCGCCGGGGAAACTGTGTCGCTCGTGGTCGAGATGCCGGATTAGGGTTCCGGGACAGGTCTTGGAAGGATGGTGAGGTGTTAGGGTGTAGTGATCGCCTGTGGGGTGACCCAACGAGGCGAGCGACAGTGGCACAGTGAGGCCTGACCTCACACCCGCCTATCATCTCGGTTCAAGTGATCACTAGTGATCGCCACAGGTGACCACTAGTGATCGCCTGTGGTGACCACTAGTGATCAATCTCCCGTATGAGAATAAAAGGGATGTGGCCTAAATAATGGAATAAAAGGTGAGGCCTCATCTCACACCCCTCTTGTCCTCATACGGGGAGATGATCACTAGTGATCAACACAGGCGATCACTATGGTCACCATAGGTTCTCGCTAATGATCACTCGAACCTAGATGAGGATAAGAGGAGTGTAAGGTGAGGCCTCACTTCATAGGTCTCTTATCCTCATACGGGAGGTGTTCACTAGAGGGCTATGATGGCAAGATGAGGTCATGAGGCGAGGGCTATGATTCAGGGGGCGTGAGAGCTATGAATTAGGGCCTCACTGAGGCCTCTACCCACTGCAATCTTGTACTCGTATGGGGCGAAGCTCATAAAGTTCCGTTTGGGTAAGATGCGGTGAGGATTCGGTCCAATAAAAGGTCCTTTGGGGTAGGTTTGGGTCGTTGTTGGGTTGTTTGTGGTGATTTGATGTACTCCTTCTGAATCGAACACGTCCTCAGAACACGCCCCTGTCCAACAAGAAGGCGATTTGACTCCACAGCAACCACGTGCTACCCCTAACAACCAACGTCTGTTGGAAGAGTGTGTCACCTTAAAAACACGCGCTGCCCATGTGCAGTGGACCACGTGCCATTATGGGAATGACGTCACAAGATGGCCGATCACGCGGGCTACCATGGTAACCTCAGCCTACCCCTTCCGGTCACGTGACTGATGACGTCAGATGAAAACCTTCACGAGAACCTGCTAAAATGGCAAGAAGTCAACATCACATACTGCTAAGGTCCAAGGCTCAAGGAGTTGGAACCTCCTATAATTGGCACCGATGGGCACGTGCCATGTCAGATATACATGTGGGCATGCGCCCGATACACTACATATCACCACGACAATGACATCGCAAGGTGGCAGGTTACTATATCATCCAATAATAAGCAAGGGTGTGGTATAACTGCTGAACATGCGCGACAATGGTTTGGTTTGATAATCATTATTGGATTGTTGGTGTTTTATGACACTTTAATTGCTGAGGTCATATTGTGTCGAAGATAGTTTACGTGTGGAAGAAGACATAGAGTACCACCGAGCAGCGGCGAGTAACTGTCAACTCTCCGACGCACTAATCCAACAGGGGCAGGGTTAGCATTTGTTGTAGGCATGTGTGCTATCAACGTGCGATACGCCTCAGTACATGGCGCAACCATGCTCCCAAGCGGGCACTTGGGATTAAGTACCTTGCCGAAGAACACATCGCAAGTACCCGGCCAGACATCAAACTCCCAACCTTCCGATCTCAAGACCAACTCTCTAACCACTGAGCAACCGCGCTCCCGATAATCACGACTAAACGTCACGTCTCGCATTATTTGCAGATTACTTCATTTTTTCATACTGACAAAAATTGCAACAATAATGGGCGATTGTTGTAACAAAAGTGGTGAGCAAGTTTTTTGGGGGGTTACAAAAATGGGCGATGGTTGTAACAAAAGTGGTGAGCTCATTTTGTAACAAAAGTGGTTGATTTTGTAACAAAAGTGGTGAGCTGTAACCAAAGTGGGCAAGTTTTGTAACAAAAGTGGTGAGCTCTAACAAAAGTGGTTGTTGTAACAAAAGTGGTTGCAACAGTCGGACGTCTGGGTCTCAGTCCACAACCACACTAACGTTCCCGCTTCGTTGTTGTCGGGTCTGGAATGGTCGAAAGAAGAAACCTGCAAGGCTGTTGTTGCGATGGTTGACGGCAAGCTACAAGCAGCCGCAACGCATGTCGTATTAGCAGAATTTAATTTAATTTTAATACGGCTTTTTTCAGTATTGATAGTATAATATATATTACAATTGAGTCAAACGGAGGGAGACAACTGCTTGGTGTTTCCTTTAAACAATCGCAAATCAACGAAACACTTTCGCATCCGAACATGCAAACGTGGAAGGCATTATGCGCGAACAAGAAGCTACTTGCGAATTTGAAACTTTGCAAAAAAAAGACAAAAAGAATTTAGAAAAAAAAGAAGACAAAAAAGGTCACCTCTTGTATTCTGAAGATAAGTTATTCGGCCACAATTTTTTCCGTTTTCCACGGTGGGGGGGGGGGGGGTCTTGAAAAAAATCCTCTACACAGGGCTGAAAAAACTTTTTTCCACCTCAAGATCACCCACCACTCCCTTTTGGGGAGAAATTTTCATTGGTGGAAATTTCGCTAGGTGAAAAATGCCCACCTATAGATTTTGACCCGTCCACGGTGGCTGTACTGTAATCGGTCCTCTTTATTATATCCAGATGAACGGTAAATAGGTTATCTCAAAATAAGTAAGTATCAATTATAATATTATTAATAATATGGTAAATCCGAGTTGAAAACAAAACTGTAGGTTAGGAACACACTCCATATAGGTCTAATACTCTGAATGCCTAATAGTTCGAACGCCCAATACACCGTAAAACCAATAGTCCGACGCCTAATACCCCGAATGATAGAAAGTCCGAAGGCCCAGTACTCTGAAGGTCAAATACTCCGAAGGCCCAATATTCCAAAAGTTTTTCAATGAAAGACCCGCTTTCCCCTTGTCAACTTTGTGATGGGCTCATGTTTGAAAATAGAATATAAGAATCCATCTGTTCGTACGAATTAGGGCCCCGCCATTTGCTGGAAGTCCTCTGGTGATCGCTCTACACGTACGCCCGTGGAGCAGTCCTATTTAGCGTATTTAGTCGTAGATTTAGCTTCCGGACTCAACTTGACAACGCTTTGGTCGAAGATTATAAAACTGAACAGGTGCACTGCATATAGGACAGGAATGAACCTTGTCAGTTTGGAGATCAAGAAGTCAAAGTCCAGTCTGGGGTGCTCCAGTATGAAAACAACTTCCGGGCCCTAACTAAAATGTTTTGGCCTAGGGTCACGAAACATTCCTGTCCAGGCACCATACAATAGTGACAGTGGAACATGCAATGTGTCGTCAAAAAAGTGTGATAGATAATCTCTGTTGGTTTTTAATTCTCAAACATTAAGATTTTTGCATTAAAACATATTAGTGCATAAACTGTATATTACCTTTATAGGCTCCAGGAGCCGCGACACCAGGAACACTCAGTGATGCGAAAAAAACATCATCCGGGTACTTGAAATGCCGTGTCCAGTTCAGAAATTCTATGCCGTATGTGTGGAAAATTGTAAATTCGGCAAACGCTCGACTAATGGCAACATGGATCGTACCTTTCCACACTTGCAGTCCGTATGGAACGTTTACCGTCTTCTTAATCCATTTGTCATCTAGTCTTCAAGAGATGGAATGAAAAATGAAATTCATTCAAAGTGTTATAGCTTTCTGTATTGTTATATCAACTGTACTGCTGAAAACAACGTACACGGCAATCGGCCACGACTAACTTATTCGTGTGACGATGCTATCGTGGGGAGAGGAAAAACGCGGCCTACTTCAGAAGGAACCAAGGTGTTTTGAGATCTGTCAGAGAGTTTTTACTGGCAACATTACTAGTTGTCAGAACCAATAAAATTGTGTTTTTGTACAGCGATTTTAAGATCAGTTCTGACATGAGATTGAACAATAGTAACGCCACTTTTGTAATAGTAACGCTCACTTTTGTAATAACTGACGACTTTTGCCATATCTCCCACTTTTGTAATAAAAATCGCCAGCCTTTGTTATAAACCGAGGTCACAAGTTTTGTAAAAAAAATCAACAGGTTTTGTCATAAAAAAAATCTCATCACTTTTGACACAGAAATCAGCAGGTTTTGACAGACATTACCTTTTTTCACTAGATTAAAAAACTGTTAGCCCTTAGTAGAATTAACCCATATAATATCGTATACCATCCTGTTGCTGCCAAGTGTAGTACGTAAGTCTAGGCCATGTGATATTGTTGGGTATGTGTTGTTGTTTAGTAAGGTAGTACAGATTAACAATATGTACCCCCGTTGGTGTACTGTTACGCCTTGGTGTTATTTACATTACGCCTTTTACTACCCTCTGGTTGCTATGGGTAAAACGAACTTTTAAATCAAGGTGGTGCGGGGTATGCTATGTTGTCTAGTATGGTGGCATAGTATGGGTGGTGTGTACCTATTTTGGTAAGACAAAGCTGTTTATTGGAAAAGAGCTTTTCAATAAATAATTAGTCAAGAATTTGGCTTTGATAAAACGTAGTAAAGTTGGAATGTTAAAGACTCATATTCAGTTCCAAGAAACTGTACTGTTCACACTTATGTCACACAAGTTAATTGTTACCTGTCAAACATGCAAGCTGACCCTGTCAATCACCAAGCTACTTACTTGCAGGCAGGGACGCGGCTCGAGGTTTCCGGTTGGGGGGGGGGGGGTGTAGGGTAGTGAATTTCCAACTAGGGGGACGGACCAGGGAGTCCCTCCCCCTAGTTGGAAATTCACTACCGAGAAACATTTTGAAAATGAAGCCATGAAATGGGACATAAAATAGATTCTAGTAACTGAATTGCCAACACATTTATGATCGGATTATCAGGTTATTATTATTTGGTATTCTTCTAGGGATTGAATATGTGCTAAACAAAACTTTGAACAATTTATACTGTCTTAACATTAAATCAGGTTTTATGCAGGAATGATCTGGCTCAGTGGTAGACTGTTGGACTTCTATGCTAGAGGTCCCGAGTTTGATCCCGGTACGGGACGACCCGCGTTGTGTCCTTGGGCAAGGCACTTTATCCCGGTTGCATACATGGGGGCACGATGGCGTCGTGTACTAAGGCGTAGTGCACGTCGATGGTGGACATGTCTTCAACCGCTGTAACCCTGCTTGAACGGAGCTTGACCAGAGTTAGAATGCTGAGGCGTCGACAGTTGCTCGTCGATGATCGGTGGTTCTCTCCGGGTACTCCGGCTTCCTCCACCCGTAAAACTGTCACGGTCACGATTAGCCATTGTGCATGAGTATGAGACCTTAAACACCAATAAATATATATATATGCAGGAATGATCATTTTCGATGTTTCATCATTTTGTAACTGTGAATGATTGGATAACGATTTTACATGATGTGATTTTCTTGAAGTGCTTTTCGATGATTTTTTTTATTACGGTAAATAACGTACTATAGAAATTTCGTGCCGATTGACATCATGCATACTTATGAAGCTCGATACTACGTACTCTGCAGTTGTAAATAGTAACAGTTGGAATTTTTGCCGATTTGAAACCACGCGCCTGCTTGCAGGCTTCACTGAATATAACAATGGTTGTTTTGAAATCTCCAAATAAAATTACACTGAGTTTCAAGATGAGAAATTTTAGTGGTCATTTTGCTGAGTACAAGTGAATTGATTCCTGTCAAACATGGAGAATGTGCCTGTCATTGACTATGACAAGTTGCTTTCCTTGAGAGTGAATTACCACATGAACTCACGTGGAGTGGAGTTTCCACAACGACAACAACCTCGTGTCTCTGAAAAAGCAAAAGGATGACAAGCACAGGGTTGAACCCACAGATTCATTGGCTAAAACTGTGATTGCCCTTTTTGTGTTATAACTGGTGTCGACAAGTTGTATCTGGGTGGAATATCCACTTCATGAGTGTCTTTGTGGTAATCCACTCTCCATGTACTGTATGTTGTATGTTTTAGTACTTGGATATAATGTTTCACAATTGTTTGCAGAAAAAAGTCCTGATTGATATAAATATTGAAATAAAAAGAATAAACACAGAATTCGTCCAGGCACATTAGGATTCACTTGGGATAAAAATCGGAGAAAGCTGATGTTTTCAGAAATTAATAAGAACATGTTTTTATCACACGTCTGTTCTATGCACTCCCCATCTATAGCAACACAAAACCATGCGGAAAATGAAAATCTGTTCAGCACATATGTGTGGAACGGAAATCGCTGACGGACTGTTTTTAAATGGAAGCGAAATTTCACTGGAATTGTCTACAAATCGTGGAACGCAATTACAATTTGAATCGCTAGCGATAGATGAAAATCGTCCCCGAGTTCCAGTCTGTTCTATGTGCCTGTAGGCACATAGAACACATTGGAACTAAAGGGATGAAATAGTAAGACGAGTTTCCCTCGCAAATTTGGTTGGCGTTATGTTCTTTGTGTTAATAGTTGTCAAATGAATTGCTGAGTGTCCTTCTAATAATTGTTTGATAGACGTGAAGGCGTATAATAAACACAGAACGACACACGCGCGTGAATGGGTTAATCGAGATGGCACTTGTGCCATCGCGGACGGATAAAACTCGAGACCAGCAGCCTCTCGATCTATCCTTCTGTGCTGGCACTCGTGCCATATCGATTAACCCATCCACACGCGTGTGTCGTTCTGTGTATATGAACAACATAGCAAATGACCACGCAAACCTGAATCGAGCTTTTTGAGATATCGTGATTTTTCAGAATGGTTCAAATTCTGACCCAATTCCATCAGGCCATATATAACTAAATCATTTTCCTGTTCATGCATTTTCAGGCAAAATGATTGGCTAAAGTATTTCTTCTTTTTTTTCATAACACAATGAACCGAAAAAAACGCATTTAGGCCCGTCCTAAACCACGCCCCAATGTCTGTCTTACAAATTACGTTGCACAGTGTGAATGGAAAGGAACCGCTGCACGCTCATGTTGTTTCAACATGAAAAGTAATTAATACTTATCTCATCATATTAAAATGACTTTCAAAATAAAATTTAATAAACAATGAAATCCTTATCATGCTTTTTATTCCATGTTCAATTTGTTTATATGCAATAGTGAATAGATGATCGTCTGTGTTCATCGTTTTACCCAAATCAAACGTAAACAATGGCCGGTCATAATAATCCACAAATGAAACTCACGCCAACAAAACTTTCCAATTTCCAAATAGCCTGAACGAACTCTTTCTGAGACAAAGTTCAACCAACTTCATGTCATCTGGGTTTATATCGAACTCAACATTTACAAACTGTGTTTTCAGTTTCTCGGGAAATGGTCAAAATCAGAAGTAAGTTTAACTCAAAGCTGCTTTGAATGACAGCACTCTCCAGGTCGTCGCCTAAGCGCTAGAATGTTCTATATCCCCTATGGGACATAGAACATTCTAGCACTCAGTCGACGTCTTGTCAAGTGGAATATGAGATTGAAGTTTTGTGGGGGCGTGGCCTATGACTTTCCTTTCAACTTACGCAATTCATTAGTCAAAGAAATTTTTAATGACACAAGAACATGTTTCAGTGAAATGTATCGTTATTTCAAACTGAATTTTAGAAAACAATGCATTTTGTTATTGTTATCACTAGGAAGCATGATGCGACCGGGTTTTTATTTTAACTCCGCAAAGTAGAGAGTGTTTTAATTTATAGCCCATCAAGTTTAATTTATAAGGAATGGTCGCTTGTTTCTATCTATTTCTTGAGTTATGAACCCTCAAAAAACAAAGGCCAAACGTAATGTAAATGGGCGTATATGTGAATGCAGTCGTCATATACAAACTAATTTAGAGACTCAGTCTTCACAAATACCCATCTATCGTGGAGAAGGTGTCGCCAGATATGTGCAATTGATGCTAGAGCTTACTACTAATCGATATTCCGTAATTGTGATGACATTATTACCGAAGAGAGCTTAGAATTGCATGATATGGAAACATCACCACTCTTAGGATTTTATGGCCGAAAACGTAACACGACCTCCTGAAACGTACACCATGCCTTCGAGTGACTGGGAGGCAAAAACACAAAAAAACATAACAAATAATCATGTGAAAGCTCATACAACTCAACGGGGATGATAGAGCTTACTACTAATCGATATTCCATAATTGTGATGACATTATTAGCGATTGCATGACTAAACATCACCCCTCTTAGGATTTTATGGCCGAAAACGTAACACGGCCTCCTGGAACGTACTCCATGCCTTCGAGTGACTGAGAGACAAAAACACAAAAACCACATAACAAATAATCATGTCCGAAAGCTGATACGAACAACTCAACATGTTCTGATGTATCCATCAAGGGTGCACCCAGGTCCCCGCCCTTGAGCAACGACGACCACGACCACACTGACAACATTTAGGCACTGAGCAGGACTCATTTCACGGGAAGATATGCTGTGACTTGAGCTGACTTGATCGCAAAAACGTAAGCCACAGCTGCAAATAGACGAAAGCCGAAACACCGAAGGGCGAATATTCAAGGGTGTCTGGTTAATCTCTAGTTATTCATCAACTTCGACTATTTCAGAAGTGCCGGTTGGGTCTGTGAGTCTGTGATTGCTACAAGAATCCACATTACACATCTTACGCAATCCGGAGCACGACAAACCTGCTTTCTTACACCCCATCTCTTATTACATCCACTCTTACACCCACAACTGACCAAGTTCAGGAGATTTTCGGGTGCAAAGTGTGGTGTTGTTGCAGTTGGTCTAACAACTCCACTGGTCATCGACCAGTCCCACCCTCCTTGAGACATCGACTATCTTAACCTTTTCTGAACCTGTAGGTATCTTCGGAAGGCATGGTGGTGTGCTGCACAAGTGGTTAGTGGAAGGGAAGCAAATTGAATGCACTTATTCGGCTTAGTTTTGGCTACAGAACGCTTGAAAGCAACATATCGGTAATGGTTGATGGAAGCGAATTCGCTCCCCCGACGAGGCAGTCTCTTCAGTTGTGCTGTCATGTCCCGTGAAAGAAATCGATGTACATTTGTAAATCCCCAGCAAGTTCAGAGAAGACTTTTTTCTTTTTCTCAAGGCTAAAGAGCACCGAAGTTGTGTCACAACCGCTGATAGCATGTGCCAGCAACACATTTCCATTTGGGTCGCCCAACTTGGGCGCAATTTCTCTGTATAAGAAGAGGGCTTTGGGTGAGACAGAAAACACCATGTATATGCTACATTCTGAATGATAGCGAGACGTTAGAATAGCAAGAATGTCGATGTCTGTTCCAACAACTACGACAGTGGCTCCATTCTTCTGAGCCAAGTTCGGTACTGTCTCAGAGACCAGAACATCAGCATATGCATTTCCTTGCTTCGACTGGACACCGGTGTGGGCAAATTCCTGAATTGACTGGCGGATTAGTTGTTTTTTGTTCCTACGATCGGCCAGAAAATCAGATTGGGGGTGTTTACTGGCAGGTCAAGCGAGATGTTGATATCTGCGGAATATCTTCCCTTAGCTCTGCGCGCCTGCTCCACACCCTTTTTTTGCATGACACATTCTTATCCATCAAATACTGCAATGGCACTGGATTCAAAATGTTTCGTTATGTAATTTGAACAAATATGTTTGGTGCAGATATCTCCATATGATTACTGTTTGGGCCATACACTACTGTCTACAGAAAGCCACCATCTGTGACGAAAACAAGGCTTCCTGGAATGTCTTCCCGTTCAGTGGCAATACTCACACTGAATCCAATCGTGGTCGGTTCCGTGTTCTCTGTGTTACTACCATGGGCTCTCTATTATTGAATTTCCTAGCCCAGTCCTCTGCTGGAACTCTTGATAAATCGGGTAATTGTTAACCCTTTACCTAACATGAAAGGAAGACGACACATACAAATAAAATTATTGAATAGCTACTTTTTGTCAGTTTTGTCTCCAAAACATGGGTTATGACCCCCTCATTGGAACGAGCTCGATGAGCTAGTTCCAATGAGGGGTCATAACCTATGTTTTTGAGACAAAAAATTTAAAAACATAATGAAAATTAATTGGCGATTTTTGAGAATAGCGCTGGCCGGTTTTGGCCGTTACGTTGGGTAAAGGGTTAACTGAAAATCAGATAAAGTTGAGTGACGCCCCCATCCCCACAATAAATAATAGGGCCCTAAGGAGCTAGGGGCTATAGGAGCCATGAAAGCTATGCTCGATGGACGTATAGGTGCTGGTGGCGCATAGGAACTATGAATCATGAAGTCTATTCTGTGCTACTGGGACATAGTCCAATACAATACCCACAGTGTGGTACAATGTACTATTGTAGATAGGTCAATGGATGTCCCAAGGCTAAATGACCAAAATGGGTACAAATCGCCCATTCTATTTGTTTGTTTGTTTGTTTGTTTCTTTGTTTGTTCGTTTGTTTGTTTGCCACAGTAAACAAGCACTGATTCACTTCCTGGGGTTCTCGCGTGCGGGGAGTCGTCCATACTATACTACCATACTAGACAATCTAGCATACCTTTAACAACATAACATCCCATGATGTACCGTTTCGTACTACCCACAGCAACCAGAGGAGAGAAAAAGGCGAAAGGTGATAAAGTAGTACCAAGGATTACCAGTTCACCAATAGGGGTAGGTACTGTCTATACTGCACTACCATACCAGACAACCACACACCCAACAATATCACATGACTTAGAATTACCTGCTACCTATGGCAACAATGCGGTAGTGTAAGGTAGTAAGGTATCAGAAGGATTTGTGGTATTAACCCTTTACCTAACACGAAAAGCAGACGACACTTGCAAATAAAATTCTTGAATAATTCATTTTTATTTTACTTTTTGTTTTAAAACCATAGCTTATGACCCCTCACTGGAACGAGCTCAACGAGCTCGTTCCAATGAGTGGTGTTTAAGCTATGGTTTTGAGACAAAAAATGAAAAAAATAATGAAAATTGTATGGTGATTTTTGTGAATAGCGCTGACCGGTTTTGGCCGTTACGATGGGTAAAGGGTTAAGAGAACAGTTTTTTGATGCGAGTGAAAAACAGCAATGTCTTAAAAATTTGCTGTTTTCTAAGACAAAAATGCTGAGATTTTTTTATGACAAAACCAGTCGATTTTCATTACAATACTCGTGACCTTGCTTTATGATAAAATCCGGCTATTTTATTGCAAAAATGGTAAACCGTGACAAAATCAGACGATTTTTATTACAAAAGTAGTGAGCTTTGATAAATTCTGCCAAATTTTTATTTCAAAAGTGGGAGCTATGACAAAAGTCGTCAATTATTACAAAAGTGGGCGTAACAGACAATTCTTATTGTTTACCCAACCACCAGATATGTACGTCCCCGTTTGGCTCCGGACAATGCAACTTAAAGTTAAACAAAAATATCTTGGAAACTGCACAAATTTTTTTTTTTTAAATTAAAAAAGGTAATGAAAAAAAGACCGATAGATATCGACGCACACGAGGTTATGGGAGTTCACATCTTTTATGTTAATATTCCTCATCAGGATAGGAAATATCTTGCTAAGTATATCATTTGGACAATTTTAACTGATTTTCCGATTGTTCTCTCCAGTAAATTGAACCACTGAACTTTTCGACCAATGATTTTTTATCTCAATTTTCATAAAATCTAATCCTGACTGTTTCACAGCTGCAGACATGACCAGATTTGATGGAAAATATTTTTTTAAAATACTCATCGGGTCGAGGTAATACAGAACAAACATCAAGAAAGACTCTTGAATGAGAAAAATGAGAGTAATCCCACCAGTATCCACAGCGTGCACTAGGAAGGAGTTTCAGATCTCGTCCTCGCCCATCCCGAGCTGTGATCACGAGATCTGTGGAATGGGGAGAGTTTTTCCATGTCAATTAATGGAGAGGATGTTCTCGTGTAATGGGTGTAAATGTACACGAAGGAGGAAATTGTATATTTTTTATCCTTGGATATGTGTAACTACGTTTGGTCTATCCTGATTCCTATTAAAGGGTCATATCCGGGTTCAATGGCTCTTAACCGAGTGCAGTGGATAACACTTAGCCCATTATTTTATTTTGTGGAAGTGTGGATACAGTAGTAGATGAAGTAGACGCGGAGGCCGCGTAACCTTTTGAAAGTGAAGCCTGGGCGGCGGGGGCAAACATAACATAGGGCACTATACTACACTGAAATTCGCATGCGCTCGAGGCGCGTGCGTAAATCGGTACAGTATATAGTGAGCTATTTTCGCGCAGTGCGCGAATGTCGGTATGATAGTGTCCTATTATTATCGGCGCACACATACGTGATTCGTGAGGGAGTTAATAGATCATGAAAAACCTGAAATTTCAGATTCAAAACCGTGTAAACATAACGCGGAGTAACTCCATGCGAATCAATGTATTGTACAGTATGGGAAATGTACACCAATTTCAGATTAAATTTGGATCACGGAGAAATATAGAGTGTTAGTTCGTGTTTTATCTTGGGTGTGTACGTGTGGACACTCAGGATATTCCCGTCTATCTATGGATGCATTTTTCGTTCCTGAAGACTGGGGCACCGTTTGATAATAAGTGTAGGGGCATATCACTCTCAGCCCCCCCCCCCCTTCCCTCATCCCCCGGCTCCGCCGCCTCTGCCATTTCAGTTTTGGTCCAAGGTGACGCACGAGTGTTGACTGTCTAGACCAAAGCTGTTTATGGGCCGAAATTTTGCCGGTGAGAAATAAAACAATTGTAAGTAACCACTTTGTTTACTGTATTAGAATGTCGATATTGATGTAAAATCCTCAAAAGAGGAGTGGGATGGATCTCATTTGATACGCTCCATATACCGATAGTCGGCCGCGGTTTAATGGATACTCAATGGTTTAGGGGGGGGGGGGATAGGGGTAATGTGACACCCCCACCCCCAATTTAAAAACGGTCCACTGATAGTAAACATTCGTCCAAACTTGGGGTGGGGCCCGTAATATAATTTTTTGGCGCGGTATGTTCACAGAATGTACCAAAATATTATATTAAAAGTCTTTGGGTCCAAGTTTGGACTAGCTATAAGGGATTAAGGTCCCCTGGCAATACTGTAGAAAACTAGCCGGGTTATGTTTCAATCCACGAGATTTACACATGTAAATTCCATAAAAACAGCTTTGGGACCACAGAATCATTCTCGTGGGTTTGAAATTTAAAAACATTTCCTAGCAGGAGTACCCCGGACCCCACCAATGCGAGGAGACATGCCTCTCGTGCTCTCCCCAGCTTTTGCCTGTAGCAGTCGCCGGTGAACTTCGGTCATCAGAGGTCCATAAAACTTAAATTATTATCCACCGTGAAAAATCATGGCTACACGCCCAATACAGTTATGGTCAAAAGTATGCCATGACCCATAATCAAATTAAAGTCGCTAGTAGTTCATGTCAACAATAAATGCATGCGCGCGATTGACGTAAATTAAGTACTAATTAATAAAGGCCTAATGTAATAGGCCTGTGTTCCATTCAGATATGGTCAATACGATTTTCTATTTCTATCGCATTCTGAAAGGTAGGCAAGAAACATCTAAAACACTAAAATCAGTTGGGTTAAAAATTAACCAAAATCAACTGGGTTGATTGAATATGAACCCATTTGGGTTCATATTCACTCAAACCAGTTGATTTTGGTTAATTTTTAACCCAACTGATTTTAGAGTGTATATATTAGGCTATATTGAACCAACACTTACCCTTGCACAGTTTGTTTGAGATCATTAGAACCGTTGTAAGCTTTCAAGATTTTCACCAACTCGTAGTTAGCTTTCAGTGGAAAATCCTGACCCGTTAGGGTAATGAAATATTTCCAGTTTTTCATTTTTAGCAGGTCTCTCAGACATATAAGATCTGCTTCCAAGACAGAGAACGTCCCACGAGTTACAGGAACTGATGATGAAGACAAGAACACGTTGTGGAAACATTTTGCAATGAATGAGATAAAAGCATGTATTTTGGAGTCTGATTTCTGGTCGACGTGAATACAATAGAAGTTCTGTGGTCGGTATATTGTTCTCAGCAGATGTTCAACCTGTTCACTGTCTTTATAAACGATGATACTAAATGCTATCGGGAAATTTCGCTCTGTTTCGGATAGATAGTTCTCGATGTAGCCCATTCTCTGTTTAAATAAGTCACATGAATGAAAAGCGCCAACAGTTATTGTATTAGCATGTCTTCTTGACTTCATCTTCTCAACAGCCTTCTGTATTTCATTGGGTTCGCCCAAAAACAGAGCCGAGCAATTAACATCTTGCATAGTTTTATTTTTCTGGTGGAGAACATCCAAAATTTCTATGAGAGTCTGTTTCATGTATCGTTTGCTAGGACGCCGAAACCGTCGTCCCTGTTTTAACTTTCGTGGTAATCCGTACACTGTGTCCACCCTTTGCCTTCGAAACTCTGGATTAAGAGCAGCAATAATCTCGGATTGACTGAAACGCGTCTTTATCATTTTATTGCCGGTGGCGCCCATGAAAAACTTTCGCGGGAGGTGAACATAAAGAACGTCGTACTTGTAGTTTTCCAAAGAGCTGAACACTTGAATATTCTGGGTGTATAGAAAAAGTAAGACTACCCCAGCAAAGAAACAAACAACCCATAGACGAGTAAGGAAACGATGTCTTTGTTGGTTCCGGTTGTTCAGGAAAGAGGTGCCTCTCCAGCAAGAATCCATCGAATGTTTTCTGAAATATACAACAAATATTCATATTTAAGAGTAGGCTAAATTTAATTACCGATGTGACAAAAAAAAATCGTTTAAAGCTAGGCTTCAAACCAATACTTTTCCTTGCACAGTTTGTTTGAGATCTTTAGAACCGTTGTAAGCTTTCAAGATTTTCACCAACTCGTAGTTAGTTTTCAAGATTTTCACCAACTCGTCGTTAGCTTTCAGCAGAAAATCCTGACCCGTTAGAGTAATGAAATATCTGTGGATGCATTTTTTCGTTCCTGAAGACGGGGGCCCGTTTGATAATAGGTGTAGGGGCATATCAATCCCTGCCCCACCCACCCCATAGGGTTCCGACGCCTCTGCCATTTCAGTTTGGGTCCAAGGTGATGCACGAGTGTTGAATGTCAAGACAAAAGCTGTTTATGGACCGAAATTTTGCCGGTGAGAAAAATCCTCAAAAGGGGAGTAGGGTGGATCTAATTTGATACGCTCCATATACAGCTAGTTGGCCGCGGTTTGATGAATACTCAATGGTTTAGAGAGGGGGTGTAATAGGGGTAATGCGACACCCCACCCCACCCCACCCCCAATTTAACAATGGTCCACTGATCGTAAACATGTCCTCTCAGCGCTGTTCACTAAAACTGCCAGTCAAATTTTATTATCACTTCCATGTTTGCCTCAATAACATAGTTTAGGACCCCTGTAGGAAGGGGTTCGTTGAACCGATTCATATGAGGGGATCACATAAGCTAGAAAAGATTTATTCACTCAACTAACACCTGCAGAGAAGCAGATTGCGAAAACAAAACAATGGCCATATCAGAATGTGACATTCAAAAGAAAAAAGAAGATTTAAAAGTACATAACAACAAACCATAAAAACCAACCTAAATAACAATTATTTTATGTTGCGAGCTCAGCTCTACTGTGTTGAAAGAAGTTAAATTTTTGTTATGTTTTAGAGAAAATAAAATTTATAGTTATTCAAGATATTTTTGCAAGTACCGTTTTCTGTTCGTGTTAGGTAAAGAATGAATATTGAATAAACACAGAGTTTGTTTAAAATTCAAGAAAACGAAATATGTTCCAATAAGACTAAAATCCTACCCCCCCCCCCCCCCCCCCCCCTGAATGGACGAGAGCTCGCGTAGTTGTTTCGACGTTTACGAGTCCCGTTACATATGTTAGCCCTGACGTCAACACGCGAAATGTTGGAAAAGAAATAGCCCGTTCGCAATTATTCCATCAACGAAGTGATTTGCAAACCGTTACATTTTTGTAGATTTTTCACATATGCAGCTAATGATGCCCTGCATGAAGTGTTTAACCCTTTACCCAACGTAACGATCAGAACCTGTCAGCGCTATTCACAAAATTCACCATTCAATTTTTATTACTTTTTCATGTTTTGTCACAAAACATGGCTTATGACCCCTCATGGACTCGTCAGATCACCGAAGTTAAGCAACGTCGAGCGCGGTTAGTAGTTGGATGGGTGACGATTTCAGTGACTGATTCGTGCTCCCGCGTTGTGTCCTTGGGCAAGGCACTTAACCCCGATTGCCTACATGGGGGCACGATGGCGCTGTGTACTAAGGTGTACTGCACGTCGATGGTGCGCATGTCTTCAACCAATCTAACCATGCCTGTGCCGCGGTGCAGATTTCAGAGTTACGATGTTGGAGAGCTGACAGCTGTTCGTCGTTGCTCGGTGGTTCTCTCCGGGTACTCCGGCTTCCTCCACCCGTAAAACTGTCACCGACCTGATATGACCATGACTGTTAATGTGTCGTTAAACCCTAATAAAAAAATACAAAAAAACATCATTGGAACGGGTTCAACAAGCTCGTTCCAATAAGGGGTCATAAACTACGTTTTTGACGCAAAAAAAAAAGTTGGGCTTGAACAATTTTATTTGCAAGTGTCGTCTGCTTTTCGTGTTAGTTGGAGGGTTAAATTACAAATCAGTTTAGGGTTTGAACTAAGATAGAGTGACATCGACCTTTATTGATTATCTGTCCAGTGACGCCGTGGGGTACACGAGAGTTTTATTTACTAAACTTGTTATCATTTGAGTTGCCTTGTTCTTTTTACGATGTGGGTTTTCGGCTATGGATAGGGTCTTGGAACATATACGTTATCGTGATGAGGTGATGGTAACATCGCCTCAGGTTTGCGGCTCGGAGAGCGTATGTTCATCCTCGACGCTTCGAGTCGCAAACCTCAGACTATGTTCACAATAATTTAAAATGTTATTAGCAAAGCAGCTCGTTATTGACCTAATATCTAATTAACTGACAACGAATACACCATATTTAAATTATTTAATTATGTATTGTTGTTTAAGGTCACAGTCAGTATATATGGCTATATCCTAATCGCAACATGGGTATGAAGTCAAGTTTAACCAATCGTTTATAACTTTGCTGCCTTCTTTAGTGGACTTCCTCCCTAGGTGTTGGTAACCGGGGAATATACCATAATAAGATCACTCGCAAACTGTGTAACGGATATATCTTACCGGCTGCTTTCTCTATGCAGTGAACTCATAACTTCGATTGATAATAAATGAGAGAATTCTTATTTGTATTAACGTGAAGAGGTTATCGTCTGCCGACATTTCAAAATATCACCGAATAAAGGGTAGATTACTCTTGACTGTCAGTCGTATGGAGATTTTGACTGTTCGGATACTGTATATATATATATATATATATATATATATATATATATATATATATATATATATATATATATGCAGCTTGCATATGACGTTTAAAAAATGAAATTCAGAGATACTAAGGTACCATAGTATATTTCCAGGGATTCCTAATCTGTCTAAACAGATTACTAATCTGTTTAAACAGGTGGCGGTTCTACGCTGCCGTAGTTTCGCACTATTGCACAGGTGAAATTCTGAGCACAGGGCATATGTTGAAACTACGGCAATGTAAAATAGAGATATATTTGTAGTATCAGATATATGATTACATTAGGCTTTTTGTTGGACAAGAGAATTTGAAGTTTTGGCCCCAATGTTGGAGTCTGATACATAGGGGTAAATTACCAGATGAATTATGGGAAACTTTGGCTTCGAAAAATTGGCTATTTTTTTAAATGTAATTTTTACACGGGTTTGTTACCAGACAGGTAACTCAAAAATGAAACGGAAACATATAAAAAAAATTTGCATTTTAGAAACAGGGAATGTTTTGCTCCAGGGGTAGGTAGATGGGATTGGTGGGAAAATTCTGCTTTTGAGGCTGCTGGGTGGCTGAAAATGACTGGTTTCGGCATTTTTTCATGCAATTTTTCAGGTTGAAGTCTTGCCTTTGACAATAAATTATTCCACTCACATTCAGATTGTTTTTTTCTACTTAGTAAGATAGTGTTAAATGTTTTTTGTGGATTTGGGAAATGTAATACATGTTACGGGTTAGATAACTAGGTTACAGAATATTTGCATTTGAAGAGCGTGTATGGCATGTCATTTTTGGAAATGCCTGGGAAACTATGGAGCGGAACCATGGGCGGTAAGATATAAAATACCATTATTACCCCAGCCAGTCGATTAACCAAGGAACGGTCATACCTGGGGCTGGAGAATATACAGGCAATAATTGCCAAAAGTGACCCTGTATAAAGGTGCGATATTAAGTAATGAAATTTTGTTTATTTTGAAATTCTTACCTCTGATATTCCTTACATTCAAATTCAATATGCACAAATAATACATCAAAATAAAGGTTGGGAGGTATAGAACATGAAAAATATATGAAATCAACTCATAGAGTTGACAGCAGACACCACTGGTTCCTGAAAGTCTGCTACCGTATTCGTACCAGAACTGATAATACTATTTCCTGAGAACAACTCGTGGCCAAATGTGCTTCACACATCCAAGAACAAAGCTAGGCATTCAAAACACTTTGGGATGCAGCGACAGAACTGCATTTGGGAATAGGACAAAACTGTCTGCATTTTTTTTTTTGAAGATGGATTCCATGTTCCACAGACATGCGCAAATCACTTGATACCACAAATTTCCATCAAAAGACAAAATCGTAATTCTAAGACATTTCACCAGGTGTCATGATATCTTGCATAGAATATGGCAAATGTACAGTCTCTATTATTATAATATAATATTAGAACGTTTCTTTTCATGTTCTATCGGTCGATAGTACCTGAGTTTGTGTGATTTCTGAAATAAAACCTTAAGCAGCTTCGCACAAACTCAGGTACGATCGACCGATAGAACATGAAAAGAAACGTTCTAATTATTTTATTATGCCGAACAAAAAATAGCTTTCAATGTTAAGCGTTAACTGCAACATGCCATCAATCTTGTAATAACAATGTAGTCGAATCCAAAAACATGACGTCATTTCGAACGAATGACGTCTCTTTAGGGGTTGCCAGATCACCAAATTCGAAAATGACTTGTCACAAGTGCCGTCGCTTTGGGAGTTTCTATATCACCAAATGCCAGTGTTTACAACTGCATCATGCTGTTCATGTTATAATTCATTGTTAATGCTTGTGTGATAAGTGGTGTAAATTAATGGAATATAAATTCATGTTTCTTGGACGACGACAGTTGTTAGAATTAAGCGGAATGAAACAATTTATTTTGAACTTGAGGCGGAGGCTCAGTAAGGTCGAGGAGTACTAAACTTGTGGAAATATAATTGATTGAAGTCATAACTCATATTCACGATTCACTGAAGTGGTGAGCAACAAGTGAGTTTTTAATATTTCTGATTCTTTTGAATTCATTGTTTGCAGTTAAAATTGAAAACACACCCACTGAAGATGATATATTTGTTGGTAAGTTTGTGTCTATCGGTGACGAAAAATAGTTAAACGGACACGGCGCCAGCGTTTGGTGTTGAGAAATTCCAATCAGGGCGTGCGTAATCGACGCTGATCAGTGGAAGTGGAGCTTACATTTTCTTTGTTCTCTTGTCTCCAGGGAAGAACGTTCCGATAGTACCCGTGTTTTGCCCCAAAACTCCAGTACTATGACTTTTAGAAGGTGTCAAATTAACCAATCACGACTTATGTTACAAAAGAGAGGCATAATAAATAATAATAGTATGCTGTATTAAGGCGATCTGTCTCATTATTTGATTTTAGACGGCGTTGTTTTTCGATGCTTTTTCCGATGACATTGGCTAGAAATAGAAATTAAGAATATATGTAAACAAAGTCGTTACCTTTGGAAATTACCCCTATGCAGCTCTGTCGCTGTGTTTTGAAGGATTTTGATGCCCAAGTTTTGTTCTTGGATATGTGAAGCACATTTGGCCACAAGTTGTTCTCATGAAATACTATTGTATTATCAGTTCTGGTACGAATACGGTAGCAGGCTTTCAGGAACCAGTGGTGTCTGCTGTCAACTCTATGAGTTGATTTTATATATTTTACGTGTTCTATACCTCCCAACCTTCATTTTGATGTATAATATGTGTATATTTAATTTGAATTTAAGGAATATCAGAGAGGGGAATTTCAAAATAAACAAAATTCCATTACTTATATAGCACCTTTATTCAACACAGCCGGCATATTAATTGTCAATGAGATGTTGGATTCCCCCTCCCCCCCCCCCCCCCCCCTTGCATTACTTCACGACTCGTCTGCTTTTGAAAACAAATGAATGGCGATACGAAAATATAACGAAAACATGAAAACACTGCAAAAACAAAAATTTGAAAATTCGGAGAAAAATAAGCTGGCATAATAAATACGTTATGGGACGTTTAGTTGGGGGATACAGTGTCAAGTGAGGCGCAACAAGCCCAATATTGTTCTTACTTCACCTCATGTGACACCGTACCCGCCAACTAAACGTCCCGGAGCGTATAGTATGTTGTTGATATTGCAGGCAGAAAGAGGATGGGATTTCATCATGCATGACGGGATTTGCTCTGTTGAACAACCTGCAGGACCTCGAAAACTTTCGTGTTTTTTGTGTTCTTTTCATCACAACCTTCATTTTGATGTATCATTTGTGTATATTTAATTTGTATTTATGGAACATCTGAGGTGGGAATTTAAAAAATAAACAAATTTCTCCCACTTATATGGCACCTCAATTGACCCGTCTTGGATTTTCGTTTCACAGTTGAAATTGGCTTGTAAAAATCATACAATGCAACTCTGAATTACCACGTTAATCACGATCCGTTCTTCTTTCGTCTTCAATCTGCAGTGAAATGTAGGCTAATGATAACACATCCGTGATCCTGAAAATTTTTGATTTCATCAACACATCGCCGATGCAATCCACTTCCCTCACGAAAATATCGTGTACGCTTGAAGTTGAATTTTTTAAGGTGCGAAATAAGTAGTGAAAATTAGTTTACTTTGATATTCTATAAACATAAATTAAATCTGAAGCACATTTGACCACGAGCTGTTAAATATTATTTTATTATCAGTTCTGCTACGAATACGATAGCAGACTTCCGGGAACCATTGGTGCTGCTTTCAACTATGTGTGAGTTGACGGCATATATTTTTCGTGTTCTACACATCACACCCTTCATTTTGATGTGTCGTTTGTGTATATTTAATTTGAATGTATGGAATATCACAGGTGGGAATTTCAAAGTAAACTAATTTTCCTAACTTTTGTTGCACCTTACCCTCTTTTCTAAAACGAATAAAGAGTTCTTATGTGGAAATCTTCGATTCACCTCCTCCGTTATGCTCAGCTTTTTGCGACAAATTGTATCTACTCTCATAACGCATTCCAGACGGCTAGTCATCAACTCAAAGTTGATGACTGTTTTAATCCTTTGGGCTGTCGGGGGGAGGGGGGTGTAAAAAAACCCTCAATGCTGGGGAGTATGTGTGGGCCAGAACTCTTCTTTCCTGGGGATAGCAAATTTTTTCATACTGCATTTTTGCAAATTGTTTTCAAACAGTAAGACTAAACTGCTGTTTTGTTGTCTAATTGGCATCTGTTTGTCAGACAGGGTCAGTTAGGCTCCAGTGATATCAGTTCCAGTAAAATTTGACCTGCAAGACCTGTCATCCTGGATGTCATAGGGAATGTTTATACCTTACTGGGAAGAGCTTGGGGTCGACTTGAAAATTAGTTATCAACAAAATTTATTATTTTTATATAGCTAAACCTCAATGACAATCTGTCAATGCAAACTGAAAAGTAACATGACCAGATATCAACAATAACCGAATATGACTGAATCTTCTTGGTTAAAACTGTCGAAATCAGATCAGTGTTATAAGTCTGCTGCAATACATTACTAAGATAGACAAAGAAAATATATAGTTGAAAAATTATTGGGAATATATTATCAGTAAAGTTGGTCAGTCTTTCATTGCTGCCTTTGTTTTAGATGATTTTGATAGCAAGCTGGACTTGGAGTGGGGGGGGGGGGGGGGTCATTTTTTAACGAAGAATTTCTTTCATTAGTGTCAACAAGGTGGGGTAATGTGTACGGATCGAAAATCCATTACTTAACCAAACAAAAAAGGCTGAAATTAAACATACCTAAATACACAGAACGACACACGCGTGTGAGTGGGTTAATCGATATGGTACCGGTACGAGAAATAAAACGAGAGGCCGCAATCACACGCGTCTGTGGTTCTGTGTTTATTAGACGCTTTCGCGTCTATAAAAACAATTATTAGAAGGACACTCAGCAATTCATTTGACCCTCTCAGACCCCATTTGAGGCAATAGGAAAGCTAGGCCTGTGTGATCCAAGTGAAATAAAATAAGGTTAACCGGGTCGCAAGGGATTTGGAAATCCCACATCGTCCCTGCGGGCCTTCGGCGCGCTAAAACCTTTTATTCATTCATTTGACAACTATCAACAAAAAGAACACATTTTATCGTCAACCAAATTTGCGAGGGGAACCCATGTTATTATTTCGTCCCCTGAGTTCCAATGTATTCTATGTGCCTACTGGCACATAGAACGCATTTGAACTCAGGGACGATTTTTCAGCTATTGCTACTGATTGAAATTGTAATTGTGTTGCACGATCTGTAGAAACTTCCAGTGAAATTTCGCTTCTATTTCAAAATAGTCTGTCAAAGATTTCCGTACCGCACATACGACTGTGCCGAACAGAATTTTATTTTCCACATGGTTCTGTGTTGCTGTAGATGGGGATTACATAGAACAGACGTGTAATAAATAGTCACAAAAGAGTGAAGTGTATTAACCCTTTACCTAACGTAACGGCCAAAACCGACCAGCGCTATTCTCAAAAATCGACAATTAATTTTCATTATTTTTTTCATTTTTTGTCTCAAAAACATAGGTTATGACCCCTCGTTGGAACGAGCTCGTCGAGCTCGTTCCAACGAGGGGTCATAACCTATGTTTTTGAGACAAAAAATGAAAAAAATTAGTTATTCAAGAATTTTTTTGCAAGTGTCGTCTGCTTTTCATGTTAGGTAAAGGGTTAAATGAAAGTAGGAGAGTTTGAGAAGAAAGATTGATCAACTGCATTGAAATGAAGAGAGAAACAGAAAAATAAGCAATATGTGAAAGGCAGTTCTCTTAATTAGTGTTCCATACCGATTGTCATTCATGAAAATATTCATATATTTTGGTACACTGCAGATGATCTATCAATTGCTGCAGTACGTATTTCACTGTTCGAAAATGTCTTTTTGCCATGCGAAATAAAAATCACCCAAGTTTAGTGAAGAATGGATTTCTTTCTTTTTGTGGGCAACATACATAGATATAATGTAATTAACTGTTTCATAAAATGTGATTAATGAAATCACAATTTTGTGTTGCCTTCCATTGCACACGCATTTGCACCCATTTAGTATTTATTGTAATCTGGGAAATGTATTGGGAGAGACGTTAATATGTGCTATGCCTGTTCGTCAAACCCTATTTCTGTGTTGAGAAATAAAATTGTGTTTATAATTGCTTGACCGAGTGACTCCACATTCTTTGGCTCATCTCTTAAAAATGGGGTGCTGAAAGTGGGACTCTGCTACAAATGGGGTTCTACAAGTGGGGTGCTTGGCAAACGACAGTCTTTTCTCTGGGTGTGGGGGTGGGGGGTGGTTACGCCGTTCCCCTACAATTGCTAGCCGCACTTAACCAATTTCAGCTGGGTGTAGCTCACATACCCGTACAGATAACAATGGTCACTTATTTAAAAGAGTTGTCAGTACTAAACTTTCAAAATCTTCCCGGAGGTGGACCTCCGCCCCCCCCCCCCCTCCCATCTACCACTACGAGAGGAGGGCACTCTCACCCAGCGTTGCTCAACGAGCAGCGATGGCCGACGTGGGCCGTTCCCCTTCTTTTTAATTTCGGAAAGCATCACCGTGTAATAAGTGTGTTGCAATCTTATTGCGACAGACCCATTCGTGATCACAGTAGTGTATGTTAACACTGGTCTTCGCATGCGATTTTTACTTTTCCGCCCCTCCCCACCCCCTTCTTCAGCAAAGTCACTTGCGCGTTTGGTTTGAAAAATGTTCGTATTGATTGGGTGGATAGTTAGTGTTTGACTTTTCATGCACACAACCATCTCAAAATCGTAGGGGTGATGTATACAGCGTTTTTTAACACTCGACCACAAAAATACTTAATATGGAGTTTGCCTTCGCTTGACAGTGGAGTCCACATCGATAGGCCTATTCAAGTGACGCTAAAATCAATATTACTTTGCTGCATGTATCGTTTAAATGATGTATTGAAAAGATTTTTTTTTCTATATTTATTCATAGTATAAAAAGTAAAATTTCTTTTATTTCCCTTGTTCCAAATAAGGCAATTTACCCTTTCCACTCGCACATATGATAATAACAGTATTTATTATACGCTAAACGTTAGATTGTCGAAAAAATCGCGGAAAGATAGAAATCGTATCCCCCACTGTGAAGATATAGAAATTTTCACTTTCACTGTATCAATCAAAATGGCGGCTTTCAAAGCCTCACTTCAAGGTGAATACGAGTCAAATTATCACTGGAAATGATCAATTTGTTCTAAAAACATACATTGAAAAGGAAATCTAGTGTTTTTGAGTCGATACCCATCATTTCCAGCAATAATTCAACACGTATTCACCTTGAATTAATGCATGAAACCCGTTAGTCCAAACATGGCCTGAAATTCCGTAATATACGTTTTTGGTTTGGTACGTCCTTTCAAAGACGCAATCTGTTCCGAGTAAATGATTTTCACGTATCAATGATTCACTGCGCTGTTTACTTTCATGCATCAATTCAAGGATGAAACGAGTGGAATTATCTGATTCATATAATAAGCGTATAATAAAAAGAAAATCTAGTGTTTTTGAATATCGAAAATTATCTCTCTTGTGACCGAGATAAATGGCAAGCGCTCTCGAAAAATAAACATTTGTCTCGATCACTCATGAGATAATGTTCGATATCCACTCAGAAACACTAGATATCCTCTATTTACTGGCAAGTTGACGGCGTCTATAACCCACTCGATCCTAGACGCATATCATTTATGTCCAAGATGGTCGATTGGCAATGTTTTGTTTTATTGGGGTTTAACGACACTTTCGACAAACAAAGTCACCTCGTATTGGACAGTTTTACGGGTGGTGGAAGCCGGAGTACCCAGAGAGAAGCACAGAGCAGCGGCAAGCAACTGTCAGACTCTCCCAACGTACTAACTCCGCACACTGCACGGTAAGCATTGGTTGAAGGCAAGTGCACCATCAACGTGCAGTTCGCCTCAGCACACATCACCACCGTGCCCCCGCGTGATCAATTGGGATTAAGTGCCTTGTCCAAGAACACAACGCAGTTACCCCAGGTGTGGATCGAACCGTTGACCTTTCGGTCTGAAGTCCGATGCCGTCGATTAGCAATATGCTCATTACAAATAAGGAAAGTCTCATTACAATTAAGGAAAGTTACTTCCCTTAATATGTTAGAGTTGGGTTTTTTCTAACACGTTGTAATTTACCTCCCTTGATGTACATTCTGACGCGTATTTTATTTGTGTTCATCTCGCTGCGAAACTTCCTCAAATTCGTTTTGAGCTTCTGTTGCGGTGACAGTGGCGATATGGACATGTATTTGGAAGTAAGATAATGATTCCAGGCATGTATAGTCTGACATGAAGTCTTAATAGCTAGTATGGATCGCAGAAGAAGATTATATATTTCTTAATAGGGGCTACAGAATTAATTACTTCTTTGACCCCCCCCCCCCCCCCCCATCCCCGTTTCATTTCTTGGTATCACGTTGACCCTTTAGTTCATATGACAAGAAGACGACAGTTAAAGGTGTTTTAAATTTTTCATAAGTGACAACGCATTTTCATTATTTTCTTCAAAACATGTCATATAACAAACTCTTATCGGAACGAGTGCTCGCATTTGCTCGGTGGTTCTCTCCGGGTACTCCGGCTTCCTCCACCCGTAAAACTGTCACGGTCATGATTAGCCATTGTGCATAAATATGTGACCTTAAACACCAATAAATAAATATCGGGACGAGTTCGAGGTGTGGGGGGGGGGGGGGTGTAGCTATGTTTTAAATTTGTAGGCGAAACTTTGAAAATGAAATTTGAAAGGCGATTTTAGTGAATCGTGTGAATGGCACTGGACTTGCCATAACCGCTAAGTAAAGGGGTTAACTTCATTTCCTTTCTCAATTAGTTGCCCACATCTACTACGCCCAATCTCGTTACTATGGGTTCAGATGTGGTCTATATTAGCTCCTGAAAGACCTTATTGCAGTTTTCCCCACACATACAGACTGAGCTCATTCTCCCCCAGTTTAGCGATCGAATGTAGCGGCTACTCGTAGTGGGTAGCCACGATGTTCAGATCGCTGAACCAATTCTACCCCCCCCCCCCCCGCCCCCTCCCCCAAGTGAAAAAAATAGTGAAAGTAAATCAGCCAGTGCATTGCTTCCCACTCAGAACCCTTATCCCTTTTCCTGTTCGATATTCGATTGGTACTTTCTGAATGTGGATTGAAAGCTTTTTCAACTTTCGATTTGACTGAAACAGTATATATATACAGGTATGAAATCACAATCAATATTGCATTAATATGTTCCAGCCGCGTCGAATGGTGAAAAGAATTCCATCCACTGACGTCTCACGCCTGTTATCAACAGGATATGTACTCACTGTGAAACTAACTCTGGGGAAATAGAAAATGAATATCCTTTTCTTATGGAGTGCACACATTATTCCGAGCTTTGATCAGAACTATTTCTGTTTGTTTTGATCAACAGCGAGATCGACGGTTTTAGTGATCTGAGTAAACATGAGCAATTCAAATTTATGTTTAAAAATAGAACCTAGTTTGTGCCAAAAATCTGCAGCGTGATCCGAGATTTTTTCTCCATGATATGTGTAAGGGAAATTCTGGTTCACATCTCCACGTTCTTTCACGTATCAAACTAATAAAATATGGTACTTTGATCATGGATAATTGGTAGATGAAATTGAAGTGTTTTAAGTACTATTTTTGTTCATGTTATTTGTATATTCTCGCATAGTGTCATGTAGAGAGTGTTTTATGCTAATAAATGTTATGTTGTGTTGTGTTGTGTTAAACAGACTGCTCTTGAAAACAGTTATTGCAGCCAACATTCGAGAGTCGAATTCTCGAATATCGGTCGCGAAGTCGGTTCGAATGTGAGCCAAAATACTGGCTGAATTACTCTCAGCCTTTTCATTGGTGAACTCGGTTGGTATGGTGAAAGGGCATTCACATCTAGGTGGCGGGCACCGTGTTCGAACCTCATAGATGTAGGTTCTAGAAAACGCCCAAAGTTTCAACCGGCTTCAGTCAGTTCAGTCAAAGGGAATACGGACACCTGCCCCCCCCCCCGAACATCTACCCCCAATAAAATTAACATAAGGGGACCATGCCTCCACCCCATTTGTTTTTGTACCTAGGATACCTGCCCCCCCCCCCCCCCAGCGCTGTTTTTGCCTAGGACACCTGCCTCCCTGCTGTTTTTTCACCAAGGAACCTGCCCACCCCCCCCCCCCCCACCCCCCGATTGTTTGTTTTGTACTTTGGACATCTGTCCCCACTAATATTAATAAAAAAAAAATGTTTATTCTTAACTGTACCCACTGGACTCTCTGATTCTTTCGAAAAAAAAGAAAATGTTTTTAATGTTTTGTTCGCTGAACAGTCTGTTAAAAAAATATAAGCTACACATCAGCATGATTTTTTTTAATGAACACAAGCTAAAGCAAGGAATGGCCTAATACCATCATCTTTTTGGAGTTTTCCCCCATATTTGTTTATCAAGAGCAGGTGTATTGAACAGTAGGTTATACAAACACAAGTAACATGTAGAATCACAATACACGACCCTTGCTTAAGTCAAGGGCTTTCTAGTAGCTGTAGGGATGAGTATTAGGTTTTCACTTTAATGTGTTGACTTTTTATTTGTACTACTAAAATGCAGTAGGTTCATACTGATCACTACATTCAACTGATTATCGCTCACTCGGAAAGTTCAGCGAAGCTATTGTTATCTATACCACTTTCTGTGTATCTTTTTAAATCTCTGTAAGTGTTTACCGTTTTTCTCTCCCTATTTCTGTCTGCATTTTCTGTTTAACCCTTTACCTGACACGAAAAACAGACGACACTTGCAATCAAAATTCTTGAATAACTAATTTGTTTCGTTTTTATGTCAAAAACCTAGCTTATGACCCCTCATTGGAACGAGCTCAATGAGCTCGTTCCAGTGAAGGGTCATAAGCTATGTTTTTGTGACAAAAAATGAAAACGAAATGAAAATTGGATGGTGTATTTAGTGAATAGCGCTGACCGGTTTTTGCTGCTATGTTGGGTAAAGGGTTAAAACTAGTATTTAAAACCATTACATTTCAGTTAAATATCTAATTAACTCTAATAAATTTACAACTATTTACAATTAAACATGGATAACCAAAGTGAGTCTCAAGTAAACAATACTCTTCTTAATTCTGGCAGTGTCAGTAATGGTGGAAATTCCACTAACGCTGTCCAAACAACCACAGGAGTGGACTCGACATCAATGATGTCGATGTTATCTGGATTCCAGAGAGAAATTGCCAGGCTCAAAGACACAATAGAAGGTTTGCGGTCGGAGTTTCGGGCCCAGAAAGCACAGGCTGATAAAGAAAATGCCAAATTAAATAAGCCACTGGAAAAAGCACTTCTGGGAGCTAAACCTCGTAAGGAGCAACATTCCTTCTGCACCTGGCTCGCCGTTTATTAATGTCACCACTGAAATAAGAAGACCTGCGTTCGATCTTGCTGGGTAAAACATCTAGCGAAGACTCAGAACTAATCACTCCAAGCCAGGATAACTGGTTGCGTTCCATAGCGGAGAAAGCAGCTAAAGTAGCCACAGTTTCCACTGCTGACGCAACTGAAATTCAATCCGACTCAAATTCAGTAAAACTCCCCAATCACAAAGACAAAAAATACATCACCAATCCAAAATCGATCGAAAATGAAACCAATGAGTTCCATGATAATGATGAAACCGTTGACGTCGAAGACGAACAGGGCTTCTCCATGTCAAGTGAACGATTGGTCAAGAAAACAAAAATACACATCCAGAATTCACTAGATAAAGACTCGGAGGACACACCAGAAAACGGGGAGTCTGTTAACACAGCAGAGCCTACACTGCAAACAAATATAGGTTCTCTTTAGAACCAAAACTGGTTCTAATCTTGTCCTGAGATGGAACCAGTCCTGTTTAAACAGTATTTATTTCAAATCAAATAAATTTATAAAGATTAACATTAAATATTAACAGAATTAAACATAAATTGAGGGGGTTTCAGCCGTAAGTTTAGAGCTTATACCAGGTTGTCTCAAATCATTGTTAAGCAAAGGAGATATGAATTTATATTCGCTTTGTTTAAAAATGTTTGGCGACTGCGTTGAATAAGCTCCAAGTTTACTGCTGAATTCAATTCAATTCACTTTATTTCACAGAATACAAATACAGTACGTTTTAAGAGAAAATGATGTTACATGATTTGAGAAATGAGTAGATGTATACTGTGGGGAATGACATAGTCTTGCGACTGTCTTCCTGTCATCCCCTCGAAAAAAAATGGAAAAAAACAGAAAAAAACATGGCATATAAAACAAAATTAAACAAAATATAAATGTCAAATACGGCGAAAGACAATTTTTTAGAAGAAAGGTGGACCTGGACAATAGATGGTTAATTTGAATAGTTCAGAACAGTGTTGGTTTATTTTGACATTTTAGCTCCAATGTTAGATTAGTTGTTATTCTGACCTTGTGATCAACTTTGTTTCCAACATGAAAAATAAATTTCGTTATTCCTCCATTTTAGTAGTACGGATTAGGATATGTACAGTTGCACAAACCATAGACATTTGGGGACGGGGGAAAAGTCAACCCCCCCCCCCCCCCCCCCATAGACGAACTAGTTATGTGAGCAGTCGGAACATCTCGGGTTTGAGCAATTTATGTTGTCACTATAAGCGTTTATGAACTGATTGGTCAATGTTTTTTAAATAACACGCGGGGGAGGAGTTTTAACCTTGAATCTATGTCATTCCATAATTTCGGGAAAGAGAAGTAGGGAAGAACGGCTGAGAACTGAGTGCGGGGTTTCTGTGTGGTTAGATTCCCACACTGTCTGGTATTTATGCCTAAAGGGTTTTCGTACACTTGGAATATATTATTGAAACTGACAGGGAGAGTTTTTTTTAGTCTAATCGTAGATGAAAAGTAGTGAATGTAATTTCTAAAGATAAGTGAATTTAAGAATTTTCAAATGTTTAAAGAGAGGATCGGTATGAGAGTTAAATTTTTTATTTGCTATTATACGCACTGCTTTTTTTCTGCAAATTCAGAATTAGTTTTGTTGCAGGTGTGTTACCCCATACAGTGATTCCATAAATTAAGTCGCTTTGGAATAACGTAAAATAGAGTACACGTAAAGTGTCAACTGGCAAAATTTTTTTTACTTTATTCAGGATATAAATAGCTCTAGACAATTTTATACGAACAGCTGCCACGTGGTGATTAAATTTGAGATTTTCATCTATGTTAACACCTAAAAATTTTACTGATTTCATTTCGCGACCATTACCTGCTACTGTGATGTTTTTTATTTCTTTTTAGTATTGGTGTCTGTACATGGCTATAATTATAATTATCATTTGGTGGATGAAGAAGTAAAGCATTGGTTTTGTTAGCATTCAGTGAAAGCTTATTGGCAAGACACCAGTCAGTGATTTTCGTTAATTCGTCGTTTGTCCTCTCAGTCAATAAGTTAAGATTATTTCCTGATGTATAAGCAGTTGTATCATCCGCGAAGGACAAAACATTCATATCCGTCGATTGGGATAAGTCATTGATATATAGAACAAATAAGAGTGGGCCGAGTACAGAACCATGGGGAACACCGGTCGTAACATTTTGCAGATCGGAGGATTCATTCGTAAATTGAACAAATTGAGACCCTCCTGATAGGTAGTTTTGAAACCAGGCATTTGCTATGCCCCTAACTCCGTAATGCTCGATTTTACGCGCGAGTATTTCATGGTCAATGGTGTCAAATGCTTTTGAGAGGTCAAGGAAGATGGATAAGGTGCAGTCCTTGCTTACTTTGTTGTTCGTTGTTGAAACGTAATTGATAAGATGCATTATCGGGTGAGAAGTTGAATGGCCCCTTCTGAAACCAAACTGGGAATTGTAGATTATGTCATTTGCATCTAAAAAGTCCATTAACCTTTTGTGCATTAACTTTTCCAGAATTTTAGAGAAAAAGGGGAGGATACTTATAGGTCTGTGATTTGCAAAGGACTGCCTATCACCAGTTTTAAAAATTGGTATTACTTTAGCAATTTTCATTTTGGGTGGTACAACTCCTGTTAAAAACGAAGCGTTAAAAATATGTGTCAAGGGAACGGCTATCTCATGTATTATGCCTTTAAGTAGTTTGGGGGAAATGTTATCCAGGCCAGTGGGTGTTTTTGTAGGCAAGGATCTAACTACGGATATCACTTCATCGGTACATGTAGGTAGTATATAAAATGAGTTGGAAACACTACTTTTAAGATACTCAGAGAAGTGGTGCATCGGTCCTTCCATGTTTTGGGTTACTCGTTTAGCAATATTTATGAAATAGTTATTGAATCTTTCAGCAATCTGTTTGGGGTTGGATAACTCTACGTTATTATCAATGAATGATGATGGTAGAGGGGGAAGGGTGTCTGACTTTTTTATTGCCTTGGGAAGAATTTCCCAAGTTTTCTTAATGTTCCCCTTGTTTTCTATTATGGACTGGCTATAATAGTTTTTCTTTTGTTTTCGTAAAAGTTGGTTGAAAACTTTGCAATAAGTTCTGTAACGAGTAATATTCTCGTCAATTGGGAATTTGTATTTCTTAGTAAGTAATTTCTGTTTGTTTATTGAAGATTGGAGAAGTCCGGAGGTCATCCAAGGTTCTCGTTTTATGTGTCTGTTGGGGATTTTTAACGACGTCAATGGAAAGGCTTGATCAAACGCTGTGTTGAGGGTTTCGAGAAATTTCTCATAAGCTTCATCGGGATTGGAGTCTAGCGATACATTGCTGAAATCTGATTCGGAGAGCAGATGTTTGAATGTATTCATATTCCTAGTGTTGAAAATTCTTTTAGGAGGACAGGTAATGTTTTTGAGATGGTTCGTTTGGAGATTTTCGATACAGAAAGTGGCAAAGTGATCACTAACATCTGCAATGATTATTCCAGTAGTGTTATGACTTGCTTTATTGCAGAAAATATGGTCAATTATTGTTGCCGAGTGGCTAGTAACTCTCGTCGGTTTGGTTATCCTAGGGAGGAATCCAGTAGTAAATAACGATTCTAAGTATTGATTAGTTTTGGAATGTTGATTAAAATTGAGCAGATCAATATTGAAATCACCCATAAGATAGGTTGTTTTATTCTCTGAGTTAATTTTGTCAAGTAGATTTGAATATTCGGATAAAAACAAGTCTAAGTCAGCTTTTGGTGCAGTATTGGGCCGATATATAATTCCCACAATTGATCTGTTTTTTCCAGTGAGTTCGATAAATAATGATTCGAACACATGAGGGATAAAAATACTCAAATCGGTTCTGATTTTGAAAGGTATGGAATCTTTAATAAACGCCCCGACACCTCCTCCACCGTCATCGCCATCAGGGCGAAAACGTAATACTAGTGGGTGGTAACCATTTAAGACGTAAGAGACGCCTTCCTTCACTCTGAATGTTTCGGTCAACCCTATGATGTCGAATAAGTTTTCATCTTTTTGGAGGTCACATATAAGGTTCTGTAGGTGTTCAAAGTTAGCATTTAAGCTTCTGCAATTAATGTTAAGGAGGGCAAAGTACTTCCTATTCGTGTCGATTGTTGAGGAAATCTACTTCAGTTCATGTATTATTCTGTTAAAACTGAATGCTAATCTTGGTAAATTTATTTGATTTGAAATAAATACTGTTTAAACTAAATTGGTTCCATTTCAAGGACAAGATTAGAACCATTTTTGGTTCTAAAGAGAACCCATATTTTTTGCAGTGTATATCATCAGGAATTGTGAATTGGACCGTGACAGCTAGCCCAGCGGATGGTGTGTCATACACAGATATAGTAAGAGCCAACAGGCTCCCTTGTAGTTATCATTAAAAACAAGACACAGGCACAGAGCCGTTCGCAACCAAACCCTTGTGTCGTAATTACGCGCGTTCATTCCAAAAAACAAGATTGATAAAGCCCTACTAGGATGCATGTGGGAGAGATTAATCTCCAAAGACATGGGTGATCCATCTTGGAAGATTAAAGTTAAATGCCCTAACAGAGCAACTAAATTAAATTTAATAAGCAAAGGGGTAAACATAAACGGCAAAAAATACGAAACCGAGGAATACCGTGTTCTTCCGCAACCCGTTCAGTGTCACAAGTGTCAGAAATATGGGCACTTGCCACACAAATGCAGCGGGGAGCAACGATGTATGAAATGCGGCGACAAACATATCACGAAGGCGTGCAGTGCCACAACTCTGAAATGTCCCAACTGCGGGAGACAACACCCCAGCAGTTACCGGGGGTGTAGCCACTTCAAAAAAATTAAAACACACATCCAGCTTAAAGCTCTAAATGTAACTAAAGTCGAGAACTTGTCCTCTCCCTATTCCACGTGCATCCTAATGGCAGGCTCTATTTTCAACATAATGAAAAAACACATGGGCACCAGTCTTTCGTACGTATGTAAGGAGATCAGTAAAACAGTTTCTAAGTTATATAAAACACAAATATTTCATACGCTATTATAAGCGTCCGTTAACAAAATATAATTATAAATAGTAAATAAACTTAGTACAGCTATTCATAAACCATTCATGGATATATTAAAAATAGTCCAGTGGAACGCTCGAAGCATTAATCAGAAAAAACTCACAAACGTCCAGTCATTTAAAAAAATACGAACATAATTGGAATTAGCAAAATATAGCTAAAACCAAGCAATTCGATTGTAAAAAAAAACTGAGCCTAATGGTGATGCCCCATTCAACATCTTTGAAGAACTCGATTTATTTGTGGTAAATAACGATCACGACTTAACATACATAAGCAACAACCCACTCCACCAATCAGACATCCTAGATATTATTATCACCAGCAAATCACTAACCAATCAAATGCAAGACATATTTGTGGGGGACGATGATCTAGGCAGTGATCACCTACCAGTTCACACCACTCTGAAATGTAATGCAGGTCCCACAAGGTATTCTCCCATGAACAAGAGAAAACTATTAAAAATTGACTTGAACCTCTTCAGAAACATTATCGAAGTAAAAATAAATGCAAATGACCCCTTAAATGCCCAGGAACTAGAAAGGTCTGCGCCCACCTTAAAGAGGTTATCAACAGTACACTAGATGAAATATGTCCCAAGCAAATAGTAAAGTCGCGGATAAACAGAATAACCTAAACAACACTTCAAATAATTAAACAAAAACGAAAAGCTTTCCAAGTTTACCAATCAGAGGATGATCAAATAAAAAAGCAGAACTTAAAACCGCGTATAATCGCCTACACGGAGAAGTAAAAAAGGCCCTAGCTAACGACAATCGCGTGAGATGGGAAAAAGCAACAGAAAACCTAAATGGGCTGAGAGAGGTTCTGGGATACATTTAAAACTTTTACAGGCCAAAAGAGCAAACGTGCCAATAATAATACGCTGAAGATTAGCGACGGAACTGTGGCCCTGGACGACAAGGCAAAAGCCAGCGCTTTTGCCGAATTTCTAAAGAAAGTCCATCGTACGCAAGAAGGGGACAGATTTAACAACGATTTCAAGATAAAAGTAAATAAATTTGTCCAAGATAACAACTCGATTTTCAATTAACCCAACTTCGACCAAAGGCCTGAAGATGGGGACGATCATGAATTAACCGAACCAATAAGCGAAGAAGAGGTTATGGGTGTAGTCGAAAAATGCAAGTCATCTTCGATCCCGGAGAAGATGAAGTCTCTTACAAAATACTGAAACAATGTCTCAACATCTTCTACTGTAGACTTGCCCAACTTCTAAACTGCTGTCTCTCCTGTGGGTACTTCCCAAAATGCTGGAAAGTGGCCACAGGAGTCATGACACCTAAACCCGACAAAGATCTTACCAACCATTCTAACTACCGCCCAATTAGCTTGCTTAGCTGTGCTGGAAAAATATTTGAGAAGATTCTCACTATGAGACTCCGCAGCTATCTCGAATCAATCAACTTTTTCAACAAATGGCAAAGAGCATATAGGAGCCAGAAAGAGAGAATCGAACACGTATATAGACTTGTGGGTTATATGGATTATATGAAAACAGCGTTTAGTCAAAACGAAATAGGAACAGAGCTTTTCTTGGATGTAGAAAAAACGTTCGACTCGGTATGACACAATGGCGTGAGATATAAACTAGCGAAATAAACTAGCGAAAATGGGTTTACCCACTAAAATTCTGATGATCATATCATCATTTCTAACTGACCGTAAAATCAAGGCGAAGGTTAACCGCAAGGTGTCAGAGGAAATGATACTCGAAGTGGGTACACCACAGGGATCGGTTCGCCGCTCCTTTTCATAATATATGCGAATGAAATAGAAAAAATAGGGAAAAACTATGTTGAACTATCGCAGTTCTCAGACGACAAAGGCATGTGGACGGCCAGTAAGTCCCGAAACGTGATTAAAAATCGCCTGCGGGATCCATTCGCGATCTTCGGAGCTGGTGCGCCCTATGGCGCGTCAAGCCCAATGCCGCCAAAACTCGAAGACTTTCGTTCTTTAAGAAGCAAAGAAAAAAAAGACAGTACCCAGTATTGATCTCCGAGGCCAATTTTGGGGGGATTTATACTGGATAGAAACTTCTGTCTAAACAGTCATGCACGTGAACTCCATTTCGGTTAGAGCTGCTAAACGTATAAATTCTCTGAAGATGATCAGAGCTAAAACTTGGGGAGCAAACAAGGACGTACTTCTCAAGCTTTACAAATTATTTATACGCCCGGTAGAATATGGTGCTATAATAACAAGTGACTTGTGTAAAATCAACATTCAGAAGATACAGAGGGTTCTAAATCATGCCCTGCGCGTGGCACTATGCAAGCCCATGTGGACAGAGACAAAGGAACTTCATGAGCTAGCAAAAATAGAAACTATTGAAACGCGATTAATAGACCTACAAAACAAAACCATCAACAGACTCCAAGATAGCGAATTAATGGTAGAGCGCTAAACGAACACCGAACCTTTAACAGAAAAACAAAATAAGTCACAGAAATTAAAATTATTCATTAGAATTAAGGTGCGTGGAGTCCGTGAGGATTGCCTCGCTACTCATTGAGAACTTTAGGATTGAGTCTGTGAGGACTGCCTCGCAACTCTGCGTGTGGGGAGTGGGGTATGAAGAAACCCACCACTCGCACCATCAATAGCAATAATCACACAACAGTCACAATGGACAAAGGCGGATTTCTATCTCTCTCTGATAAAGATATGGAGGGGTGGAGTCAGTGAGGATTGCCTCGCTACTCATTGAGAACTTTAGGATTGAGTCTGTGAGTGTCTGAGGACTGCTTCGCAACTCTGCGTGTGGGGAGTTGACAACGAAGAAATCACCTCTCGCCCCATCAATAGCAACAATCATACAACAGTCACAATATACAAAAGCGGATTCCTATCTCTCTCTACCTATAACTTTTCTAACTGAACTCTCAAATTTTCTTGAACCAGACGAAGCGCAGAAGGGATTTGAACAAGCTCTTTGTTAACATACACAGGAAACCAAACACCAAGCAAGGATTGAAACAAGCTTGCCTGGCTGGGACCAGTGTACATTTTAATTAAATAAAGATATGAATAAAGATATAACAGCCCTTTTAAGGGCTTTTGAGTGTATGTCTGTGAGTGGGTTTTTTATTCCACAGATCATCCCGTCATCTGTTCCCCCTGAAGGCAGACCAGATGGCCAAGGCTCAGCACCCACTCTCCCTTATAGGCTGATGGATGACTCCCAGCTTTCAAAAACACATATTGGTGGATTTTTTCCTTTTTTATAACCGTTATGGATAATATGCTGGGGCTGCTCCCAAACCAGCAACTGTTTGGGTTTCTCTTTTTTTCTAAAACACCCATCAAACTGCGGTTTCAGTATTACCATAAACATGCACACGTTTCCAAGTGAAACACAGAGCAGAATTCCTGGAGTAGTTATGCACAATTCCTAGTCACCTTCCAGTTCGAGTTTCTCGGAGGTCTGACCCCAGTACCCTAAATACTGCTAGTGAGTTCACTCAAACCAAATAAGATTATTGGCCCTCGCTTCCGACTCTCGTGGATTCATAAGCAAATAAAGTTATACGGGTCGCAAGGGATTTCAAATCCCACATCGTTCTTGGGCGAGTTCGGCGCGCTGAAACTTTTCATTCATCAGTAGGTTCATACGTTAAGAGATTGTTAGTATTTCTAGAATCTTCTACTCTACTGAATATATATTTGTTCATAACACTTAATTTAAGACAATTTATTGGGGATTTCTTAAATTTGTTTATAAAACATAATATGCATTCTCGTTTAAATTGTCATCAATTATGTTTTATAATTAAATTTAAGAAAACATACGTGCACTCCCAATCAGTTCAGTGCTTACTACTTCAGTGCTACTAAAATGCAGTAAGTTCCATAATTTAAAGAGATTGATCCGAGATTGTTATATATATATTGTGTCATGATACATTTGTACCTCATAAATCTTTGATAATGATAATAAAATAAATGAACATTTTCACATGTTCTGATTTTGTTAATTAAAACTTCGTACCCCACAAACGGTTAAGAATAAACATTTTTTTTTCATTAATATTATGGGAGGGGGGGGGGGGCAGATGTCCTAAGTACAAAACAAACAAACGATGGGGGAAGGGGCAGGTGTCCTTGGTAAAAAAAAACAGCAGGGGGGGGGGGGGGGTGTCCTAGGTAAAAAAAAACAGCAGAGGAGAGCAGGTGTCCTGGGTAACAAAAAAGAGTAAAGTTAAGCAACGTCGAGCCCGGTTAGTCCTTGGATGGGTGACCGTCTGAGCGATCGATTCGGACTCCCACGTTGTGTCCTTGGGCAAGGCACTTAACTCCGATTGTCCACATGGGGGCACGATGACGCCGTGTACTAAGGCGTACTGCACGTCGATGGTGCGCATGTCTCCAACCAATCTAATCCTGCCTGTGCTGCTTTGCGTAGTTACGATGTTGGGGAACTGGCAGCTGCTCGTCGTTGCTCGGTGGTTCTCCGGCTTCATCCACCCGTAAAACTGTCACCGACACGATAATAACCTTGGGTGTTAAAGTGTCGTTAAACCTTAATAAATAAATCAATAAATAAATCATTTGTCTTATTTCATCATATTAACACAAGTTACTGGCATAAAAATTGATTAAGACATATCCTTCATTTCTGCATGTCGCCGTGTAAATAAATTGCCACTAATTAATAGTCTGCATGTCCAATATTTTGCAATTATGTAATATATAATTATCAGTCAGTTATCATCATACAATATATATCATTCAGTTAACAGTTCCTGATCACTCTTTTTCTTTTGCATTTAGTTTTGCCACATACAAAAAATGTGCCACCTGCTGATAGTTATTGTCTCATTGTAATGTGGTCATAGTGTGTTTGGGGCTACACTCGTGATATCTCTGGTTTCTGTACACCCTTTCCATTGCTAGATCAAACAACATTTGACTGAAGCCCGATATCTGAGTTCCCATTTATTTAATTATCTTTGCCATCGTGTTATTAAGTAATATATTCGGAGTGTCTTTCCAAGAATTTTTTCTTTAGTTTTGCCTTCCATCATCAGATTTTCTTGAACATGCACATTATGGATTTCTCTCTCAATGACAAATCCAAGTTTGTGTCATTACTGACCATTTACAAGATGTTCAATGACTCCCCAAGGCTCAAATTCACGGACTCATTGCGTCCCAACTGGTCACAATTGGCTAGTTCGCACTGGTCCCAGGTGCTTTGAGTGAAAAGGTTTTGTACTTATCAACAAATACGTCCAGAGAAAACTCGGTGATAACAGTTGGCTCAGATTGTGTAAAATATCGTGTACACTTGTGATGCACCGATACAAATCGGAAAGCGTGTTGTCTCAGTGGCAAGAACGTCGGAGTTGTGGTGTTTAGGTAGAGAATGCGAATCTTGGGAGAGGCATTTGAGGTGTGCCATTGAGTAAATACTTTATCTCATCTTTGGATGGCAGGGCCCGGCCCTTTAGCATCGTCCAACTGGCCTTCGGTATACAAAACAGACAGAAGGCGCCCTACTTGAAATATCGAGGACATAGCTGAGTCGGAAAACCTACGACAAAAAAATATATTGCTGTACTTTTTCATACTCTTGTCAATGATATTTATGCCAAAGGGACAGTGAGCTATATCCAGTACACATTTTGAGCCTAGCTGTTTCCTTTCGTAGTGGTATAGTAGTATCTCGGGTAGGGAAAATCCATGATTTTGCGAAACTCGAGGGAAACCTCGGAAGTTGCGGTGCAAAATCTTGGCTTCACTTTAGTGGACCCAGCCCTTATGTGGTATAAATATTGTATGTTTACTGAAGTATGCCATTGTATGTATAGTGATGTAGGTATGTACATGACTTTAGTCGTATAGTATGGATGAGACAGAGAGAGAGAGAGAGTTTTCTCGATTTGTGCACAACACATTGCCACACACTGGAAGTGTCGAAATTTGCTCGACTGCTACATATGTACACCTGGAACTTAATTAAGCACCCACTGTTTTTTTAGCAGTGGTGTTAATAGAAACTGTTATTACTTTCATTCTATCTTTCAGATGGCCAAAAGTGACTGTTTGCGGAAAGAATGGTCTATTGACAAATGAAAGACAACACAATGATGAAAATATGCAGTATTCTAATGGCGCTAATTACACATATCTTTCACTAATGTTTTTGATGGAAAAATGTTCTCTCGACAAGTATGATTCTGGAACGGTCCATGATGAAACAATGCCGGTAATACTGACAAAAAAATGTAACTTGTGATCTCCTGAACACAATAGCAGTGTCTGGCGTCAGTAGCGAGTGTATCCACCACGTGACCGGATGGCAGCCTGAACCCTCCTCCATTCCTTCTGATACAGTCCAGGGGCAACTGCTGCCACTCCTCATATAATGCAGCTTCCAAATCGGTCAAATACTGTACGGGCGGATCCCTTGCTTGTACACGACGTCCAAGAAAGTCCCAGATTTGTTCCAAGACAATTCATATCTTGGCTCATTGCAGGCCAAGGTAGTGTTGTAATAACGTTGTTCTGAAGGAATGCTCTCGCAGCATGAGAACGATGTGGCCTTGCATTGCCGTCCATGAATACAGGTCGAGTAGCCCACGGGTGTTTGTCAAAATGAGGCACGACAACCGGATTGAGAATGTCAGGATGTACTGGTGACCATTGAGATTCCCACGTGCAGTCACCATATCAAGTTTACAATCATGAGAGAGGCATCCCCTGACCATTACTGATCCTCCATCATAAGGAACAGTAGGTCTGATGCTCCTGGGCACGTAAGCAGTATTTCTTTGCCCCCACACTCTCATGCGACCATCTGTGACGTGAAGCTGAAACCGAATCTCGCCTGACCAATGGACTCTCCTCCACGTCCCGAGATTCCAATGTTGTCCTGCCATACACCACTCCAAACGTCGTCTTTGATGCTGATCGGACAGAGCTGGACCCTTCTGGACCATATACCCAGTGTTTTGAAACGGTTTCGGACAGTACTGTTGCTCAAACGCTTGTTGGGGAGCCAAAGGTGCTTCAAACACCCCACTTGAAGCAAAGGGTTCACGCCTAACGAGGCGTGCCAGATTCCGATATTCCCGAGGAGAGGTCTTTTGGGGTTGTCCAGGCCTTGATCGGTCCTTAACATCGTTGGTTTGTTTTCAGACATGTCTGCTGATGACAGAATGACTATAGCCATGTTGCCTTCCAGTAGCTTTGGATGACATTCCTGTTGCATGCATGCCAACGATTTGCCACCTTAGTGCCTCTGACAGTCTCTTCCTTGCCATGTCCACATTTATTGATAAAAGAAGTGACAAATTGTTTTGTTTTATACCCAGATATTGCATGTGGATGACCGTGTGTTTTGTGACATTCGTGGGAAGCATGCTTCCCGTGGACGATGGGATGTGTTTGGGGTACGCCATCAACCAGAAACATGTTTCACTAGATGAAATGTACTGCAAGACATAGCAATCATTAAAACATAATCAGTAACAGCAACTTCACTGTCATGAAACATTTCAGGGGGTGCTTAATTGAGTTCCAGATATGTATATTGTCAAGAGTAAAGACCAAACGAAATAATCTGCAAGTGGTAGTAGAAGGCAGTTTTGGACGAAAACAGTAGTTTGGGCAGTAGAATAGGGCAGTAACGGTTGCAGCTGGTATCAGCAGTGTCGACAAAGACCCCCATACAGTGATCTTCGAATAATGATCCTCAGATAATGATCCTCTGATAAATGGACCTCATATAGTATATCACCATGTCACAATTATCCTCAAATACTCGTCTGAGAGATTGTGCTGTTTGTTTTAGGGGCAAAGTGTGCACTATCTATCGGTCCCTATATAGCTGAATTGCTGGAACGCCCATTGGTTACAGACAGAAAAGTGTCCCTTTCGGCCTCTTTGGGTGGGTTGTGAGCAATTATTGCTGTAAACAGACAATGCTCAAGAAAAACCTTTCTCTCAATAGATTCTTCCGACGTCTTACAATTGTTGATTGCTTTTTTATAGAATGTATCTTGGTATCTGCCAAAAAAACGAATATGTGGGTGATATGCACATTTTTCACGGCAATGCAGACTGAATATTTACCACATATTTTGGTTTATTATTGAATAAAATCAGTCAAGTACTGGTGCTGGGAGGTTGATGCCGCGTTATTAATTTTCGTGCTCGGCTTTCAGTTGATATTCGATGATGTGCAAGCTGTTACGCTGTGACTGTAGCTCTCACGCCATCACACATCACCAATGACATGAGTTTCAAGCGCTATTTGACTTGACACCATTGGGAGGGGGGGGGGGGGGGCTGCAAGATTGATTTGCGATGTTTTACGCTGATGTTTCAGCAATCCGGTTGTATAGAAGTCGCTGGTGCTAATACCCCACACATATCGGTATTTCCAGGCCAGGGTGTGCCTATGTACTAAATGTGTTGTGCAGTATGGTACGTTTTACGACAGAGATCACACATGCTCGCGTCAAAATGATTAAGGGATTCTAGATATGAACTAAGGTGAATAGATTGACCAAGTCTATTCAATCTTGTAGCATATGCTCATATCACCACATGGCCTAGCACTACGACGTGACCCACATATCAACCACAGGATAGATGAAGCATTAAGTAGGTTAGTAGTACCGAGGGCTAAGTGAACCAATAGCGAAACAGACAGTCTATACCTTTCCTGGACAACCAAACCGATCTCACAACACCACGTGACCTTGCATTGCCTGTTGGCCAAAAGAACCATAAAGCATTCAGTGGGTTTTTAGAACAACGCTAAGGCATGCCTTGATCATGTATTTGGAATGTATTATCGGTCGATCGAGGCTCGAGCCATCACAGTCGCAGGGGCGGACTGGGCCAAGGAAAGTTTACCGGGAATGAACCAAGCGGACCCCAGACCCTTTCGAACGCTGCTTTCTTGCATCTGAGTGATCAATGGCAGTTCACACAGAGGACATTTCGGTGGCATTTTTCATTTTTTGTGTCATCTTCATCACTCATTCAGCAAGGATGATATCAACGGGGGATGGGGGCACGCGGACCCATCGGGCCGACCATACTTCGGCCCAGTGGGAGAAACTTTTGATCATCTGAGCGATCAGTGCCAGGCGAGACTGCTGATATATCGAAATGTTTTCTCTGTGGACTGGCAGTCCATATAGAGAATATTTCAATATACTGACATTCTCTGCAATCAGACCCATTTCGCCTATAGGTCGTTTTCACAAAATTTCAGGCCCCAACAGATTTGGGGCTGAATCAATTTTGGAGGCCCCGAGAGCCCACCTGGAATTTTCCTAGTGGACCATACGGCCAGCCCGCCTCTGCACAATCGGGACAAATCAGGTTTACATTCCCTCAATCCCCCTCAATCAGTCATCTTCGCAACGCCCCTGCACACAATCACTGAATCGAATTTCAATGCACCTGGGCCATTAAAGTCATGGAAAATCAGGTTTTGAATTTGAAGAGGGAATAAAATTAAAAATATCAATGAAATTGGTTTCCCTTCCATTTGTCCAATTTCAATCCAAAAAAACCGTTACACTCTCATACTTCAGTTTCTTCCTCGCTGTAACGTTGTTACTGCGAAGTAACTTTCTCCACACTTAAAAAGCGGGGTTTTCTGTGGCTTTTAACATCCCACGCCTATATTATAGGGGAGAGATAAGAATGAATGAAGAATGAATGAATCTTTATTTTGCAGCATACTATTACATATGAAAAAAAAAAAACAATAACATATAACATTCAGTATTATACAAAGTATATAGCATACTGCATGGAAATGGCATAGCCTTGGCGACTGTCTTCCTGCCATTCCCCAAAAAAGAAAAAAAAAGAAAAAAGTTTTTCCTGGCGTCAGAGCGAAGAATCAACGTTTCTGTAGATTTTTAATTTTTTTCCTTCTATGGCTGTTTTTGACTTTGTCCGGTCTCGGGTGCATTTAGAATTATACCTACTGGAAATATGTCTGAAGCGGTGGCTTTGGGCGGGTAATTATGCTCAGGATCCAATAGAATTAGATACAGTCAGGGCACTGTGGGTTATTACATGTGACATTACTTGAGTATGAATTTAGGGCAGTGTCTATCAAGAATTGCTTAAAGCACGGTCTGCTGAGGTTCTGAATTGTTGGGTCAATGTCGTTCCATTTCCTCGGAAAAGAATGAATAGGAAGCTCAGCCGAGAACTGCGTTCTAGGTGTTAGTGTTTGTATTTTTCCTGATTGTCTTGTGTTCATATCTGCGGGATGCCTGTATATTTTAAAGGTGTCATTGAAGGAGGCAGGTAGATTATTATTGGACCAATCATGCATAAAGAGGAGGACATGTAAATTGTCCAGGTCTCTAAATTTAAGTATGCCACATTTCTTGAAAAGTGGGTCAGTATGCGAAGTATAACTCTTTTTTGTTATAATCCGAATGGCTTTTTTTTGCAAGTTAAAAATCCCGGTAGCGGATGTCACATGTCCCCATGCTTGGATACCATATATCAAATGACATTGGATTAAAGAATAGTATAATGTTTGCAAAGCTTTCAGGGGTAGGAATTTTTTTGCCCTGTTCAATGCGTAATTAGCCCTCGCAATTTTCAAGCAAATCGTAGATACGTGTTGCTGAAATTTGAGATTTTCGTCCATGTTGATTCCTAAAAACTTTATAGTTGTCTCGTCCTGCTGGTTTCCAACCAAAGAAATAGGATTGTTGTTCAAGGTCAAATGTCTGTCTCTAGTGTTATAGGAGTCATTACGTGGATGGAATATTGTAAATCTTGTTTTTGTAGCATTGAGAGCTAATTTGTTAGCAGAGCACCATTCGTTGATTTTGGATAATTCAACATTGGCATTCACAACTAATGAATCTAGATTATTGCCCGAAGTGTGTCCAGTAGTGTCGTCTGCAAATAACAATATATTAAGCAGTGTTGATTTACTGATGTCGTTAATGTATAATAAAAATAAGATCGGGCCAAGTATAGATCCTTGGGGTACTCCCGTAGTTATGGTCTTTGTATCCGATTCGATATTTGAAAAAGAGACGAACTGTCTTCTGTCTGTCAGGTAGTCTTTGAACCAGGAATTGTAGTTATATAGTAGTTGCATAGTCTGTTTGTCCTTTCGTCCGTTGTCGACAATAAAATTTGTCCCCTTTGAGTGCAATGCTTGTACTTCACACAACGGTTGCGTATGATCACGCGATACTATAGGATACTATAAACAGAATTTCAGTTTCCATGCTACAACTTCAGCTTCCTTGAGTGTACATCTGTTTAACTTATACAATACACAGATTGCACATTAGGGGTCGATATTTGGGATTACTTTTGGGGTTAGGAAGTCAAAGGCCAAGGTCACGGATGTTATAAATAGAATCACATTTTCCATGCAGTAACATTGGTTTTCATAAGCATATACTGCTGACCCTTTATGCGCGAGTTCTATGAGGGTCGATGTCTGGGATTGCTTGTGGGGCCAGCAGGTGAAAGGTCTAGGTCTCTGTTGCTATGAATAGAATTTCAGTTTCCAGATTAATAACTTTAGCTTCCAAGGGCAAACAACCTTCCTACTTCACTCACATGTTGCATATGAGAGATGGATGTTTGTGGTTGCTATGGGGTCAGTTAGTCAAAGGCCACGGTAACATATTTGATGTTTGAGGTTATTTTGGGGCTGACGATTTCTGGCATTGCTACTACACTACTCATATTTTGCTAAGGATCACTCCAACCCCTCTACATATTTCAACATAAAAAGGTTAAATTGTACATTTTTTATATGTTTGTTTATTTGTTCATTGTGGTTTATCGACACTTTCAACAGCCTGGACATGTCATGTCGGACAATGTTTCGGGTGAAGGAAACTGAAAATCTCAGAGAGAACCACTGATGAACGAGCGTATAACTGTCGTGCTCTCTAATTTGGCATCCCGGCACGATCAGAGTTAGCATTTTGTTAAAGGCAGGTGTAGCGTTAGCGTGTTGTATGTCTACTACCGGCGTGTTGTATGCCTACGGTAACGTTGCATTCACCCAGTGCTAGCCCCGCTTGTGCCGGTAAAGTAAATTGCACTGTCCGACGGTTATTAACCATTGTTCGGTGGTTCTCACGGGGTGCTCCGGCCTTCTCCGCCAGAAAAAAATGTCCAACACGAAATGGCCCAGAGTGCTGAAAGTGTCATCAAAGACCAATGAACAAATACACATAAAATGTATACATTTACCTTTCATTTACAAATATGTCGATGAGGAGGGAGTGATCCTTAGCAAAATGTGAGTTGTATATAAACCGAATTCAGTTCCCATGCAAACTTAAGTATCGTTGTGCGTACAACACTCAAACGCCATACATAGGTTGTCTATTGGGGGCATATATAGGTTTGTGGCTGATATTGGGAATTTGAGGTCAGAAATCAAGGTCATTGCTATTATAAATGGAATTTCAGAATTGAAGTCTTAGATATAAATTCGCTCTTGCAACTGGTAAACATGTATTTTATTGTGGGACTTGGTTTGATACTTGTACTTGTGTCATACGCACAGTCTGTTATACGAATGGGGCGCTGTGCTACCCAATTCGGGCTATTGGTGGCCCAGCATGACCAATTTGGAGTACGGTACCTCAGATGCGTAGCCGGATAAGTAGTATATCTTGTGGTTTTCGTGTCCTTCCTCGGTGGTGGACCTCGGTAGAAGGACCTCGGAAGTGACGCCATGTCACGAGACCCAGTGGCGCCATGTTTGATTGTCGTGGTGACCCGAGTAAGCGTCCATGTCCTGACGTCATTATCATAGTGATACGTTGTCCGTTCAATATACTGGAGGGCGCCATCTTGGTTTCTATGGTAGCACGTGGTTGCTATGAGCCTGGAAGGCTTCTTAAAGAACAAGGGTATGTTCGGAGGGTTTGCTCGATCAAATGGGAGCAGGTTTCTCGTTAGGATTTTCCCCAAATCCCCGTTTACTTCGTAAAATTACCAAATAGTCCCGACAAGTTTTACTAGTTGAGTTGGGATTCTTTCAGAATCCCCTGCTCTGCTTCTATCTATGTATCAATGCTGTAGTTTCTTTCTACCCGACCCTGTTCGATTTTTCTGGAGTATACTCAAGTAGAGTAGAAGTGCCTATCAGCTGGAACAGTTTTGTCTTATTGTCACTATATTTAGCTTTTCTGATCTGTTCAGGCTAGTTCTAACCCTATTGCTGGTTTTCTTGTCTTGTTTCGAACAGCATATGTTTCATTCATCCAAAACCCACTCACTGTCACATCGTTCTCTAATACGAGGGTTCCTAAGTCCAACAGTCAATCGAGCAGTAACTCGAGCACGCATTGCTCAAACGACACGAATCCCATCGAGCAAATGAGCTATTTATTTATTTATTTATTTATTTATTTATTTATTTATTTATTTATTTATTTATTTATTTATTTATTACTTCCCGTCACCTGGTAATTACTAATGTAAATTAGACCAGTATAGCTCCTATTCACCTTTTCCACCTGTTTGCCATTCCATCTGAAGCTTCAGCAACCAGGATAAATCTCAGATGATGTTTTCAGTTTGTACTATATTTGTGTTTTTAATATAATCTCTTTTTCTGCTTTTCTTGGCAATGCCTTTTGGAAACTCTCAATGCTATTATCACATCGTGGATGGCCTACTGCCTGTTGCGGTGGCTTGAGGTATTACTCTCTTTAGGACGACCTAATGGGGATTGACATTTCGAGCTATCGTCGGGCGGTAGGAGTCTTCCACAACAGATTGTGTATCAAACTAAAAGGCCATACAGTAGGTAAAAAATCCCTAAATTCTTCAAACTTGAAGCAGAGCATTCTAAGCCTTTTTATGACCCTAATCTTAACGCTGTGGTCCATTCTCGTTCGATGTGGTGATATAGAACTCAATCCAGGACCGCAGGATTTCCATGTGCCTAGTGAATCGAAGTCAGCTGCTGTTACAATATATACTGAGTCAAAAAGAAAGTATAATAGAAACAAATGTGAAAAAAATAGCATAAAGGATGAAATATAATAGTTCTAATGTTGCATGTTTGTGGAAAAGAAGTCGTCCAAAGGGTTTAATGACATGTTGTTGTTGTCCACCCAACCGTATACAATTTTGCTACGGATTTCAAAATAGCACGTGCTACCCGAGAACGTCAAATTGAATGGGTGACATGGGATTTTCTTTGTGTTAAGTTGTGCTAGAGAGAAAGGGTTATTGGGAAAACACCCTAGTTTTTGTCTTCCGACATTTTAAAAAAAGCCAAGGTCAACCGAAAATCAGAAGTTGCGTGCCATTGGTATGCATGAGGCTGGATTCCTCCAGATGAGTTCGCTGCTGAGTTCGGAGAAACTGTGGCCACTATTTACCGTCTCATTGGAAGGTATAGAACCACTGGATCTACTGCCGGCCGACCGACCGACCGCGTTCAGGTGGATCAAGAGTTATGACCCCTGCACAAGACCGACACATCAGGACGTCTCACTTGCGGGATCGCTTCCTTCCGGCGACGAGGACAGCGGCAATTACTCCCGGTAGAACTAACAATAGAATCAGTGCACAAACTGTTCACAACAGACTCGTTGAACACGGCATCCGAAGTAGGCGTCCGTACCACGGACCAATCCTTACCCAACGTCATCGTACCGTCAGAATGGAATGGATACGTCAGCGAGTTCGCTGGACTCAGCAGCGCCGGAGCACAGTTCGATTTAGTGATGAATCACGATTTTGTCTACGGCGCGCTGATGGTAGCACAAGAGTGTATCGCCGACGAGGAGAACGGTTTTCTGATGTTTGCGTGCAGGAATGAGACTGCTTCGGCGGGGGTAGTGTAATGGTTTGGGCAGGAATTTACTTGCACCATCGAACGCAGTTGATCTTCATCGATGGTAATCTGAATGGACAGCGATATATGGTCGAAATTCTTAACGCTGTTGTTGTCTCGTTGTTCAACGCTAACGTCGGATTGCAGTTATTCCAGCAAGACAATGCCCGATGTCACGTTGCGCGTATCTGTCGTGACTTTCTTGAGGAGCAGAGCATCGAACTTCTCCCTTGGCCCCCACTTTCGCCAATTTGTCGCCAATCGAGCATCTTTGGGATCAACTGGACCGTCGGGTACAACTTCATGATCTTCAGACGTTGGGCGATTTACGTAATGTTCTAAGGCAGGGGTGGAACGTAGTATCACAGAGTGACATCCAGAGAGTTATCAGGTCCATGCGCCGTTGATGTCTTGCCATCCAAGAGGCAAACGGTGGACATACACGCTATTGACTGCATGTGTGAACTTTTCATTTCACCCCATGTCTGAATTGCAACGTCCTGACGTGACGCTGGCAACAGTTCATACAGCTAGACTCGAAACATGAATTTACAATAATTTGTTTGGGATTAAAGGTCGATAATACTAAAAAAGTTGCTACTCAGAGTTTATTATACTTTCTTTTTTGTCTCAGTATACTTAGTTACAATGTGCATAGTATACGAAACGGGGGGGGGGGGGGGGGGCGGTGGCTCAGTTGGTAGAGGTGCAGGCTGCAAGCCGAGAGGTCCTCGGTTCGAATCCCACCTGCGGCAACCGCGTTGTGTCCTTGGGCAAGACACTTCACCCCCATTGTCCACGTGGGGGCACGGTGGCGTTGTGTGCTATGGCGTACTGCACGTCGATGGTGCACCTGTCTTCAACCAATGCTAACCCTGTTTGTGTGGAGTCAGTATGTTGGGGAGCTGACAGTTGCTCGCCGTTGCTCGGTGGTTCTCTCCGGGTACTCCGGCTTCCTCCACCCATAAAACTGTCGCGGTCATGACTAGCCATTGTGCAGAAATATGTGACCTTAAAACACCACTAAATAAATAAATAAATAGTATACGAAACTAAATTTCGGAACTTACAAAAATAGTTGATGAGTTTGATATTCTGTGCTTTACAGAAACTTATATTGACGAGACCTTTGATTCCAATAATAGTCTAATACCTAACTTTTCAAGTCCCATTAGACATAATCGAAATCAGTTTGGGCCGGCATTGCAGTGTATTTCTCTGAAAATCTTTATTATAAACAACTAAATACTCTTGTTTTTATGACGACATTCTCTGGTTCGAAGTTGGGGTAAGGGAGAAATTCGTTTTATGTGTGTGTTATACATCTGAACGAGAATGCACAGAAAACCTTTGGTCTAAGTTAGAGGAGAAAATAGAGGAAGCTTTAGTCCTAAACCCGTCTGTGATCATTACTGGAGACTTTAACTGCGATCTTATGAAACGAAAATTCGAAAAAAAAATCGACAGTTCCCATCTAGACATTGTCCCAAAGCCACATATGAAATTTGGAACTGATCGGGTGAGCGCTGTGGCCTGTAGGGTGTGCTAAAGGAATTGTGGACGGACAGACGGACAGACGGACGGACGGACGACGGATCACAACCCATCCCAATAGCTCATTCTTGACGTTGTCAAGTTGAGCTAAAAGACTCTCTCAACTCCCCTTGTAGACCTCCCGAATATGTCAACACAGGGAGGAGGCGGTTAAATATCCTCCACTGTCGCCCAAGATGTGGTTGTAGTGATCTGAATTGGGATACATTTCTCAACTGCATTGCAGAATTTCCTAACTGTTCTTGTGGGAATCCTTTTGAAGACGCCGAACACTACTTTGCAGATTGCCCATTCTGCTCTCACGGAAGAACTGTATTAGCGTCTACACTATCAAGGTACAACGCCATCCTCGATAACCTTGACTTGCTGTTATATGGAAGAGACAATATCATTATCTTCAGCGCTGTTCAAAAATTTATTGGAAAAACAAATAGATTCGCTTCGACGACTACAGTGACCGAGAGGGACACTTGTTCTCATTAAGTCTCTCCTGGGGGGTCAATGCAGTAGGAATTTTGCAGCTGTATTTTCTAAAGTTTTAGAGTGACTCCAATACTGCTCTACGACTCATCTCGGTATTTGAGGATACCTATAACATGGTATTGTACTATTGGCGGATACCTTTTGAGTGTATCTTTTGAGGAAATCTTTTGCATGATATCTATCTGAAGATAGTTATGGCTGCTAGCTCCTATACAACTTCTGGACCATCTCTCACCTTCATAGCTCCAAGGCCACCACTTGTCCATAGTCACCACCATCTGTCCTATGATCAGCCGAAACTGTATCCACCTTTAATGTAGCGCTCCACCAACCTTGCAGTCTTGTACCATAAAGGCCTTGCACCATTACTATGTGGCTACTACTATTCTGTGTTCTGTGCCTCAACCATTACTAACTTGTGGCACTACTATGGCTCTTAGTACATTAATGTCGCTACGGGACCCATCCCATATCACTATCATTCCACTACTGCTTGCTCGAACAACTTGTTCATACCTATTCCAAGTTCTCTTAATAAACTATCGAGCACTTACTGAAAAATCATTGCTCGAATGACTCGAATCCCATCACGCAAATGAGCTATCGAGCCGTTGCTCTATGGGAAAATGCCTCTGCGACTCGAATCTGATCAAGCAAATGAGCTTTTGAGCAATTGCTTGAACGAGTGACTCCACATACTGCTCTATGACTAATTTCGAAAAAAGGGATTTTAAAAGAGATTCTGTAAGTGGGGTACCCAGAAATGGGGTTGATGATTTCATCGAATGAGCTAAAGAGCCATGAGAGCAATTGCTCCATGCGCAAATGCTCTTGCAACTCATAGAACAAATGAGCTATAGAGCAGTTGCTCGATTGGGTGACTTGACATACGATTCTACGACTCATCTCGGTATTTAGGGACTGAAGACTGGTGAATTGGGGACTATTGGAGGATACTTGTAGAAACCACAGGTTTTCTACATCCTGATACTTCACGTTACATCCGGGTACTTCTGTTGGGAAGGTATAAAAATAAAAAGGGTACAAGTTATTTCCGAGGTCTGATAATGCCAGAGGACACGAGAAGAACATTTGCAGAAAAAGAGTTGGTTCCAATTCAGATATTGTACAAAGTTGTTTACCGGACCATTCGCTGCCCGTAGGCATGAAAACCGTCACTGCCCAAGCAGAACGGGACTCGGTCATGAAGACCATCCAAGGAGATCTGCGAAGACCTGTGATCAATGATTGACCGGAATAAAGCAGTTTTAGAATTTGTCCCCGATGCTGACAAGGAGGAAATGAGCGCCGGTCTTCGAGCACAGCTGATGTGAAAATTTAATTACCTGTTTGATTCGATGAGCTACCAACATCCACGAAGATAAGATACCACTGAATTCGACGGAATGTGATGACCTGCGAGAACATGAGTGTATTGAAGCTGCTTATCTACAAAGATGTATCACTAGATACAAAAAGAGGTATATTACGAAGGAGTTGCTTTCTTTCGTCACTCATCACCCCCAGTCCTAGCTGAAATTCTGAGAAACGTACAGAAGGGATGTACCAACACCAAATCATTTGTTCTACGACACGAACGAGAAAGGACATGGCAATTCATCACTGCGAGTACTGCGGAAAAAACATTTTCTCGAAAGTTTAATATGAAGGGGCACCAAGATGGCCACTGTCCCAATAGGACCAAAGACGAGGAGGAAAAACCGAACAACACTGAAAGACTGAATAGAAAGAGAAAACTAGTGTGATTTCTATCCCATTCTAACCCGTGTGAAGCCAAGACTACGATCAAGATGATGATTTGATACAATGCATATGTGATTGTGCCAAGAACTTATAGGATTATAAAGTACTAACGGCCAAATCTGGGAGAGCTCAGTCGAACCCATACAAACACCAAATACGGAGGCTAACCTTACCAAACTATCTTATCCGAAAAAAGACAGATCATACCGAAAGGGTGATTTTTAGGGGAAGTTACTCAAACATGTCAATATAGTGAGAGATATCCCCGGTCTATAAAAAGGACATACTCGTGACAAATCAAGGGTAAAATTCACCTGACAGTGGATTTTGAGAAGAAAACCGAACCGCCGTCCTTGGAGAGGTGTAGCACCTTTCGTGTGGGGATATCCCCCGCACTGGTCACCCTCCAAGTGACACGAACTTGCTGGATGATACCAAGAAGACAGAAGCCGCCGACGTGAAGAAGAAAAGAAAAAGAAAGAAGGGACCTTCCGCCAGAAGACGCGATGCCCGCCGACTGACGGTCATCATGGAGAAGAAAAGGGCGGAAAAGGACGAGAGAGAGGCTAACCATGGCGTTGAAAGCTCATTGCCTGCTATCCCTGGCCGTTCCACGTCCAGCTCGGTTCCTTCCATTCCTGTGGAGGGTCCGGAGGACGCTGGTTCGCCAGGTAACACTCCAATCTCCAGCCCATCACACTCTTCCTCGGAAGAGGAGATGGAGCGGGAGGTTTGTTTATGGAGCAGGAAATTGAGCCGGACATCGCACATGTTGCTAAATCCGCTCTTGCTCTTCCAGCCTTTTCTGACCAGGATACCATCCAGGAAGCTCACACCGCGGAGTCCGTGGACAGCATCCTAGGGGAAAAGGTCAGAGATGACGAACATCTAGCCTTTGTCGCGCCACTGAGCTGGCAGGACATTACACTTTTCGGGAGGCTTTAGGGTGGGTTTGTCATAATAGCGGCAGCACCTTGTGCAATAGCCCTCATGGTGGACTTCTGGTGGTACATTTGCTTGGACACCGTTAAGTTCGTAGAGTATTGTTTTCTTGACATATATGCTGTCTGTCGCCACCCGAACCGCCTCTTCTTTGTCGAAACGCTGTAACATACTGAGAAGGTTAATATGGGCGTATGCTAACATAGACGCCCTTAGGTGGGCGTACTGGGGCTGGCTGCCATCATAGTAAGTCAGCACATGACCTGGTGGGCACCGTTCTGGGGCTCCGATAAGAGTGCCACTTTGGCGAGAATCTCTCACAAGATAATCTAGTTCACCATGATCTGTGACCAGGCGGCGAGTCAATCGTTTACCATCGGCTTTTGCGCCTTGAGTGAACTTCCCGATGATGCTGCAGCCCTGATCTCTATCTTCGAGGAGCCATACTACATTCTTCTTTCCGATAGCGATGATGGCTTCTCCTACCTCTAATCCGGTTAGGATGCCGGAATCCATGAGATATGAGAGGTGGACCGTTGGAGCCCAGCCCTGCTCCTCGAAATGCCGCCCCGAACCATACAGGGATGACAGGGTGGACACTTGGGTTGAAAGCCCACTTGCGTATTTGGAAAAAACCGGTACCTATGTCTTTGGGCAAAGAGCCATTGATTGCTACACGGCTACCGAAACGTTCGAAGTAGGGCTGAGCCTCACCCAGACTTTGGAAGCTTGAGGGATAGCATGCCTTCATGTCAATGCTTATGATGTCATTGACGTGATACCGTTCTGTGTTCCAGAGGCCACAGTGGCCATGTTCGACACAAGCCTTTTGGATGTCATCTTGGAAAGATGCTGCTGTCGGCTATCCAGTCATCCCTTTCCTTTGCGACGATGCTGGCTGCGTGGTTTACTTCGAATGCCCCGTCGGCAAGAGATTCATCTAGATTGGCGCATTCCTTCTGTAGGGTTTGGTGGGCCTCATGAGTCCTAAAGGCACGGCCGTCTTGGAACTGATCGATGCTGAGCTGTCTACCCCGGCCACCTCCGAGTAGCCAGACAGCGATTGGCTCATTTTGGGTGGCCTGTCTGATGGCTTCCCAGACGTCACCCTCATATATGTGGACCTGTCTGGACCGGGGGAAGTGCATGTCTTTGGACCAGGCGTGGCCATTATGGCAGATGAGCTATACTTTCTCTCTCACCCCATTTCCTCCAAACTTATATTTGCTGCTGTTGTAGATATCCTCACCAGCTATATCTTTCACGATGATTGCCCGCCTGGGGATCTTCTCGAGCTCGGCCACATCGTCGACCGTTGCACCAGCGCCATGGACTCTCTTCTCCCATTCCTCGATTTTCTGTCGCCTGATGTGGGTTAGGCCGTGTCCTCTGAGAGCGCCCTCGAAGTGCTCCACCACTCTCTGTGCGACACAGTTGAGATCACCTTCTTTCATTGGTGCTAGGTTTGCTGGGTCTGGGTCTCTCAGAGGGCAGAGCCCGTAAACGACCGCGGTAACGGGGTAAGCATTCTGGTAGAACACCTGGTCGATCTCGGTCACCGCGCCCGGCTTAGTTTCTTGAGAGATCTCAACGATGCCCCGCCCCTTCTTCCTCTCGGCACGGACAGGGTCGAACTTATCTTCGACGATCCAGTCTCCTTCGTCGTGCTCGCGCATGAACTTCACTTTCAGGGTGAACGCGCCATCTGGAAGGGCTACTTGCAGTCGTGCTGCCCTCTCGTCCGCCATGCGGGCATCCAGGGCCAGTCGGCCGGCCCTTGCATGCATACCATCAGCGATCTCAACGCCGTCGATGTCAAGGGGGTCCTCGGCCTCTACCCTCCATGTAGAGAAGACTGCGGTGGCGCCATCAACTTCAAACTCGTCTTTGGCGTCGTTCACAAGATCGACCCATGGTTCATCATCTGGCATCCTCACCAGGTAAGGGACTTCGATATCCAAGTGAAATTGTCTCCGTTGTTTGGCCAGGTCAAACTCCTCAACAATTGCCTTCCTTTTTCTCTCACGCGCCTTCCGATGTGGTGGGGGACGTCGTGCAGCATCTGGAAGTAGAGGCCTCAGAAATCGCTTCTTTATTGCTTCTGGAATGGGTTCATCCACGATGTCCTGGACAGCATCTTGGAGAGGCTCCGGTGTTTGCATTTAGCCAACAGGTGATTGACGTATTCGTCCATACATGTACTTGCCATGCTGAATCACTATGCCTGTTGCCACCACCTCTCTCAATGGAAATTTCGATGGCCGCCAGCCGGGTAAATTCCTTTGCCGCGGCCCTCTGCCCTCGGTGCAGTAATTTCATATGTTCTTTCTTATAACCACACCTCGGGCAGAGCGATAATTGGTTCGTTACCCCATTGCCACAAACACGGCAAGGTTTTGTACACGATCCATTTCGCAGTTTCACCAGATGTACCCCACAGTACTCCCCCATACAGTGCCGGCCACAGAGCTCCGTAGAGCTCAAAGTAAGCCACTGACATGTGTTTTTACCTACCCGCATTTTGCACCCGACCGGGTATATCCATTATCACGGATATGTCTAATAGGCTTCACCACCGGAAGGAGGGTTACTTCTAAGAGAGGCCTGGGCCGGCGAGGGTATGGACCATCCCTTATGGCTCTCTGGGGTGGATTTACTTTTATCTACGCAGGGGCCCGCGTGGTGTTGGGGTAGAAAGTTCTACGCTGGTGCCCCAAGCGGTATGATGGCCTATCGGCCGGTAAGGGTGGTGGGCCGTCCCCCCGGGGTCCCGTGCATTCGCCCCCTAAGTGATCTACGCTTGGGCCCACTGGCTAGCCTATAAAGTGGTATGATACCCCCCCCCCCCCCCCGGTCCGCGAGGGTGGCGGGCCGCCCCCGGAGCCCGCAAAAGTGGTGCATTCGTCCTCCTTGCCACCACCTGGTGCTGAGGAGGCCGGTGAGGGTGATGGGCCGTCCCCGATGGGCCGCCCCCCCCTCCCCCCCCTGCTGCTCATCGTAACTGCATGTTTATTCTAATTCGCAACGGACAATCGTGAAAATGGAAAATTATATTTACCGTTAGAACGTATTTTTCAACTTTATAGGCACGGATAGGCCTACTCGATTTTCACACCACCAACGAAGCATGGCGCATGTCGCAGGGGTAGGGGTGTGAGGGGTGGTATATGCCCCTATATGGAGGCTTCTTTTATTGGGCATGGGCCTGTCGGGATTTCAATGCCCTTGTCCCGATCGGGGAGCACCTGTACCTTTGTCGGAGAAATCATGTCACCACCTCTACCACCCACCACAAAAAAGGAATATAGACCAAAACTACTGACACAAAAAACCTACCTCCGCCCTAAATACCTCTAGTTGAGGAAGCGGTACTTCATACTGTTTTCAAAAAGACAATATTTTTTTAATTTTGTTTTAAATGTAAAAAAACATACCCAGCTGTGTCTAAGTTTAATTACTGCCAATTTCTGCAGAACTCGTTTCTCTTGTTTACAGGGATAGCCTAAGCGATATTTGATAGGCTTAGTGTTGAAGCTGTCGTGATGAGCACTGATGACTTGAAACGTGTGTGTACTACCCCTCCCCCCACCCCCCCCCCCTAAAAAAAAAAATAAAAATAAAAATAAAATAAAATAAAATAAAAAATAATAATAATAATAATAGATAAATAAAATAAAATAAAATAAATAAAAATATAACAAAAATTCAAAAGCTCTCCGTTCGCAGATCAGTGGTTGGGCTGGTCGCGCCCTAGTTCAGCGATCTGAACGTAGTGGCTACTCTACGTAGAGGGGTAGCCACTACGTTCGGATCGCTGAACTAGTCGCGCCCAGCAGGGCAATCAACCGCCTCATGAACAGGGGTTACAATTTTAAGATGTAGGAATATTTAGCTTACTGCCTTGAGCAAGTTGCTGGGCACCAGACATGTAGGCCCTACCGGTACAGTTCAGAACATACACAAAACAATATGAGCTTAAATCAGCTATGTTAGGCCTATGTAAACATTTTTTCCAGCGCAAGCTTGCCAGAGCTGCAGGGCAGTTTACGCTATCAATAACCCAGAGGGCTAAATTCAGTCGTTGAGGGCTGTTAATAAACCGGAACGTTCGACAAAATTATGTTATTAAGCCTACTATTATTAGGCCTACCGTGACCGGAAGCGGACGGCGGGCCGTTAATGAAGTTCATTTTCATTAACGGCCTGCCGCCCGTTTCTGGTTGAAATATGCCATGAATTACTGAATTTCACCGCCCCGCTAAACTCCGTTAATATGACAATAACATGATTTTGGAGGGCATTATGGTTCATTAGCGGGCCTGCAGCAATGATGAACAGCCCGAGGGTTTATTAAAGGCTCGAGACGAAGTCGATGGCCGTTAATAAGCCCAAGGACTGTTCATCATTGCTGCAGGGCCGCTATTGAATCATGATGCCTGACAACAATCATGTTATTACTATTATTACCACTCCCTGTTACAGCTAACTTGAATCTAAAAATAGCCGGGCCGCGGGCCGCTAATGGCTATTTATACCATTATCGCTCGCGGGCCGACTCGGGCCTCCAAACTTATGTTAATCGACTAGTAACTTATAGATTGAGTGGTAATAGGCCTAATAAATATATACTAGGGAACACCCGCTAAAGTGGTAATAATTTGTGTTAGTTACTCCCCTGCTGCTGGATAGAGTGGTCAGATCTAATTAGAGCCACTGCAGGGCATTGAGAAAATTAAGTCTTCGGCATTTGGGTGTTTGTGAAATTTTCTTCAGATTTTTTTTTTAATGTGGTGCCCGAAAGTGCATTTTTATAGACATTTAAAGGACATTTAGTAATTGTAGGCTACTTGAGTTGCACGTTGACATATCACGTCGGTACCGTAGGCAAGCTACGTAGACCTAATCACACTGCGTAAAGAATCACCTGTACAACCCCCCCCCCCCCCCCCCAACACACACATTGGCATGCTTCGATGCTTTCTGAATGCTTGATCCCAAATTAATGACAAGTAGGCCTACCGGTGCCCTTCTAAAGGCCTAAATGTCGTTGTATTATCGACGTCACAACGATGTGAAAGCAAATATTTTAGCCAAGGAAGGAACAAATAAAAAATGATGGAGCTGAAGTGTGCTTCAGTCTCTTATATATTTTTTTCAGTTAAAAAGCTTGCAGCTTAGCTTCACTTCACCTCTTCCACTTAGCCTGTCACACCCACTCACCAGGGTTTCGCCAGGCCTAGCCCATCACATCCGCGAAGTCACAGCGATACCTTTAATCCCGAGCGCAGCCCGGAATCGGTGGAATACAGAAGCTGTGAATATCAATAACTTGTGTTCAGACTTTAGTGACTTGATTGATTGTTGGTTATTATGAATGAAAATGTATCTGTTATATTAAATCATTCGAGTTATAATTCCTTGATTTTATTTATTTGTAGAGGGCGTTGCACGATTGATCGTGAGTCATAATATTATGAGAACACTCGAAGGCAATTTATTTTACACAACACTGTAGTGTATTCTCTGACAGTGCTATGATTTCAATAGTCAGCGTGGGTTTCCAATGTTATGAAAATTGAAATCAGCATAACGGGGATTATCATGTGGCATGATTTTTCAAATATAAAGTGGCCGGTTCCATAACACAGCTGCATGTATGCCCGTCTGCTAATGAGACTATTGTTTTGTGAATAGGTGTAGATAAGGGAAAGTGCATCCACAAATGCATTTACCTCAACGATCATCCGTGTATCCGATACTTTTTATCTCAGCACAGTTGCTGGAATTGATTCATACAATGGCTGCCAAACTCAACCAGCTGATCGATAGCTTCTGGATTACAGTCTGATTTAAGAGCGCTGGATGTTTTTTCTTCTCTATGTGGATTGTATATAATTTATCGAGATCTGTTGTGGAATTATGTCTCACTGCAACAAAGAGGAACAGTACATAGGGCCTTACAGACTAGAGAAAACTCTCGGAAAAGGTCAAACGGGTGGGTTGAAAATCATCGTATCAATACTATCATTCATATTATTGGCAAAATTCTGTTAAGAATTGCATTTCTTCACAAATATTTTACATAAGCTAGGTTTACGTAACATATAAATATAATTTTTAACTATCTTTATTATTTTAATTTTCTACAATACTGACAGCTGCTCCCTTGACGTTTTGCCCACACTGGCCATACTCTTGAGTGCCTAATAATCATACATGTACCGGTATGATTATTCATTTTCGAACAAAATTCCCACCTGTATGATCCTTATTTGACCCTGTATGATTATTAATTTTCAGCAATCGAATGTGCCGCTTATCTCAAGAAGTTCACCAAAACAAACTAGTAAGGTGCATGTACAAGCAAACACAGGATGCAATGGGAATATTAATGGGTAGAGACCTGGAAGCATACATGTATATTTGGGCTTCATTCTGAAGTAGCCTACTGCTACCATAACTGTAAGACCTAGTACCCAGTGGATGTGCTTCATACCATCGCTGTAACAAAAGTAATTAGTCTATAAGGCTTTGCCCTGGTGCAATTTATGGGAGTGCCTGTAGTCAAATCCATGCGACCATTATGATAACCAAAAGTAATTTAGCCCTTCACCACTTCAAGAGCATCAGACTTCTGTTTTATAAAACGGCTCTGAGCATAGCAGCTGGCTCTCATCTTGGAATTTTCCACCCTATACTATTATTAATTTTCAGAAATGTTCCACCCTGTACTATTATTTTGCCCTGTACTATTATTAGGCACTCGAGTAGTATGACAATGGGATTTTCAAGTTTCTTCTATTTCATGGACTCTGTACTATAGAATGAATTGATAACCATCCAAACACCTGTGTGTGGAGAGTAGTTTCAATTCATTTACATGTAACAGTAACTCCACTTTGTTGAAAAACAGAAAAAGTATAAAAAGAACAAGAAGTTTCAGTCAATGGACCACCAGGTGGAACATGGCCATGGCAGTGCCAGGTGCATTTTGATAAGGGGCAGGACAGATTATTGGGAAGACTAAGAGGATGGAATCAGGGCTATACATATACATGTGTACAGATACATGTATATCCACTACATACATGCATTGGCATGAGGGAATCTAGGAGGAACAAGTGGGGTTAGTCATTGTAAAGACCGTTTTCTTGGGCACCATAGCAGGGCTTATATTTCAATGAGAATCCGAGAATTGATTCACGCAAAGATTCGCAAAACAAAACCAAGAGTCTAAGTAGATTCTCGCTGCACCTCTGCTAGGATTCGCGTGAAAAGAATTGAGTCAGTTTAACCCTTTACATGTACCTGACATAGCGGCTGCAAATTAACCCGTATACAGCTAACATGACCCGAAATATCCTGACACTTTGTCAATAAAATTGTAAAAATACATTGTATGACTGTCATTGGAACCAGTTCCAATGACATCCATATTTGTAAGGGGTGTTAGTAAATATTGTTTTTTTTCTTTTTTAAATATTGGATTCAGCTTATGTTTTAAAAAATTAAAAAGCTGTGTTGAGTAAAGAGTTAACATATGTTATCAGTATAAAACAGAGGTTCAATCATGGTATCCTCATGGAATCCTTGGACAGTCGTAGCAGGTATGGATTCTCCCAACCATTTTTGCGAGAAACCAAATGGATTCTCCCAAATTTAGATGAAATAGAAGCTTATTTAGTTGTCAAACACATTCCACATACCTGTACTGTACTGCAGGTCTCAATCAAGATTTAAGTATTTTTCGGTATAATACTCGTAACTGATCACATTGATAACTACCCAGTCTATGGAGTTCAGAAGGGTGTAACATGTCAAGGGTCTGCTTACATGTACATGCATATGTTGGCAACCTACAGTTAAAACTACATGTAGAAGTCCTGTCACGAACTGTGCGCTTACCTTAGCTTAATTGTGCATAGGAATTGCATGTAATTGCCATATCGAATGGCATTCAAAGCATGGCAGGTTCTCTTGGTTACTCATAGCAAACACAGGCAATGTTTCTGTCAATGGACCTCCGGGTTACCTGGAGGTCCATTGGCTGAAGCATTGCTTGTGCTCAGGCCATATGTACAGAATTTGATAGCCTTACTATGGTGTTATGATGAGCTGTGAATGACAGGACATGTACATGTTTGCACACATTTTTGGGATGCAGACTGGATGGGAACACACAAGGTAGTTTGGTTAAGTTTGCATGTGGTGCAAAATGGTCTTGTCCACTCATTTTTGGTCACTAGTCAGGTGATTTGCCTTTTGTCAGCAGGACGTCCTAATGATGGCATGTCAAGGGCAAATGTTCTGAGATCACAAAAGCCTGAAATAGGCCTTTGAAGGTTATGGTGTGTTTGGAACAAGTCACAAAATTACTGTAGATATGATTTGTATTGGCAGAAGAATGCAGACGTTGAGCTCATTTTCAGTGACATTTGTGATGCTGCGGTAGAAAGAACAACTTATTTTGTATTTTTCTGGTATGAATTCCCCTTTGGTACTATCAGCAAATCTTAGTCAAGTCAGATACCGAATACCAAACCGATACCGCAGTAATCCCCATTTCCCAGTAAAAATACTAAAACCGATACCAAACTCAAAATTCCAATACCGCCCATCTCTCTTGCCTTCCTCTGACTAGAGACGGGCAATACATGTATACAATGTACCATAAAACCAAAGTGATACTTCTGGCATGGGGATACCGAAAAACCAAACCAATCGTTGAATACTGATAATGTACCATCTGAATTTTCCCACATTCACTATTTATAAGTCCCTGTGGAGACTTGTTAACAGTTGAAAGGTTCATTTCATGAAATAAGTGACCAGAGTATTTGATCTCTTGATTCGCATAGGTACAAAAATGTCCAAATGCCAACCATTTTTCTTTCATATTGGCTTTATATTCACTATTTATCATCACTTTTTGAAACCAAGATGGAAACTGCTAATCAAATTTTTAAAAACAAGAAATACCCTTGTGAATGATTTTCATTTCAGTTTTGTTAACCCTCAGTGGACTGGGTAACTGTTCTGAATTCCCACTTGACTACAATCTGTACAGTTAAAACTAGAACTCCTGTCATAAAATGCATACAAATAGCACGTCAATCTGCACGTTAATCTACGCGTTAGGACCATAGTAAGGCTATCAAATTCTGTATATATGGCCTGTGCACAAGCAAAGTTTCAGCCAATGGACGTCCGGGTAATCCATTGGCAGAAACATTCATTGCCTGTGTTTGCTATGAGTAACCAGGAGAACCTGCCGTGCTTTGGCTGCCATTCGAAATGGCAATTGCACGCAATTCCTTTGCACAATTAAGCCTACAGTTAAAAGTAGAAGTCCTGTCACAAACTGTGCGCTTATCTAGGCTTAATTGCGCGTCGGAATTGTGCGCAATTGCCATATCGAATGGCATCCAAAGCACGGCAGATTCTCCAGGTTACTCAAAGCAAACACAGGCAACAGGCAATGTTTCTGCCAATGGACCTTTTGGTTACCCGGAGGTCCGTTGGCTGAAACATTGTCTGTGCACAGGCCATACATGTATGTACAGAATTTGATGGCTTAACTATGGCCATAACGCATAGATTAACGCGCAAATCGACGTGCTATTTGTGCGTATTTCATGACAGGACTTCTAGTTTTAACTGTAGATAAGCCCACAGTTCATGACAGGATTTCTAGTTTTAACTGTACATGTCCAATTGCTTAGCAGTGATTTCTAGTCAAGTCTTAGCTGCCTGTTAAGGCAGCCAAGACCTAACTAGAAATCACTGCCCAGGTGTTTTGTCTATTGTCTGCAGAACCTCCTAAAGATGGCATGGTCATGGCACATGCACTGAGATCTCAAAAGCCTGAAATAGGTCTTTAAACATTAAGCTGCATTTACATGTAGAACAAGTCACGAAATTTCTGTACTACATGTAGATATGATTTGTGGTTGTAAAGGAATGCCACTGTTGAGCTCATTGGCAATGCCATTTGTAGCTTTGTGGTAGAATAATACTACAACTACATGTACCTTTTCTGTTTTTCCTGATATGAATTCCTCTTTGGTACTACATGTATGATGTACAATGTATCGGCAAATCTGAGTCAAGTCCGATACCGAATACCGAACCGTTACTGAGATATACCCCTTAAAAATACTGAAACCGATACCGAACTCAAAATTCCAATAATACCCATCTCTACCCATCATCTATATTGTAAATTGCCCGAAAAGAACTTTGAATGGCAAATACTACAGACTACTGTGAAGAAATCTATTCATTTAATTTAAAATGGTTGTTTTCCTTGTTGATGTGCTTGAATGTCATGCCCTCTGACATGTACATGTATAGTTAGCTCCCTTGATATGCCTGGTCACCTACATGTACATGTACTTTTTTCACCAATGTTAAAACAAGGCATCATGCATAATTGACAAAGGTTGGTTATTTGGGATTAAATCTCTTCCAAAAATATCATACATGTAATAGTCTTGTGATCCACATAATAGTATGGTGTGGGATAATTGTACAGAGTGGAAAATTTGGTGAAATAACATATACGAAAAAGTATGGGGGTGGGTGGGTTCTGGAATAAAAGTACAGGGTGGAATATTATTGGTTAATACTGACTTTAAAACATTTCAATGTGCCTGGCAAACAACATTTCATGTAAATCCTTTTTCCGGTAGTCATTCAGTTCCCACTTCATTGGGTTACAATGATATAAATATTCGTCATATTTCGTTTTTCACCAAAATCTTCAGACGAGTGGCAAGGAGCTCGCCAGAAAATGGAATTAGGCATGAAATAGACGTGCACGCGAGTAACTGCTTGCCTCTTATGTCCACGTCTGTCTACATGTACATGTATAATTTTCTATAATTATGGCAACATTTAAAAAATTTAGTCCCAAATAGTGCATCCTGTTGATGGGCTGACAGTCCGTACATGTACATGTATTAGCCAAAATTAATAAAAAATAACAATGCTAAAGTGAGAGAGATTCATGGCAATTTCAGTTCATAATGTGCAAAGTGATGAACCTAGAGATTGATCTACATGTAGATCAAACTTTTGGGGGTTTAATGTCATAGCAAACATGGGTACATGTTGTCTGATTAGGACCTTGGATGATACAGACCTTAATACATGTAAATAATAATAATTTATAAGCCTAAAATCCGAAAAAGTGATCTTTGGCTTTACAGTTGCTAATAGAATGCCCATTGAAAGAGATGTGTTTTAACGCTTTTCTTAAAAGAAGTCAGGGTCTGAATGTTTTTTATACTTTTGGGGAGCGAGTTCCATAGAGTGGGAGCAGCCAGAGAGAATGCTCTGTCTCCTACAGTCTTCAATTTTGCCATTTGCTGTGAAAGCAAAATTTCATTACTGGACCTTAGGGTTCTGGCAGGCTCGTACCAATTCTGACATTCAGAGAGGTAAGATGGTGCAAGGCCATGAAGGCACTTGAAGACCAGCAGACACAGTGTGTATTGGATTCTCTGGCATACTGGTAACCAATGCAATTCCCAAAGGAAAGGTGTCATGTGGCATGTTTTTTTTGTGCCTTGTGACCACTCGGGCTGCACAATTCTGTATGTGTTGAAGTTTTACGAACTGACTTGGATGATGAGATACATGTACAGCCTGGATATTTAAATCAAGTTTGTTAATCCAAAGAACAGTGAGTTACAGTAATCAAGCCAGGTTGTCACAAAGGCATGTACAAGATGCTCAGCTGTTTATTGTCTATTTAAATATTGTTTCTAATTTTGCATACATGTATGTTCCTCAGATGAAAACATGCCACCTGGCAGATGTGCTTAACATGTGTGTCAAGTGACAGGTTTTCATCTAAGAAAAAATCTAGGTTACGAATTAACTTGGATGATGAGATACATACATGTTCATCCTGGATATTTAATCAAGTTTGGGGGGAGCACGGTGGCTCAGTGGTAGACTGTTGGACTTCTACATGTATGCTAGAGGTCACAGGTTCGATCCCTGCCTGGGACAATCTGCATTGTGTCCTTGGGCAAGGCACTTTATTCTGGTTGCCTACATGGGGGCACGATGATGTCGTGTACTAAAGCGTACTGCACGTCAGTGGTGCACATGTCTTCAACCGCTGTAACCCTGCTTGAGCAGAGCTTGAACAGAGTTAACATGTTGAGCTGACAGTTGCTCGTCGATGCTCGGTGGTTCTCTCCGGGTACTCTGGCTTCCTCCACCCGTAAAACTGTCACAATCACAATTAGCCATTGTGCATAAGTATGTGACCTTAAACACCAATAAATAAATAAATAAATAAATAAAGTTTGGGCAATTTACAAATGTACTGAATTGCTGTGGCGTTCCAAAGTAAATAATTTCTGTTTTGTCTTGGTTCAATTTCAGAAAGTTAACAGTCATCCAAGATTTTATTTCCAGAATGCACTGTTCTAACTGATACACAGAGCAGGTTGCACTATCTTTATAGAAATGGATGTATAGCATCAGCATAGCAATGATAATTTAGTCCATGCTTTCATATTATTTCACCTAGAGGCAGGACTTGTAGAATCGGTCCTAGAAACACCACATAAGAGAGGGAGTTTTGCAGAGCGCTCACCATCGATAGCAACACACTGAGTGCGACCTTGTAAATATGAGCGAAACCACTGAAGTGCTGTGCCTTTTACACCAATTCTATTTTCTAGGCGCATAATGAGGGTCGTGTGATCGATAGTGTCAAAGGCAGCTCTGAGATCCAGAAGTATGAGACATGATAGAAACTGCTTATCCATTGCTAACAGTAAATCATTTTGGACTCTCAAGAGTGCTGACTCAGTGCTACAACATGGTTTGTAAGCTGACTGAAATGCTTCACCAAGACTGTTGGATTTCAAGTGAGATCGGAGCTGATCAACTACAACCCTCTCCACAACCTTTGACAGAAAAGAAAGATTGGAGACAGGGCGGTAGTTCTTCAGACTGTTGGGGTCTAGTCTGGACACTTCAGACCTGTTTAAGGACAATTCAGACCTGTTCAAGGTCAATGCAGATCTTGTACAATTCGGACCTTGCACGATTCAAACCTTGACTTTTATATCCGAATCATCTTGTACATGTAGTCGTCTTTATCCCAGAAACCTCCCACAACTCAAAAGTGCAACATTTACAGTTGTCATTCAACATAATGGGAAAAAAATCATATGAACTGTTTATTTTCCAAGTAAAGTCAACTTTATTTCAATAATTTGTCACAAAAGGTGATATAATATAAATCACAGAACTTTTAAGAAAACAGGTTATGACTGGTCATACATGTACATGTAAGTTCATACATGTACATGTAACCCACTAAATTACAGTAAAATTGCTGTGAACTGGTGGCAATCCATGCATTGGCAGTGATGTCCATGCATGCGTTTACCAGGTAATAAAAATCATCATCAGCAAAATTTTATTTGCATATAATGAAGCACCAGGTTCTATCCAGTGCTTCATTAATTAAATTTTTGATGATTGATTATTCCTAGTATTGTTTGGAATCTAATATTATTGTGCCTGTGGAAATTTTACCCACTGGTGGAAAATGACCAGTCCACAGCAGCTGTACTGTACATGTAGGTGTAACATCACTAACATGTAAACAAGTTACGAACATGATTCCTTATTTTTCAGTCTCTGTCTGCCAGTCAGGCATGGAGATAGCTGATTTGAAAAAATGCATCCACAGAAAGCCATCTCCTTGATTGTCAGGTCTTGATGAGAGAGCAGTGTAAGGCACTAAAAATAGGGATAGGGGCAAGCCTGGAAATAAGCAGACTGTCATCTGCAGAATGAGGTCCCCAGAAGGTGAATTTGGTGATGCTTACCTGCACCGCAGGGTAGCATCACTAAATTTACCCTCTGTGAACCATAATCTGAATCAAAATCTCAAGCCTAAACAGAAAGAGATACCCAGAAGATACATTGGTCCACCTTATGGGATAGAATCAGCAAATTTACCCTCTGGGGACCTCGTTCTGCAAATGACACATTGCTAATTCCCAAGCTTGGATGGGGGTGGGATAAGAGACAGGGAGTGCCGGTAAATATACTGTGCCTTCAATATGACTGATGAATTTGTGACTACATGTATGTCCTTTCATGTCATGTCTGTGATGCAACAGATAATATGCATATTGCCAGATGTCCATAATAGAGATGGGCGGTATTGGAATTTTGAGTAAATTGAGTTTGGTATCGGTTTTGTTATACAGTATCTGACTTGACAGAGATAGCTGATACAGTGGAACCCACTTAATTGGATACAGTTAAAACTAGAAGTCCTGTCATGAAATGCGCACAAATAGCACGTCGATTTGCGTGTTAATCTATGCATTCTGACCATAGTACATGTAAGGCCATCAAATTCTGTACATATTGCCTGTGCACAAGCAATGTTTCGGCCAATGGACCTCCGGGTAACCTGGAGGTCCATTGGCAGAAACATTTCCTGTGTTTGCTATGAGTAACCAGAAGAGCCTGGCATGCTTTGGATGCCATTTAATATGACAATTGTGCGCAATTCCGACGCGCAATTAAGCCTAGATAAGCACACAGTTCATGACAGGACTTCTAGTTTTAACTGTATCTCTTAACTTATTAACCCTGTTAATTGAATATAATTTCAAACACAAAACCATTTACCATACCTCCAGTACAAATTTGACCTGTTAATTGAATATAGGTTATAGAGTAAACTCCTGTTAATTGAATAAAAATCTTGTAACCTGTTGTGAAATTACCCTGACTCGCCCCAGTTTTCCTTTGCTTATAGACCTATTTGGCCTCAGAACATCCAATACAGGCATTTAATCTATTATATAATATTATATCATGGAGCTCTGTCAAACAAGATATAACTACTGAATAAATGCTAAGTTTATCTGTAGAATACAGGACAGTGATACAATCCCTGTTAATTGAATACTTCTGTTAATTGAATAATTTTCATTGGCAAAATGGCTATTCAATTAACAGGGTTCCCCTGTAGTACCAACAAAGGGGAATACACATCAGGAAAATACAGAATAACTTGTTATTGTATCATTCTACCATAGGGCCACAAATGCCACTTTCAATGAGCTCAACATTGGCATTCTTTTGCCAACACACCAGTCAATCATATCAACAGTAATATTGTGACTTTTTCTGAACACACATTTACCTTGAAAGGCTTTCATGATCTCTGAACATGTGTCATTAACCCTTTATCTAACACAAAAAGACAACACATGCTAACAAAATTCTTGAATAACTAATTTTTTTCATTTTTTTTAGTCAAAAACACAGCTTATGCCCTCTCATTGGAATGTGCTCAACAAGCTCATTCCAGTGATGAGTCATAAGCTATGTGTTTGAGACAAAGATTGAAAAAATAATGTAATTGAATGGGGATTTTCGCAAATAGCACTGACTGGGTTTGGCCGTTCAATTGGATAAAGAGTTAACAACTTACAAGCCATCATTAGGAGGTCCTGCTGACAACAGATACATGTACATGTGAATCACTTGAGCAGTAATTTCTAGACTTGAATAGAAATCACTGCCGAGCAAATGGACATTTGCAGGTTGTTGTCTAGTTGGAATTCAGGAAATTCCCCAGGCCCTCAAGGGTAAACTAAACTGATAAGAAAATCAGTCATTTCTTTAAAAAAATGAACCTTTCAGCTACTATCAAGCCCCAACAAGGTCTGAAAGTAGCGAATGTAGGAGTATATAAAAATTCAGACAGTTTTAGTTTTCAGTGCTAAGTTCAGTTCGGTATTTCGGTATCCTCATGATATCCGTTTGGTATTTCAGTATATTGTCCATCTCTAGTACATGTACTACAAATACAGTTAATACACATACATGTATCCACCGGTCTCTCTTTCTAGTGTGCAAGCAATGGTCTGGTTATATTTCAATATATTTCTTCTACTAATCTACTTAAGTCATCTTCAAATCGTAATGCAGTGCTGAAAATGAACTAAATTGACGGGTGCAGTTTTAAACTCTCACGAAATCAGAGACGAGAGTAACTTGCACCTGTAAAATGTTAGTATATGGATTTTCAAGGGAATACTGTCACTAATCACCAGAAACCTTAACCCTTTGAATACGAGCAGCCGCTTTTCCAGCCAGGATTGCCCAGGAACATTATACGCCATAATGCCATTAAATAGGATGGCTGTTCAGTAAATGTGTGGGGTAGACCAATCATTATTTTCAAGGCTGCACGTTGAAAATATTGATTGGTCTACCCCAAATAATGAATATGGACTCTTCTAATTGCTGCCATTGAACTGGCATGCAGATACCACTAGTGTTCAAAGGGTTAAATGTATCAGGAATTGCTGAATTATGACAGTAACTTGCCACTGGCTACCGAGTGCTGCTTCCACAAAACAATACACTTTTATATGCCCTCACAGTCTATTAGTGCTCCACAATATTTTTCACCGAGTGCATTTTTTAGCTCCCGTAAAACAGAAAACACGGTGGTGATGGGAGCAATTGCACTCGCACCCGTCTCATTTCCAGGATTGCTGTAATGCTAACTTTGGGTTGGAAGATGGTTGAAGTACAATGTACATACATGTACGTAGTCATGATGTTCAGACGAAACAGACGAAAATGATGGAAAAATGCTGTCCACTGGGTGGGTGCTAAATGTACGATTGCATTTGCAGAAAATGTTTTACCATGATGCCTGAATATTGAAACATTTGACTACACTCTAATTTTTAAAATCACTGTTTGATCACATACATGTAAAATGTATGTAGACAAAATTGTGGGATGCAGCATTTCTGTGCTCCTACCCTGGGTTCTGCGGCCCCTTCTGACCTCATACACACACACTGCTTTACACACATCCTTGCCAAGTCTGCTATTGCCACCAACTACATTTGTAGCACTCTAGTCAGGGTTTGATTTAACTGGGTTTCCAATCAATTTTTAACTACTTGTATACATGTAGCTAATCAATTTCAAATGAAAAATCATGGTAATAAATAGAAAATGCTATTTATCCAAGTTAGAAAACTGTTGTTAAATTTTTCAAAATTAAATCAACCCCTCACTTTAGAAGGACATTTCTGCTTCACCTGAGTTGCTAAATCTGTCATATCCCATCCTCCACCATTCTTTGATTTTTTTATTTTAACCAGTTGGCTAGACTATTTAACTGGTTGAGTGCTAGAAGCCACTGTCAGGGATTTAAAGAAAAATGAGGGTATCAGAGCAAAAGCCCCAAAAAAATATTCTCCTTGTTGATGTTTCATATTCAGTCAAATGCAAATAATATTTTGTTTTTAGCTCACCTCGACAAAGTCAAGCTGAGCTAATCTCATCGCTCGTCGTCTGTCAACACCATGTTTTGGGCTTCTCCAAAAAAAAACACTGGGCCAATTCAAGTGAAAGTTTGTGTGAGTGATGGTCCCAAAGGGGCATTGCATTTTTGTTCAACTCACCCAGCGAGTACATTTGTATTTTTTTTCAAAAATATCACACTACTACAAAGGAACCTTAATTTAACAAGTTGGCACTCTCCAATAAATTGTAACAAAACAATTTTGAGTTAATATTTTTCTTCCAGTGCTGAGCCAACAACAAATTAGTGCAAACAGTGTAAACCCACTATAGTGGCTTTCAGCACTTTTCAGTAGAGCCCAGATACTGGCTTCTAGCACTCAACCAGTTAAACACCCAGGCCTTTAGATTACTCCAATTTCACACCGTTTACAGGTTTGGCCAAATTTGAAAAGGTGGGAAGACATCAAGAAAAATATATACATCCTCTGTGCCTCTTCTGCATTTGAGAATAATTTCTATAATAATATGACCAGACCAAAGAAACATAAAGAAAGGCAGGGCAATAAAAAGTAATGGGATAAGGATGTTATTTTTGGTTTTAATGTGCCCAAATTAAGATGAAATGGTGTGCCCAAAATAAATAAATTGAAAGTTCCTGGAAACACCCTAAAAGAATCACCTCATAAGTTCTGCCCACGGAAGTGAATGGTGGTTGTGCGTGTCTGGTCCTATTTCATTTTCGACCACCACTTTGGTCACAGGGCTTAAATTCCAAATAGTTTTGTGAGAATCCAAATGAGAATTCTGCTGTACAGCATCTGAAATGTCCAACAGTTTGCGAGAATCTCAATCGCTGGAAAAGAAAGGCAAGAACATTAAATCTGAGATGCTATTTTTTCGAATCTTATCAAAGTAATACAAAGTGCCTTATCTCTGGTATTTCTCAGTGTGAAAAGGAGAAATTTTGGAGTGAACCAAGGAACACAAATTATACATCAAACTGAAGGTTGTGACGTGTAGAACACGAAACATATACATGTATGCAGTCAACCCACAAAGTTGACAACAGAGACCAATGGTCAAGTGTGCTTCAGATATCCAAGAACAAGGCTAGGAAATCAAAATTCTTCAAAATGCACCAACACATCTGCGTGAGGAGTAAATTCCAAAACTCGCGGCTTTGGTTTGTTTTCTGTTTGTTCACATCTCGGTCAAAGGTCATCAGGGCCAAAAAAGCATTAATAAACAATGCCATCTAAAATCAATGAAAATAATGAGAAAGATCCCCTTCATACTACACACTATTATTATATGGAGACTGTACAGTTGCCATAGTATTTGCAAGGTATCAGGACACCTGTTTGAATTGGTGACGGGTCGTTTCGTTCCTTTTCCCTTTCGTCCCCCGGGTCGTCTCGTACCTTTACCTTTTCGTACTGGGTCGTTCTGTACCCTTTTAGGTACGAAACGAATCACCAAAATAAAAAGGCACAAAACGACTCACATAAAAAGGTGGGGGTGGGGGTGGGGGGAACGACTCAGTTTTAGAGGGAAGTAGCGACGAGCGTACCTAAATGACAGCTACGACAAAAAGGAGATATTGGAAGTATTTAATTCGCCGGACCGGTAGTGGACTGCCAATAGAGAAGAGTGAGGAAAAACGGGATAACTTGACAAAAAAGAGTTATTCGAAGTATTTAATAACGGAATAACTTAATAAGCTAACACTTGAAATAGTGAAGGCCTGTGCCGATCGTAAACAGTAAGGAAAACGTGGTGTGTGTGTGTGGGGGGGGGGGGGGGGGGGGTTAAGGTTTTTGGGAGAGGTGCTCCAAAAGGGACCTTGGGTGAAATCATTTCTTAATTTTTGTTGTGCATTTAACTAGTGGAATATTAACACAGGTTAAGAGAGGGGGTGGGGTGCAGGGGGAATGGTGGCCTTCTCTTCAGCGGCTGGCCAAAGAGTTATTATTAAATACGCACGCAAAACTTTGAAATGGGGGAAAAGGTTAACGGCACTTCAACTGGAGGTTGGCAGTTGGCCCTAAGGGATTTCTTTGGGGGGGGGGGGGGGGAGGGGGTTAAAATCTTCTGGGGACGATGCATATTGACTCTTGGTAACTGCCTTTGAGATCGTTTGATGCTTATTTAACTTGTGAAGAATTGTGGCGTCTTTTGAAAAATCGCTACGCTCAATTCTTCAGAAGTTAAATAAACACGCAGAACTTGGAAACAACTTAAAAAGTCAAACTTCTAATTGATGACTTGAATGAAGTAATTCTTGTCAGTAGAAGAAGAAACAACAGAACGATGTGATTACATGTTTTTATTTCAAAAGAGTTTGAGCATTTTTTTCAATTTTCACAAAAAGAAATAAACAACAAAATAGCACTTTCGAAATTTTACAACAGCGGTGTTTCTCAAGTTCATTCATTCACACAAATATAATAAAATAAGAAACAAAATGGCATAATTTTTACAAAAGCACTACTTTGAAAGCTCTTTTGTAACCCATATAAGAGAAGCGTCAAACACGTTCTGCCTTAACATTTTTCACATTTCACGTGTTGTTACTAAAATATGATGCCACGGTTCCACAAATTAATAATCAAAAAACATTACGATTAATCGTTTATTTTATTATCAAAGAGATTAACTGCTCTATCAGCCAATAATTGACATTCTTTTTAACACCCCTAATAATACTACAAACAGATCAACTGAATTAAAAACAATGCAGTGATGTCCACGACAAGACTGCATTGTTTTCAATTTGTTTGACTTGTTACCCACCTTCCTATCTTAACCCGTCTAATACTCTACATTGCCTCAGAACTTTGACCTCCCCCCCCCCCCCTTACTGAAATTCCCCCTTAGAAGGACCCCCTCCCTGGTTCCTCCACAATCCGACATTTAACCCTTTACCACAGTATTTTAACCCATCTGCTACAGGTCAAAGTTTTTTCAGGCCAATGGCCTTTCTTCGGTGGAAGTTTCTAAAAGTTCACCTGTACTGCATGAAGAGTATATATTTGAACACATTTTCAGGAAATGTGAAGTGGTTATGTCATTATTTACATATTGATCCCAGGCTGAGTTGAGTTTTTCTACGATTTTTGTGTATCTCCTCCTTGTCTGTCGTTCCAATTCTTCTGAAGCCACAGTTACATGGGTATTTTCGGCCTCTCTTCTCAATAGTGGCACAAGCTGATAAATACCAAGACCATCAGTCACAGCTCTTAAATTTTAGGCATAATGTTCTTTAAAAATCTATAAGTTATATTGATTTTTTTAAATTAAAAACTATGTCTAAAACATTCGAATGAAGATTTAGAAAAATAGAAGCGAAAATTACCCGAGTCGTTTCGTTCCTCTTTAGGTACGAAACGACTCAGTACGAAACGACCCGGTACGAAAGGGAAAAGGTACGAAACAACCCATAACCGTTTGAATTTCGTACAATTATGCGATTGTTTTTACGTTAAAAATTGTTGGTATCAAATTTTATGCGCATGTCCGTCGGTGATGGAATCCATCTTCAGTAAAAATGCAGACAGTGCTGTCCTGTCCTCAAATGACTACATATGTATGTAGTCCTGTCGCTGCATCATAAAGTATTTTGAATGCTTAGCTGTGTTCTGGCAAAACAAGACCGGTCCTGATTAGATCACTGAAGTTAAGCAATGTTGAGCCCGGTTAATCCTTGGATGGGTGACCACTCATCGATTGATTCAGGTGCTTCCCATAGTAGTGGCTGGTGTGTGATCCACGAAGTTTGAGTGTGTGACTGCGATGTTGAATCACGTGCCAGATGTGAATGTTGGGAATGTTCACCAGTACTACGCGATCCTCACTGAACTTTGGTGTAAAATAGGGACCTGTTGAGGCGCTTGCCTTGCATGCACCGGCAGTATGATCCATTGAGTTGAGCTGAGAATGTCACAGAATGAACAAAGGGTGTGCACACCTATGATACAGGGTAGCAATGTAAGTCAGAGAGCACTGTGGTGGATTCTAGATGTTAACATTACATTATTATTATTTCTTGGATGTACCCTGTATATCTGAAGAAAAATTGGCCACAAGTTCTCCTGAAATATTATTTTATTGTCAGTTCTGGTACGAATGCGGTAGCAGACTTCCAGGACTCAGTGGTGCCTGTCATCAATTCTGTGAATTGATTGCATATATTTTCCGTGTTCTTTACATCACAACCTTCATTTTGGTGTATAATTTGTGTACACATATACATGTATGTAGTTTGAATTTATGCAATGTCATAGGTAGGAAATTCAAAATAAACAAATCTCCCTCACTTATATTGCTCCTTACGACAATTTTAAAGGACTTTCTGGAAGTGTTTGGAGTTATTCAGTCTCTGTTCTGAGGATCTACAGTTAAAACTAGAAGTCCTGTCATGAAATGCGCACAAATAGCACGTCGATCTGCATGTTAATCTACGTGTTATGACCATAGTAAGGCAATCAAATTCTGTACATTTGTCTTGTGCACAAGCAATGTTTCATTCAATGGACCTCCAGGTAACCTGGAGGTCTGCCGTGCTTTGAATGCCATTCAATATGGCAATTGCGCACAATTTCTACGCGCAATTAAGCCTAGATAAGTGCACAGTTTGTGACAGGACTTCTAGTTTTAACTGTATAACCATGGACGTGAAGATTACTGGATATATTTCTCAGGAAAGTGATTTTGTGAATCTTTGCTAAAAATTAGGCAAATGAAACCAAAATTTGTGACCTATTTTTCGTGCATCATTTTTCTGGACCAAAAATTATTTTTTTCTTTGGCATGGGTCTTAATACACCCTTATATGCATTTATAGAGGAGATATTCCACTTTCCTGTAATTTTTAACCCTCACTTTCTCATTTCTCCAACTTTGTGCATCTTTGTCATCTGTTCTAGCCATTACGGGATTGTAGAGCCTATGCTTACAACCTGTCACAATCATTGCTGATAGTGAAATTATGGAGGATTAATTTTTAGCTTAACTTGACAATGTCAAGATGAGAACTTCCCCATTTGGTCATGATCTGTCAACCGTGACGACTGCCCGAGCCCCAAACCCCCAAACCTTTAGCATAGTCCACAGGTCGTATTTATGGAGGGATTTCACTGTAACTTGGTATGATTACTCCATGTAAGTTCTAGATGAGAATGTCCCCTTTTGGTCGCGATTAGTCAACTGTGACAGCTACAGGGGCCCGAAGCTCAAAAACCTTTAGCACAATCTACAGATCATATTTATGAAGAGATTTAATCGTAACTTGGTAGGATAACTCCAGATAATGTCCAGATGAGAATGTCCCCTTTTGGTCACGATCATTCAGCCATGATGGCTGCCTGAGCCCGAAAACCTTTAGCACAGACTACAGGTCGCATTTATGAAGGGATTTCATTGTAAATTGGTAGGATGACTCAGTATAATGTCTAGATGAGGACATCCCCTTTTGGTCGCGATTGGTCAACCATGATGGTTGCCCGAGCCCAAAACCTTTAGCACAGTCTCCAGGTTGTATTTATGAAGGGATTTCATGGTAACTTGGTAGGATGACTCTGTATAATATCTAGATGAGAATGTCCCCTTTTGATCATGATCTGTCAACTGTGACGGCTGCCCAAGCCTGAAACCCAAAAGCTTTTAGCACAGTCTACAGGGTCATACATGTACATGTATTTAATATGGATGGATTTCATTGTAACTTGGTTGGATGAATCTGTATGATGTCTAGATGATGTCTAGATGAGGATGTCTCCTTTTGGTTGCGATTGGTCAGCCGTGATCGCTACACAGGCCCGAAACCTGAAAACCTTTAGCACAGTCTACAGGCTGTATTTATGAAGGGATTTCATTGTAACTTGAGAGGATGACTCGTTTTGGAATAATTTCACTGTAACTTGATAACTTTGATTGACATACCTTAACTGTGAAGGCCACGTACATTAACTGTGAGGGCCACATTAACCCCCCCCCCCTCATTTCTTTAGTACAGCCTACGCCTCAAATTATTTTTAATAATAATATAAAACATAGCATACAGGGAACAGAAATTAACATATTCCCAATTATCACAATTCTTGTCTTATTTCATAATCCTTTCATAAACATTGAACGTTATCCTTTTCATTAAACACAACACACAATCAAGTTAAGTTACAGTGTCATTGCAACTTTCATTGTCCTTGTCATTTATTTTTGATGTAACTTACATGTATATACCCCATCTTATAGATTCAGAATTTTCATTTCATATTATTATGTATTCTTATTGAGGATGATTTCCTCATTTTGCCTACAGGTCTAGGATTATTTCACCTGTTTTTTGGCTCACCAACGATAGCCCTCATGTCGGCGTCTTCGTCCGGATTAATTCATTTTGAACTTTTGTGTGCAGGTTTTGATTTTTTTTTTTTTTTTTATGTCAGCATGCTTTTCAGGGATAGTAATATTTTATTCAACCCTTTCCATGCTTAGTTACTTGAATTTTGGAGTTTTCTGTGCAGGTTTTTGACTTTTCTGTGCAGGTTTTTGACTTTTCTGTGCAGGTTTTTGACTTTTGTGTACAGGTTTTGAAATTTTGTCTTCAAGTGGAGTTTTACCTTACTGGCATATTGCCATGGTAGTTACCTTAACATCTCAGGATATTTTTCTCAATTTTAACCCTTTGAAACAAATGTGATACTTTTTTGACATTTATGTGCAGATTTTGAGGTTTGTCTTTTCTTCCAAGTGGATATTTTTCAAGTAGAGTTTCACCTTACTGGCATATTGCCATGGTGGTTACTGTGACTTTATCAGGGTATTTTTCTCAATTTTAACCCATTGAAACAAATGTGATATATCTTTCTTTTCTTCCAAGTGGCGACTTTCCTTGTAGCATATTGCCATGGTTCCTATTTTATGTTAGGATGCTTCTTGGGGCTAGTATTATATTATTTAACCCTTTAGCTGCTTATTTACTTTAATTTTGGACTTTTGTGTGCAGGTTTTTGACTTTTGTGTACAGGTTTTGATATTTTTGTTTTTAAGTGGAGTTTTACCTCACTGGCATATTGCCATGGTGATTACTGTAACATTTTCAGGGTATTTTTCTAAATTTCAACCCTTTGAAACAAATATGATACCTTTTTGACTTTTATATGTTGGTTTTGAGGTTTTTCTTTCTTTTCTTCCAAGTGGATATTTTTCAGGTAGAGTTTCACCTTACTGGCATATTGCCATGGTGCTTACTGTGACTTTATCAGGGTATTTTTCTCAATTTTAACCCATTGAAACGAATGTGATACTTTTTTTTTTACTTTTATGTGCAGGTTTTGAGGTTTGTCTTTCTTTTCTTCCATGTGGAGACTTACTTTGTAGCATATTGCCATGGTTCCTATTTTATGTTAGTATGCTTCTTGGGGCTATTATTATATTATTTAACCCTTTAGCTGCTTATTTACTTTAATTCTGGACCTTTGTGTGCAGGTTTTGGACTTTTTTTTTTTTATACTCCAGCCACCCCTTCACATTGGCCACCTTCTGGTGAGCCACAGGGTACTGATACCCCCTCTAGTTTAGTTCACTTCTGGCCTCTGCAAAGTTTCAGTTAAGTGACCTCTATCATTGGAAGTTGTTAGCTTAACTTGACAAAGTCAGGATAAGCTATTACCATCACGCATGTGGAAGTCTGTAAGTCTGTGAGTCTGGATGTCTGTTCACATTTTCTTTGGCACAGTCTACACTCCGTAGTTCTTATCCGATCATCATGAAATTTCATATGCAAGTTCGAGCTGACATGCCTAGATGAGAATGTCTCTTTTTGGTTGTGATCGGTCAACCGTTACGTCTGTGAGAGCCCGAAAACCTTTAGCACAGTCTATAGGTCGTATTTTTGAAGGGATTTCATTGTAACTTGGTAGGATGACTCTGTATAATGTCTAGATGAGAACATCCCCTTTTGGTCACGATTAGTCAACCGTGACGGTTGCAAGAGTCCGAAACCTGAAAATCTTTAGCGTAGTCCACAGGTCTTTGTACTTATGATGGGATTTCATTGTAACTTGGTAGGATGACTTCGTGTAATGTTTAGATGAGAACATCCCCTTTTGGTCGCGATTGGTCAACCATGACAGCTGTGAGAGCCCAAAACCAGACAACCTTTAGCACAGTCTACAGGTCGTATTTATGAAGCAATTGTAACTTCCAAGGATAACTTGGTTTCAGCTGTAGAGCTGTACGGTTATGAAAATTTCATTTCAGTTTCGATTTTGTTTTTTTACAGAAGAGAAGAGGCAGGTTTCTTTATCGGTGTCGGTTTTTTATTTCCACATTATAATTATAAGTTTCTGTGTTATGGATAATAAAATTTCAATCATATTAGCCTCATTCTCTCAATTTCTCTGTAAGGGCCAAATGGAGACAAAGTTGAAAACACAATATTAAATGAAGTTAAAGTTATATCCTGCTTGCAAATGCTCACCGCATACTGAAAACGAAATATTTTCTCTAAAAACTCCATGCAAGTGCAATTTAGTGGGGGGTTCTGTGTGGTTCTAGGGGGTTCTGGTATTTAGTAGGACCGGTTTGAGCTAATCGAGTACACATGGTCGCATGCCATGTCATTGCGTCATTTGCTTGTGATTTATTTTTATCATGGTCACTGAATGATTGAATCTAATAATCAATATATGTGTCGTATTTGATGAAGTCGTTTCAGCAAATAAATGGATTAAATCCACTTGTGTCGGGTCAGAATGTTTTCCATTTTAATGATTAACGTGAATATTTTATATCGAATTCAGTAACAAATATTATAATAAACTCCAACAACACCATGAATTGAATTGTTATATTCACCATGCAGACAATTCTTTGCAGAATAACGAGAACTTAAAGCTTACCTATGTGGAAGGATTCGATTCCAAAGTGTACATAAAGAAAATATGATTTTTTTCTGGTTTCTTGGAAACATATGATTTCTGTATGCATATCTTTAATTTAACCCTCTCAAGACTTCAGTATGGCTTTCAAAGGTTTTATTGATGCCTTCATCAAACCTTTTCAATGTTGTGCACATATATGTTTTTTCTAGTTTCTTTGGAAAAAATTTCTCTAATTCCTGTATGAATATCTATAATTTAACCCTCACAAGGCTTCAATATGGATTTCATAGATTTTATTTCATGTAATACTGTTAATGTAAACCTATTTCTGATTTCTTTAAAAATATTTTACCCCCCAAAATAAGCCTCCATAAATTCTCTTTCTCTTTTCTTTATTTTTGATGCATTAACCATTTTCACACAGACTTAAATTTACTGGTGGCAGTAAAATTTTGTTTCTCTAGTTTGAAATCTTTCTTATTCTTTAAAACCACTGGTCCAAATTCATTCATTTATGGCACAGTTCATCTTTGGAGTAAACCTTTTCTTCTTTGTTCAAATGAAGCTGCTACCATCTTCAGGCTGGTGGAATTTACTCTTCTGATTTTTCCCTCCAAATTACTATATCCCTTAGGGTGGGGTTAATGCCCCATAAGCCTAATATGCTTTTAAAATCCTCTTTTTATAAGCCACTTGCAATGATGCTCAGATTTCTTGTTTGGAATTTATTTTAGTGATGCAGATTCACATTTTTTCAAAGAAACTCGGTAAGTCAAAATATGGGCTCCCAAATTTTGGGCTACACTCAATATTTCTATTTTCAGATTCAATGGGCAGATGTGAACCATATTTGTCATGTAGTATATCACTGGGTCATAAGTATTTCATTTATGCCAGCATTTTTTTTGGGGGGGGGGGGGGGTGGGAGGAGGGGGGGGGGGGGGCGGTAGAGAGAACCACAGTAGTTGAAAACAAAACAAAAATTCACAGAACAGAGCTTGCTAGAAAGCTTTCCTAGGACAAGCAGAAATGAATGGCCAAAAAGGTTGCCTTTTGGTTGTATCATAGCAAATAAAAAAATTTCTCTTGCTGCTGAACACTTACTGATACACTCTTCTCTTTTGACTCTTTTGACAACTTGAGCCAGGTGAGCGTTTTTGGCTCACTTGAGCCTCTGGTTTCATAAACCTTTCATAAACATTGGAACATTATCCTTTTCATCAAACACTACATACAGTCAAGTTAAGCTACAGTGTCATTGACACTTTCATTTTTTGATCAACCTGTGGTAAGTTTGGGTTACTTAGTTGTGTCAGTTATTTGACTACACCTGCTTTTTAGGTATATTAATTCTATATTCTCTAACTTTTTCTTTGATGTTGTGGCCTAACCTCCTGCTTTGTTTTATTTACTTTCTTCACATGATAATTGGATAGAGAATACTCTACTTTCAGGCCTGAAAATAAGCAGTCTGACATTTACAGATTGAGGCCCCCAGAGGGTGAATTTGATGATGCTATCCCATACAGTGGGCCAATTTATCCTCTGGTTACCTCTTTCTGTTTAGTTTTGATACCCTGATTCAGATTGAGGTTCACAGAGGATAAATTTAGTGATGCTATCCTGCTGTGCAGGGTAGCATCACTAAATTCCCCCTCTGGGGACCTCATTTTGACAGTCTGCTTATTTTCTGACTTGTCAACATTATGCCTATAACAGTCATATGTGACAAGTGTGGTTTAAAGAAAGATGTGGACGATGAGCCCACAGATTGTGTTTCCAACAATGGTTATAGTCAGAATATTAATTGTGCTATTTGTGGTGTTTGGAATCGCAAAATGTGGTCGGAAGTTAAATCTGTTTTGAATGCTAATTCCAAACTTGATCAGCATTCACTGTCTTTGTCTTCTACTTCTATCTCTCCTCCAGTTCTTGAACCAATTGTTGTTGTTTCTAATCCTCTTGTCATTTCAGGTCAAGAAACTTCTGCTTTACAGACTTCGTTGGAGGTTAGGTTAGAGGGTCCCAAGACACCTACGGCAAGTCAGGATTATGCTTCAACACTTTCTTATGTTGATTTGGCTTCTCAGGTTGTCAATATCAGGGTCTCTTGTTCTCTGGGGCAAACAAGCTGGTACCAATATCCACAAGTCTCGGGACGAGGTCTAATGACCTCATTGCATGAGTGTAGGGCTTGGTGAGGACCCTTCGTATGGATCTTCTATTCCATACAGTTCACAACTTCACATGCTGGGGTTGATAGTTTGGTAAGTACAGCTATCTACAATTGTAATATTCAGGCTTCAAATCCGATAGAAAGTTCTGTTTATTACTCTAGACCCCAGCTAGATGTAGGCTATCTTCATAATATACATGATTCATCTACAGACATCAATACTAGATGCATCAACAATCAAAGCCTACTGTATGTGGAGAGTGGAGTTATCACCCAAAATATCAGTTTCAAATTTTGTACATATGGACAAAACACACAAACAATGTTTCAGCCAAGGGACCTCCAGGTTTAGCCCGAAGGCCAATTGGCTGGAACTTTTCTTGTGCTAGTTATGCTTTGCAACAAATTTTCAATTATTGCTTGGGTGGAATCTCCACTTAGTGAGTGATTTAGTGATAATACACACTCCACATACTGTACTTCAGTTGCAGGTAAGCAGCCAGGTATATCCACTCTCTCAAGGATTCTGAACTGCTTACCATATGCATTCTTCTCAACCGCCGAGGCCTCACTCATCGTCTGCTCACCAAAATGTGCCAGGCCAGCGGGAGGATGTCTGTCTGATGTCTACGGTGCAATACTCTGGCTCTCATTAGAACTCGGATGCAGATATCCAATACTCTTCACCATAAGTAGAGCAGTGCAATGCGGTCTATGAAGGTATGTACTCTAAGTAGTCTCAATTAAGTTCTGTACAACTTCAGTCACAAGATACGCCAGTGGATCATGTTCCACCTCTCAGTTCGTATCGTTCTGTATCATTTAGGTCGCCGATTTCCAAATCTGCATCCATCTCTCCGCATGATATGTATTCTCAGCTGGCTAAATTGCTAACTTCTTTTGCTGAGAATATACGTCCTCAAAAGAGACCAGCAGAAAGCTCTACCGAATCCGCTTTAAAACAGATATGCATCTCTTCTCACTCTGACACTATTCAAGATGCTTCTGACACCCAGTTTAAATATTCTGATGCAGACTATGTTGTTTCTAAAGATTAGACTGACGGTAAAGAGTTCGTTACTGATGAATAGACTCATGGTGAAGTGTTTGTTGAAGGTACTTTTGACAACTATACTTCTTCAGATTATTCATGTTCATTATATTTCATTTTCTCTCATGTATCTGAAGTCAAACCGGACTCTGTTCAGTTACCTTCTCGCCTCATTTCTACACTGGATAGGCGTTATACTACTGCTCAGATTCAGAACTCCTCTCTCACTCGACCATTACAGTCAGAAATAATTGAAAACATCTTTACTGCTGTTAAATTCTCTGGTTGCGGCTAATGCGACCAAGTCTTCTTTTTTCACTTGTGTCGATACTGATCTCCCTCCTAGATGGTACAAGTGATACGGAAGTGCAGGTGATATTTATCTTCTTCTCCCTTATCACTAGATGAAGATGCTTCTGCTGTTAAGCTTTCAGTTTTGAAGTCAGTTACAGTCCCTATCTCAGTCTGCAATATGCTAACTGGCATAGAGTTATTGCAATTTTTTTCGCTTTGCTGATCACCTGGTAGTGGCTTTAGCAGACAGAATTTCTGAATATGAAGAGCTCAATGTTACTGCTGCACCTTTTCGTTCGCTGTCATGTTGCATGATGAATGTTTCAGCGACTAATGTCGCTAATCTTGAGCTGCTCAGGAGAGATGCTACTCTCCCTTCTAATGCCTCTCTTCCTGATGCCCAGCGTAGTCGTTTATTCTCTGTTCTGGTGTCGAACAAATTTATGTTCGATGGTTCGATTGCTCAAGTTCAAGGGGAAGTTCTGAAATATTCCCAGGGCCATCTTCTCATGCGACAGTTAACAGCTGACAATTGTAGCTCTTCTGGTCGGGGTAGAGGTTCTCGACATGGCTCTTTCTATCAGAGAACCTCAGACTTCAACAGGTCTCCAGCTGCCTCTCAGCCAGCATCACGTTCTTGCAGAGCTAGAGGCAAAGCTAGAAGAAGAGATGGAGGTTTCTATTCTAACAGGCTTCAACAGACCAGGAAGTGAAGTTTCCTACCTCGATGTGCTTCTGGTAGGTGGTCAGATTGCTCACTTTTTAAGCCAGTGGTGCATCATTACATCAGTACAGTTTAGACTCAAAAGCTCCTTTTCAGAAGTCCACTTCCTCACAATCTGATCCCTACTACAATTTGCTCTGTTTCCGCGAGGCATCACTACTAGATTCCGAGATAACGACTCTCTTAAAAAAGGAAGCAATCGAGGTCGTCCACAACTTAGAGTCTCCAGGGTTTTCCAGGTTCCAAAGAAGAACGGCCAACTCAGATCCGTAGAGGATTTGAACTACCTGAACCTGTTCACTATAGCTCCCAAATTCAGTATGGAGACATTCAGGTCATTTCGGAGCTTCATCCATGAGAATCATTTGGCAGCAACCATAGATCTAAAGAATGGATACTTCCATATCCCTATTCATCTTCAGTCTCGGAAGTATCGCAGTTTCTTGTTCCACAGCATTGCTTACCAGTTCAAAGCAATGCCATTCGGCCTAAATTTGGCTCTATGATCCTTCACCTGGCTGATGAATCATGTGTATCACTGGGCGCATTTATCAGTAGCTTCTGCATATCTCGTCGACATTCTCCAGACAAGCAGACAAATCCCTTCTGGAGAAAGATGTACCTGTATGTCAACTACTACAGCTACTTCAGTCTCTGGGTTTTCATCCCAATTGGGAAAAATTGGAGCCCATCCCATCCCAGACATTTACTCATTCGGGGATGGAATTTCTCACTCACATCAATCTTGTTCGTTGTTCGAGTTCCGTTAGCGAAAGCGAAAATTCTCAGTGCTTTCGCTACACATTTCTCAGTGTCATCTCAGCTGACTGCCAGGGAATTCCTTTCGTCTAATTGGCCTATGCACTGCAGTCATGGATCTTATCTCACTGGGCAGACTTCACCTTCAGCGTTCCACTTTTATTTACTCCAGAACTGGAGGCCAAACATGGATTTATTTATTTATTGGTGTTTAAGATCACATACTTATGCACAATGGCTAATCATGACCGTGGAAGTTTTACGGTTGGAGGAAGCCGGAATACCTGGAGAGAACCACTGAGCAACGACGAGCAGCTGCCAGCTCCCCAACATCATAACTCCACACTTCTGCACAGGCAGGGTTAGATTGGTTGAAGACGTGCACCAGTGACGTGCAGTACGCCTTAGTACACAGCATCATTGTGCCCCCATGTGGACAATGGGGGTTAAGTGCCTTGCCCCAAAACATGCATCTACTGAACAATTTCACTCACAATCAGGCTCTACAGTGGAGGAATGTCACCTGGGTCACTCAGGGAATTCCTCAGGACATTCTGAACCCAGTAGTTGCATACATAAGGAATCGGGGAGGCACTCACTTGTTCTCTGAGTATCAGCTATCCAGAGAATGATATCCTTTTCCTAGCACATCACCACAACAGCATGGTGCTAGTCCGACATATTCCTGGCCATCTAAATGTGCTAGCTGACACTCTATCCAGAAAAGGCAGGATCCCTCCATCCAAATGGATGTTGAACAAACAAGTTTTCAGGTCTCTTTGCAGCAGGTCGGGTAACCCTCACATAGACCTGTTTGCGACAAGGTGGAACAATCAACTTCCCACGTTTGTGTCCCCTTGTCCAGATCCCCGTCGATGCTCTCTCGTTAGACCTGTACAGGATAGACGGCTATGCCTTTCCACCGACACCTATCATCCAGTGTGTTCTCAACAAAATTCAACAGTCGCACAGCAGGGTCATTCTGATAGCTCCTCTCGTCCCACAGAAAATTTGGATAAATCAAATTCGACCCCTTCTTCTAGGCATTCCTATTCAATTACATCTTCCCGGGGTTCTTCTGCTCATCGTCAGACAGCTGCTCCTTCCGTCCTTCACACCTACCTTTTATCAGGTCCTGTCTCAAAAGTCAAGGTTTTTCTAGAAGAGCAGTTGAGTGCTTTTCTGTTCCCAGAAGGCTTTCCACAAGTCTAGGTTACAATGCCAAATGGGATGTCTTCACTCATTGGTCTGAGTAATGATGTTAGTTTTAAACATCCTTGTGTAGCTCAGCTGGCTGATTTCTTTGTTTATTTGTTCGATACTAAGGGTCTTTAACCTATCACTATCAAGGGCTACCGTTCTATGTTGTCTGAAACTTTCTTGTTCGCCAGGAATTCTCATATCGTTTCCGACCTGTTTTGGGGTAATCTTATGAAACATTTCACTCTTGAGACTCTCAGAATTAAACCCAAGTGGAATTTGTCTTGGGTCCTTTTCCGTCTGGCAGAGGCACCTTTTGAGCCTCCAGCAGAAACTGATATTAAGTTCCCAACATACAAGACAGCTTTCCTCTTAGCGTTTGCTTCTGCTAGAAGAGTTAGTGAGCTTCATGCACTTTCTATCGAGCCTCATTATTATTGTAACTTAGGAAACACTATCAGTTTCACTAGTAATGTTACCTTTTTTAGCTAAGAATCCAGTTCCAGATGTAGCTCCAGTGCCTATTCATATCAGAGCTCTTCCTCCCTCAGATCAGTCTAATAATAGGCCTTTGTTATGCCCAGTTTGAGCTATTCAAACTGATGTTGATACATGTAGAACCAAGTTCATACAGAAAGGTAGGAAGAGATTTTTCCTTTCCCTATGGCCAGGTAGAAAGGATACAGTACAGTTGCCGTGGGTGAGCAGTGATGTCAATGCATGCATTTACCAGGTAATAAAAATCATCATTAGCAAAACTTTAATTAATGAAGCACCGGGTTGTACCTGGTGCTTCATTTATTAAATTTTTGATGATTATTCATATAATTAGTGCTTGGAATCTAATATTATTGCATCCGTGGAAATATTGCCCACCCGTGGAAAGTGACCAGTCCATGGCAGACGTACTGTATCTCTCCACACTCCATTTCACGCTGGATTCAGTCTGCTATCTGTTTAGCATATGAGCATTTAACTCCAGCCGACCATATTGCAAACCAGATTTCTGCTAACGAAGTTAGAGCCCTGGCTACTTCGTGGGCATACTCTAACTCAGTTTCTATTAGTGACCTCATGATTGCAGCCTACTGGGGGAATCATATAACCTTCTTCTCATTTTATCTCAGGGATTTACAGGAGCAGCCTGGAGACCTCTTCTCCTTGGGCCCTATATTCACTGCTCAGTCTGTTATCGCGCCCGGTCACTAATGTAAACCAGCTGCTTTCCTGATTACATTATTTTGCATTATTCATTCCCATATGTCGTCTTCTGTAGCTGTAGACATTTTATGTTGTGAAGATTAAGATTACTGGTGACATTGTCAGGTGCTTTTGATTCGTTGTGACACAAACATCAAGGGATGGTAGCTCCGCATTAATTTGCTTGGGGATGTTATAACCCCGGTTATAGTTTGTTTTTGTTGGATGTGTCATGTGTTACTACAGTCTCCATTCGATTCACAGGTATGTATCAGAGTTGGGAATCAAATGTATGAATTTAGAATCATGCTATATTCTAGGTGTAGTGTTATATGTATGATTTCTTAGGGTTATGCTCCAGTCTGTTTTCCTTCATAGGTTTCCAATTACGGTTCTTATTTTTTTATGTCATGCTTTATTGCCTTGAGAGTAAATCTTCCTTTTTGTTCAGGGGGTTTGAATAATGCATATAGATACTGTATTATATGTTATGTTCTGTTGTATTAATTATTGATCTTTGCTTTTTCATCATGTCCTATCATATACTCTTTCTCAGGACATGCTGATTCTTATGCTCCTTGTCATTTGAGCATTTATTTCCCTCAGTATGTTTTAACCCTTTACCTAACATGAAAAGCAGACGACACTTGCAAAAAAAATTCTTGAATAACTAATTTTTTTCATTTTTTGTCTCAAAAACATAGGTTATGACCCCTCGTTGGAACGAGCTCGACGAGCTCGTTCCAACGAGGGGTCATAACCTATGTTTTTGAGACAAAAAATGAAAAAATAATAAAAATTAATTGGCGATTTTTGAGAAAAGCGCTGGCCGGTTTTGGCCGTTACGTTGGGTAAAGGGTTAAATTGGCATGCTCTTATATTCATTCATCAGACATATCATGCAGTATACTCCTTCCACCAGGTCCCAAGTTTGATCCCCGTCCGGGATGACCCGTGTTGTGTCCTTGGGCAAGTTACTTTATCCAGGTTGCCTACATGGGGGTACGATGACGCCATGTGCTAAGGCGTACTGCACGTCGATGGTGCACATGTCTTCAACTGCTGAAACCCTGCTTGAGCAGAGCTTGAACAGAGTTAGAATGTTGTGGAGCTGACGTTTGCTCGTCGATCCTCGGTGGTTCTCTCCGGGTACTCCGGCTTTCTCCACCTGTAAAATTGTCACAGTCATGATTAGCCATTGTGCATAAGCATGTGACCTTAAACACCAATAAATAATAAATAAATAACTCCCTCCACCTATTATTGAGATTCGGAAAAAAATTTATACAGTGGAGCCCACTTAATTGGATATCTCTTGATAGTATATTCCTGTTAATTGAATATAATTTTCAAACACAAAACCATTTACCATGCATTCAGTACAAATTTGATCTGTTAATTGCATATGGGTTGTAGAGTAAACTCCTGTTAATTGTATATAAATTTTTTGAATATGTCTGAAAAATTACTGTGACACCCACCAAATTCCCCTTATTTATCAACCTTTTTGACCTCACTATATCCAATACAGGCATTTATTCTATTATATCTTGTTTGACAGAGCTCTGTGAGCTCTGTCAAACAAGATATAATAGAATAAATGCTCAGTTTACCTCCAGAACACAGGAAACTGACCAAATTCCTGTTAATTGTATACTCCTGTTAATTGAATAATTTTCACTGGCAAAATGGATATTCAGTTAAGAGGATTCTACTGTACCAAAATTTATTTTTTATTATACTTACCAAAGTAACACAAAAAGATTGAGCTCCCGGCAATATAATGTAATCTAAATTATTTATATGTGCTTGCTTCCCCGCTCACATGTATACATGCATATAGTTAATTAAAAAGCTCGAAAACTGACTTTACGCATGACCGGCAGGAAATGGAAAATAGGTGACTGTTCATTACAGGATATCAGTCACCAGGTTTTGTGTGCCCAATACAATTGGACCCCGGAGAACTCTGTTTGGTAAAATCTTTTTGTCTTTTGACATTTTTATAGTTTCTCCAAGGGGGTGTTTCCTTGGTTCACTCCAAAATTGCTCCTTTTCACTCTGAGAGATACAGGAGATAAGGCACTTTGTATTACTTTGGTAAGTATAATAAAAGATAAATTTTGGTATAAAAATTTAATTTTCGTTTTATTTTCATGATCTGATTGGATTTTGCAATACTTTGAGTCGTGTGCTTTTCATGTTAGGTAAAGGGTTAATGTATGGTATACAGAATTCTTACAGGGGATTAAATTCAAATTTCTACAACTCAAATCCATCTCTTAATAATTGGACTCTCCATGGGAGCCCAAATTTTAACAAAATGCAATATGGGAAATCATCTTTAAAAATCTTCTTCTTCAGATCCACCAGTCAGAATCTTTTGATCTTTGGTATACAGCATTCTTAGTAATGTCAGATCTAAGTTTGTTCATTTCATGTCTCTGGGTTAATATTGGGAGCCCAGATTTTAACTTAATCCAATATGAGTAATAATCTTTAAATCTGCTTCTTGAGATACAATCAGAATCTTTTGATATTTGGTGTACAGCATCCTAAGAGGGTTCAGATTCAATTGGTTCAAATAAAGTCCCTGGGTTGATATATGTGTTCCCTGTGGGGGCTTGGGACAAATTTTAGCATAGTGCAAAATTGGTAAATATTCTCAAAATCTTCACCAGAACCACCAGTCCGAATCTTTTGATATTTGGTATGCAACATCCTTCAAGTTTGTTCAAGTTTAGTCCTTAGGTTGATATTTGGACTCCATAGTTTGCATTACTGAAAATCTTGGCATTGTTTCTGTGGTAGCATCCCAATACTAGAAGAAAATCATCTGGCATGGACAGCAATAAATTTAATAACTTCATTCCTGTGTTCCGTGTTGTGTCCTTGGGCAAGACACTTCACCCCATTGCCCACGTGGGGGGCACGGTGATGTTGTGTACTAAGGCAAACTGCATGTCGATGATGCACCTGTCTTCAACCAGTGATAACCCTGTTTGTGTGGAGTTAGTTGCTCGGTGATTTTCTCTGGGAACTCCGGCTTCCTCCACCTGTAAAACTGTCATGGTCATGATTAGCCATTCTAAATGATTGTGCAGAAATATTTGACCTTAAACACCAATAAATAAATATATACATTCCTCTGTTGTGTAACTAGCCATAGAATAAAATGCTAATTAAATCCTTCTTTAAACAACTTAGGTCAGGTGAGCACCTCAGGGTGAGCTATTCTGATCACTTTTCGTCCGTCGTCTGTCGTGAAGGTGGTTTTGGGTCTTTTTCTCCCAAACCACTGGCCACATTTTAATGAAATTTCACGTGAGCAGTGGTTATATAGGAGCATTTGGGTTTTTCTTCAAATTGGGTTTCTGCTCATATTGAGGAGGGGTTGGGCCAAAATGCTCCAATTTTTCAAAAAAAATCTTCTCATGAACCAGCAGTAGCCGAGACTTGATATTTAGTATACAGCTTCCTTTTGACGTGTAGACTCAAGTTTGTTCAAGAGAAGTTCGAGGGGCAATATTTGTCGTCATCACAGGAGGGGCAAGTATTTTTGCCCTGGCCAAAATTTCTATTTTCCAAACCGAGAGTCCGATTTGAACCAAATTTGATGTGAAGTATTAGTGGGTCATAAGTACTTGATTTATGCCAAAAACTTTTTTTCAAAATGCCCCGTGGGAACCCCAGGAGCTAAAAATAGAAATATTTTCAAACGTCCATATTTCCTAAACCACATGGAACAGAGAGCTGTTTATTTGGTGTGAAGCTTCCTTTTAAGACCAGTAGAATTTGAATGGTAAAAAAAAATTGCCATCGGTTTTGTTCGGGTGTTCTGTAGAGGGCATCGAAAAAATGCTGAGTCAGCATATTTGCAAAAAATTAAAAAAATCTTTTCTCCAAAACCAATGATCAGAATCTTTTGATATTTGTGTTACAGCATCCCTATGGGGGTCAGATACAAGTGTGTTAAAATGAAGCCCATTGGTTCATATTTGGGCCCAATACTGGAGCCCAAATTTTTAACTTGGAGCAATATGGGGAATATTCTTTAAAAATCTCCTTCTTCAGAACCACCAGTCAGAATCTTGACAACAATGTTTGGTATACATCATTGTTGTGAGGGTCAGATTCAAGATTATTCAAACCAAGTTCCTAGGTTAATATTTGGGCTTCCTATGGAACCCCAAATTTTAACTTAGTGCAATATGGGGGATAATTTTTAGCTTAACTTGACAGAGTCAAGATAAGCTTTTGCCATCACGCGTGCGGAAGTCTGTTCACATTTTCCTTTAGCACAGGCTACACCCCGTAGTTCTTGTCCGATCATCACAAAATTTCATATGCAGTTTTGGGGTCATGTCTAGATGAGAACGTCCCCCTTTGGTCACGATCGGTCAACTGGTATGGCTGCCCGAGCCCAAAACCCAAAAATCTTTAGCACAGTCTAGAGGTTGTATTTATGAAGGGATTTCATTGTAACTTGATGTGATGCCTCTGTATAACATCTAGATGAGAACGTCCCCTTTTGGTCATGATCTGTCAACCAAGACAGCTGCCCAAGCCCGAAACCCAAAAACTTTTAGCACAGTCTGCAGGTCATATTTAATATGGAGGAATTTCATTGTAACTTGGTAGGATGACTCCGTATGATGTCTAGATGAGAACTTCCTCATTTGGTCATGATCTGTCAACCATGACGACTGCCCGAGTCCAAAACCCGAAAACCTTTAGCACAGACTACAGGTCGTATTTATGGAGGGATTTCATTGTAGATTGGTAGGTTGACTTCATATAATGTCTAGATGAGAACCTCCACTTTTGGTCGCGATTGGTCAGCTGTGACAGCTACAGAGGCCCGAAGCCCAAAAACATTTAGCACAGTCTCCAAGTCATATTTATGAAGGGATTTCATTGCAACTTGATAGGATGACTCCAAATAAGGTCTAGATGAGAACGTCCCCTTTTGGTCACGATTATTCTGCCGTGATGGCTGCCCAAGCCCAAAACCCGAAAACCTTTAGCATAGTCTATAGGTCGTATTTATGGAGGGATTTCATTGTAACTTGGTAGGTTGACTCCATATAATGTCTAGATGAGAACGTCCACTATTGGTTGTGATCGGTCAACCATGATGGCTACACAGGCCAAAAGCCCGAAAACCTGTAGCACAGTCTACAGGCCGTATTTATGAAGGGATTTCATTGTAACTTGGTAGGATGACTCGTTTTGGAATAAATTAACTGTGAGGGCCACATACATTAACTGTGAGAGCCACATTAACCCACCCCTCAATTCTTTAGTACAGTCTACACGTCATATTATTTTTTATTGACAACACAGCATACAGGGAATAGAAATTAACATATTCCCAATTATCACAATTCTTGTCTTATTTCATAATTCTTTCATAAACATTGAACATTATCCTTTTCATCAAACTCAACACACAGACAAGTTAAGCTACAGTGTCATTGACATTTTCATTAAAAATCTTCTTCTTCAGATCCACCAGTCAGAATGCTTTCATATTTGGTATACAACATCTCTAGGGGGATCAGATTCAAGTTTGTTCAAATCGGGTCCCTAGGTTTATAAATAGGCTCGCTATGGTAGCCCAAATTGTAACTTAGTGCAGTATGAGGAAATTTCCTTCACAATCTTCTTCTTCAGATCCAACATTCAAAATGCTTTTATATTTGGTGTACAACATCTTTAGGGAGGTCTGATTCAACTTTGTTCAAATCGAGAGTCTGGGTTAATATTTGGGCTCCCAATGAGAGCCGGAATTGACCATGTAGCTGAAGAGTTAGAAATTTTGTATTCTGAACCCTTTAGAGGTGTGTAACTAAGATTAATCCACATAGGTTGTATCAAGGGGCTTCAGGGGCTTTATAGGGGAGCTCCACATTTTACATTATGATCAGCTGAAGAAAAAGCATGATGCTCGGACTATTTTTGTCTCTCCTGAGTGGCTCAAGGATTGACAATGTATGCTATGGAGATGGATTGCTTAATGTAGACTCATTCTTGTTTTGCTACCCTGGCCTCATTGCTTTGCACCCCTTTGAGTTTTCTACTCGTGTATGCAGCACATTTAACTTTTCTGCCCATTATGGCCCTTTTAGCTCACCTGACTGAAAGTAAGGGTGAGCTATTCTGAGCACTTTTTGTCCATCGTAAGTCGTGAAGGTGGATATTTCTTCAAATTGGGTTTCTGCTCACATTGAGGAGGGGGTGGTGCCAGAATGCTCCAATTTAAAAAAAAATCTTCTCATGAACCAGCAGTAGCAGAGACTTGATATGTGGTATACAGCTTCCTTTTGAGGTATAGACTCAAATTTGTTCAAGAGAAGTTCGAGGGGCAAGATTTGTAATCATTATGGGAGGGGCAAAAATATTTGCCCCACCCAAAATTTCTATTTTCCAAACCGAGTGGCCAATTTGAACCAAATTTGATATGAAGTATTAATGGGTCATAAGTACTTGATTTATGCCAAAACATTTTTTCAAAATGTCCTGTTGGAACCACAGGAGCTAAAAATAGAAAAAATTTAAAACGCCCATATCTCCAAAACTACACGGCACTGAGAATTCTTATTTGGTGTGAAGCTTCCTTAGGACCAACAGAATGGAGTGGTCCAAAAAATTGCTATTGGTTTTATAATAGGCAACTTTTTCGGAACTTTGAAAAATTGCTGAGTCAGCATTTTTTAACACTGTTGGGGAATGGGGAAAACATTTAAGACTCTTCCTCTCCCAAATCATTCCTCTAAAAGCTTTCAAATTTCACATATAACATCTTTGGCAGATTGATTCACATGTTTGTTGAAATCAAATCCCTGGGTCCATATTTGGACTCTTTTGGAGCCCAAATGTTTTAATTAGTGCAGTATGAGGAATATTCTTTAAAAATCTTCTTCTTCAGATCTGCTAATCAGAATCATTTTATATAATTGGTATGCAGCATCATTAGGGAAGTGAGATTCAAGTTTGTTCAAGCCAAGGCCCTGGGTTCATATTTGGGCTCTCTCTGGGAGCCCGAATTATATCTTAGTTCAATATTAGGAATTTTCTTTAAAAATCTTCTTCAGATCCAGCAGTTGGAATATTTTAATATTTGGTATACAGTATCCTTAAGGAGGTGTGATTCAAGTTGTTCAAGCCATGTCTCTGAGTTGATATTTTGGCTTCCTGTGGGAGACAGAATTGTAACTTAGTTCAGTATGAGGAACATCCTTTAAAAATCTTCTTCTTCACATTCACCAGTAAGAATCGTTTGATATTTGGTATACTGTATCGTTAGGGAGGTGAGTTTCAAATTTGTTAAAGCCAAGTCTCTGGGTTCATATTTGGGCTCCCTGTGGGAGCCCGAATTATAACTTAGTTTAACATGAGGAATATTTTTTTAAAAATATTTTTCTTCAGATCCAGTAATCAGAATCTTTTGATATTTGGAATACAGCATGCTTAGGGAGGTGAGATTCAAGTTTGTTCAAGCCAAGTCCCTAGTTTCATATTTGGGCTCCCTATGTGAGCCCAAACTATAATTTAGTTCAATATGAGAAATAGTTTTTAAAAAAAATTTTTCACATCCACCAGTCAGAATGTTTTGATAATTGGTATATGCCTTTCTTAATGGGGTAGATGCAAGTTTGTTCAAATCAGGACCCTCAGTTGATAGTTGTCAGTGTCAGGTGAGGGCTCACAGGCCCTTGGGGCCTCTTGTTATTTTGAGTGAGGGAGCACGTAGGCTGAGTGGTTAGAGCATTGAACTTCAAACTGAAAAGTTCATGTTTCGATCTTGTGTTGTGTCCTTGTGCAAGCTACTTAATCCTCATTGTAATGGTGTTGTCAAGGATGATCATCTGGTATCAAGTATCCATTAGCAGAAACCTGGCTTCAGCCACTCTGGGACCTCTTGTTTGTATTTGTGGTCTGCGTGATCATTTGTCTTTGCTTCTTGCTTCTATGACTCCTCTCATGTGACCTGGCAGTCAGAAAGTCCCAAGTGTGGAATTCAAGTCCTGACAGTTCTGGAATCCAATGTCATACTATTCTTGAGAATTCCTGTAATACATGTACGAAGGAATATTTAATGAAATACTATTGATTTTCTGCCACATGACACTTGTCTTAATATTTTGATTATGCCCACAATTTCTAAAAAACTTTGTGGGCTATACTTGTACATGTCCATATTTATGTAATTATTTCAACCCTACATATATACAAGTGTCATACTAATGTACATTATAGTATAGTTATTGTCAGAATAAACTGTACTAAAACATCTATGTACTAAATGGCCCAAATACTAGGAACATGTGTATGTACTGACATGTGCCATATTTGTATTTCTGTTACTAACAGGTTCGGTGGCACGGTGGCTCAGGAGGTAGAGGTGCTGGCTGCAAGCCGAGAGGTCCTCGGTTCGAATCCCACCTGCAGCAACCTTGCTGTGTCCTTGGGCATGACACTTCACCTCCATTGCCCACATGGGGGCACAGTGGCACTGTGTACTAAGGAATACTGCATGTCGATGGTGCACCTGTCTTCAACCATTGCTAACCCTGTTTGTGTGGAGTTAGTATGTTGGGGTGCTGACAGTTGCTCGCCGTTGCTCGGTGGTTCTCTCCAGGTACTCCGGCTTCCTTCACCCGTAAAACTGCCGTGGACATGAATATCCATTGTGCAGAAATATGTGACCTTAAACACCAATAAATAAATAAACTAACAGGAGTGGTTGTCCACTTAAAGAATTCCAGTGCCCCACTACTGTAATAGAGCTTTGTAGAATGTAGACTACTTTTGCCCTTCAGTCAAGGGTACAAAATTTAAATATTTTTAGGTATCTTATGCATTTCCATATTATTTAAATCTGGTAACACAAACTACTCTTGAGTGCCTAATAATCGTACATGTATAATTATTATTTTTCAAAGAAAATTCCCACCTGTATTATACTTATTTGATCCTGTATGATTATTAATTATCAACAGTTGAATGTGTGATGCAGCCACTTATCTCGAGAAGTTCACCAAAACATGCTAGTAAGGTACAAGCAAACACAGGATGTAATAGAAATGTAAACTGGAAAAGAGCTGGAAGCATATAATTGGGCTTTATTCTGAAGTACTGTTACCGATACCAAAAGACCTAATACTCAGTGGCTGAGCTTTATACGATGGCAGGAATGAAATTAATTAGTCTATAAGGCACTCTCCCATAAATTGCAACAAGTCAGAGACTTGAAAATTATGATGACCGAAAGTAATCTAGCACTTTACCATTTAAAAACCACCAGACTTCTGCATAATAAAAATGGCTCTGAGCTCAGCAGCTGGCACACATCTTGATATTTTCCACCCTGCACTTTTAATCGACCCTATACCATTATTAATTTTCAGCAATTTTCCACGCGTACTATTATTTCGTCCTGTACTATTATTAGGCACTCAAGAGTAATATATATATGTAGTACTATAGAAGAACTAACCTCATTGTAGAGCATAAAAATGCTTCTTAAAACACTGTAAGTCAGACCATATCTGTTGTTGAACCATCAACAACCAAGTTATTTGTGAAGATATGTATATTGGATAATTTATTAGACAGTTTCGCAATTATTGAATGTGGATGGTCACTACATTCAGATTGCTAACAATCATTTAAACGTTAGAACACTGAGGAGATTCCCTAGAATGGCATATCTGAGAATTTTGCGTAAGTCAAGTGGAAAAATATAAATTTTGTTTAAAAATCTGTGGTTCAGCAAGGTGATGCCAGTTTATGTAACACAACTTGATTTTTAGTGTCATCGTGTTTGGGTGTTGCCAGCCTTTTTGACCTTTGCTTCAGTTGCTGTTGATTGGATGCATCAGCAGAACTCCCACCAAGAAACACTCTTCCTCTCGTCAAATTTATTATTTATTTATTGGGATTTAATGACACTTTCGTCAGCCAGGGTCACCTGGTGTCGGACAGTTTTGAGGTGGAGGAAGACCTCTCATCAAAAGGATGATGTCAAGGGCTGGTGTTACCTATGGCAACAGATAGCCAATGTTTTGTGAGAGGTTATTCTGTGGCTCATTCAATTGTTTCTTCACCAAGAATACCGTTTAAGGTGAAATGCGTGTTCTGATTGTTGACTTGCTGCATTCCATTTTTTTTCCTTTAAGAAACCCCAAAAGTAAGAGTCCTTGATGGAACATGTTGATCAAGTAATGCACCATGAATACAGACTAACTATTTTGGCACATTCTTGTGTCAGGTTTGCATTCACATGCTTTCTAGATGAATCTTAAGAAGTTTTATCTGGGTGTTTTAAATAATGTTAAATAATATTAACCCTTTTGTAGAAGCAGTTTGCCACTTAGTGACAATCAGCAAGGATTGACATTAATAGTTGCCTGTTTGCTTTGTACAATACAAGTTAAACTCAATCCCTAGCCACCAGACTTCCCAATGATCAAGTCAAATTTAGGAAGGTCAGATTCAAGTTTGTTCCAATCAATACCTTCAGGTTCATATTTGGGCTCCCTGTCAGAGCCTATATTTTTACTTCGTGCAATATGAGGAATAAAAATCTTCTTCAGATCGACCAGTCAGAATCTTTTGATATTTGCTTTTCAGCATCCTCCTTAGGAACCCAAATTTAAAACTTAGTGTAATATGAGGAATATTCTTTAAAAATCTGATTCTTCAGATCCATCAGTCAGATTTTTTTATATTTGGTATGTACTATCCATAGTGGGGTACTCCGGCTTCCTCCACCCGTAAAACTGTCACGGTCATGATTAGCCATTGTGCATAAGTATGTGACTTTAAAACACCAATAAATAAATAAATGAAAAGCTTCTCCAGAACTACCAATCAGAATGTTTTGATGCTAGGTAAAGAGCATACTTAGAGGGGTCAGATTCAAGTTCGTTCAAAACAAGTCCCTTGCTTTATATTTGGGCTCCCTATGGAGCCCAAATTTTACATTGCCATATGAAGAATATTCTTAAATATATCTTCTTCAGATCTACCAGTCAGAATCTTTTGATATTTGGTATATATATCATCGTTGGTAGGGAGGGGACAGGGTCAGATTCAAGCTTCTTGAAATCAAGTGCCTGGGTTTATGTTTAGGCTCTGTATTGTTAACTAGCCATAGATGCTGAATGTGACCATAAATCCTTCTTTCAACAACTTGATCAGGTGAGAGGAACAGTATATATTTTTTTATATATTTTTGTGAATACACTTGTCTATGTTCATGCAACAGGTACATGTTTATTGCATATAATCCACATGTTAATTGCATATGTAGGTCTGACTGAAATCTGGACTTACCATTTATTGGAGAGCTTTCTAAAAGAAAGTAAATAATTTGGTGAAGCCGGCTGAAATAATATAATTTTACAGTATCAAGAAATTGTAATAGTCAAAATGTAGATGTGCATGTCAAACATACAAATTGTGCCCATCATTGACCATGACAGCCTGCTTTTTTGCAGGCTTGCAGGAGGTATCAGTCGAGATGGTGTTTGAACCTCGTTTGTTGCCAGCATTCAATAATAGGGGTACCCTAGACACGTTTTTTTTTGGGGGGGGGGGAGCTAAACTTGATATTCAGAAGGCCATTGTGGGTGGTTTGGTGACCTCTCCCAGTCCAACCTAGGATCATCTGGTCATTACACCTCCTCCCACATTCTTTCAGAAGAGGGAGGAGGGGGATAAGAACCGGAGGGTCTAGGTTAGTGCTCTGAGAGGGAATCTGAGGCATTTCTGGCCGGTGTGCAGCTCTATATTACAGACCAATTATGGGCTGTATGTAATGTGAAACTTGCATTGGGCCAATGTTTTGGGAGGCAAGCAAAAATTTCAGGGGAGTCAAGTCCTGTGGTTACACCCTATGGTGACACCACTGGTTTGAGTTGATGTGTCAGCAGGGATAGAATTTCACAAGAATCAAGAGAATATAATTCTCAGAATGATTCTCGCAAATTCATTTCTGAACTGTCGCAGAGAATCTAATCTCGAATTTTGAGATAACCTATTTACCATTCATCTGGATATAATAAAGAGGACCGATTACAGTACAGCCATTGTGGATGGTTCAAAATTTATGGGTGGGCATTTTCCCATGCATATAATTCAGAGATGATCCATTGTAGCACCTTGCAAAATTTCCACCAATGAAGCACCTGGGTAATCCCGGTGCTTCATTGGTGGAAATTTCTCTAGGTGTCAAAGCGGATCATCTCTGAATTATATGCGTGGAAAAAATGACAACCTGTGGATTTTGACCTGTCCATGATAGCCTTACTGTATGACAGTTCACAGATTTCGAAAGCATCTGCGGCAAGCATAAGGGCCGTTAGCTGTCTTAGGGAGTTTCAGCATTGAAGAGAGGGGTCTTCCCACAGGAACATTTTAAAACACTGCTGTCAAATAAGGTGATAGGACACAACTTTTTGACGAACAGTTTGTAGTTCCAGATGAACAACTTTTCAGTTATCTGCTTTTTCATTTAGATAACCATCAGAGGAACGTTAAAATCATTCCTCTCAAATTCTATGGCCTGCTGTGGAATAGATTGGGCATTATGTCATTTTGATTCTTGCAAAATTTTTCAAAATTCTTCCACTGGAAAGTCTTATGGATGTTGTGCAGGATCATGGATTGGTTGAATGGTGTAAGACAGTGTTGAAAAAATTGCTGGGTGGTCCGCACTTTCACGGGTGCAAGGTCTGTAACATGTTCAGAAGTGCTCAAATTTTGAAAATGAAATTCCTGGCTAATGAAACCATTTGAGAATTAGACTTTCTTGACAAAGGCCTGGATTGTTCTTCAAAAACACTTTGATCAAAATGTATACATACCATCTGTGGTATTTGTATGTTTTTCAATATGTGAATTGATTTTTATGTCCCCTTGACAACCCTACCTTGTGGGGTGGGGGGGGTGCATATTGTTTTACCTTTATTGATTCATCCTTTTGTCTGTTCGTCTAATCATCCAATCTTCCATTTGTTCGTTCATTTGTCCATCTGCATATATGGTACAAGGTTTGTCAGCCTAACTCCTCATACAGTTTTCAAGCTAGAATCTTTTTATATTGCAGGGCATTTATACATATACCAAAGGTGTGCATATTGCCAGAAATTTGATTTTGTTCCAATTTTCACAAAATTACGGGTTGTTGAACTGAATTTTTGTGAAATTTCTAATGTAGGGTACAAGGTTTGTCTGCCTAACTTCTCCCATAGTTTTCAAGTTAGAACCTTTTTAGCTCACCTGACTGAATGAAAGTCAGGGTGAGCTACAGGGATCACTCACCATCCGTCGTCCGTGAAAATAGTCATTTAGAGTTTGCACCTTTTCCTCCAAAACCACTGAACCGATTTCTGTTAAATTTGAGGTGATTGTTTGTCCTGACATCACAATTTGGTTTTGTTCCAATCAACTTGCTAATCCTTATAAGGAGTGGGTGGAGGATAATGCTCCCAAATTTTTACAAAATCTTTCATGAACCAATGGGTACAGCGACTTGATATTTGGTACTGAGCTTCGTTTTGAGGTGTAGAATCAAGTTTGTTCAAATATAGTTAGTTCGTGGAGCAGTATTTGCCTTTGTAATGGGAGGGGCAAGATTTCTGCCCCCACCCAAAATTTCTATTTCAGAACCGATGAGCTGATTTGAACCAAATTTGGCATGTGGTATTATTGAGTCATAAGTACTTGATTCGTGCAAAAAAAAAAAAAAATTCCTGTATCCCCATGGGAACCCTAGGAGCTAAAAATAAAAATATTTCAAAACCCCCTAATTTCCCAAACCACATATGGTATGAAGCATCCGTAGGACTAGTAGAATGGAAAGGTTCAAAAATTACCATCATTTCTGTCATAGTACATGTATACTGTAGATGAAATCGAAAAAATGCTGAGTTGCATATTTGCAAATTTTTTAAAAATCTTCTCTGGAACCACTGATATAACAAACATTATATATTTGGTATACAACATCCATGGCAGGGTGGGAGGGGTGGGGGAAGGGGTTTTTAAAATGAAGCAAACTCAGAGCCTTTTTAAACGTGTTATCTTCTTTATTTTCAGTTTTATCCTCATGATTTGGTGGGTAGCCCTCCCTAATCTACAAGTATATTGCGTTCTTTAGAAACTGTGATCAAACTTTGGGTGGAACACCGTGAAACCTTGCCAAATGTTCTCAAACACCACATATTAACACAGTTACATCAACACTACATTTATCATCGCTATTGGGAACATGGTTAGAGCATTAGTCTTGGTATCGAAAGGTTGATGGTTCAATCCTGACCCATGTCATCAGCCTTATATCCTTGGGCAAGACTTTTCATCCTGATTGCCTATGTGGGAGGGAGAATGGGAAACTATGGGCTAAGGCTCAGAGCTCAACAAAGGTACACTTTCCTTCAATTACTGCCAATTCTGCCTGGGCCCAGTTAGTAATTTGGGGAGTCCAACAGTTATTATGCCCCGACTTGAAAAGTCGAAGGGGTATCTAGTGCAGACCTACATCCATCTGTTCGTCCATCTATCCGGCCATCTGTCCATTTGTCCATCCATCCATACCAACATTTTCCCTTGTATCTCAGCCACTGCTACTCTGATTTGAATGTTATATGGTGATGTGATAATGCATCATGGGGGAACAATACCTGTATAGCTTGAATTTCTTTTTTCCCAGAGTTGTGGTCCTTTTTCGACTTAAAAAATTCAAAATTCTTTTCGTCCGAGCATTTTCCCATTTTCCCATGTAGCTCAGCTACTCCGTTTTGAATTATGTTTGGTACAGTGATAGAGTAACATGGGAGTAACGATACTTGCCTAGCGTGAGTTTTTTCCACACATTTTCTCCAAAGTTATGGGACTTGGAAATTTAGACATTCCTTTCCATTCAAACATTTTCCCCTGTACACTGTATCTCAGCCACTGTTACTCTGATTTGAATGATATTTGGTGTGGTGCTAGAGAATCATATGGTTACAATACCTGTGTAGCATGAGTTTCTTCCACCCATTTTCTCCAGAGTTATGGCTCTTTTTCAACCATTGTTCTGTGTTTCTTTCTGGGTATTCATGTTTCTTCATCCGTAAAACTGACTGACATGATATGACTCCGACGGTTGGAAGTGTTGGTAAACCCCAATAAACAAACAAAGATCGTAGCTAATTTGGGAGAATGGGTGGCCTGGAATGAAAGCAGTCCTTGAAAAAAATTTCTCAATTTAAAAGTATTTTTAATTGTTTAACCTTTTACCAAACACACATTTACATGTAACTGGTGAGCGACTCTTGCAAAACAAATTCTTGAATAACTGATTTTCATTATTTGCCTCAAAATATAGCTTATGAGACTTTAATGGAATGAGTACAATGAGCTCATTCAATGAGGGTGTCATAGGCTACGCTTTGAGGCAAACATTGGAAAATTCATAAAATTTGAATGATGAGTTTTGGAAATACAGGTAGCACTAGCCTGATATTGCTATAAGTTGGGTACTCCCGGGTTCCAAATAAACATACCCGTATGTTTATTAATTTTTGGAATATATGAAGTTTATTTGGGCCAGTATGTTTATTGTCTCCCGCTTTTTGCAAAAAACTGGAGTTATTAAATTGGGGTTGTCCTTCCGTGTTTTTCGTTTCAAGACTCTTAACTTTCCTTGCAGTGACCGGATTTCGATGAAATTTGGGTAGTAGATCACTTTTATAAATTGTGAATCTAAGTTCGAATATGGGTATTTTTCATTTAATTAGGTTGCTGAAATTTGATTGGCTGACGGTTTCCAGACTCTAACTTTCCTTAAAATCAACTGATTTCGATGAAATTTCATATATGGATTACTTTTATCAATACCTAGGTCAACTTCGATTGTGGGAATTTTTGTACCGAAAATCTGTCTGTCTGCCCCATGCATCAACGCACCTCGGACTAAAAGCTATATTTATGAACCGATCTTCACAAAACTTCTTGGGTATCTTTGTTATCATTGTGAGACGAGAATATGTGTTTTGGGGTTTGGTCCAAAATTCAAGATGTCCGCCAGTGGCCATTTTGTTCCAAAATTGGGTGTAATCAGTTTTTTTGTACAGAAATTCTATATGAAAGTTTGGATTTGAATCAATTTTTGTATGAATGTGTAGTAACATGCAATACATCACATGTAATATGGGTTTTGTTCTCGTGCAAAAATTATGCAAATTAGGGAAACTTTGATTTATTCAGTGCTACTTCTATTCTAATACACAGTAAGTGCACACCCTCCGTGTTTTTCGTTTCCAGACTCTAATTTTCCTTACAGTCAGTCGATTTCGATGAAATTTGGGTAGTAGATCACTTTCATCAATTGTGGGTCCAAGTTCGAATATGGGCATTTTCCGCGCATATTTAATTAGGTTGCTGAAATTTGATTGGCTGATGGTTTCCAGATTCTAACTTTCCTTAGAGTCAACCGATTTCAATGAAATTTCATATATGGATAACTTTTCTCATCAGTTTAATGTAATATGTCTTATCATACAGTCTTAATTTTTAGTGATTCTCAGTTATACTCCACATCACTTCACTTGCTTTGACAGTGACCTCCGTGAAAATAAATCTGACAACCACTGTCTGAAGCACTGTCTGTTCTGTCTCTTCTAAATAACTTCCACTTGCAACTCACCTATATTCCACTGGATGCATTAATTCCCCTTGAAACCTGTTGAAACTGCTGCCCAGCGGGAGACATGAATTCTCTGAATTTGCTTGTTAAAAATACCATCAGCATCAAGTGAATGCCACATATTGGAGACCTACTATGGGTTCGTCAGTCTGTTTCAGACTCCTAACTCACACATCACTGTTATCTGGGCTTTAAAGCTAAGGTAGCAGTCCTGTATGGGTTAGGGGTATTACAGAAATGACAGTAACTCTGTCATGATTTTCCACCCTGTACTTTTATTCTGCTCTGTCCTTCTGTTTGTATTCCTCCGATTTTCCACCCTGTACTTTTATTCCACCCTGTACTTTTATTTGGAACTCAAGAGTAAAGGGCTATACCATAGAAAACCAGTACAAACCCAGAATGGTACATGTATATACTGAAATGCTTTCTGCAAGAGGCAGACAAAATACAAAATTATAACCTCAAAGGAAGTGACACCAGTTCTAGCACTTGGTAATCTAATTCATTTTTATGAATCAATTTATGCAGATAAAAGATCAGCGAGCAGTGATATAGACATGATCAATATTCGATGACATGAAGCATATGGGTAACAGTTTGATTAGAAATATGTTTCTATGGATCACTTGTTTGCATTGCTCAGGAATTTCAATTTTCACTCAGTTCCTTATTACATGCTTTCATGATTCTTACTATGCTTACACGTTTCTGGTGATGACAAGAGACCAGAGGCAGGTTTAAAACATGTATTAACAGATGGAGAGGTATACAGGTGCATGTAGAAGCTGTTAACATCCGAGACTTTTGTTGCAGCAGCACCAGTGTGTTCTGTTGAAATTTATTGATTAAAAGTTTCATATCAAGATATGGATACATGGAATGACTTGGAAAATTTGTCAAGGGCTTTTCATTCACTGCTTTGAATATGCATTAATCTCTCATATAATCCTGTTCAGTCTGTGTAGAGTGGATTGTTGCAAAAGTGGAGCCACCTTAATTGGTTATTGAATAACCCACAATATTACAAATGAACTTTCAAACACCAAACCATTTCCACACCTTTACTACAAATTTGACCACTTAAATAATTTAGGTTATGGAGTAAACTGTTAATTGAATAAAAATTATGGGTTTTGTCATCAAACAATTACTCTCTGACAGCCACTTCATTATATACCTATTCGGGAGTGTGGTGGCTTAATGGTTACAGCATTGGACTTTAAACCAAAAGGTCCACAGTTCGATCCCTGCCAGGAGTAACTGCATTGTGTCCTTGGGCAAGGCACTTAATCCTGATTGCCCAGGTGGGTGCATGTTGGCACTGTGTACTAAGGCATACTGCATGTCGATGGTGCACTTTTCTTCAACCAATGCTAACCCTGCTTGTGTGGAGTGAGTACGTTGGGAAGTTTGACAGTTGGTCGCATGAGTGCTTTAATGTCGTAAGTCCATTTTGGCGCGAAAATGAGTTTTTGGTATCATTGGATTCGTCTTTAAATTTTCTATCACCTGGTGCTAATTAATCTTGGCAAACCTACCCCACCCCCATGAAAAAAGCTGTGCAATTTTGTTGTATCTCCACGGTGGTGGTTTTTGTCTGTGCTATAATGTCGTATCTTTATGTCTAATGAAAGAGCGATAATTTGTCATGTGTGTCACATCTGACTAATGGCGGAGCGTAGGATCAACCGTTTTAGTTATCAGTAGAAATCGCTTTTATTTTTCAACATAATGTACATTTTATAATTCCATATTTTGCGATTTTATTTATTAAATATTGATCGATGAATGACTTAAATATTTACCTGATCGCGTTTCTGGGGAATGAGTGACAGAGCGTTTTGTAGGCAATGGGAGATACGACATTCTAGCACTAAAAAAAATGCAAGTTGCACTTAGGTTATATCGGATCATGGAGATAAGACATTTCAGCATATAAGTGGTAGACCCTCATCTCTCTTTCTGATTTGAATAAAGGTAATACCAGCAGTGTGCAAAGCTGTATTTGGGACAAAACTGGGGGTGGGGTGGTTAGGGATAAAACAACTGTCTATGGGCCCGCCTTGCCCTCAGAGTTAAGTATTTTGAGACTAGTATACATATTAATTTGCTGTCGAGTTGGTAATTCATCTATTCATCACTGCTTTATAGTTTTCAATGCAACCATCACTAGCCCATGGTAGTATATGCTGGTACGTTACATGGTGTATTTTGTGAAAAGATACATTTTGTTGTCTTTGAATTATTTATTCTTGAAGAACAACATAATAAAGCCAGCCTCATCCCACCTGTTGGGAATATATGTATGTTTGCACGTGCAGGGACGATGTTCTTTGGTTGTAAATATAAACGAAAGTTGTCTGTTTCACGCATGTCCTTGGTGTATACGTGTATGTCGGTTTGGGTTATGGTTACAAATGTACGTGACTACAAGTAAGCTATTACGCTAACCCATTTTGTTTTCTTTTCCAGCCTCAAAAGTTTGGGAATTCTAGATCTACCCAATGAACTTATTATTCTAATAATTATTATTTCCATAATTAGTGCACCTGTACAGGATATAGATTTTCACCTGGTTTGAGTGTTCATTCAACCTGAAAAACTATACTCGTTGAATCTTTCTGGAACTTCCATTTCTACATTATGTTTTTTCCCGGCGCTGACTAAACTGCAAATCCTGGACGTATCGGAATGTTTAAACTTGCGCGATTCAAATTTTCTTTCCATTGAAAAATGTACTAAGCTAAATGCTTTATACGTTTCATTTACAACATTGTCAGCAACAACCCTGCTGGAGTTAGTAAAACACTAGGAATTTCCACCTCACAATGGCTCTAAAACTTTTCATGTCTACCCACCTTAAAGTAACCAAAATAGAGCAAAAGTTTTTCACACCTGGTCATTCCTGCGTACAAGAAGTCGATAACATCCATTCACATAATCAGAAAAGTTTAAATGTTTGTGAAATTTATAGTCCTGTTGGATTGGTTAGGGTTTTAAGTGCGGTCCGGAGCAACGCATCCAAAATTATACAGATGCGTAAATGTGATTTTTATGATTATGCTAAGGCTGCCTCCTCTCTAAAGTTCAGTGCCGTTCCGTTCACACAAATAAAACACTTGATTATTGATGTGGATGAACCGACAAAATGTCGCTACAGAGTGCGTTTTTCTGAACCCGAATTCGTCGTGGTTAATTTGATACCACTTACCAAGTGCCGACTCTCTAATTTTAATTATGGTTTAAAACAACCCCCCATAATTACGAAGCGTCAAAAACTTCCAAAAGAAAAGGTTGCTGATATTCGCAATGTGATGAAATGGATGCCCATTGTCGATAAACAGTTTTATAAAGCTATCTTCCAAAACAAGGAGTAGGATACATTTATGTTCAGTGGATCTAATATTACTTACCGCGAAACAAAGCAAATTCGGTTAATGGAGCAAATTCGGTTGACACTCTTCAAGGAGACTGTTAACATACTTTTGCTAATGCTTTTGAAATTTGTTAGGTACTAGGCCTATGTAGTTTAGTTTAATTATTAGAGTTCTTTTGTCTGTCGAATTCGCTCCATTAACCAATCAACCCCATTTTACGGTACGCTTGAACATTCTTTTAGTACATCTGGGGCGTGTTCTGTATTTTCCTATGCGGTCTACGTAAAATATTTGACGGTTAGGCCTACAAGTTACTCAAAATACTGTTGTACAACCGTTCACAAATTCATATCAAATCCGAAGCAAGTTATGTATGGTATAACTTGTCACAGACTTGTACATTGCTGTGTTTGTGAATTGATACAACACGTCGTGCCTCAGTTTACAATAACAAAATTCTGAGATACCACAGAAGAATCACGAAAGCACCCTCGGGTTTTGTTCAGTCTTTGCTCCATTAATGCACTTGCTTTCGTGTTTTTTATGTTGTATCTAAGAATTTGTGTCTTTTTATGATCAGTTTCTGCGAGGCATTCATAGCAATCCACAAGTACTGTACTGTATCCGTTTTGATAAGTTGGTTGATGATATTAATTTTGCTGCCGTTCCCAGAGATCTGATGCGTTCTATGTGACAATAAGTACGTAAAATGCATTAGAACACTGTGAGCGGCGTATTGCTTGATTTCTGGCATCTTAGTTAATGGTAAAGCTTACCCACCTTCAATAAGTTTGGTTAATATCCAGTTGGGACCATTTTTGTTTTTTATTCATCACATCAATGAGTCGTTTGATAAGTTGGTTGAGAATGATTCACTGTCGTCCCCAAAGATCTAATGCGTTCTATGTGACTTTATGCACATAAAACGCATTAGAACAATGTGAACGGAGCATTGCCTGATTTCTGGCATAATAGTGAATGGTAAAATTTACCTTCCTTCGTTAAGTTTAGTTGTAGTCCAGTTGGGACCATTTTTGTTGTTTATTCATTACATCAAAGAGTTGTTTGATAAGTTGGTTGCTGATGATTTGTAGCCATCCCCAAAGGTCTAATGTGTTCTATGTAACATTAAGCACACAAAACACATTAAAACGCCGTGAACTGTGTATTACCTGACCTTTGGTACCTTAGTTAATGGTAAAGATTACCTACATTCATTGCGTTCCCCAATGAATGTCTGTTTCCTTTACACCGGTGGACTTCTATTTATAAGAGTATTAGGCCCTTTGACTATAATTCCGTGGCATAAAAGTTCAAAGAGACTAATTTTCCAACGAACTTTTATTCCCTTTACACCATTGTAAAGGGAATTAAAGTTTGTTGGAAAATAAGTTCAATCAGCCTCCAGGGAATGTAAAAGGAATAGAAGTTTTTTGGAACATTAGTCCCTCTGGACTATAACGCCACGGAATTATAGTCCTAGGTCTAATATTTCTACAAATAGGAACACATCGGACTACTATTCTTAGAAATGCGAGACCTAGGACTATAATTCCACGGAACAGTAGTCCAGAGGTACTGATTTTTCTACGGACTTCAATTTTTACAACAGCTACCTTTTAAGGCAACCCCAACAAAATGAAAAATGTTTTACTCTGCACCGAAGAGTCTGGTTGTTTGGTCCAAAATATCACACAGTTTAGCACTGAATTTTGCTTATCTCTTCCACGTGAGACCCCAAATCAGGTATAATAATCTTGTGTAAGGAACATCACCCAGCAAATATAATGAAATGAGTGTCCTTCCTAAACTATTTCTGTTCTATTATGAACCCACTGACCAAACATTTCGGTGCATTGAATATGCCAGTATGACTCATTTGAGGCCTGGTGAATGGAAAATTTGCGTTTATTTTGATTGTTAACATGTTTCCTGTTTGTAGTTTTGAAATATATTTTGAAGATAAAATAATTCTTTAAAACCAGCCATTGTAGTTTTACAACTCGTCATAATGTTTCCCTACTCTACACAAACATTGTCACAAAGATAGGACAATGCTTTTGACAATCATTTTCTCGGGTCTTCCTCATTATAATGAATTTAACTTGTTTGCGACTTTGTCTTTTACAGTGCATATGCTAACCATCTATTTCCCTTTCCCATTCTCCCCTCTTGTAACTTTTTTGTACCTGAAAACATCTTGTCATTTCCCCACCCAGTAAAGTCTTTTGAGAGTTGTCGTGTTGTAGGGTAACGACCAGACTTCTTTGGGACTTAAGTATGGCCGAGAGTGGGTGTGTGGGTGAGGGGGGGGGGGGGGGGAGGTGTGCAAATTTTAAATAATGACATCTCTTCTGTAGACAAAAGGAGAATGCACGTCTAAAAACCATTTAGAATCTCCACGCTCTCCCTGTTGTTGGATCTTTCTACGTCATGTCATAACTCAATAAGCTGTTGACCCAAGTGTGGTCTGTATGGCAACTATCTAGTTTTTGACATGGACAGACGTATTCAGTTAAAAGTCATCCTCACATTTTGTTGAAATTGGTAAATATTAAGGCTGTTTGCATCACTTCTGAATGTATACCCCACTGATTTGTCTTAATAGCTATAACATAAGGCACTATCGTATACATTTACCGTGCGCTGATCTGTGTGCTTAAAGGTCGTATCTCCTACGGCATTATAATCGGGACGAAAATTTGTGTTACTCTCTGTCGTATCTCCAAATACATTCACGTCATTTTCTAGGAATTAAAATAATATTCGACAATGAAATTTTACATTTAAGGGTTTTTCCATGCCACAAATAATATTTACATAGTTACAATAAGCCAAATCCAGTGTATATGCAAAAAGTGAGCGGTCAAAACTTCAAAGTCGATTTTCTCCAAAAATTGAAAAATGGACTTGGGACATTAAAGCACTCATGCGACGAGTTGTTTGCCTCTGCTCAGTGATTCACTGCAGGTACTCTGGCTTCCTCCACCCGTAACACTGTCTGACATAAGGTAACCCTGGCCAGGCCTTTAAATTTAGTTATTTTGGGCACACCCTTTTGTCCTAATTTGGGCACACTAAAACCAGAAATAACAGCCTTATCCTGTTATGTTTTATTGCCATGCCTTTCTTTGTGTTTCGATAGTCATATTATGATGGAAGTTACTCTCAAATGTAGAAGAGGCACAGAGAATTTATATATTTTTCTTGATGTCTTCACACCTTCTCTAATTTAGCCACACCTGTAAATGGTGTGACATTGAGGTAATCTAAAGGCCTACTGGCTGTCAGAAGTGTTAACCCCCAATAAATAAATATGTACATCTGATAGAAGTACTTAATCTTTTGTATTTTGTTTGACAGAGCTCCATGAGCTCTGTTAAACAAGATATATTAGAATAAATGTACAGATATAATAGAATCAATGTTCAGTTTATCACTTAAAAACAGGAAAATGAAAACTTCCTGTTATATTGAATACTCCTGGTAAAGTAGTTACTCAATAGCAGGGTTGGTCTGTTCATGAAAATATAAACACCAAAAACACTTTAAAAAAAGAATAGAGCATTGAGAAAATTTCCAGCTTCTGGACCTTGGCACCTGCACTGCAGTTCCCTTTGCTAAATTTTAGCTCATTCTGTCACTTTTTCGTGGGTGTTAGTAATTATTGTGTTTATTGGAATATTCGAGAGCACAGTGGCTCAGTGGTAGACTGTTGGACTTCTATGCTAGAAGTCCCGAGTTCGATCCCCGTCCGGGACTACCCACTTTGTGTCCTTGGGCAAGGCACTTTATCCCGATTGCCTACATGGTGCACAATGACGCCGTGTACTAAGCCGTACTGCACGTTGATGGTGCACATGTCTTCAACCGCTGTAACCCTGCTTGAACGGAGCTTGAACAGAGTTAGAATGTTGAGGAGCTGGCATTTGCTCGTCGACGCCCAGTGGTTCTCTCTGGGTACTCTGGCTTCCTCCACCTGTAAAACTGTCATGGTCACGATTAGCCATTGTGCATAAGTATGTGACCTTAAACACCAATAAATAAATATTGGAATATTCATTCTGTGACTGCTGTGTGTACCTGATTTTGTATACATTTAAATGGAAAATTTTTAAAAATCAAATGAATTCGCATTTTGCAATTTGCAAATGCCCACCTTGTAGTTAATTAACTACAGAGGGTCTTGTGTTCTCACATTTGTACAGCATTAACCCTTTACCCAACACAGAGTATACCAAAATTTATTATTTTAATTACTATTTTAAAAAAAATTTCAAAGCAATTTCATCAAAACCATATCATGTGACCCCTCATTGGAACGAGCTCATTGAGCTCGTTCCAATGAGGGGTCATATGACATGGTTTTGTTGAAATATTTTGAAAAATATTTATTTATTCTAACTGCTCAATTTGCAAATTACGCAGGCGGATGCAGGCGATTCGTTAGGTAAAGGGTTGAGAAGAAAGTAAAGCTTGGGGTTGATGTCCACCATTTTTATAGTCATGTACCAAATCATCTCCCTTGTAATGTGGTTATATCTGTAAATGTAGTACAAGTATAAGATTCCGTCAGCCTGAGTGACTAATTATAGCACAGGTTTTTCTTTGTTCCAAGAATCACCTGAATGTCTGTCCATTCCATCCATCCATCCTGCCCTGCCCTGCCCTGCCCTGCCCTGCCCTGCCCTGCCCTTCCCTGCCCTGTCCCATCTCATCCCATTTTGTCTTTGTGTACATTACTTCTGGGTTTATGAACTGATTCTGATGACACTTTTCATATATGGTTATTGGCAAGCATACAGTTAAAACTAGAAGTCCTGTCATGAACTGTGCGCTTATCTAGGCTTAATTGCACGTAGGAATTGTGCGCAATTCCCATATCGAATGACATCCATACCCGGAGGTCCATTGGCTGAAACATTGCATGTGCGCAGGCCAGATGTACAGAATTTGATAGCTTTACTATGGTCATAACGCGTAGATTAACGCACATATGAACGTGCTATTTGTGCGCACTTCATGACAGGACTTCTAGTTTTAACTGTACATGCGCATACCCCCAAATATTAAAGTTGTGACAATTTTAATTGAATTATCTCCTTTTGAACCTGGCAGGAAAAGTTTATAGTGAAGAGCTCCACCTATCTGTCCTGAAGTATGTTTATGCATAAACTGGTTGATTTCTATGTGAAATGTTTGTGAAATTCTTGTGTGCAATCCATCCTTTGTTTTATTGACCGATTTTGGTGAAACTTCTCATACTGTACTGTGATCACAAAAGTCAGAGAGGTGATATTTTTCTTGATCATATCACGATCGAACCACTACACACTTTCACACCAGTAGATCAAAATTTCGTCAATAAAATATTGTGAAATCAGACCTGATCATATGAAAAAAAAACAAAAATAGTAGGCCTTCGTGTGAGTAAATTTTACGAGAGCAAAAATTGCACTTGTCAATAGAGCCAGGAGTGTAAATGCATTTGCAAAAGAAGGCTCATGAAACGGAAATAAAAAAACATTCAAACTAACTGAAGAAACTCCTTCAGATTCTGGTGAATTCACCTAAAATTAGTTTTTATGAACATGGACAGGGAGAAAGAAATATGCATTATGTTTGATTGATTCAGGCTTCACCACCCTTTTTATTAGCTCACCTGGCCTAAAAACAATCTTTTTGTTCCCATTGGTTGGAAACTATGGCCACCAGAGACATTCTCTGATTCTGACTGATGGATTTTGCAAAAAATCTTCCCCTCTGAAACTACAATGTCAAATGTTTTGAAACTTCACATGATTAAGGACTGGACACCTTCTACCAATGATCCTCATGTAATGTTGATGTAATGTTGCAAACAATATTGGCCACAATTGCAGCTCATAGTTACCATGGAAAGCCTATGGGAAATCACATTGTTTATATGTAGTTCCAGGTGAGCGATTACAGGCTCTTTAGACAGGGTTTCCACTAGGGGAAAATTTGTGGGTCCGGTAGTTTAAAGAAAGTGAAACTCAAATGCCGAAGGCATCTACCGCACATGCCGAGGGCACGTGCGTATAGAGGGGGGTCTGGGTGGTTCTGCCCCCAGGAAAATTTTGATTTTTAGGTGCTCTCTAGTGGCCTCTGGGGGCATTCTCGTCGCTAAACTGCTGAATAATTGAAGTCGAAAATCTGTATTTTTTTCTCCTACAATTCTCTAAATTCTCACGGGACACACAATACTACATCTGGTCGGAGGTTTCATAAAAATACAAACCCAAAACAACACAAAATCCACAAATCCTGACAGTGACTGCGACGCTTGACCTCAATTTTTTTTTCCAACCCGATACGTGCCAACGTAAATAATTGGAAATGGAGAGAGTTCGAAATATTTGAAAAGAACCATGATGCGGATGTGTGGCGTCATGCACGTGCAATTACGTCATTCATCGCTCGAAATAAAAGCCAGTGATTTCGGACCAAACACGACAATTTGAGTCCGAAATTTTATAGGCGATGTTTAGGATTTGAACTTTGTTTCCCCCTCTCGTCTGGGGGTTATAAAGTATCAGGTTGTTGCCAGTAATAGTAGGCTTAGTAACAAACATAATTATGCCTATATTACGTGGAAACAAAGGATCCTGAGTGTCATTACGATACAGCATTGTACTCGACGTTTTAACCACCAGCTTTTCTGACTGATCATAGTATGATTGACAGGGGGAATGGGTCCTGTCGATGGACCTGCAGCCGGTCTAGCGAAAACCCTGCTTTAGAGCCTCTAGTTATTATTTATTAGCTCATCTGGCCTAAAAGGCCATGTGAGCTTTTCTTATCATGTGGCGTCCTCTGTCGTCCGAAGTCCGTAAACTTTTCACATTTTCATCTTCTCTGTAACCGCTAAGCCGGTGTGAACCAAGCTTGGCAGAAATGGTCTATGGGAGGTCCTCTACAAATGATCCTCATTTTGTTCCCGTCGGATGAAAAACATTGCTTCCAGAGGTATTCTTTGATTCATACTGGTTGGTGGATTTTGAAAAATATTCTCCTCTGAAACCGCCAGGCCAAATGTTTTGAAACTTCAAAAAAATGATGACTGGGACCAACGATCCTCATTTAATTGTTGATTGGGTTACAAACATGGCCGCAATTGCGGTTTACTGTTACTATAGAATCTTCTTCTCTGGAACTACTGAGCCAACGTGAACCAAACTTGGCAGGAATGATCTATGGGAGGTCCTCTACAAACTATCATCATGTTGTTGCCGTGGGTTGAAAAGCATGGCCACCAGAGGCATTCTTTGATTCTGATTGGTGGATTTTCAAAAATCTTACCAGACCAAATGTTTTGATACTTCACATAAATGATGACTGGGACCCATTCTACCAACGATCCTCATGTAATGTTGATCAGGTTGTAAACATGTCTGCAAATTCGGCTTATAGTTACCATAGAAACCCTATGGGAAATCACATTTTCATCTTCTTCTCTGGAGCTACTGAGCCGACGCGAACCAAACCTGGCAGGGATAGTCTATGGGAGGTCTTCTACAAATGCTCCTCATTTTTGTTACCATGCATCAAAAAACATGTCTGCCAGAAGCATTTTTTTTATTCTGATTGGTGGATTTTGAAAAATCTTCTCGGAAACCGCAGGGGCAAATGTTTTGAAACTTTGCATGGTTGATGACTGGGACACCGTCTACCAACGGTTCTCATTTAATGTTGATCATATTGCAAACATGGCCACAATTGCGGCTTATAGTTACTATATAAACCCTATGGGTAATCATATTTTCATCTTCTCTGTAACTACTGAGCCGACGTGAACCAAACTTTGCAGATCCTCTTTTTTTCCCCGTTGGTTGGAAAGTATGGCCACCAGAGACATTCTCTGATCCTGAATGATGGATTTTGCAAAAAATCTTCCCCTTTGAAACTACAAAGTCAAATGTTTTGAAACTTTACATGATTTAGGACTGGGACACCTACCAGTGATCCTCATGTAATGTTGATGTAATGTTGCTAACATGGCCGCATTTGCAGCTCATAATTACCATGGAAGCTTAGATGGGAAATCACAGTTTTATATGTAGTTCCAGGTGAGCGATTACGGGCTCTTTAGAGCCTCTAGTTAAGTGATAGAATGCAGTGTAGCCAAGGTTAACAATTAACAAAGCAGTAATATAAAAGTACATGTAATCTAAAATCTACCAGCTAGAGAAACTAGCTATTACTGGATGTCTATATGAGTTGTCTCTTTTAACATGTAGTTCCTCGAGTGGAAGAAAGTGCTTGTGGGCGCAAGAGCAATCACTCTTGTCTCACACGAAGGCCTGAAATAGCATCTCAGATCCAATGTTCTCGCATTTCTCTTGCTAAGAGATCCTAAAAGGCTGTGGGAAGAAAAGCAGATAATTTTAACTTGATCGTGGCCCAGTCGCAATTCAATCAAAATTCTCTGCCCGCTTTTATGTTCCCAGTACTGTACAAACATGTACAGTACGTGGAGAGTGTATTATCACTAAATCACCCATAGAGTGGAGATTCCACCCAAGCTATAATTGAAAATTTGTTGCAAAACATAACAAGCACAAGTAAAGTTCCAGCCAATGGTCCTCAGGGTTAACTCCAGAGGTCCCTTGCCTGAAACATTGCTTGTGTTTTTTGTCCATATGTACAGAATTTGAAAGTGATATTTTGGGTGATAACTCCACTCCATAGGTGATTTAGTTAAGTCCACTCTCCATGTACTGTACATGATCATCAGCAAGTAGACCTTTACATGTGCATCTTATGGATTGATGAACCAGTTGTGATGAAACTTCTCAAATCTGATCACAAAAGGTAGACATGTGATATTCCCAAGTTTTTAACTGAATTATCTTCTCTTGAATTTCATTTTATTATTGACTTCAACATGAAATTCTTGTGTATGCAACTCCTTCTAGGTTGGAACCCATTTTAATGTAACTTCTGATACAGGATCAACAGAAAGTTAACATGCAGATACTTCACAAGTTTCAGTTCGCATCAGTTTTTTTTTTTTTTTACTAAATTATCTCCCCTGTAACCTAGATTTTTTATTACCCTGCAGGAATCCATAGAAGTGATGATCTGCTTGTTTACTTCAGTAATAATATTCTGTTTTCTAGTGATAGCACCTTGTTATCATTGTCTGGTGTGGAAAACCTTGGTGGGAAGCAGACATTGCATCATACATGAACTTGTGTTTCGGTCATGATATTGTCATAGATGCTAAAAGTCACTAAAAGCATTGATAAACAAACACACTTTATCATTGATTTCTGTAAGAATTGAACAAATTCATGTATTAAATACATCCACCCCCAGAATCAAGTTTGTGTGATGTATTAATCACCCAAAGATGATAGTTTTGATAACAACTTCTCAAACATGACACTACCCAGTGCATTCTCTTCGGCCTTGGTGGCAATATGTAACAAGGCCAAGGAGAATGCATAGTGGTGTCCAGTCTTCGAATATGAGTACAGAGGAATCCTGTTTACTTTACCAATGCAATTATTCAGTTGACAGGGATGTGGTCACTGTCCAGTTTTCTAGAAATACATGTGAACTGAGAATTTATTCTGTCAAGTTTTGTTTGACAGAGCTCTTTGAGCTCTATCAAACAATATATAAAAGATTAAATGCCTGTATTGGATGCACTGAAGTCATATACATTGTCGGTCTACAAATAAGGGGAATTTGGAGATTGTAGGGGTAATTCTTCAACATACACAATTTTTTTATTCAATTAATCCTTAAGTCCCCATACAGCCACAAACTGCCCTTTTATATTGCTCAGAATAAGTTGCCCCAAGTGTAGTCTTTGAGAACTCTACTGGTAGAGAAACACTGGTAAGTCATCTGCTATTGTGAACATATATGGTACAATATATGTCTGAATCTAAGTCGGTCCCATGTATAAGTCGTATCCCATATTTTCAGCCCAAATATCTTCCCTGCAACTATTACCTTTTTGCGAATGACCGGTGCACTAGAACGACAGTGACTTGTATAACATGAAATTAAATGTGTATTGGAACATGTGAACGGTTTTGGTTTATTTTTCTTTTTTTCTTTTCAGTCATTATTTATCTCATATTAAATGAATGAAATAATAGAATAATAAAAATTATATAGTGTTATTTTCTTTATCCATTTATTCCCCATGTGATACTTGTTGATGCTGTAAATTCATTATATTTTGCACATAACAACATGAGGGGGAGGTCATACTCGGTACTTCAAAAGGAGGCAAGAGGTCCAATAAGGGATCAATGACCAGTTCAGTTAGTTTTTTACATAAAATTAATCTGAGGACTAAAGGGTTAACAAGAGTTTACTATATAACTATATATTTGCAATAACAGGTCAGATTTGTACTGAAGGTATGGTAAATGGTTTTGTGTTTGAAAGTTATATTCAGTTAACTGGAAGAGTGCTAAATTATTTTTGGCAATCAAATCTTGTACACATGTCTTTGCCTCGTTACAATTTATGAGAGAGTGCCTATCCCATAAATTGTAACATGGCAAACCCTTACAGACTAAATAATATACAAAGCACATCCACTGAATATGAGCCTTCAAGCTTTGGTACCTGCACTTCAGAATAAAGTGCAAATGTGGGCTTCCAGCACTCTACCAGTTAACAGGGTTAATTATTCAACTAAGAGATATCCAGTCAAGTGGGCACCAGTGTAATTGATTTTATACTGTGCATTCTCGTCGGCCTTGGTTGTGAAATGTAACAAGGCCAAGGAGAATGCATAGTGGTGTCCAGTCTTCCAATATGAGTAATAAGTCATTGAAAAGGCATTGATTGATAGTACTGACACTAGATTATCTTCTAGCTTGTTTCAATCAATAATGGTTCTTGTGAGATTGGATTTTTGTATTCTGCATTTGCAGTGTGGTAACTTGGTTTCTATTCTTGACAAAATCCAATCAAAACTTCATTTAAAAAGAAATAGTTTGGTTAGACAGAGTTATATCCTTTACTGAATCAAGCACTCAACAGGGATTCAGTAATTTGTTTTCATGGTGTGAGAACTTTCTCAGTGCTTTGAACCATTACCAACTCCACAAAAAAAGTATGTGTATTGTATGCCACAGCAGGTGCAGTGTGTGAAAGTATTACTTGCTCACGGCAGCTCGTAGCATGTATTTGCTCCACCTTTGACAAAAATTGTAGATATGTATATATATATAGGCTCACATCAGTTATGGGGTGAAGCACCTTGGGCTCAAACATTGTAATTGTTCTGGGAACAAGACTTGGACACAGGCCTGAAAAGCAGTCTGACATTTGCAGAATGAGGTGCCCAGAGGGTGAATTTGATGATACTATCCCATACAGTGGACCAATCTATCCTCTGGGTACCTGTTTCTGTTTAGTTTTGAGACCCTGATTCAGATTGAGGTTCACAGAGGGTAAATTTAGTGATGCTACCCTGCTGTGCAGGGTAGCATCACTAAATTCACCCTCTGGGGACCTCATTTTGCAGATGACACTCTGCTTATTTTCTGGCTTGCTTGGGCATCCTGGGCCCATAGGCTGACCTGCTTGTAAAATTATAAATAAAATCTGGCCACCGCACTCGGTAGCTCTGTTGAAACATCACACAAAAGTTTCTGTGCGTTTTTGTCAAACTTAGCTTAGCCCCAGAGGACATCATTGGAGGGGGGGGGGGGGGGGGGGGGATATTAATGTTGTTGGGTATCCTTGCATAAAAAGAACTAGTTTGGTTAGACAGAGTTATATTCTTTACTGAATCAAGCACACAACAGGGATTCAGTCATTTGTTTTCATTGTGTGAGAACTTTCTCAGTGCTTTGAACCATTACCAACTCCACAAAAAAGTATGTGTATTGTATCATGCCACTGATGTGGGTATTACAGATATTCACCAAATAGTGGAAGGGAGTGTTCAGGTGAATTTATTCTGTTATAATCTGTTACAGTGTAAACCTGTTAATTGAATAACTACTTTGCCATCAAAAAACATTCTATCAACAGGAGTATTCAATTAACAGGAATTTTGTCATTTTCCCTGTTTCAAGAGAGCAAATTTTTGAGACCAGAAATAATTCAGTAGTTTAGCAGTTAAAAGAAAATACTGACAAAGAGATCTCAATGGGATTGGGGCTATCTTGACTCAAAAGGGTTATGCATTTTTTTTTGCATGCCCCTTGTGGAGTTATTAGCTCACCTGACTTTCAGGCAGGAGAGCTACATGTATGGTGATCACTCACCGTCCATCGTCCGTGAACATGGTGTTTGCATCTTCTCCTCCTAAACTGCTGAACCAATTTAATTGATATTTGAGATAATAGTTTGTTATGACATCGCAATTTGATTTTGTTCAAATCAAGTTGCCTCGGCCCTTGGTAGGGCCATGCCCAAAAAGTGTGCTTAAATCTTAAAAAATCTTCTTCTCTTGAACCAGCAGTAGCAGAGACTTAATATTTGGTGTGCAGCTTCCTTTTGAGGTGTAGACTCAGATTTGTTCAAGAGAAGTTTGTGGGGCTATACTTGCCATCGTTATGGGAGGGGCAAGAATTTTTGCCCCTCCCAAAATTCTAATTTCCAAACCGAGAGGCAGATTTGGACCAAATTTGATATGAGGGCTTATTGGGTCATAAGTACTTAATTTATGCCCAAATTTTTTTCCTGTCGCTCCATGGGAACCACAGGAGCTAAAAATCGAAAGAAAATCAAAACGCTCATATCTCCAAAACTACATGGCACTGAGAATTCTTATTTGGTGTGAAGCTTCCTTAGGACCAACAGAATGGATTGGTAAAAAAAAAAAAAATGCTATCGGTTTTATCATGGGGTACTTTTCTGGGACTTTGGAAAAGTGCTGAGTCAGCATTTTTTTTAACACTGTGAGTAATGGGAAAAACATTTAAGACTACTTTTCTCCCAAACCACTGCTCCAAAAGTTTTCAAATTTCACATATAACATCTTTGGAAGATTGTTTCACATGTTTATTGAAATCAATTCCCTGGGTTGATATTTGGGCTCTCTATGGGAGCCCAACTGTTTAAATTAGTGCAGTATGAGGAATATTCTTTAAAAATCTTCTTCAGATCTATCAATAAGAATCTTTTGATATTTGGTATGCAGCATCCTTAGGGGGGTGAGATTCAAGTTTGTTCAAGCCAAGTCCCTGGGTTCATATTTAGTCTGAAAATTTGGGGTCCCGTTCCGGACTTAGAAATTTTGGACCAAAATTCAGAAATTTTTTTTTTGGTTTTTTTTTATGCTTTTCGGTCAATTTTAAGACAAAATTTTTTTTTTTTTACACTAAAAATTGGGGGCCGGGGGGAACTTGAAAATTTTGGACCAAAATCAGGAAATTAGTTTTTTTTTGTTTTTTATGCGTTTTGGTCAATTTTAAGACAAAATTTTTTTTTTTTTTTTCACTAAAAATTTGGGGTCCGGGTGGGACATGGAAAATTTCTGAACAAAAATAAAAAAAAATCTGTTTTTTATGTGTTTATCTGAATTTTGGGACTTAAAAGTGCAGGAACTGAAAATAGAAGGAAAATCCCCTGTGTATTGTGTGGGCACAACTGCTTCATCTAGTTGGTATATGCTTTTCTTAGGAGGGGCATATGCAGCTTATTCAAGTCAGGTCCCTGGTTTGATATTTAGACTACCATGTCAGGTGAGCACCCTCAGGCCCCCTGGGGCCTCTTGTATTAAATTTTTAATTTGTGTATCCTGCTATGTACCTGTGACATATGGCAGCACTTCAGTGAGATACTAGTTGTTGCTACTTCAAAATGGAGGCTCAGTGGGCAGATTTAATCCTTTGAATCCTCGTTTCCCGGAATGGTATTGCATTTGTGTACGCTAATAGTGAGATGGGTCAGTCCAATATCAATATACGGGGAGGATAAAATAATAACTGCAGTCTGCAGTTATTATTTTATAATCAATGCCCTGTGTATAGACATCTTACAATAAGACAAAAATGGGATGAAACTATGCCTTGGACTGAAAAATCGGTCTTACAAGTTCAAAGGGTTGATAGTATTGAAAGTGGGTTACGCCTGTTTGATGTATCTCAGCTATGGTGTCATATTGTGATTCGACAGCAACTCAAACAAATCGAAAATAATTCTGGGCTTCCAAATATGAGTTAAGGTAACTTGGATCACTCAAGGGTCATTGTATGCACTTTTACAAAATTCTGGAAATTGGTTATAGATACCCATTAATACTTTCCTGAATCTCATTTTTAGCTTAACTTGACAAAGTCAAGATAAGCCAAATTGCCATCACGCGTGCGGAAGTCTGTGAGTCTGTTCACATTTTCCTTTAGCACAGGCTACACCCTGTAGTTTTTGTCCGATCGTCACAAAATTTCATATGCAGGTTTGAGGTCATGTCTAGATGAGAACATCCCCTTTTGGTCGCTATCTGTCAACCGTGATGGCAGCCCGAGCCCAAAACCCCAAAAACATTAGCACAGTCTACAGGTCGTATTTATGAAAGGATTTCATTGTAACTTGGTAGGTTGACTCCATATAATGTCTAGATGAGAACGTCCCCTTTTGGTCGCGATTGGGCTACAGGGGCCCAAAGCCCGAAAACCTTTAACACAGTGTACAGGTCATATTTATGAAGGGATTTCATTGTAACTTGGTAGGATGATTCCAGATAATGCCTAGATGAGAACGTCCCCTTTTGGTCGTGATCATTCAACCATGACAGCTGCCTGAGCCCAAACTTCGAAAAACTTAAGCACAGACTACAGGTCATATTTATGAAGGGATTTCATTGTAACTTCGTAGGATGACTGTATAATGTCTAGATGAGGACGTCATGATGCCCAGATGAGAATGTCCCCTTTTGATTGCGATCGGTCAACTGTGATGGCTACACATGCCCGAAGCCCAAAAACCTTTAGCACAGTCTACAGGCTGTATTTATGAAGGGATTTCATTGTAACTTGATAGGATGACTCATTTCGGAATAATTTCACTGTAAATTGGTAACTTTCGTTGATATACATTAACTGTGAGGGCCACGTAAATTAACTGTGAGGGCCACATAGATTAACTGTGAGGGCCGCATTAACCACCCTTCAGTTCTTTAGTACAGTCTACACCTCATATTTTTTATTGAAAACATAGCATACAGGGAACAGAAATTAACATATACCCAATTATCACAATTCTTGTCTTATTGCATAATCCTTTCATAAACATTGAACATTATCGTTTTCATCAAACATAATACACAGACAAGTTAAGCTACAGTGTTATTGACACTTTCATTTCATTATTGAATTCAGCATATTGGGCAGAGCCCAAATTCTGAAAGTGGGTTATGCTCAGTATTTTAGAAATAGTATGACATATCACCTTGGGGCCACACCAAATTTTTTGAAGCTTGCCAAGAGTTCATAAGATGGGTCAGAGTCACTGTGATCACTCATATATTTATTTAAAATCCTGGAAACCGTATTTTGGTACCCCTTTATACATTTATGAACCTCATTTTGGAATTTTAGTTGTCAGTGATGTTAGCAGAGCCAAAAATTAAGAAACTTGGGTGTACTAATATTTCAGGCTGCTGGGCATGACTTAAATGTAACAATTTGTTTTATATAGTAGTATACGTACATATACCTGTAGTTACTAACACATGTAAAAAAGTTTGGGCAGCGTATGCTATCCATGATATTGCAGGAAGGGGCATATGCAACATTTCACATTGCTCTTTTTCTTGTATTATTTTTGACAGATCGCATATAGTCCTTTCAAACAGAATATAATACATGTAGATTAGAAGCTTATATTGGATGCTCTGATATCGAATACATGAAGGCCTATCAACATTGAAAATTCAATGGTTTTGAGTATATTTATTTGACAAAACCCAATTCTTTTTAACACTTTACCTAACACAGTATTTTCATGCCCCGTCCAATTTTGGCAGGGGCATTAAGTGTTACCCTTGTCCATCTGAACGTCCGCCCTGAATATGGTTTCCGAACGATAACTTTAATTTGACTGAACAAAATGAACAAAATTTTATACATACGTTTATTACCACATAATACAGGTTGGGATTGATAGTGGACTTGGTCTGATATTTTTGGCAGAGTTATGGCACTTTTCCGGCTTAGAAGATATGTTGATATTTGTTTTCGGATGATAACTTTAGTTTCACTGAATGAAATGAAACAAAATTTTATACCTAGGTTTATTACCACATAACACAGATTGGAATTGATAGTGGGCTTGGTCCAATATTATTTGGCAGAGTTATAACCTTTTTCCAACATAGAAGACATGTTGATATTGGTTTCTTGAGTTATAGGTGTCCATTTCCAATCAAACTTGGAATATAGCTTATTGTAGACAATATATGAGGCAGGTTTAATTTTGAGTGTGGTGCGATAATTTTTATCTGAGTTATGGCCCCTTATTGGACTTGTTAAGCACTAAATATAGTTTATCATGAAGCAGGGGCATTAGTGTCCCATGGACACATTTGGTGGCCTGCTGTATTGGTGCTGTGGTTTAATGGAGATAAGATATATATTAATTCAATATCATCAAAGATAAAGACTGGAAACTCATGCTTGGCAGTGGGGGGGGGGGGGGGGGGGGGGGGAGGGAGGGGGTGGGCAGAGTCGACCTTGGCATTGCACTTATTAAAAAATAAATTAAATTTCACATTTTTAGCTCACCTGGCCTAAAAGGCCATATGAGCTTTTCTCATCACTTGGCATCCGGCGTCTGTAAACTTTTCATATTTTCATCTTCTTCTTTGTAACCGCTGAGCCGGTGTGAACTAAACTTGGCAGCAATGATCTATGGGAGGTCCTCTACAAATGATATTTATTTTGTTCCCGTGGGTTGAAAAACATGGCTTCCAGAGGCATTCTTTGATTCTGGTTGGTGGATTTTCAAAAATCTTCTCCTCTGAAACTGCCAGGCCAAATGTTTTAATACCTCACATAAATGATGACTGGGACCCCCTCTACCAACGGTCCTCATTTAATGTTGATTGGATAGTAAACGTGGCCACAATTGTGGCTTATAGTTAGTATAGAAACCCTATGGGAAATCACATTTTCATTTTCTTCTCTGGAACTTCTGAGCCGATGTGAACCAAACCTGGCAGGGATAGTCTGTGGGAGGTCTTCCACAAATGCTCCTCATTTTTGTTACCGTGCATTGAAAAACATGGCTGCCCGATCCTCATTTAATGTTGATCGTGTTGCAAACATGGCCAGAATTGCGGCTTATAGTTACTATAGAAACTCTATGGGAAATCACATTTTCATCTTGAACCAAACTTCACAGGAATGGTATATAGGAGGCTCTCAAGCCCCAGTCACACCAAAAGTACGTTTTGCTCGTTGGCGCTCGTTTGTGAAAATTTGTAAAAATTTCCAGAAATGCACGTTTTGGCTCGTTTCGGGTGAAATGTAGCAATTTTGTCCGCTTTCACGTTTCTGTCACGTGTAATTACGTTTGTATGACTTACGAATTACGTTCGTCTGGTTGTTATTACGTTTATAGTAAGTTTCAGTCTCGTTTTGGTAGATACGTTTGGCTCGTTTGTATTTCGGTCGTATCTCGTATGTATTTCGTTTTTCTCGTTTTATTACGTTTGTGTCACGTTTTAATCACGTTTTTGTTACGTTTTTGTTACGTTTGTCTCGTTTTTTACGTTTATACTCGTTTCTTGTCTCGCTCCTGATACGTTCGTTTCTCGTGTCACTCGTTCTGTACGTTCGTTGCGTTTCTAACTCGCTGTTCTCTCGCTCTGCACGTTGCCCTCGTTTTTTGTCTCGTTTGTGTTTCGCTTCATCTCGTTCTCTGGATCCATATATATATATATAGCTGCTGGGCAGCAGATTTGCATCATTTGTATTCCGATTTTCTACATAGCCAGAGATATTTTTCCTTCTTTTTTCTACAATTTTGAAATAAAATGGCAAATATTCATCAACTTAAACAGCTTCAGCTAATGAATGCAGCACTTCAATTAAATGCCAATGATTTACAGAATGCTGCTGGAGTCCATAACCTGATCCAGCAAAGACGAAGAAGAAGAAGAAGGAGGGACAGAACTGTGTGGGTGAGGCCCTGGCTGCAAAGACGTGTACAACATGGCCAGTATGAGAAGCTCATGGCAGAGTTAGAAACTGAAGATCCAGCTGGTTATAAGAATTACATCCGAATTGATCCTGCATTTTTTAATGAACTGGTGCACAGAGTGGGGCCCAGGATCCAAAGAGCTGGTAACAACTACAGAAAACCACTGGAGCCAGGGCAGATGATTGCCATGACACTCAGGTACCTTGCCTCAGGCCAGAGTTACCACAGTCTGATGTATGCATTCCGTGTAGCCCACAATACTATATCTGGTGTTGTGAAAGAAGTCTGCCAGGCAATCTGTGATGAATATAAAGATGATGTCATCTCCACCCCTCATACCCCACAGCAATGGAGGCAAGTTGCAGAACTATTTTCAACCAGATGGAACTGTGAGAATACCATTGGGGCTATAGATGGTAAACATGTGGCAATAAGAAAACCAAACAATGGTGGATCCCACTTCTTCAACTACAAGAGATATCATTCAATCCTGTTGTTGGCTATAGTTGATGCTGACTACAAATTCATTTGGGTAGATGCTGGTGCCAATGGAGCCTGTTCTGATGCCCAGATTTACAACCACTCTGACATCAAGGAAGCTTTGGAAAACAACTCTATTGGTCTTCCACCAGATCAGGCACTTCCAGGAGATAATGTGGACATTCCTTTTTTCTGGATTGGGGATGATGCCTTTCGATTATCAAAGAGAATGATGAAGCCTTTTGGACATCGCAACCTGACTTGTGAAGAACGAATATACAACTACAGGATTTCTCGGGCCCGAAGGGTAGTAGAAAATGCCTTTGGTATACTGGTGAGCAGATTTCGCTGTCTCCTGACTACAATGTTACAAGATCATGAAACTGTGGCACTTATTACCATGGCCTGCTGTGTGCTGCACAACATTATCAGGTTGAGATACCCAGCTCTGCACGCTGACCTGATAGACAGAGAGGATGCCGACCATAATGTGATTCCCGGGGCTTGGAGGCGTGGGGCCAATTTGGATGATATAACCGTAACACTACGTGGAAACACAGCCAACAAGCATGCAAAGGTTCAGAGACTGCTTTTGAAACATTACTACAATTCTCCAGCAGGTTCAGTTCCATGGCAGAATCAAATGGTTTTAAACAATTGAACTGTATTGTTATTTGACTGAAAGAGCTAGAACTAGTAGAACTTACTTCAGTGAACACTGTACCAGTATTGTGTATAAAGTGAATTGTTATTAAACTGAAACAGAAAAAGTCTTCAGTTTGTCTTTTGTCAGTATTAAATAAGTTTGTAGTGAATGTTTAAACAAATTGATTTTGTTGGTTTTCGAATAAAAATATGATTACCTATTTAACCCTTTGACCCCTGCATCTCTGATATGGTATATCCATTCACCTATCGATAACATAAAATGCAGCAGTCCATTGTGAGTTTGAAGGGTAGAACAATTAGTATCTTCAAGTTACCGTCCTTTGGCGGTAGCTGGAATATATTAATTGCTCCACCCTTCAAACTCACTTTTTCGTTTTTGAACACTTCGTCAGTGGTAGAACAAGTCAGCAGACCGTTAAACCGGTCTTTCCGGTTCAAAGGGTTAATTGTTTTTTTTTCTCAAAATTGAACTTGTATTTGGCTTGTATAGTGGAGAGTGGATGTTATGTAAGGACTTGGGCGCCTAAATCTCGTTCGAAAAATAAAAAAAAAATTTTAGATTGTATTTGGGTTTTCATTTTCAAATCAGTTGAGTTTACTTTGAGAATACAAGTCAATGACATTTTAAATTTCAGTTTAATTATAAACTTTAATTTCAAAATTTCGTTTTATTCTACGTGTTATACATGTCAACAGTCTTATTGTCATTGAGATGATAATTGACTTCATAAGCAGCTTAGTTTATGAGGTTTCTTTCAAACATTTCACGAATTCACATGAATGACTGAGTATTCTGATTACTTGTATTTGTTGAGGTAGTTGACACGATAATAGTATCCTCATTCAGCATTGCAGTAAAAGAAGAAGTAGGCACACAAGTAGGCACACTTGGTTGAGCTGTTTCAAGTTGTTGTACTGACACAATATTTTGAGAGGGGTATTCCTGGTAATATGACGAAGATGACTGTCCTACTGTGGTTGGGACTGTTGACTCTGCTACACTACTGGCGGTGGTCACTATTGCTTGGTTATACAAATAACTCGAGACCCCAGATATATTTGACATGTGTACTTCGGGTGTGTGGAGGACAGGTGTGGCGGTGGATCCCTGTGGCGCTCCATCATCTCTCCAGCTTACTGGTGTTTGAAATTCTATCATAGCATCGCAGCTTTGTGGACGGACAGGTGGTGATAGCTGTCTGCGGCTGCTCTGTTGTGCTGTTGATATGGGCTGAAATAGTGATGTCCTGGGTGTGGTGAAATTGGCAATATTCTGTGATTTACGCATGTATTTATCGAGGAGTTGGAAGGCTTCACTTTGATACGCAAGCCAGAAAGACTGGTCGATGCTTTCAAGTTGGCTGGTGATGTAATTCCCAAATGCGAGGCGTGGTGACTGGGCTTGCTTCGTTAAGGTCTCCAGCATTGTACTTAGCCGCCCCTGAAGTTGCTGCGATTTTTGCACGTTTCTCATGAGAGTTAGGGCGAGTTCCTCATCTTTTTTGTCCTGGATTGCGGAACGTCTTTGCCTCTTTGTTCCTGGTTTTGGTTGGGTGTCATCATCAGCCCCAGTTTGTGGGTTTGGGGGTTGTGTGGGTGGTTGACTGGCTTCCATATACTCCCCTTCCCCATCGCTGTCGCTCAGTTGACTGAATTGAGGGTCTTGAGTAGCTACACTCTCCTGGGTGGCTTGGGTGGGTTGCATGCCTTGTTGAGACCCAACACTCTTCCTTTCCAGGTAGCTGTATTTGAGCTGGAAATACAAATTATATTATAATTATAAAATATTATAAGTATCAATTACTTTCTATTAAATTGTACAGTCCTGCATTACTGTACTTCTATAAAAATTATTTCTATATTTATATTTATATTTATATTTATATTTATATCTATATTTATATTTATATTTTATATATATATATTTCTAAAAGTAAACTTCTATAACAATTATTTTAAAATTTTAAATATTTTAGGATTTGCTTACAAATATCTAAATGTTGAAAATTTTACTAGTACGGCAGGTCATATTTAATTTTATTTTTTATTTTTTAACAATATAACTTATATACTTACTTTGCAGCCTTACATCTTAGTTATTCGCCCGATAGAACTTATATACTTACTTTGCAACCTTGTCTCTTAGTTATTTGCCCGATCTTCCCAGACATAAAGCGGCATTTCTGTACTACCCACTCCTGACGTTCTGTAAGGATTTGGGCGCCTGACCCTGAGGGGAGGTTGGTTAATTTCCCAAACTGTGATCGTATATTCTTGTACCATCTTTGGACATCATCTCCTAAAGAAAATAATAGATAATTCATCATTTTTTTGGTGTGTTTGACAAAAAACAAATAAACGTTATCATCGATATGTAAAATATTTTTAAATACAACTGAATTTAACTTACCATTTATCCCCAATTCTGCTCCCTTCAACTCCCAAAGGGCAGCTTTCTCCTCCTTGTTCTTGAATGCTTTGCTGCCAGAATTCCAAAGCATGGGGTGGTCCTCTAACCATACTATGAGCTGCTCCTCTTGTTCCTCTGACAGGTGCACAGGGACAGCACGCTTCTTGTCCTTGCCCTTGCCTAAATACAGATAAATTTGAATACTATAAGTGAAAATTAAATAAAAAATTAATATTTCCAAAAAATTGCTTAGTACAAATAATAAAAAAGTAAACAATTACAAAAACCTACCTTTATTGGAAGTGTCTGTTGGCTGGGTTGGCTCTTGGGGCTGTCCCGGGGTTATATCTTCTTCGTCACCCTCACTGCCTTCTTGGCCCTCGACAGGAGGAGAAGGTGGGATCCTGCTGGTGTCAGTTGCTGGAGCTTGGCTGGTACTGACATCAACCTCCATGGTGGATTCTTCTTGTTCAACCACCTCCTTCTGGCGTTTGGCCTTGGGGGCTCTCTTGGTGGTGTGTTTTGCGGTGTTGGTGGTCTTCTTTGGACCCATAGTATCCAGAGATGTTAATACACAGAATGTAAACTATCAAAAAGAAATCTGCTGTAGTGTTGTTGAATTTCAAATACAATATGAAATAACGGGAAACGTATTGGTATTTATACATGCCAGATTCGAACGACAGAAACACGTGATCCAAGCGTAGCGAATGAGAGTCGAACGAAGGCTGCGAGCCAAAAGAAATGACCCCACTGTGCGAGATTGATGCGAGACTAATGCGAGACTCATGCGAGACACATGCGAAATACATACGAGCTAGGCGAGATACCTGCGAGACTCCGAGCGAGTAAAAAAACACAAAACAAAGTTCATTCGTACCATGCGAGACACCAACGAAATAGAAACGAAATAAAAACGACACATACGCATTTAATACGAGTAATGCGAGATTCTTTGACAGCAGTCAGAACGAGTGTAAAAACAGAAATATGAACGAAATATGAACGTACTTGAATGAGTCAAAACGTGCAATACTCAATACATACGAAACACAAACGTACCGACAAATCATTACTCGTTCAAGTCACGCATGGCTCGTTGCATTTCGTTGTTTCTCGTTTATATCTCGTTTAAGACTCTTTCATGATACGTTACTTTTACGTTTTGCTCGTATGGATTTTTTTTCCAGAACGAGCAATACTTTGAAACAGTTTGAAGTTTCAACTCGCACGATTTTTAGGTGTTCGTTCAACTACGTTCAAGTGCGTTTAACTGCGTTTCTTACACGTTCTGCTCGCAAGTAACTTCGTTTCCCCATTTTTCGAACGAGAGGCATGCGAACGCTCGGTGTGACTGGGGCTTCAACAAACATTCCTCTTTTTGTTCCCGTTGGTTGGAAAATATGGCCACCAGAGACATTCTCTGATTCTGATTGATGGATTTTGCAAAAATCTTCCCCTTTGAATCTACAAAGTCAAATGTTTTGAAACTTCACATGATTGAGGACTGGGACACCTTCTACCAATGATCCTCATGTAATGTTGATGCAACGTTGCAAACATGGCCACAATTGCAGCTCATAGTTACCATGGAAAGCCTATGGGAAATCACATTTTTATATGTAGTTCCAGGTGAGCGATTACAGGCTCTTCAGAGCCTCTAGTTTGAAAACAAAAGTCACAATTTTTCAATAAAACCATATATAGATGAATATCATTAGAACCAGCATGACCATTTTTATGTTTAGTAGGTCTGGTTAATTTTCTGGCTGTTTTTGGCCGCTATGTTAGGTAAAATGTTTATCCATTAACAGGAGTTTTCTCAATAACGTGTAATCAACATGCCAAATTTATAGTATAGGTATGGTAAATGGTTTGGTGTTGGATGATCTGTGCAATATTAACAGAGTTACATGTAACCAGTTAAGAAATATCCACTTAAATGTAAACAAAATTTCTGCATGGGAATCAAAGCAATGGTGGCAGAAACTGCATGGAAATAGAAAGCACAAATGTACCATGGTTTGACCATGTTGGAGAATAATGGACATGTGACATATCTATGGAAATAAGTGTTGCCCCCTTCCCCTCCCAAATTTTGTTGCCTCCATAATATGGCAGTGTTTGATCCATGTGGTAAGCAATTCTCTTTCACTGCTAAATTAGGATCCAGTAACTAATGCATAATGTGGGGAGTCCAGTGAAGTATGCAGCTTTGATATTAGTGGTCAGTCAAACCAGACTTGATACTTGGTAGGCAAGAATGATAGAGAAATAACTTGAAAATAGCCTTATAGACCAATAAACATGAATATAAACATTAGAGAGTGTCTCTGGCACTCTCCCGTGAATTGAAATGGAATAGTTTTTATGCGTCATCTCATTTATGTGTAAGCGTAAATTTAATAATGTGTTACCCTTTCTATCTCTCCATAAATACATGTATGTCTGTATGTATTTAACATTACAGGAAAACTTTAGTATCCTTTGGAACAACTTTTTTGTGATTTTACTGTTTTAAGTGTGGCAATAGTCTGAGGCTCATGTTCACTTTTTAGAATTATGAGTTATGCCCCTTTGCTGCTCAAAAAGCCAGCTTTTAGGGGGGTTTCTGCATGATATGTGTATCTTAACATCCCTTGGGCAGAATGATTTAAAATTTACCCTTTTTTTTACAGTACTGTGATCACAAAAGTGACCCCTTTTGCGAACAGATTGCTATTCATTTGCAACACTCTTATACCAGTGGGTCATTTGATCCTCGCCTGGGGTAACTGCTCTGTGTCCTTGCTGAGGCATTTGTCTTCTTTGGACACTTTCTTCTAGTTTCAAAATAGTTTAACCAAAACACCCAAAATTATTGCTTATCGAATGCACTTACTGAAAATACATGTGTTTGAATACTATTATTTGATGGACTGGAGTGATGTGTTGGGGAGTACAGAATTGTATGCCAGTAATTGTTTTTGCAATTTATTGAAGAGTGTATATGGGTGCTCTTCAATAGATTGTAACAAAACAAAATATTATCAGATTTTTACTGTGATGGTGTAACATTAGGATGATTCCTAAAGGCTACCGACATTTAAGGGCCCACATCATTGGGAAAAGTATTGAGAAAGAAAATCAGATTATTGTGAGCTCTCAAACAATGGAGTTTTGGGAGAAATATTACCCAAAATAATGTACATACAGGTTAATGTAGAGTTACCGGAAAAAAACAGAAAATACGGTATTAAAGAGTTTTACTTGGAAAACGAAAGTTGATACCACATTTGTTAGAATTTCACACATGACAATTACATGATAGCTATTCCAATAATGCTGTAAATCAACAGGGCAGGATTGTACCAATGGTACATTCACTGCTGATTGTGCACACGTTTGATATATTGTGATTCACAAACTTCTCGAACATTTAACTTGGTTGCTGAGGTGCCTTTAAATCATGGAATAGGGGCAACTGCCCTGGGATTTTTTAGTTTTAAAAAGCTGAAGGTCGTGGGAAGGCTTTTGGTATGGGCCTCTGATGCCAGTGGAGGCGGCAAGAGTACGCTAGACTAATTTAAAAACATTTCTAGGGGATGGCCCCAAGAACCCTTGCTTATATATCTAGCTCTTCGTATCTTGGCACTTGAATGAATGAATGAATGAATGAAAGGTTTTAGCGCTGAAGGCGCGCAGGGACAATGTGGGATTTACAAATCCCTTGCGACCCGGTTAGCCTTATTTTATTTCACTTGGATCTTGGATCACACAGGCCTAGCTTTCCTATTGCCTCAAATGGGGTCTGAAGGGGTATGCATGCGGTTAGAATTCCTGGCAGTTTGCATTGGAGTGATAGATTGTCAAAGACCAAACCCTCAACGCCATTAAGACTATTGGAGAGTGGGCTCTATTCGGTTCCAGCTTGGCGATGGTAGAGGTTTGAGTCCCACCATGGTGGTGAGCCAGAATATAATGTTGTGCGATGGCAATTTTAAGGGAAAAAGAAAAAAGAAAACCAAACAGCAACGCCGGTTTGGTAGCGGCCCCGGTATATGACCATAGCGGTTACAAAAATGGAATGGAGAAAGCTCCAACAGTTTAGTTTGAAAAAAAAACGGGAGTCATCCATCAAGCCTTCTGGGAGATAGGATGCCGTATGTGATTTTGAGGTATCTGGTTATCCTTCGGGAATTCCAAATGACCTCCACCCCCCCCCCCCCCCCCCCCCCCAAAAAAAAAAGAAAAGAAAAAAGCCAGTTCTAAATTTAGGTCACAGAATAACTGGCTCACCCCATCACAATGATGTAATCTTTAACCCTTTCGATAGACATGCCCCAGATTATTTAGTTTTCCTATTGAGGACGCGATGCGCATTGAGTTCTATTATTAATTCGCTGTCTTGAAGTCTATTTAGAGTTTTGCTTTGAAGATCTTTTAAGCGCATTGCTATAGTGTCTATTTTTGCTATCTCGTGAAGTTGTTTTATCGATGTCCACGTGGGCAGAGCCACGCGCAAGGCATGATTTTGGACCCGTTGTAGTTTTTCAATGTTGGTTTTATTCAGGTCACTTGTTATTATGGCCCCATACTCTAGTACTGGGCGTATATATGATTTGTAAAGATTGAGGAGAATTTCTTTATTGGCTCCCCAATTTTTACCTCTGATCATTTTCAGGAAATTGATGCGTTTAGTGGCTTTGACGGTGACTGAGTTTATGTGATTGTTTAGATTGAGACTGCTATCCAGGTTGAATCCCAGAAACTTTGTCTCATTACTAGCTTCAAGTTTATGATCGTAAAGATTAAGCTCAATATTAGGGACAGGCTTTTTCCTTTGTTTTTTTATAGAATGTGATTCTTTGTGTTTTCGTGGCATTTAGCTTGATGTGCCACAGAGCGCACCAGTCTTGCAGGTCGCGGATGGTATCCTGCAGGCGGTTTTGTATTATGTTTCCAGACTTACTGGCCGTCCACATTCCTTTGTCGTCTGAGAATTGAGAAAGTTCAACATGGTTCTTCCCTAGTTTGTCAATGTCATTCACATATATTATAAATAGAAGCGGGCTGAGGACCGAACCCTGTGGAGTGCCCGCTTCGAGTTTTACCTCGGCTGACACTTCGCGGTTGACTCTCACTTTGATTTTTCGATCAGATAAAAATGATGATATGATCCTTAGAATTTTGGTAGGTAGCCCCATTTTAGCTAGTTTGTATCTCATGCCATTGTGCCAGACAGAGTCAAATGCTTTTTCTACGTCGAGTAATAGCGCGGTTCCTATTTCATTTTGACTGAACGCCGTTTTCATATAATCTTCCAGTCTATAAACATGCTCGATTCCCTCTCTTTGGCTCCTGTATGCCCTTTGCCACTTATTGAAAAAGCTGATTGATTCCAGATGGCTGCGGAGTCTAGTCTTGAGAATCCGTTCGAAAATTTTTCCAATACAGCTGAGTAGGCTGATTGGGCGGTAATTAGCTGGGTTGCTCAAATCCTTGTTGGGTTTGGGTATCATGACTCCTGTAGCTACTTTCCAACATTTTGGGAAGTATCCACTAGAGAGACAGCAGTTTAGGAGGTTAGTGAGTCTACCGAAAAAAGTGTTGGGACATTGTTTCAGGATTTTGTATGAGACCTCGTCCCCTCCTGGGGAAGAAGAAGACTTACATTTTTTAATTGTGTTAGCCACTTCTTCTTTGCTTATCGGTTCCGTGAGTTCATGGCCATCCCCGTCCTCGGGCGTTTGGCTGAAGTTGGTATCGTTAAACGTTGTCTTGTTGTCTTGAACAAATTTGTTTGCTTTTTCTTTGAACTCGTCATCAAACCTATCGCCCTCATGTGGACGATGATATTTCTTAAGGAGCTCAGCAAAGGCGCTAGCCTTCGCCTTGTCATCCAGGGCCATAGTTCCATCGTTGATCTTTAGTGCCTTACTGTTGGCGTCTTTATGTTTTTGTCCAGTAAGGGTTTTAAAAGTATCCCAAAACTTTTTAGTCTCCCTGAGTCCATTTAGATTTTCCGTTGCTTTTTTCCATCTCACGCGATTGTCGTTTGCTATTGCTTTTTTAACTTCGCCGTGGAGGCGATTATACACGGCTTTAAGTTCGACCTTTTTAGTTGGAAGTTTTTCTGATTTGTATGCACGGAAGGCCTTTCTTTTTTGTTTTATTATTTGGAGTGTGGTTTCAGTTATTCTGTTGGCCCGCGGTTTAACATGGTTAAAGCCAAGTAAGACATTTTTGCTAAGTGGATTCAACATCATTAGACGAGACCGTCCCACAGAACGTGGAGGCGGAGTCGCTCTCCTCATAAGGCAGGACTTAAAATATAAAACGATATCAAGCGATCATCTCAACGCAGAGGTGATTGCCGCTGAGATTGAACTAGATCATAAAAAAGTTGCCGTAATCTCATATTATAATGAACCGAAAAAAACAGTTGACAGCAAAGTCTTTGAATTCTTTGTGAAAAATCACAAACACTGTATTTTCTTAGGTGATTTCAATGCCAAGCATCAGGTTTTCGGATGCAATAAAACGGAGCCCAATGGCGACGCTCTCTTCAATATCATCGAACAATTTGATCTTTTTGTATTAAATAACGACCACGACATTACTCACGTCAGTAACAACACCCTCCACCAATCCGACATCCTTGACCTAATTATAACCAGTAAATCACTAACTAATCAAATGCAAGACATATATGTGGGGGACGATGATTTAGGTAGCGACCACCTGCCTGTTCATGCTACATTACACGGTTGCAGCGGACCCGCAAGATACCCCACAATGAGGAGGAGGAATCTATCCAAAATTGACTGGGACCTCTTCAGAAAAATAATTCAGATTAAAATAAACAAAAACGACCCAATGAATACCTGCGAGCTCGAGCAAGCATGTACCAATCTCAGTGAAGTCATTAACAACACTCTTGATGAGATTTGTCCCAAACAGACAGTTAAACCGCGGGCCTTGGCACTTGCAGGGCTCATAAGGCCCTTTCTACACATTGCGACCTACCCCCCTTCATTGCTCTCGGCGACCCTGGACGTGGAAGATACCACCGGGGAGGGGGGAAGGGTGATGGGTTAAAAGAGACTCGATATATTTCCATTATATTTATTGTGTGAACACGTAATTTGGAATCCGTTAGTTGATCAAGATTTTTCTTGGTGGGCATGCTTTTATCCCTCCTTGTTTTCAAAATGTTTCCTCAAGTACAAACTTTCTGGTGGAAGTCCTGGGTTGGAGTCGAAAATTGAGATAATTAGCCATAATTTGAAAGATGGGTTATGTGTATAGTACTATAATCACAAAAACAGTCTCTTCCGCAACACACTTTACCAGTGGATCGAGATTGCATAAATAGAATACTGCAAGATCAAGATGGCATCAGGAAACGCAAGCAACATCAGAACCTCAGAATCACTGTTCACACCTTTCCTTTTGACAGGGATGTTCTACAGTGTTACATGGAGACAAGCAGACAGATAATTTGGACTGGATCGTGACTGGGTTGCAACCAGATCAAACTTTTCAGTCCACTATTGTTATCACTTCAGGAAACGCAAACAACATCAGAACCTCAGAATCACTGTTCACACCTTTCCTTTTTGACAGGGGTGTTCTACAGTGTTACATGGAGACAAGCAGACAGATAATTTTGACTGGATCGTGACTGGGTCACGACCAGATTAAACTTTTCAGTCCGCTATTGTTATCACCGTTCTGCATGATACATATTGAGTTAACCCTTTACCCAACGTGATGGCCAAAACCGGCCAGTGCTATTCTAAAAAATTGCCAATTAATTTTCATTTTTTGTCTCAAAAACATAGGTTATGACCCCTCTTTGGAACGAGCTCGTTGAGCTCGTTCCAATGAGGGGTCATAACCTATGTTTTTGAGACAAAAAATTAAAAAAATCAGTTATTCAAGAATTTTGTTTGCCAGTGTTGTCTTGCTTTTCATGTTAGGTATTAAGGGTTAACAACCATTCCCTGATATTTGGGAGAGATTTTCTTGTCTTGTGGGAATACAACATTTATAACAGATCAGCTGTACACGCATTATCAAAATAAGTAACTTGTTGAGTTCTGTTTATTCATATATTTTGAGGCAAACAGGCCTGCAAATAAAGAGCTTACATCGATGCCCATTAGCAGGTTATGCTAAATAATGTGTTGGTAACTATAGAAATAATGTGTTGTGATGCATTTCTACCCTCTCACTATTACTACACCAGTCATGTTGTTTATGTCTTAACAGAATTTCCACCACAATAAATCACAACAACTAAGTCATGATCTCACTTTGCCGACATCGCGAATTAGTTTTTCTTTATTGTGGCCGAAATGATGTTAAGACATATTGGCATGCCATTCTACTCATGTGAATGCATTGTACAACCAATGAGTTGGGCTAGTCCGGTGAGGTCAAGTCTTATGGACAAAACATGCCAAATTAGGAATTTAATTCATGTTGTATTATTTTGTTGTTCTGTTATTTTGTTGTAACCTGTAGTTCGTTCACATATTTAACAATTGACGTAACACCTACGTAACCAAAACTATCGTTCACGGGTTCCTTCCAGACCAGGGCAAAAAGCACTTTGTACTGTAGGGTCTCTAGGAAAACCCGTCAAGGTGAGTTCAAAGGTAACTACAAAAATATTTTTACTTTATTCTGTTCACACAGATTATATCAACACCTAGGATATAGTGAAACCAAGTTAATTCAATAGCAACAGTGCCAGTGAAAAATATTTAGTTATTGGGGATTTTGTCATTTTCTGTATTCTAGTGATAAACTGTACATTTATTATGTAAAATCTTGGTGATAGAGCTCAAGAAGCTTTGTCAATTGAGATATAGTAGTTAAATGCTTATATTGGATGTACAGAGGTTGAAAAAGGTCTAGCATGATGGGAAATTCACCTACAGTGTATATGGAGTTTGTATAGAAGGTATGTAAATGGTTTTGTTTGAAAATTATATGTAATCAACAGGGCTTTCTGTAAAGAGATATCCAGTTAACCGGTTGATTGCTTTAACCCTTTACCTAATGAACTGTCCGCATCCGCCTGCGTAATATGCAAATTGAGCACTTGAAAAAATTAAATTTTTCAAAATGTTTCAACAAAACCATATCATGTGACCCCTCATTGGAACGAGGTCATTGAGCTCGTTTCAAAGAGGGGTCACATGAGATGGTTTTGTTGAAATTTTTGGAAAAATTAAAAAAAATGATATTTAAACTAATAAATTTTGATATCGTCTGCGTTGGGTAAAGGGTTAAGCTACTATCATGGCTGTATTAAAATGTGCTGAAAACCACTTTTGTGGCTTTTCCCTGAGTGCATTAGCATGATGTTTACTCAGCAGTGAAATAAAAAGAAATATTTAAAATTGCTTTGTTACAATTTAGTGGAGAGTGCCAATAGGCACTCCAATAAATTGTAACAAATCAATTATTTATGAACAGAATGTTGTTAAACGAAGGCTCCCCTTGCTGATAGCAATAGCAAACGAATCGTAAAAATACTCATGTTTCAAATCGCCTTTGAAAATAATTTACATGTAGCACTCTTACCAGTTAAGTGGGCTCTGCTTTGGTAGATACAGTGGAACCCTGTTAATTGAATAGCCACTTTGCCATTGAAAATTATTCAATTAACAGGAGTATTCAATTAACAGGGATTCTGTCACTTTCCTGTGTTCGAGAGATAAACTTAGCATTTATTCTATTATATCTTGATTGACAGAGCTTTATGAGCTCTGTCAAACAAGCTATAATAGATTAAATGCCTGTATTTGATGTATTGAGGCCAAATAGGTCTATAAACAAAGAAAAACTGTGGAGAGTCGGGGTAATTTCTTGACAGGTTACAAGATTTTTTTTATTCAGTTAACAGGAGTTTACTCTATAACTTATATTCAATTAACAGGTTAAATTTGTACTGGAGGTATGGTAAATGGTTTTGTGTTGGGAACTTATATTCAATTAACCGGGTTATTCATTTAAGAGATATCCAATTAAGTGGGCTCCAGTGTACATGTATGAAATGAGTGTTCATCTTGCATTATGCAATAAGTTCCAGAATTTCAGAGACAGCCTTTGGCTAGGCAAAATAGAAATTTGGGATGAGGTGCATAAATACATGTATAAATGACCTCATTCTGATGAGGGACCATAATGTTTTTGAGAAATGAAATGAAAAAGTAATGAAATTTGAATGACAGTTTTGTGAATATCATTTGCTGGTTTTGTTCATTACATTATAGGTAAAGGGTGAAAAATAGATTTTCTTGTAAGAGCATCCATCTGTATTGCATTGCCATGACCTTGCAAATGTGACATCATTATTTCCAACTGATTTAACATTTCATTGGAAAACAAAATGTGTGTGATTTTTCCCACACCTTGAGAGTATCTCTATTTTAGAATTTAACCAAAACCCTTATTTAGTCTTCTGGCATGATGTTCCAAGTGCTGTGTATAGAAATAATTCTATTTATAAATTCACCTTGCTTGTTCCAGCTCTTACAACACATTGGCTACCAAAATCAGTCTTGGAATCTGACATCTCACCCAGAGAAAGCCACGAATTCTCATCTGCTTCTGTCAGAAAACATGAATTATTCATTGATGTGGTAGCTGGGGATGGGTATTTTGGCTGGGAGCTCAAGAGGGTAATTTCTGAATTTTTATTGAGAAATACTGCACATCCTGATACAGCTTGATCCAGCACTCAGTTGCAATCTCTTGTATTGTTTTGGCCATACAGGACATGATATGCTTCTCTGAATGAATTTAATAGGATTACCTACTTTCAGTTCACCATGCATCATTCAAGATTCTTCTACATATATGTCTTTTTTATGGGGCAAAGGTTTGTCCACTCACATATTTATTTGGGTTCTTATTAAAATATTATTGGCCGCACTGTGGCATATAAGAAGCACTTGGCCTCATTTATATTATACTTAATTTTTCATTGAGGTACATCAATAAAAACTGTGTACAGTAGTTGTTACTGCAAGATGGTGTAATCATTGACCCTTTACCTAATGAAATTGGTTACATCGGCCCCACATAATTTACAAATTGAGGAATTGAAAAAAAAAATTTTTCAAAGCATTTCAACAAAAAAATATCGTGACCCCCATTGGCATGAGCTCATCAAGCTCGTTTCATCGAGGGAATCACATGATATGATTTGGTTGAAATATTTTGAAAAATTTGAAAAAATATTAATTAACAAAACAAATTTTGATATCATGTATATTGGGTAAAGGGTTAACCTTTTCCATGACAAACATAAATAGAATGGCATTTGCCAAAAAATTTCTTAAATAACTAAAAAAAAAAAAAAGTAATTGAACTCGTTCCAGTGAGGAGTCGGACTGTTTTTTTAGGCAAAAATTAAAAAAAATAAAATTTGAAAGCAAGTTTTTGTGAATAGAGCTGGTCAGTAATGACGATTATGTTAGCTAAAGGGTTAACTGGTTGAGTGCTGGAAGCCCATATTTGGGCTTTACTCTGAAGTGCAGGAGCCACAACTTAACAGTTTCATGTTCTGTGAATGTGCTTCGTATTACCTTTGAAGTGAAATTATTTTTTTTGATTTGCCATGTAGGCACTCTCTCATAAATTGTAACAAGGCAAAGACATGTGAACAAATTCTGACAATCCCTGACAATCCCCCCAAAATTTAGCACTTCACCAGTTAACATTTTTCTCAGCATACCTAGACCAATGACTTGTTTTGTCATTTTCTGTGGCCTGAAGATAAAAGCTTGGAACAAACCAACATTGTTGCTACTTTAACATTGATATATTGTGACAGTTTGACAAACAGTAGAAATGTACCACTTGATGTCATATATGTATCTTAACAGCTGCCCCATGTCAACTCTGGGAAGTGAAGCAGTGCTTGTTTACTGTGGTGAACATAAAACAAGCTCTGTTTTAATGGCAAATAGGACCTAGTAACCAATGCTAAGTGTGAAAGTCCTCTAAAATGGGCAAGATTTGTATAAACGATTGACTAAACTTGAATTTATATCCATGTTGCAGTCATGGTTGGCCTTTGTGCAAAAATGTGTGACCTTTATCCTTTACTTTAGGAATTGGCCGCATCCACCCACTTAATATGCAAATTCAGCAGTTGAAAAAATATTCATTTTCAGAAATTTACAGCAAAACTATATCATGTGACCCCTCATTGGAACGAGCTCGTCGAGCCGTTCCAATGAGGGGTCACATGATATCGTTTTGTTAAAATATTTTGAAAATTTTGAAAAAATAATATTTAAAATCATACATTTTGATATCGTCTGCGTTGGGTAAAGGGTTAAACACCAATATATAAATAAATTAATCTGTAAGACTGCTCTGCAGATTATGACTTCAAAAAGCATTTGTTTTATCTTACTAGAAAGTGTATTACAATCCAAATTAACAGACAAGTACATACTCAAACAGAATTTCTCAAAAATTCACAGTACTCTGATCCGGGCAAAATTATGTTTCCGCCTTTTCCCCACATCAATATAGAATATCATCCATCAGAAAAGAAAAGCAAGAAAATTGAGTGTGAGATGCTGTGTTTTGTTTTTCTGCAATATTTATTTAATGAAATCTCAACCCATGATGTGTACATGTAAGTGTGCTACAACCCAATTGTAGTCTGATCGAGAATAATTCCAAATTTGTGATCACAGCACTCATGAATGCAGAATGTTATGTCAAGAAAGCTTTTTTGCTTGGCAACTGTATGCTGTAACTTTGAATTGTTATACATCAGCTGTACTGTATTAAATGCTAGTGGTTATTATCTCAGATGGCTGTAAGTACACTGCAACATCAATCTATATATTGAACTGTGCACATGTATTCTCTGAACAGACTTGTGCTAAGTACAGTCTATACCATGAATACAATAAAGAGTGCTTGGTTTCATCTGTCTTCTGAGACTTACACAGATGCCACTTCCAGCAAACGATTATTATTCCGAGTATTCCCAACTGACTCATACAGCACCTATGTAATAATATCAATTTTAAAATCCCAATAAGATTGTTCTGACACATTACTGTGATAACGAAAGCAGGCAGAGAAGTTTCCTTTCTCCTCCTCCCCACACCATGCTGTAGAATTACATGTGTCAAACAGGCTATTATTGCCAGTATCCTCGAGTGATAGGGGATGGGATGGGCAAATCTTTTCCGAGGGGAATATTTATTTATTGATGTTTAAGGTCACATATTTCTGTGCAATGGCTAATCATGACCAAGACAGTTTTACAGGTGGAGGAAGCCGGAGTAAGAGCTTTTTTTTTAACCCTTTTCAAGTGGTAATGACAGTAAATGTATGTAAGGGTATTTCAGATAAGCTTGTAGCGATAAGTTTTATTTTGTAAACAAATCGTCCCCCAAGTTGCAATGTGTTCTATGTGCCTATGTGTTCTATATTGCACTTCGAACAGCGAAGATTGTTTACTGTCACCACGGATACATTTATTTATTTATTTATTTATTTATTGGTGTTTAAGGTCGCATATTTCTGCACAATGGCTAATCATGACTATGACAGTTTTACAAGTGGAGGAAGCCAGAGTACCCAGAGAGAACCACCGAGCAACGGCGGGCAGCTGTCAGCTCCCCAACATACTAACCCCACACAAGCATGGTTAGCATTGGTTGAAGGCAAGTGCACCATCGACGTGCAGTGCGCCTTAGTACACAATGCCACTGTGCCCATGGCAATGGGGGCGAAGGGTCTTGCCCAAGGACAACGAGGTTGCCGCAGATGGGATTCAAACCAAGGACCTCTCAGCTTGCAGCCTGCACCTGTACCTACTGAGCCACCGTGCCCCCATCTTCCGAAGGGAAAGATATTAGACCAAGACATGAGGCTTGCAGAGTTATCAAACTCAAATATCTTACCCCGAGGTGTGATTTACCCATCCCACACCCCCACACCATTCAAGGATAATAATAATAGTACCAAAATACTGCTTACACGCAATGAAAGTTCACTGTTTTATCGATTAATTATAGAGAAAAAAAGAGTTGCGTATTTGGAAAGAACATTCAAACGTTCTGTATGAACTAAAGCTGCATACTCCGAAAGCCAGCATTAACCCTTTAACCCTCGTTTCCTGGAGTGGTATCACCTTTGTGTACACTTACAGTGAGATGGGTCAGTCCAATATCTATACACAGGGAGGATAAAATAATAACTACAGTCTGCAACCATCCGGCTGCAGACTGCAGTTATTATTTTATCATCAATGCCCTGTGTATAGACCTCTTATTATAAGACAAAAATGGGACAAAATTATGCCTTGGACTGAAAAATAGGTCTTACGTGTTCAAAGGGTTAACTCATGACAGCGATGGGTTAGGATGTTAAAGCAAATTGAAACAGCTGACATTCTGGTGACATCATTTTTTGAAATTATGGATTTCGATGACATCAGGCGGCAAGTGGTGGGAGAAAAATCATCCTTGGGTGGTATGGGGGAAGAATGGTTAGCTTAATTTATGGAAATGAAGTGTGACAACATCTATGTTTACAAAATGCAGATGATGATGAAATAGTCCTCCCATTATTAAACATTCAAATGAGGATAGTCACAAGGGGTGGGTAAGATAGATCTGCCTCACCTAGGTGTCTTCGATTGGGACACATGCATCTCAATAGGAAAGTGGTGGGAGAAAAGGGAGAGGATTGAATCTCGGGTATTGTTAGCTCGCCAACGAAGTTGGCATCGGCGTCAACACTTGTGTTAAAGTTATTGTACCAGTCCACTTTGACTTTCAGCCCAGTTGCTATGCACCTCACACTGTGTTTCTATGGCTTACAATTACCCACAGACCCTTAACCAGTGATATTTTATTGATTTTTTGGTGTTTTTGCAATGTAAGACTTTTTTGTCAGTGTGGACTACCACCGGTATGCTGTGGCTTTGATATTTCATATATGTGTTAAATGCATCAATATAAGATGACATTAACACTTGGTCGGACATTTTTCGGAGATTTTGGACTTTTTTAATGCAATGTAAGACTTTTTTGTCACTGTGGTGTTAAACAATTTCTGACCTGTTTTGCTATGCATGTACATGACCGGACATTTTTTGCAGATTTGTAATAAGCCTAGATTATTTAATGCATGCCATGTGTTGGTGAGCTTATGGGGATGGACACACCCCTCTTGTTTTCATTTGTTTTTTTTTTAATTTGTAACTTTTTATTTAGGAAGTCTCGATCCATTGGTGAAAGTGTGTGAAGACCAGATCGCGATCAGAGTAAGAAAGAGGCCACTTTTGCAATCACATTAGTGACTACTGTATGTTCATGTGACCTATTTACATGTACACCTCTCTTGCTCTAAGAACCAGAAAAAGGTTTGAATAAGTCACATAGAATTCTGTGATCACAAAACTGGACAGAGAGTTTTGATCAGATCATGACTGTGTTGTTGTGTCGCTGCCCCACGAAGTGGGGAGCGACATATAGGGATTACTTTTGTCGTCTTGCGTCGTCGTCCGCGTCACACTTTCTCTTATCCGCCACTCCTCTTTAACCTATGAATGGATTTTGATGAAAGTTTCAGTGATTCTTTATCACATAATGGCATTGTGCACCTCCTATTTTACTTTTTGATCCGCTGTATTTTTTCCAGAGTTATGCCCCGTCGTCTTGCGTCGTCCGCCGTGTCACACTTTCTCTTATTCACCACTCCTCTTTAACCTATGAATGGATTTTGATGAAACTTTCAGTGATTCTTTATCACATAATGGCATTGTGCACCTCCTATTTTATGTTTTGATCCGCTGTATTTTTTCCAGAGTTGTACCCCTTTTCCACTTAGAATTCTGTCTGAAACGCCAGGCGACACACGTCTTCCATGGAAGACTCACATCTAAGTGATATGGTTGGAATTTTTAATCTGCTTTCCTTCCCACAATGCTATAGAATCATACTTATCAAAAATGAAATCAATGAACATTGAATTTCGGATGCTCTCTTCATTTCTTTTTCTTGATTTGGTCTTTGCAGTGCTTTATTCACAAAATCTCCACCCACTTGGAGAATTTGGGAAGACTGAGATGATGCCATTCCTAAATGTTTGGCCATACTTCATACCTGATTTGAGCACCAGCCATTTCATACAACTTTAAATGGTGTAATAAAAAAGTAAAAAAAATATCTCCTCTCCATATGAATAAACACAGTATGACACTCACACAGAGAATGTCAGGGGAGGGGTGGGGGGGATGGGAAGGATGACTCGCCACCTCAATTTTAGAAAAGTTGACTTTTATGTCAAAGCAGAATGGATATGTTCCAAATTTTCACTACCTCACTTTAATTGGATGAGTGCTAAATTTTTTTGGTCATCAAAATTTATTCACATTTCTTTCTTTGCCTTGTAACAATTTATGAGAGAGTGCCTACAGGCATGCATATAGGCACTCTCCCATAAATTGTAACAAGGCAAATCCATACAGATGGAATAATTTCATTTTAAAAATAATAAGAAACACCTTCAGAGAATATGAAGTGTTTAACTGGTTGAGGGCTAGATTATTTTTGGTAGTTTGAATTTGTTATACAAAATTTGTTTTATTATAAATTATTGGAGAGTGCCCTCAGGCACTCTCCAATAATTTATAATAGAACATTTTTATAAACAAAATATTATTTGCATTTGACTGAATATGAAAGATGAGAACTTCCCCATTTAGTCGCGATCTGTCATCCGTGATGGCTGCCCGAGCCCAAAACCCGAAAACCTTTAGCACAGTCTACAGTTCGTATTTATGGAGGGATTTCATTGTAACTTGTAGGATGACTCCATATAATGTCTAGCTGAGAACGTCCCCTTTTGGTCGTGATTGGTCAACTGTGATGGCTACAGGGGCCCAAAGCCTGAAAACCTTTAGCACATTCTATCTGTTGCGTATTTATGAACAGATTTCATTGTAGCTTGGTAGGATGACTCCAGATACTGTCTAGATGAGAAAGTCCCCTTTTGGTCATGATCTGTCAACCATAAAGGCTGCAAAACCCAAAAACTTTTGCCATATTCTACAGGTCATATTTAATATGGAGGGATTTCATTGTAACTTGGTGAGATGACTGTGTATGATGTCTAGATGAGAACTTCCCCATTTGGTCGCGATCTGTCAACTGTGACGGCTGCCCGAGCCCAAAACAAAAAACCTTTAGTGCAGTCTACAGTTCGTATTTATGGAGGGATTTCATTGTAACTTGGTAGGATAACTTAGTATAATGTCTAGATGAGGACATCCCCTTTTGGTTGAGATTGGTTAACCGTGGTGGCTACACATGCCCATAGCCCGAAAACCTTTAGCACAGTCTACATGTTGTACTTAAGAAGGGATTTCATTGTAACTTGATAGGATGACTCATTTTGGAATAATTTCACTGTAACTTGGTAACTTTGGTTGACATACATTAACTGTGAGGATCGTATTAACCCACCCCTCAATTCTTTAGTACAGTCTACACCTCACATTATTTGTATTGAAAACATAGCATAATTTTTATTGAAAACATAGCATACAAGAAACAGAAATTAACATATTCTCAATTATCACAATTCTTGTTGTATTTCATAATCCTTTCATAAACATTAAACATTATCCTTTTCATCAAACACAACACACAGTCAAGTTAAGCTACATTGTCATTCACACTTTCATTTTGAAAGCCCTGATAGTGGCTTCTAGCACTCAACCAGTTAACTTGGGATACTTGCACTTCCAAATGAAGCCCAAATATGAGCTACCAGCTCTCTGACATTTAAAAATTCTAATAATCCCTTCAATTCCCAATAATAATATCCTACATGTATATTAAAGCGTAGCAGTAATGCTTTCTATAATTAAGGAGTGGAGAATGGCCTGCATTGTGCATCAGTCATAACTGCATGCACAATGAATGCCCATTCCAAATGGGTGCTTAGTGTGCAGGAAAGGATCATCATGGAAAGTGCCGAGGGGGGGGGGGGGGGTGGGGGGGAGGTATCCGCCTCTCATAGTAAGGTGATCTTGGATTCACCCCTGGGAGAATTATGAAATTTAGTACTCAAACCTCTTTAAAAAGTAGGAATTGTTGTCTCGCTGGGACTGCCTCAGTTGCACACAACTAAAATGGATTTAGTGTGGTGAGAAAGATGAGTGAGAGCTTGCTGTGTTGGATATTAGTGAAAATCAAGCCATCCCAGGTCTTGAAATTGTAGGGGAATGGCATCCCCACTCATCAGACAAATGTAGGGGAAAATATGGTGTTCCCCCAAGAAAAGCATCACTGTTCCCCCAAGAAAAGCATCACTGAAGCATAGATGAGGTCAAATAGCCTTAGGTATATTTCACTGGTTAACGTCACTTCAATGTGTTTTGTTCCCAAAGTTGTTGGAAGAGCTGTGTTTCCACTTAGTCTTAGTCTTTGGGTTTTCCAAAACCATAACTCACTTTCTTGTGCCTACCAATCAGATTTTAAATTGTCTGCAGAATCAGTCCTCTAAATTATGGAAATTGGCAACTTTTAGAACTAAGCGCATAGAAGTGGGTCACCATTTTACCAAAGGGGTTATTTTAGCTAATGTATATATACGTTTTAATCAGGATATTGTAACTCTTGGGAAATGGGTGGATAGCAATATTCCAGCAAGATATGTGTGAAATTACAATATACCTTCTGTGAATTGACTGACATTTTTAGCCCACTGGCAGTGGAGCATTTATTGTCATATACATCAATGTTCTTAAGTAACATGTACATGCATCTTAACTTCTAGGAAGTTCGAATCCCATCTGCGGCAACCGCATTGTGTCCTTGGGCAAGACCCTTCATCTACATTGACCGCGCGGGGGCACGGTGGTGTTGTGTACTAAGGCGTACTGCACGTCGATGGTGCACTTGTCTTCAACCAATGCTAACCCTGCTTGTGTGGAGTTACATGTAGAATGTTGGGGAGCTGACAGTTGCTCGCCGTTGCTCGGTGGTTCTCTCCGGGTACTCCAGCTTCCTCCACCCGTAAGACTGTCACAGTCATGATTAGCCATTGTGCATAAATATGTGATCTTAAACACCATTAAATAAATAAATAATAATTTCTAGGAAGTCATGCTACAAAGGCCCATGAAGTGATGTGTCATTTACCAAACCTTCAGATCTGTTGAGATCAGAATATCTTTGTTCAAACAGAAAATTGATTATGCTAGGCATGAGTTGCTTAACCCTTTACTTAATGAATCAGCTGCATCTGCCCACCAAATATGCAAATACAGCAGTTAAAAAAAAAAAAAAATTTCAAATAGTTTCAACAAAACCATATCATGTGACTCCTAACTGGAACAAGCTCGAAAAGCTAGTTCCAATGAGGGGGTTGCATGATATGGTTTTGTTGAAATTTATGGAAGAATATGAAAAAAAAAATGGCATTTAAAATAATAAATTCCGATATGTAAAGGGTTAATGAACACTCAAACAGAAAAAAGTGTTCTTGCAGTTGTTTACAACTTTGGACACTTGCCTTAACAGTCTTGATCTAATATTAGGGAACAATTTGTGTTGATAAGTGGGAGAGGTTATTTCGATAGGGGAGGTTTTGAGCGCTCTTTGAACCTAAATGTACAAAAAATATGTAGCCTCAAACATGTGTAGTCTTGTATACATGGCCGGCCACAGGCATATTTAATTTTTAAGAGCCATCTCCCTGTGGGAACCCAGGAAGTGAAGCTGTGCTTGTTTACTGTGGTAAATGAGTTCTGCTTTACTGGTAAAATAGAATCCGGAACCAATGCCTGGGGTGAAAGTCCTCTAAAGTGGACATCATTGGTATAAACGATTAGCTGAACTTGACTTCATCCCATTTTGTGCTGTTATTTCTGTTTCTATTTCCAAATGAAACAAAATACTGCGTTTTGATTGGTGGAGAGGTAAGGTGTAACTCCACAGTAGCTTTTTAGCTCACCTGAGCGAAGCTCAAGGGGAGCTTTACTAAACACTTTCTGTCCATTGTCCGTCTGTCCGTCCGTCCATCTGTCGTAAACTTTACATTATCGACTTCTCCTCACAAACTACTAGACCAAATTCAACAAAATTTTCTGTGCATGTTCCCTATCATATGTCAATTCAAGTTTGTTTAAATAAAGTTGCCACGCCCACAGGGGGCACCACAGGGGGCATAACTGATAGCACCCAAGAACTTCTTTCCAAAATCAAAAAAAATCTTCTTCTTCAGATCCACCAGGCAGAATTCTTTCATATTTGGAATACAACATCTCTAGGGGGGTCAGATTCAAGTTTGTTCAAATCAAGTCCCTGGGTTCATATTTGGGCTCCCTAAGGGAGCCCGAATTTTAACTTAGTGCAATATGAGGATTATTCTTAAAAAATCTTCTTCTCCAGATCCAGCAGGCAGAATCTTTTGATATTTGGTATGCAACATTGTGGGGTGGATCTGATTCAAGTTTGTTCAAATCGGCCCCCTGGATTCACATTTGGGCTTAGTATAGAAGCCCAAATTCAAACTTAGTGCATTTCAGGCAAATTTCTTTAAAAATCTTCTTCTCAAGATCCAGCAGGCAGAATCTTTTGATATTGAGTATGCAGCATGCTTACGGGGGTGAGATTCAAGTTTGTTCAAGCCAAGTCCCTGGGTTCATATATGGGCTCACTATGGTAGCCCGAAATTATAACTTAGTTCAAAATGAGGAGTTTTCTTTAAAAATCTTCTTCTTCAGATCCAGCAGTCAGAATGTTTTGATATTTGGTATGCAGCATCTTTAGGGGGGTGAGATTCAAGTTTAGTCAAACCATGTCCCTAGGTCCATATTTGGGCTCACTGTGGGAGCCCGAATGATAACTTAGTTAAAAATGAGGAATTTTCTTTAAAAATCTTCTTCTTCAGATCCATCAGTTGGAATGTTTTGATATTTGGTATGCAGCATCTTTAGGGGAGTGAGATTCAAGTTTGTTCAAGCCATATCCCTAGATCCATATTTGGGCTCACTGTGGGAGCTTGAATTGTAACTTGGTTCAAAATGAGGAATTTTCTTTAAAAATATTCTTCTTCAGATCCAGCAGTCAGAATGTTTTGATATGTGGTGTGTAGCATCCTTAAGGGGGATGAGATTCAAGTTTGTTAAAGCCAAGTCCCTGGGTTCATATTTGGGCTCACTGTGGAGCCCGAATGATAACTTAGTTCAAAATGAGGAATTTTTAAAAATCTTCTTCTTCAGATCCAGCAGATGAATGCTTTTGATATTTAGTATGCAGCATCCTTAGGGGGTAAGATTCAAGTTTGTTCAAGCCCTAGTTCCATAAAATTTGTCTCTCATGACTTCATTCCTTTGTAGTGTTGATGAACCATGTCTGACTGAATGTGACCCCAAATACTTCTTTGAACCACTTTGTTTGAATCACTTTGCCTGGTGAGCGATTAAGGCCCCTTGGGGCCTCTTGTTTTTTACACCATGGCTAACCATGGTGTAAAAACAAGAATACACAATAGCAGGCTACAAGGCTAAAAAAAGTACCCATTTCTAATTATTAATTCATACCTTCTGCTCGGTTATGTTAGAACAAAAATAAAAATACAGGAAATTTAATATTTATGTGCAATAAAATATTACAGATATGGATGTCACTGGAACTGGCTCATTGAGCCAGTTCCAATGACATCCATATTTGTCTGGATTTATTAAGAAACTTACAAAGTACAAATTTTCTGACAGTTTTTGTCAACAGTGTAGGTTAAAGTATTAAGTACACCTAAATTCTTGGAAATAAATCTGTTATCCTTGTGTTTTCCAGGGTGTATGGGAACTAGTCTTAACTAGGACCCTCATGTCATTGTGTCTCCTCCTCCCACTTCCTTTTAAATGGGAGGTAGGGGCAATGACAAGAGGGTCCTAGTCAGGTCTAGGAGGACCCCCAAAACCCTACACAACAGCCTTTCAAATATCATCTTTACACCCCCCACCCTCACCCCCTCCCCCCAAACACCCTCCCTCCAAAAAAACAAACAAACAAAACCCCAAAAACAAAAATAAAACAAAACAAAAAAACTGACCAGGACACTATGTATTATACAAGGGCTAAATGCCTGCCTATTTGGTATGTGTGGTTAGCATTTATATTTACACAAGGCGAGCAAAAATGGAACTCGGCATAAAAGTGAATTAGATGAGAAAGAGGCAGATGTGAGCTGTTACTTGCCTCTCATGTAGTGGCCTGCACATCAGCTGGCCTTGGAAACATAGTATAGATGGGTAGTTTAGTTTACATGACTTACTTGTGATATTCATCTGGCTTCTCTAGAAAAGTGATCCTTTTTTTTTAAAGGACAATAACACTTCTTTGACTGCGGTGATGAGAGACCTTTTCACCCATGTATTATACAGGATTCCTTTGGCTCTTTGAATTCATTGTGTCTTGGAATTTAGTAACCCCTGACTGGGATGTGGACTTCGCATGAAAACCTTGAAAAATGTGATATCAAGCAATCAGAGGAGATTCACTTCAGTAAAACATGTATTCACTATCAGTCCACAAGTTGATGATATTTTCTGGAATTAATCTTCTCTGCAAATCATGCATTAGACTGTGGATATGATTGTGAAATGCTATTAAATTAGGAAATAATGATTAATGAGTGGGGCGCGGTGGCTCAGTTGGTAGAGGTGCAGGCTGCAAGCCGAGAGGTCCTCGGTTCGAATCCCGCCTGTGGCAACCGCGTTGTGTCCTTGGGCAAGATACTTCACCCCCATTGCCCACGTGGGGGCACGGTGACGCTGTGTACTAAGGCGTACTGCACGTCGATGGTGCACCTGTCTTCAACCAATGCTAACCCTGCATGTGTGGAGTTAGTATGTTGGGGAGCTGACATCTACTCGCCATTTCTCAGTGGTTCTCTCCGGGTACTCCGGCTTCCTCCACCCGTAAAACTGTCGTGGTCATGATTAGCCATTGTGCAGAAATATGTGACCTTAAACACCAATAAATAAATAAATAAATAAATATATTAATGAGTACAGTGGGCCCCACTTAATTGTACATCTTTTTATTTAGTAACTCTGTTAATTGAATATAACTTCCAAACACATGACCATTTACCAAACTTTCAGTACAAAATTAGCCTGTCAATTGCATATAGGTCATAAACTAAACTTCCGTTAATTAAATAAAAAATCTTGTAATGTGCTGAGAAATTACCCCTACAATCACCAAATTTCCATTGTTTATAGACCTATTTGGCCCCAGTACATCTACTACAGGCACTTACTCTATTTTATCTTGTTTGACAGAGCTGTGTGAGCTCTGTCAAACAAGATATAATAGAATAAATGCTTGGCCATCAAGAATACAAAAAAGTGATCAAATTCCTGTTAATTGAATCCTCCTTTTCATTTATCAGGGTTCCACTGTAACAATTTCCCCAGTTTATTTTCATATTACTGATCGAGGGTAGCCCCCATGTTTTTTGTCCCAGAACATCCTTAAATTACTGATATCTACAGTACTGGTCATAATCCATGCATGGGCATGGGCAGTAATGTCCATGCATGCGTTTACCAGGTAATAAAAATCATCATCAGCAAAAAGTACCCAGTGCTTCATTAATTAAATTTTTGATGCTTGTTCCTATAATTTTTGTTTAGAATCTAATATTATTCTGTCCATGGAAATATTGCCCATCCGTGGAAAGTGACCAGTCCACAGCAGCCATACTTTTTTTCTCATGTGCAGATTTTTTCACCTTTGCTTAAAAACTTTAAGAAAGGGTTACCTGAAAAAGAGTCTTGCAAAGTTACAGTAACCTTTTCTTAATTTGCTCAATCTTTCAAAAACAAGTGATACTGATACATGTATGTCAACTACTTGTATGAGCAATTAGGTGGTATGAAATATTGGGTTCCCACTTAAATGAATAGTCCTTGAATTTTCCTCCCTTTCTTGAAAAGTACATGATTTCCACCCCTACCCCCCAAAAGTACTTGCATTCAGTTTACCTTTTACCTCTGAGAAATGAAGTTTCACAATAACCTGCCCCACATATTCACAGTATCACAATACTGTTCAGGGAACCACACCTCTTTGATCTCTCTATATATCATCCCATGGGTTCCAATGTGTTCTATGTGCCAATAGGCACATAGAACACATTGGAACTCAGGGGACATGTGTAACTGGCTTGCTGGGTTCTCAGGAAATGCCATGGTGTTACTTTTATTACAAGAAGTTTGTGTGCAACATCATCACTTTCGAATTTGGTTTTGAACACACAATGAACATTAAATATGTTAGGAGATTTTTTTTAGAAGAAATTAAGAAACTTCTATGTGGTAACAAAAGAAAAATTCAAAGCTTTCAACAATATTTCTTTGAAAGACCACAGCATTGCCTTGACACATGAAGTGCAGTAAATTTGCTCCAGGAAAGTGAATAACACTAAAACATGAATATGAAATTGCAGGTTGTTTGATGGATACATGTATATTAATGAAAAAATATAGGTTATTATTACCATGAGGGTTTCTGAGATGGTGTATTGAAATCGAGACCTTGTATCTGGGCATATATCAACGTGGAGACCTCGTGTCTGGGCATATATTGAGGAGTCCTAACAGATATATAACCCAGAGGTGAGATCGAGACTTCAATACACCATCTTCATTATTCTACTTGTACTATAGGCATAGCAGCTGAAGCTTATAGCAGTGTTTCAGCTTTGTGTTTCTTTGCTTTATTTTTCAGGTTTAACGAATGGTAGGCCTATATAAAAATATCATCACAGCAAAAAATGATCTAGTCTAATTTATTTTGTTAAGTTGGTTATTATCCCCCACAAAAACGAAGTTTGCATGGGATATAGAAATGGGTTTCCTCCATCTGTCTGTCTGTTCGTCCATCCATCTGTAAAAACTTTGGACCTTCATATCTCAGTCAGTGCATGTCAGAATTGAATGACCTTTGATATACTGATGGACCGGACCATCATGGGGAAAGAATATTCACAAGTAACGGGTTTTGTCCAATCATTTTTAGCTTAACTTGACAAAGTCAAGATAAGCTATTGCCATCACATGTGAGGAAGTCTTAGTCTGTGAGTCAGTTCACATTTTCCTTTAGCACAGGCTACACCCCGCAGTTCTTGTCTGATCATCACAAAATTTCATATGCAGGTTTGGGGTCATGTCTATATGAGAACGTCCCCTTTTGGTCGCAATCGGTCAACCGGTATGGCTGCCCGAGCCCAAAACCCGAAAACCATTAGCACAGTCTACAGGTCGTATTTATGAAGGGATTTCATTGTAACTTGGTAGCATGCTTCTGTATATTGCCCAGATGAGAACGTCCACTTTTGGTTATGATCTGTCAACCGTGATGGCTGCCCAAGCCCGAAACCCAAAAACTTCCCCATTTGGTCGCGATCTGACAAACGTGATGACTGCCCGAGCCCAAAACCCGGAAACCTTTAGCAGAGTCTACAGATCATATTTATGGAGAGATTTCATTGTAACTTGGTAGGTTGACTTCATATAATGTCTAGATGAGAACGTCCCCTTTTGGATGTGATTGGGCAACTGTGATGGCTACAGGGGCCCGAAAACCTTTAGCACAGTCTGCAGGTCATATTTTTGAAGGGATTTCATTGTAACTTGGTAGGATGACCCCAAATAATGTCTAGATGAGAACGTCCTCTTTTGGTCGCGATCATTCAGCCTTTATGGCTGCCCGAGCCCAAAAACCTTTAGCATAGTCCATGGGTTGTATTTATGGAAGGATTTCATTGTAAATTGTTAGGTTGACTCCATATAATGCCTAGATGATGACATCCCCTTTTGGTCCTGCTTGGTCAACTGATGGCTACAGGTGCCCGAAGCCCGAAAACCTTGAGCACAGTCTACAGGCCATATTTATGAAGGAATTTCATTGTAACTTTGTAGGATCCCTCCAGATAATGCCCAGATGAGAATTCCCCTTTTGGTCGCGATCATTCAACTATGATTGCTGCTCGAGCCCAAAGCCCGAAAACCTTTAGCACAGTCTACAGGTCATATTTATGAAAGAATTTCATTGTAACTTGGTAGGTTGACTTCATATAATGTCTAGATTGGAACGTCCCCTTTTGGTCGCGATCATTCAGCCTTTATGGCTGTTGGAGCCCAAAACCCAAAGACCTTTAGCACAGTCTGTAGGTCGTATTTATGTAAGGATTTCATTGTAACTTGTTAGGTTGACACCAAAAAATGTCTAGATGATGACATTCCTTTTTTGTCATGATTGGTCAACTGTGATGGCTACAGGTGCACCGAAGCCCGATAACCTTGAGCACAGTTTACACATCATATTTATGAAGGGATTTCATTGTAACTTCGTAGGATCACTCCAGGTGATGCCCAGAATACAATGTCCCCTGTTGGTCACGATCATTCAACCATGATGGCTTCCCAAGCCCAAAACCCCCAAAAATTTAGTACAGACTACAAGTCGTATTTGTGAAGGGATTTCATTGTAACTTAGTAGAATGACTCAGTATAATGTTGAGATGAAGATGTCCCCTTTTAATAGCAATTGGTCAACCGTCATGGCTACACAGGCCTGAAGCCTGAAAACCTTTAGCACAGTCTACAGACCATATTTATGAAGGGATTTCAATGTAACTTGATAGGATGAATCATTTTGGAATAATTTCACTGTAACTTGGTAACTTTTGTTGACATACGTTAACTGTGAGGGCCACATACATTAACTGTGAGGTCATATTCATCCATCCCTCCGCCCTTTAGTGCAGTGTACACCTCATATTATTTTTATGAAAAATATAGCGTACAGGGAGAAGAAATTAACATATTCCCAATTATCACAATTCTTGTCTTATTTCATAATCCTTTCATAAACATTGAACACTATCCTTTTTTTCAAACAAAACACACAGACATGTTAAGCTACAGTGTCATTGACACTTTCATTTTCTAGAGTTATGGGCCTTTTTGGACTTTTTTCAACTCAAAATTCTTTAATTTTTATGGTTTCTAGATGATAACTTTAGTAGTGTATATATCTTTTGTATGTTGATGGACCATCAAACCTCATCAACTTTGTCCCCTTTATAGGAAACCACTTCTTGGCAGGGGATACCGATGGCATTGCACCTTGTTTATTTTTCATTTAATTACTGTTATCAGAAACGGTGACCTCAACATGTATAATCACTTTTCGATGAGTGCAGGTAAAAAACTGCGTCTTTCTGAATCGAATGAGAACATGTGCAGTTGCTACCATCAATACAAATTTGTATTTTGCCTAGACGTTTTCACTTGTATTGGTGAAAATAAGTTCTTGTAAGATAAAACATGATACTCAAAAGAATACAAATGTTCCTTCAATAAACTTAGTGATTCATGCAGTGAACCAAAATGTGGAGCCATTGGCAGGTTCTACAAGCAGAAATTTTATGTTTGGTAATCTGAATACTGTGTACTTGATTTCACAGCACAATAATATAACTCTGTACAAATATTTAAACAAAATAAACTCTTTATACTGTGGGGAGACGACATAGTCACTAGGACTGGCTTCCTGCTGTCCCCATTCAAATGCTAAATGTAATCTTCAGGGCAGATGTTGTCTACATTTTGATTCACTGAAATATACCTATGTGACCCAACATCTAGTTAAAATCAACTGTGTGTGTAAAGTTTGTCCTTATTTTGAGCCCTCTTGAGAAGACCCCACAGTCCAATGTGGGAGTACCATGCATTGATAAGAGTACTCTGGGACAACACCATGGTCCACCGTGTTACCTAATGTTGTGGTATCTTAATTTAATATGGTGAGATAACCGAACATTAATTTCTGATCATCAATGATTACTTCGGTCATAACTACAATCAGGACATACAGGTGATATTAGGAGCATATGAATTAAGCATTCTTTACGAAATATGTCCTTGAGGTTGATTTGAGGTTCGATTCGGACAAAATCGTGATTTTTTTCTGGCATCGTGGTGGTCACAATTTTCTCCCCCCCCCCCCCACCCCCCCTCCTATGCGAGATATGCATGTCCCGTGTGAGAAGGCTTTGTGAGATAGATATCTATGCCTCATGACCCACGTGACCGGCTTATTAGCATATTTAGTGATCGCAAGACTATTCAATCATCGCATGTTCTTCTGTAAACAAACAACATGGTGTCATGTTTTGGAAATATTAGCTTACAAACGTTTGTCAAAGAAAAACAGAAATAAAAACACAGACCTCAAAACCAAAGGACACTTGACTCTTTTATATGAATTTTTGGATACTCTATGTATTTGCATGTGTTTTGAATTCTGAGTATGTTTCTTCTCAGAATATTAAATTGCAAGTTTTATTTTTCAGGTCTTGTGAAGCTTGGTGTACATTGCGCAACAGGAAAAAGGGTGGCAATCAAGATAGTCAATAGAGAGAAACTCAGTGAATCAGTTCTTATGAAGGTATGGTGATAAGAATTTGGAAAATCCTTCCCATCATGTTTAAGTAGGGATGAACGTCCTTTGTACTGCATATAGTCTTACACAGTATTGTTTTGACATACTTAATTAGAGTGGAATAATGGAGATATGCCGAGAGAAGGATTAAAGTCACACTTTTCTCTTTGATAAATTGGAAGTTGGTCATACCTGTTGGTACTCTGCAAATTCTGCTCTTTTTCTTTTAGAACATGGAAAACGTCTATACGTAAAAAAAAACAATATCCAGTGAAGTCCATTTGATTGGATATTTTCAAACTGATTAACTCCGGGAAGTGGAGTGATTTTTGTTTAATGTTATCAAGTTCTGCTTTACTTGTAAAATAGGACTTTCTAATCAGTGCCTGGGGTGGATGTCAGAATATTTTAATTTTTTAACTTGCATATCAGTTACTATACATTATGAAAAACTGTATGGCATTTTATGAGAATTGCAGAGCCGTTTTTAAATCTTAAATTTCAAATCAAAGTTGGTATGTAAAGTAAGATTGGTGCTGGTTAAATTTTTTTAGTGAATTGGGTAATACAATGGGAGGTTTTTGCTGGGGGATGCTTTTGGCAAGAGACGTTTTTGTCAGCAAAGTTTTGACCAATGTTGGGAGATGTTTAATCATTGTTGAAACTTAAAGAATGTTTTGACCAATGTTGGGGGACATTTTGGTCCTTTGAACAATGGCAGGAGACTTTTTAATCACTTTTGTTTTGGGGGACATTTTTAGCTTAACTTGACAAAGTCAAGATAAGCTATTGCCATCACGTGTGCGGAAGTCTGTTAGTCTGTGAGTCTGTTCATCTGTTCGTCTGTTCACATTTTCCTTTAGCACAGGGTACACCCCGTAGTTCTTGTCTGATCGTCACGAAATTTCATATTCAGGTTTGGGGTCATGTCTAGATGAGAACGTCCCCTTTTGGTCTTGAGCGGTCAACCGGTATGGCTGCCCGAGCCCAAAACCCAAAAACCATTAGCACAGTCTACAGGTCGTATTTATGAAGGGATTTTATTGTTGTAACTTGGTATGATGCCTCTGTATAATGCCTAGATGAGAACGTCCCCTTTTGGTCATGATCTGCCAACAGTGATTGCTGCCCAAGCCCGAAACCCAAAAACTTTTAGCACAGTCTGCAGGTCATATTTAATATGGAGGGATTTCATTGTAACTTGGTAGTATGACTCCGTATGATGTCTAGATGAGTACTTCCCCATTTGGTCGCGATCTGACAACCATGATGACTGCCCGAGCCCAAAACCCGAAAACCTTTAGCACAGTCTACAGGTCATATTTATGGAGGGATTTCATTGTAACTTGGTAGGTTGACTTCATATAATGTCTAGATTAGAATGTCCCCTTTTGGACGTGATTGGGCAACTGTGACGGCTACAGGGGCCCGAAGCCCAAAAACCTTTAACACAGTCTACTGGTCAAGAAGGGATTTCATTGTAACTTGGTAGGATGACTCCAGATAATGTCTAGATGAGAACGTCCTCTTTTTGATCACGATCATTCAGCCTTGATGGCTGCCTGAGCCCAAAAACCTTTAGCATAGTCTATAGGTCGTATTTATGGAAGGATTTCATTGTAACTTGTTAGGTTGACTCCATATGATGCCTAGATGATGACATCCCCTTTTGGTCGTGATTGGTCAACTGATGGCTACAGGTGCCCAAAGCCCGAAAACCTTGAGCACAGTCTACAGGTCATATTTATGAAGAGATTTCACTGTAACTTCACAGGATCACTCCAAGTGATGCCCAGATGAGAATGTCCCCTTTTGGTTGCGATCATTCAACCATGATGGCTGCCCGAGCCCAAAGCCCGAAAACATTTAGCACAGTCTACAGGTCATATTTATGAAGGGATTTCATTGTAACTTGGTAGGATGACTCCAAATAATAACTAGACGAGTACGTCCCCTTTTGGTCGCGATCCCTTTTTGATCGTGATTGGTCAACTGTGATGGCTATAGGTGCCCGAAGCCCGAAAACCTTGAGCACAGTTTACAGGTCATATTTATAAAGGGATTTCATTGTAACTTCACTCCAGATGATGCCCAGATGAGAATGTCCCCTTTTGGTTGTGGTCATTCAACCATAATGGCTGCCCGAGCCCGAAGCTCAACAAGCTTTAGCACAGTCTTCTGGTCATATTTATGAAGGGATTTCATTGTAACTTGGTAGGTTGACTTCATATAATGTCTAGATGAGAACATCCCCTTTTGGACACGATTGGGCAACTGTGACGGCTACACGTGCCCTAAGCCCGAAAACCTTGAGCACAGTCTACAGGTCATATTTATGAAGGGATTTCATTGTAACTGATGATGACATCCTCTTTTGGTCCTGATTGGTCAACTGTGACAGCTTCAGAGGCCCGAAGCCTGAAAACCTTGAGCACAGTCTACATGTCATAAATATGAAGGGATTTCATTGTAACTTCATAGGATCACTCCAGATTATGCCCAGATGACAACGCCCCATTTTGGTCATGATCATTCAAACATGATGGCTTCCCAATCCCAAAACCCGAAAAACTTTAGTACAGACTGCAGGTCATATTTGTGAAGGGATTTCATTGTAACTTAGTAGAATGACTCAGTATAATGTTGAGATGAGGATGTCCCCTTTTAGTTGCAATCGGTCTACCATCATGGCTATACAGGCCTGAAGCCCGAAAACCTTTAGCACTGTCTACAGGCCATATTTATGAAGGGATTTCAATGTAACTTGATAGGATGACTCGTTTTGGAATAATTTCACTGTAACTTTGTAACTTTTGTTGACATACATTAACTGTGAGGGCCACATACATTAACTGTGAGGTCATATTAACCCACCCCTCAGCTCTTTAGTACAGTGTACACCTCATATTATTTTTATTAAAAACATAGCATACAGTGAACAGAAATTAACATATTCCCAATTATCACAATTCTTGTCTTATTTCATAATCCTTTCATAAACATTGAACATTATCCTTTTCATCAAACATAACACACAGACAAGTTAAGCTGCACTGCTGGAAATGGCCCTGAAAGAGCCCCAGTAGTGTTTCACATAACATGGACCTGAACAGATTGATTTTTCCAGGTGAATGATAATATGTTTGCTCCAAGAAGAGTAGAAGTATGATTTTCCCTGGTTAATCAGGTTCGTTGATTATCCTTACCAGTAACAGCAACACTGATAAACAGTAACTGTCTCTGCCAAGTACCAAATACACAGAAGGATGGTTTTCAAACATGCATGTGTATGAGAAATCTGATACAGAAGGATAAAGCATGCGATGGGTTACCTTTCCTTATTTTTAGCTCAACTTTGGCGAAGTCAAATTTGAGCTTTTGTCATGGCCCGTCGTCCGTCTGTCCGTACTTCAACAATTGGATACGGCTCGGGCTAGAGGCCCTATTTATGAACCGATCTTTCCGAAACGTCTTGGGTTGGGTTTGTTATGACCGTGGGACGAGAACGAGTATTTTTGGGTGCGGTCCGAAATTCAAGATGGCTGCCAGCCGCCATTTTGTACCGACGATGCAGAAATCTGTTTTTTGTACAGAACTTCCATATGAAAGCTCTGATTTGAATAATTTTTAGCTCACCTGAGCAAAGCTCAAGGTGAGCTTTACTAATCGCTTTCCGTCTGTCGTCTGTCGTCCGATGTCCGTCGTCGTCCGGCGTAAACTTTACAAAACCAACTTCTCAGAAGAAACCACTGGCCCAATATTTTTCAAATGTTGGGTAAATGTTTATTACCTAATGTCAATTCAGATTTGTTCAAATGAAGTTTCCCCTCCTCCTGGGTGGGACCACGTCCCCCTAGGGGCACCAAAATCTTTGAAAATCTTCTTCTCATGAACCAGCAGTAGCAGAGACTTGATATATGGTATGCAGCTTCCTTTTGAGGTGTAGAACCAAGTTTGTTCAAGAGAAGTTTGTCTAGCATTATTTGCCTTCGTTATGGGAGGGGCAAAAATTTTGGCCACGCCTAAAATTTCTATTTTCTGAACCGTGAGGTCAATTTGAACCATATTTGATATGAGATGATAATGGGTCATAAGTAGTTGATTGATGCAAAAAAAATATTTCTCATTGCCCCGTGGGAACCTCGGGAGCTAAAAATAGGAAAAACCTTAAAACTGGAATATCTCCAAAACCACACTGCAAAGAGAATTCTTATTTTGTATAAAGCTTTCTTTTATCCAGTAGAATAGAATGGTAAAAAAAAAATCCCTATCGGCAATGGGAAAAACATTAAAAAATCTTCTTCTCCAGATCCAGCAGGCAGAATCTTTTGATATTTGGTATGCAACATTGTGGGGTGGATCTGATTCAAGTTTGTTCAAGTCGGCTCCCTAGATTCATATTTGGGCTCACTATAGAAGCCCAAATTCGAACTTAGTGCATTTCAGGCAAATTTCTTCAAAAATCTTCATCTCCAGATCCAGCAGACAGAATCTTTTGATATTTGGCATGCAACATTGTTGGGTGGATCTGATTCATATTTGTTCAAATTGGCCCCCTGGGTTTATATTTGGGCTCAGTATAGAAGCTTGAATTCGAACTTTGTGCATTTCAGGCAAATTTCTTAAAAAATCTTCTTCTCCAGATCCAGCTGGCAGAATCTTTTGATATTTGGTATGCAACATTGTGGGGTGGATCTGATTCAAGTTTGTTCAAATCGGCCCCCTGGATTCATATTTGGGCTCACTATAGAAGCCCGAATTCGAACTTAATGCATTTCAGATTCAAGTTTGTTAACCCTTTACCCAACGTAACGGCCAAAACCGGCCAGCGCTATTCTCAAAAATCGCCCATTAATTTTCATTATTTTTTCATTTTTTTGTCTCAAAAACATAGGTTATGACCCCTCGTTGGAACGAGCTCGGCGAGCTCGTTCCAACGAGGGGTCATAACCTATGTTTTTGAGACAAAAAATGAAAAAAATTAGTTATTCAAGAATTTTTTTGGCAAGTGTCGTCTGCTTTTCATGTTAGGTAAAGGGTTAAAGCCAAGTCCCTGGGTTCATATATGGGCTCCCTGTGGGAGCCCGAATTATAACTTAGTTCAATATGAGGAATATTCTTTAAAAATCTTCTCTTTTTTTTAGATCCACTGGTCAGAATCTTTGGATATTTGATATAAGCTTTTCTTAGGAGGAGCAGATGCAACTTGTTGAAATCAATTTTCTGGGTTTATATTTAGGCTACCATGTCAGGTGAGCGCCCTCAGGCCCCTTGGGGCCTCTTGTTTGCATGAATGTTTAGTACCATGGGATGCATCACATATAATACGGGTTTTTTTCTCGTACGTAAATTGTGCAAATTAGACTAATTTTGATGTTTTTTGGTGTTACTTTCAGCACTGTAAGTGCAAATGCCAATATGGCTCAGGCTAGAGGCCGTATATATGAACCGATCTTTACGAAACTTCTTGGGTACCTTTGGTATCACCGTGGGACGAGAACAAGTGTTTTTGGGTCCGGTCCAAAATTCAAGATGGCCGATGGCAGCCATTTTGTACAAAATTAGGTGCAATCAGATTTTTGCACAGAACTTCCATATGAAAGCACTGATTTGAATAATTTTTTGTGTGAATGTTTAGTACCATGTGATACATCACATATAATACGGGTTTTTTTCTCATGCAGAAATTATGCAAATTAGATGAACTTTGATTTTTTCAGTGCGTCTTTCACACAGTAAGTGCACATGTCAATATGGCTCAGACTAGAGTCTGTATTTATGAACTGATCTTCACGAAATGTCTTGGGTACCTTTGTTATCACCTTGGGACGAGAACGAGTGTTTCTGGGTGCGGTCTAAAATTCAAGATGGCTGCCAGTGGCCATTTTGTACCGAAATTAGGTCTAATCAGTTTTTTGTACACAACTTCTATACAGCTCAGACTAGAGGCCATATTTATGAACCAGTCTTTACGAAACTTCTTGGGTACCTTTGTTATCACCGTGGGATGAGAGCGAGTGTTTTTGGGTGTGGTCCAAAATTCAAGATGGCCACCAGCAGCCATTTTGTACCAAAATTAGTGCAATCAGTCTTTTGTACAGAACTTCTGTATGAAAGTTCTGATTTGAATAAATTTTTGTATGAATGTTTAGTAACATGGAATACATCACATATTCTAAGGGGTTTTTTTTTGTGCAGAAATTATGCAAATTAGATGAACTTTGATTTATTCAGTGCTACTTACACAATGTAAGCACACATGTCAATACGGCTTAGGCTAGAGGCTGTATTTATGAACCGATCTTCACAAAACTTCTTGGGTACCTTTGTTATCACCTTGGGACGAGAATGAGTGTTTCTGGGTACGGTCCAAAATTCAAGATGGCTGCCAGTGCCCATTTTGTACAGAAATTAGGTCCAATCAGTTTTTTGTCACAAGTTCTTTTCAGCTCGTATTTATGAACTGATCTTCTCAAAACTTCTTGGGTACCTTTGTTTTCACCTTGGAACAGGAACGAGCGTGTTTTGGTGTGCCTTTGTTATCACTGTGCTATGAGAACAAATATTTTGGGGTTCAGTCAGACCCACTCTGGGACTCAGAGATTTCATTTCTAGTTTAGCATCTGACTGTCACCCACCTTTACAATACTTTACCTATACATTTGTTACAGGCAACGGTCAATATTTATGTACAGACCGTTACAATACTTTATATGTACCTTTGTTATCAGGTCATTACCTAGATGTTTGTCATTGCTGTGTCACATACTATACATGTACGTGCCTTTGTCTTGACAAGTTGAGCTACAGTGTCATTGACACTTTCATTATTTTTTTAAACTGTATATCCGATTATCATCAAACCTGATTGGATGATGTCCTTCTGGAAGGGGAAGAACCCTGTTGAATTTGGGGTATGTAGGTCAAAGGTCAAGGTCATGGCCTCTATAAATGGACTTTAATTTGGGACTTGAAATGGTTTCTGCGTCCTGATGTCAAATTATTAGAATTTAAACCTGCAAACTTTTTCTGGTAATGCAACTAGGAGTTTAGCTGATTCATTCTATTTTCACAGAGCTCATTGAGGTCTGGCAAATAAGATCAAATTGTTTAAATAACGAGCTGCATTATGCCAAAAAGTTACTGCTTTGTATTTTGATATCAGTGTGCGGAGGGTTAACCTCTTGCAATGATGAAGGGCTTTGGGGACATTTGCCAGATAAAATTAAAAACAGAAACTTGCTGGGATTATTTTGGTAGTGACTTATGTTAAGGAGTTTCATTATTCTTGTTATAGAATAGAAAACCTAGAAGTGGTTCTCCAAACTGAAACTTGGTTAGAAAGTTTTCTCGTAATGACTATACAGATAAGTCTATTATATATAAATGATTTATTATTAAAACTGTACATTGAATGATAGAAGATAAGATAAGATAAATAAATATACACCTTTATTGGGCAGTATGCCCAACACAGTTAACTCCTAACCTGCTAAGTAATTTTATAGATATTTTACATCAATTTCATGAGTTTTCCCACAATTCAGTCATGGCTGCCGTAAATTTAACTAAAACTGCCTTGATAAAAACAATGATTTGAAAAATTTGGTTTAAAAGTGGCCAAATTATGCTTATGTTACTGGCAAGAGTTGTCTTGTCCTGGGCCGGAATATCAGCCAGCAGTGTGCAAGTAGTTAGTACTATGTAAATGCAATTTCATGTATGTACATTTGATTTCAATATGAATATGAACATGTACATAATATATACACAGTTAATAAGTATTCGAATGAAAGAAAAACAATGAAAGTGTGTTTAAACTATTTATCAGAACGTAAGAAAGAACACACCTGAAAATGTGTTTTTTCTCACAAGGATAAAGTTTTTCAAAACTTTCAAACATGCACGTGTATGAGAAATCTGATATTTTGTTTGTAAATGCAGTTTGTTAAACATATCGCATTAAATTCAATTTACCATCTTGTAAACATCCTCTTTTTATTGGTGTTGTCAAGTAAACTGATACATCCTCTGACACACTGCATGGATAGTGGATGGATTTTGAACCACCCACTGAGTGGGATTTCCACCCAGGTAATGACTCGAGTTAATTGAGCAGTGCGAAAAAAAAACTTACTTTTTAGAGGCATCTGAACAAAATCTGAAGGTATTTAAGTTAAAATATGCCTACAGAGTGTCTTGCACTTTTCCATAGAACCTAAGCACACTATATGAGTTGTAACTTCACTGTATGTTTTTTTTTATCACAGTCAACCAATACTGTCCCCTCCACTCACCCAGTCCACCCAACATGAACTACAGTGGAACCCTGTTAATTGAATAGCCACCTTGCCAATGAAAATTATTCAGTTAACAGGAGTATTCAATTACCAAGGATTGTGTCACTTTCCTGTATTCTAGAGATCAACTTAGGATTTATTCTATTATATCTTATTTGACAGAGCTCCAGGAGCTCTGTCAAACAAGATATAATAGATTAAATGCTTACATTGGATGTACTGAGGCCAAATAGGTCTATAAATAATGGAAAACTGGGGAGACTCAGGGTAATTTCTTGACAGGTTCCAAGATTTTTTATTCAATTAACAGGAGTTTACTCTATATCCTATATTCAATTAACATGTCAAATTTATACTGGAGGTATGGTAACTGGTTTTGTGTTTGGAAATTATATTCAAATAACAGGGTTATTCAGTTAAGAGATATCCAATTAAGTGGCCTCCACTGTATAGGCAAATTATAGTAATTATGATCCATACATGTACAATAGAGCACTGCAGTTTGTAGACCAAGAATGTAAATTGTTAGTTCTACATGTAGCCAGTGAAACATTTAGCTTGGCGTTGCCCCCAGGAAATGAAGCAGTGCTTGTTTACCGTGGTAAATGAGTTCTGTTTTACTGATAAAATAGGACCCTGTGATCGATGCTTGAGGTGGAAGTCCTCTAAAATGGGCAACATGGGTATAATACAACAAATGGCTGGACTTGGTCAAAAGACCAATAAATAAAAAAATAAGTAATTAATAAAAAAATAAATGAATAAATAAATAGTAATGGGGGAGGGGAAGGTATAGAGATAATTTTCCAGTCGGGACATTTTTGTCAAGATTGGAGTCTAAGATATCAATGCACTATTGCTGGTAATCATGTACTTACTTAATAAAGACTATAGGTTTGATACTTGAACTTGTGTCACACACACAGTCTGTCAAACAAATGGAGGATGTAGTAGCCTACCCGATTCAGGCTTCTGGGGACACGGTATGATCAATTTGGAGTACCGGTGCAGTATGTGTTAATTAAACAAGAAGTTGCAACACGACTACTGCATGTGTATTTTATGTATTCACTAGTACACTTTCCAAGAAGTTGTGATTTTTGTTGTTTTTTTTTTAACTATAATTCCAACTGACTAATATTCCAACTACATTATCAGTGTAATTGACAATGTGGTTGGAATAGAAGTCCCTCGGGACAAGAGCTATCACAGTCAGGACAAATCAGGTTTACAGTCCCCCCCCCCCCCCCCCCCCCCCCCCATTTATATGAGAATTATAAGCCATAATATACCCAAACCCTCAAATTGGGGTTCAGGCCCCTAAAACCCTAATTTGGGCACCTTTTTTTAATTTTCTGACTGCACCATCAGATTCCTCATCGAAAATTACAGTAGAAACCATTTTCAAAATAAAGTAAACACCATTTCCCTAATGTGCGCAATTCTGAGACTTACTATGGGGTAATATTTGATTCACATCATTTGATGGAAGGAAGTATTGTATTGATGCAATTTGCAAGTGCTGTTTTATGCACATTAGAAATCTTGGTCATCTTCAATGTTTTTTGACTCAGAAATCTTTGGAAAGGCTTGTTGACAGCTTTATTTCTGCACATTTGGATTTCTCTAATTCAATGCTTGTAGGTCTACCATAATTTTCTTACCGCAAAGCTGCAAAAAATACAAAAAAATGCCACTTGTATTATTATGGGATCCAGACGCTATGATCACATAACCCCTTTGCTCCATAAGTTACATTGGCTCCCTGTTCAACAATGTATCACTTTCAAAGTTTTGGTGTTGGTCTTTAAGTGCATCAATGGATCGGCTCCAGAATATCTTCAGGAACTTTTGACTGTTCAATCATCAAAACGGAATCTCCGCTCATCCAAACAGCTCAGGTTTCTTGTTTTTTTCTCCCGTTTCACCTTGGTGAATACCAGGTCCTTTTCCTTTGTAGGACCACGACTCTGGAACTCATTGCCAATGCATATCCAGGCTTCCATAAGCTTAGAAAACTTCAAGACAAAACTCAAGTCCCATCTCTTTTGAGAGGCCTTCGAGGTTTCAGCTATCCAATTTGATCATATTTTGTTACATGAGTGCTTTTAGAAGGGAGCTCAAATGTGTTTTTATTTTCCATGTGAAGTATTTTAGAGCACAACCTTGTGATTTTATGCTACATAAAAACTATGTATTATTATTATTATTACTCCAGCTTCCTCCATCCATAAATATGTCATAGTCATGATTAGCCATTGTGCAGAAATATGTGACCTTAAACACCAATAAATAAATAAATAAATAAATAAATAGTGAACTCATGCTGTTATCTGTATAAACAACATTGTTTGTTTGTTTATGTTTATTTTGGTTTAATGGCTCTTTCAACAGCCAGGGTCACATCATGTCAGACAGGTTTTTGGGTAGAGGAAGTGGGAGTACCAGTCGAGCAACTGTCAGTCTCTCCATCTCTACACAAGCAGAGTTAATAGCACTTGAAGGAAAGTGCATCATTGATGTGCAGTATGTCTTAGTACACAGTGCCACTATAAGCCCTTACAGGCATTCTAGATTGGTTGCCTTGCCAAAAGTACAGTGAAATTACTGCTGGTCAAGATCAAGCCATCGATCTTTCAGTTTAAATTCCAATGCTCTAACCACTGAGCCATAAACAGTATTAAAACATATTACATAGTCCATCACAGTATGTGATCATAAAACTGGTCTTTTTTTCACAATAAGATTGAAATTCAATCATAACACTCTTCCACCAATGGATAGAGATAAATTTTATAAATAAAATAATGCCAAATGTAGACTGCATAAGGAAACCAAATGGAAAGAGCATCTCAGATTCAATGTATTTAGCTTAACTTAACAAAGTCAGAATAAGCTATTGCAATCACCCATGAGGAAGTCTGTTTACATATATTCTTTGGCACAGGCTACACCGCGTGGTTCTTGTTCGATCATCACAAAATTTCATATGCTGGTTCGAGATCATGTCTAGATGAGATGTCCCCTTTTGGTTGCAATCGGTCAACCGTGATGGCTGCGAGAGCCGGAAACCCGAAAACCTTTAGCACAATATACAGGTCGTATTCATGAAGGGATTTCATAGTAACTTGGTAGGATGACTTCATATAATGTCTGGATGAGAAACGTCCCATTTTGGTTGCGATCAGTCAACTGTGATGGCTGGGAGAGCCTGAAACCCCAAAACCTTGAGCACACTCTACAGGTCGTATTTATGAAGGGATTTCATTGTAACATGATAGGATGACTCTGTATAATGTCTAGATGAGAATGTCCCCTTTTGGTCACGATCGGTCAACCGTGATGGCTGCGAGAGCCCGAAACCCAAAAACCTTTAGCACAGTCTACAGGTCGAATTAATGAAGGGATTTCATTGTAATTGGTAGGATGACTCAGTATAATGTCTAGATGGGAAATTTCCCTTTTGGTCACAATCTGTCAAACGTGATGGCTATGCAGGCCCGAAGCCCGGAAACCTTTAGCACAGTCTACAAGTCGTATTTATAAAGGGATTTTATTGTAACTTGGTAGGATGACTGTACAATGCCTAGATGAGAATGTCCTATTTTGGCCGTGAATGGTGACCCATGACAGCAGCACAGGGACGTGACCTAGATTTGTTTAGCACAGTCTACAGTTCATATTTATGAAGCAATTTCATTGTAACTTGGAAGGATAACTTGGTATGATGTCTAGATGAGACTGTCCTATTTTGATCACTATCGGTCTGCTGTTACCGCCGCCTGGTCACTTGACCTAGATTTCTTTAGCACTGCTTACAGATTGTTTTTTATGAAGGGATTTTATTGTAACTTGGTAGGATAACCTGGTATGATTTCTAGTTGAGACTCTCATATTTTGGTCATGCTTGATCAACCGTGACCGCCTAACCGTCGTGTGACCTAGATTCCTTCAGTGAAGTCTACGAGTTATATTTATGAAGGGATTTCATTGTAACTTGGTAGGATGGCTCGTTTTGGAATGATTTTACTGTAACTTGGTAACTTTGGATGACATACGTTAACTGTTACAGCCACCCAGGTCTTAATTCTTTAGTACAGTCTACACTCAAATTATTCTTGTCGAAAACATAGCATACTGGGAACAGAAAATAACATATCAAAATGCTTGTCTTATTTCATAATCCTTTCATAAACATTGAACATTATCCTTTTCATGAAACACTACACACAGTCAAGTTAAGCTACAGTGTGATTGACACTTTCATTGTATTTCTTTTTCACCAGGCAAGAATCTAATGGGGCAGGTAGTTACAGTACAGTTGCCTTGGACTGGTTGTAATCAATGCATGGGCAGGGCATGCTTTTACCAGGCAATAAAAATCATCATCAGCAACATTTTAATTAATGAAGCACCGGGTTGTACTTTATTGCTTCACTAGTTTTTTTGATTATTCATATACTAGTAATTAGTGTTGCAATCTAATATTATTGCATCCGTGGAAATACTGACCATCCCATGGAAAGTGACCAACCAGTCCAACCGGTTGTACTGTAAGTGGAAAGAGAATTTCGACCAGATCAAAACTCAATTCTCTGTCCACTTTTGTGATCACAATATTGTATTTTGTTTGACAGCTCTTATTGCTTGTGCTTGATGAGCGCAACATATGCATGTCAGCCATTTTAATTAAAAATTGAAATGAAAAATTCATTGTGTTCTTGATAAATGTATTAGAGATGGGTGGTTAACCGAAAATTTGGTTCGGTTTCGGTTTTGTTATCAAAACTGAAACCAAAACAATTACAGAAAACCCATCGTTGCGGTTTTCAACTACAATGTTGAAAAACTCCAATCAGGTCTTCACTTCGCAGAATAAAGAGAGCAACAACCTAAAGTTAACCTTGTTTTCAAACTTCAGAGTCGAGATACCCCTTTTCCAGAACAGCTGCACTAATTGGTACTGCTATTGGGTTCGAGTGTTGCATTTAACGCAAAAATAGGTGACAAAATTACTTCTTATGCATCGTGGTTTAAACATGATTTAAACATTCATCTTTTTATCAAAAAGCAGTTTCCTTTGCAGAACTGGAAGTTGTCGCTTATTCCACATTTATAATGACAAATATATTTATTTCTACATGTAATTTTGAAAGCTTGAACTCCAAAGCCAGCGTCAAATCACAGTTGAAGTTGGATGGAAATTTAGGGTTACAATGACCTTTTTGAACGACTTTTACTCGATAAAATTTTTATGGTCAGCATAATTTTTAAAGTGTGTCGGGTTACCCTAAACACAGGTATTTGAGGAGGTGGTGTGGGGTGGGGGGGGGGGGGGCATGGGAGGGGCTAACTTTACAACAGACTCCAGGTAAAAATCATTTTTCTCAAACTTAAAACTTTTGAGATGATTTATGCAAATACATTCTACTCAGGAAATCAGAGTATAGGCTATTACACAGGTGCATTGTCCTGGAAAGGGAGTCCCTGTGACAGTGACTGGCGCCAAATACATCTTCTTATATGCAAATGCAATGTGTCGTTATGTTTGTACAATGAAAACTGAAACCGAAAACCTGACTCTTTGAATAAACTGAAACCAAAACCAGAACCAACATGAAATTTGAAAACCGCCCATCTCTAAAATGTATGTAATTTCTCCATTTGCATGGTAAATATCACCTACATATAATATGATTGCAAACATGCCAATAAGTTTATTAAACTAGCTATAATAAATTTCTAGTTTTAAAATGCCCTTAAATTTTTTCCTCCTCATTTTCAGGGCTTAACTCTTTGCATGCTGCTGAGGGATTTTCCTGCCCATGATAGAATTTATCTTGCCACTGAAATAAGTATAATTTGGGTACATTTAATCACATTCTTCCCCTGTAAATTGAATGGATTTTTTCTCCAACATTTTTTTTTAGCTCACCTGAGCGAAGCTCAGTGGGAGCTTTACTGATCGTGATCCGTCCGGCGTCCGGCGTCCATCGTCCGGCGTTAACTTTACATTATCGACTTCTCATCCTAAACCACTAGCCCAATTTTATTCAAATGTTGGCTAAATGTTTATTACCTAATGCCAATTCAGATTTTTTTCAAATGAAGTTGCTCCTCCTCCTGGGTGGTGCCACACCCCCAAGGGGCACCAAAATCTTTGTAAATCTTCTTCTCATGAACCAGCAGTAGCAGAGACTTGGTATATAGTATGCACCTTCCTTTTGAGGTGTAGACTCAGATTTGTTCAAGAGACGTTTGAGGGATAATATTTGGCGTTGTTATGGGAGGGGCAAAAATTTTGGCCCCGCCCCGAATTTCTATATTTTTATACTGTACCAATGACCCAGACTTAGCTGGTGCTAACTCTAACAAAACCAGGGCCAAACACAAATTTTGCCCCCCAATCCCCAAAATTTGCATCCAAAACAAAAAGAAATCATGTCCTAAAGGACCTCCATACTATGCCTCTACTGCGCATGCGCAGTGACGCAGACGCCCGAAATTGGCGCCAATTATCATTCTCTGTTTGGCCCTTCATCAGTCAACATCTCACTGATCTTTGTGCTTGTAAATCTCAGTTTAAAGGATGCCAGACACGTAATTTTTGGAGAAAATGTGATTCTAAGGAGGATAGAAGGAGGAGAGGAAAAAGAAGTGACAAAAAATAATCAGGGCTGTACTTAAAATTTTTTGATGAAATTATGTTAAGTTGCCTATTTTCGAGGCATGGGCCTCTTGTTGTCATTCTTGCTAATTGTTGCACTGCTTATTCAGTGTTTCCTCTTCCCTAACCTTCTAAAGTCCCCCCTTGCAATTCTCCCATGCTTTTGGCATATTTTTGAGAAATTTCATTTCTAAAATTTCCTGGGAGAGTTGCTTGGTTACAGAATGTTTTCTGTTATTTTCCCCATAGTTACGTTTTCACCCATGGGTGTATAACGTTTGTGTTCTGCATCTTCCATCTGATGTTCTACAGATTCTCCCCTGGGAGTCTCTGTTTTGCATCAGATAGAGTGTAATTGATGACTGATTCCGGGCCAGTTTTTTCAGTGCCTGGAGTCATGTTTTCTGGTGTTTTTACACTGTTTGTTTTCATTGGCAACAGCCTTTTTTGAGGGGGGCTGTTTGCCTTTGCTGTAGTTTATCTCACTATAAGATACATTTATATTATCCGAAAGTGTCTCATTAATTATTTAATATAAATTTAAAATTTTTGACCACACTTTGCCATCGGATCCATCGGGGCTCAACGTTACTTTTCAGCAACTTGGGCTTCGTTGAAAAAATATTTTTTCAAAATTATTTTGTTTTGCAATTGTTTTTTCATTTATTAATGGATCATGTTATTATGTATCTTTGTGTCAGGGGTTTTTGCGAGTAACTAGGACTTATTGTTGTTCTTTCACAATGAAGGGACATTGTTCAAATTGCAATAGGAAGAAATCTTCCTCTGACTTTCATGATCATTGTATTAATTGTAGTCAGTGTTCTCGCATTAATCCCTGTCCTATATGTGAATATTGGGATGAGAAACATTGGAAACGTGTGTCACGATATGTTGTTTCTGGAGAAAGAGTGATTCCGGCTCTTTCTCTGCAAGGTCACTCTACTCTCTCAGTTTCTATTTCAGAGGAACCAGAACAGGGTGATGTTTCCATGTTATCTTCTTCAAGTGTGCGTCCGTCGTCACAAATGAATTCAGAGCCAGCGGCAAAAGTGCTCATGGAGATTAGACAAATGTCGTCCGCTAGCTCGCCCGGTGTAGCGTCCATTCACCGAATGGTTCGGCAGCCGGGTTCGTCCGATGCGGTCCAAGAGGAAATTTTGGGTGATGCGAGCACTATAAACATAATAGATGCACACCCAGTGACGGCGGATAGTAAGCGAGAACGGAGGAAGCCTTTGAGTCCGGTTCCTAGCTCGTCCAGGTCCAGCCGGGCCGCGAGCGAGAGAGGCCCCTCTCTCGTACAACAACATCTGGGACCAGATGTTGTGGTACAAAATGTGTCTTTAGCGGAGCATACGTCCGTCGCTCGGGACGCTCCGTTGTATAAGCAGTCCGCAGAGACTGTTAAGGCTTCCTCTTCTCGTCAGCGCACACGACCGCACCTTGGCTGCGTGACCGCCGATATATTACCAGCTTCACCGATGAAGGATTCTTCGGCGACCAGGTCACACCATCCGGCAGCCAGGGATTCGAGACCGATGGACTCTGGACGTTCGCACAGGAAAAGTATGCGGGAGCCATCTGATGCGGAGCTGCCCTCGGCGAAGCAGCGAAAGACTGCGCCTCCGCAGGTCTCAACGCCGGACATTCTTGTGCAGATAGCACAGCTTATCGCAGCATCCCAGCAGCCGACAGAAACGGTGTCGGATCGTGAATTATCCGACGGCGCTGGGTCGGTACGCCCCGCCGAAGCATCGGGGGCGGACGACTGGGAACATCATGAGGTCCGACCGGATGGTGAAAGGGATACGGATGACTTGGAGCTATCCCTTTCGGAACAACATAAAGCTGCCGTCGACTTCATCCGGCACTTTTTCCCTCAAGTTGTTCCGTCGGGCCAGACTGCTGCGCTTCCGGACAAGAGAATTATAGCGTCATTGGACTCTGAATTTTTTGAGCGGTTCAGGGACATCGCTCCCGAGTTTCCGTCGCAGTCCAATAATGTTGCAAGAACATTTGAATTATTGAACGACGCTATATTTAAACTTGCTTCCAGGACGGGGAAAGCAGGTTTCTTGTCCGCTAATACTCTCAACCTGCCTTTCATTAATGCAAGGAATAAATTCGATACGGCAGGACAGGGTATGCCGAGAGTTCCTCTGCGTATGGACGACGAGGCGGAAGACTTAGAGCTATCATTACCGTCGTCAGCTTCTATTCCAACCGCTGTGTTGGAAACAGCTATTGCGTCTAACAGAGCCAATTTAGATGCCTTATCTTACGCAGATCACCTTACTAAGGCATTATCACTGCGCCTTCAGGGGAAAGAGTTTCAGGATATACAATCCTCTTTAAGACTTCTTTCAAGGGCAGTAGCTTATTCCACGTGTAACTCCGCCCTTTCAGTGGCAAATCTGGAGTTGGTTAGACGTGACGCAGCCCTAGCTACATCCACACTAGTGGATTCTAAGGTGAAGAACTCTCTTAGAGTCGCTTCGGTCTCAGGAGAACTTCTCTTTGACGGCAAGCTTTCCGCTATTTATGATAAAATTAAAAAGAAAGCTATGATTCTCTGTTGTTCAGATCTGCTCCTAAGAAGTCGGATACAGCAGACACGAATAAGACAGGCACTTCTGGGTCTAATGCGTCCAAGAGAGGTTCCTATAGAGGTTCCGGTGCGTCCTCTTGGTCTTATTCGAGAGACCGTCAGGATAGCGACTCTCGTTCGGGACGTCCTTCAGGCCGGGACAATCGGTCGGACGCCCCGAGGTCGACGAGGCGAGGTGCGGGTCGTGGAAGACATTTCTCCTACCGCAGGCCTCGCAGGTCCAGGAGGTGATGGCTTAAACCTCTATCGCGTTCCGGTTGGCGGAAGGTTGTCGAGCTTTTCACAAGAATGGGCGTCGATTACGGACGACCCTTGGGTGAGAGGAGTGACTTTGGAAGGTCTAAAGATATCCTTCAAACGAAAGCCTCCATTAACTCGAAGTCCAAAGTGGACTCATCTTCCGTCAAATCCACAGAAAAGAGACGCTCTGTTATCAGAGGTGCAGTCTCTTTTAATGAAGAACGCGGTAGAGGTCGTAGAAAACCAGGAATCTCCGGGATTCTACAGCCATCTGTTTCTGGTTCCGAAACCAGATGGCTCGTTCCGTCCAGTCATAGATTTGAGCTGGATAAACAAGCTGATCGTTGCTCCGAAGTTTTATATGGAGACGATTCGATCGGTCAGAGCGAGTATTCGGGTGAACGATTATGCAACGAGCATAGATCTCAAAGATGCGTACTTTCACGTCATGGTACATCCGACATTCCGAAAGTATCTACGCTTCGCAGTCCTAGGAGTGGTGTATCAATTCCGGGCGATGTGCTTCGGATTGAATCTAGCACCCTGGGCTTTCACTCGGGTAATGAACTCGGTAATGATCTACTTCCGAGCTCATTCGTCTGCGGTAACGTCGGCCTACCTGGACGACATTCTTCAGAGGTACGGCAACGAGTTAACGCTTCAGAACGATGTTCAGAATCTTCTTCTATTGCTCCGACGTCTCGGTTTTATAGTAAACGAGGAGAAGTCGGATCTGGTGCCGTCCAAGTCATTCACTCATCTGGGAATGAGCTTCGAGACGCACAACAATCTCGTTCGTCTGCCGTTAACCAGAGCGAAATTAGTCAGTTGTTACGCTCGCTATTGTCTGCACGCAGACAAAGTCACGGCGAGAGAATTTATGAGACTGATAGGTCTGTGCGGAGCTGCCGCGGATCTCATTCCGATGAGGCGGTTACGCACACGTCCTCTTCAAATTTTCCTGACTCAGAATTGGAGTGTGAAAATTCATTCGCTCGATGTAGACGTTCTCTTGTCAGATCAAGTGAAACAAGAGATACAGACTTGGGCAAACATTCAGTGGTTAACTCAAGGAGTTCCGCTGCAGTTGCCGGATCCGAGTTTTACCGTTATGACGGATGCCAGTCAAACAGGTTGGGGTGCATCATTAATCCCAACGGATTCGAGATGCCAGGGTCTTTGGGATCCGCAATTCCTGTGCAAGCACATAAACATCAAGGAAATGATGTCAATTTGGCTTGCGTTACGTCACTGGATGGACATTATTCACGATGCTCATGTCCAAATCCTATCCGACAATACGGAATCAGGGAGGCACTCATTCAGTTCCGTTGTTCAATCTAACGGAAAGAATCCTTCTGTTTGCGTTAGAACATCACGTTCTTCTTTCGGTCCGTCACATACCGGGTCGTCTGAATGTGCTAGCAGACTCCCTTTCACGAAAGGGTCGCTTGTTGCCGTTGGAGTGGACTCTCAACAAACAAGTATTCAATCAGATTTGCTACCAATGGGAACGGCCAATGATAGACTTATTTGCGACACATCTCAACAATCAGTTGCAGACGTATGTGTCTCCGTGTCCGGATCCAAGAGCTTTTGCAGTAGACGCTCTGTCGATCCCTTGGGACGGAATGATAGGATATGCGTATCCTCCAGCGCCGTTAATTCAACAAGTATTGCTAAAGATAAAACAATCTCAATGCAAGATTCTGTTGGTAGCATCTCTGTCGCCACAGAGACCGTGGATAAATCTACTCAGGTGTCTGTTGTGGGACCTACCGCGGAAGCTTCCTCCACGGGAGGATCTTCTTTCGCAGGGGAAATCGCGCCAACTCCATCACAACCCGCAAGGTCTCAACCTTCACGTTTTTCCGTTGTGCGGTCCTTCTTGCATGGCAAGCACTTTACAGGACGAGCAGTGGACGCAATTTCTAACTGTAGGAGGACCTCCTCTTCGCTAAACTATGCGGCTAAGTGGAAGGTTTTTCGTCGTTGGTGTAGGGATCATTCTGTAGATATATTCGATCCCTCTATACCAGACATTGCAAACTTTCTAGTATACTTGTTTGACGAAATCAAACTGCAGCCTGTTACTATAAAGGGTTATAGATCTATGTTATCGGATACCTATGCACATCATGATAGTTTACAAATTGGATCTAATGTCTCTTTATCGAAGTTGGTTAGAAACTTTTCGATAAATAGACCCAGAACTCTTAGATTAATTCCTAAGTGGAATTTAGCTTGGGTTCTCCTTAAATTGAAGGAAAAGCCATTTGAACCTCTTGGGACAGTAGATTTCAAATTCTTATCTTATAAGACAGCTTTTCTCTTAGCTTTCTCTTCTGCCAGAAGAGTCAGTGAGCTTCATGCACTATCGGTGGATGATTCTCATTATCGTAGTGTTGGGAACACTATCACCTTCACTACTAATGTGGGTTTTTTAGCTAAGAATCAGGCTCCTAATAAATATCCGGAACCTATTGTTATTAAGGCTCTTCCGTCTTCAGACGGGCGTAGGCCTTTACTCTGTCCTGTTAGAGCACTACGTATCTATAAACAGAGATCTCAGTTTATCAGAAAGGGACGGAAACGTTTCTTTCTGTCTTTGATGCCTAATAGAAAGGACATTTCAGTCCATTCTATTGCTAGATGGATTCAGTTAACTATCCGTACTGCTTATGAAGATTTATCTTCTTCTCAGCAGTCTGTGCTTAAGATTTCTGCTCATGAAGTAAGAGCTCTTTCTACTTCCTGGGCTTATGCTAATAGTGTTGCTATTACAGATTTAATGAAGGCTGCTTATTGGTCTCAGCCATCCACATTTACGAATTTTTATCTCAGAAATATTGAGTCCATTTCTGGAGACCTGCATTGTTTAGGTCCGTTATCTGTTGCTCAGAATGTCGTCCACTAAACAGTTGCAACTATAGTTATGCAGGCTTTCTGTTCCGGCAGTGACTCCGTCCGGCTGCCCTCTTCGCTCTGGGCTATTTGACCCAGGGCAAGGGGAAGGGGGGGGGGGGGGGGGCGGGTGTTCCCTTAGGTCACCTGCTTTATAGTGAAAAGCAAGGGAATGCCTCCTCCAAGTCAGTATTTCTGAGTCGCTTCCGGGATGGTTTTAAAGTGTAATATTAATGTTTAAATTCATTCATGTCTTATTTTTAAAGTGTAGCTCGGTGTGAAGCATTTGTATATGTCAAGTGTCAAACGGGCTTTAATATACAATACTCGGACACTTTTAAATGACTATAAAGAGTCTCAATTCTCTGGACTACTTTATTTATTGGCTTGCTTTAAAAATAATTAGTATAAGGGTTATACTGGATGTTAATAGAGAACATGAATGTTATTCTGCTCAATTATTAAGGGTAGTGTATCTTTCTAATTTAATATTAAATAAGAAAGATACATGTAAAGCCTAATACTCCTTTTCTCCTTAAGGGGTTACCTCTTTACTATATAGTTGAGCTTATTGGATTTTCCTCTATGTCCTAGGCCCTCCAGCCTGTTTACTATTCAGCTAAGTCTGGGTCATTGGTACAGTATAAAAATGTTAAAAAATTTATAGTAATTTATATATTTTTTATACTTACCAATGACCCAGACGGGGATGGCCCGCCCTGGAGTTGGGAACTCTTGCCTCCCCGCTGAGTACATAGCGCTGACCAGGCACTGCCAGTAAGAATGATAATTGGCGCCAATTTCGGGACGTCTGCGTCACTGCGCATGCGCAGTAGAAGCGTAGTATGGAGGTCCTTTAGGACATGATTTCTTTTTGTTTTGGATGCAAATTTTGGGGATTGGGGGGCAAAATTTGTGTTTGGCCCTGGTTTTGTTAGAGTTAGCACCAGCTAAGTCTGGGTCATTGGTAAGTATAAAAAATATATAAATTACTATAAATTTTTTAACTTTCTGAACCGAGAAGCCGATTTCAACCAAATTTTATGTGAGGGCTTATTGGATCATGAGTACTTGATTTATGCAAAAAAAAAATTTCCCGCAGCCCCGTGGGAACCGCAGGAGCTAAAAATAGAAAAAATTTAAAACGCCCATATCTCCAAAACTGCGCGGCACCGAGAATTTTTAATTGGTGTGCAGCTTCCTTAGGACCAACAGAAAGTATTGGTAAAAAAAAATTGCCATCGGTTTTATCATAGGGCACAGTTTCGGAACACTGTAGGCAATGGGAAAAACATTAAAAAATCTTCTTCTCCAGATCCAGCAGGCAGAATCTTTTGATATTTGGTATGCAACATTGTGGGGTGGATCTGATTCAAGTTTGTTCAAGTCGGCTCCCTAGATTCATATTTGGGCTCACTATAGAAGCCCGAATTCGAACTTAGTGCATTTCAGACAAATTTCTTCAAAAATCTTCATCTCCAGATCCAGCAGGCAGAATCTTTTGATATTTGGCAAGCAACATTGTGGGGTGGATCTGATTCATATTTGTTCAAATTGGCCCCCTGGGTTTATATTTGGGCTCAGTATAGAAGCTCGAATTCGAACTTAGTGCATTTCAGGCAAATTTCTTAAAAAATCTTCTTCTCCAGATCCAGAAGGCAGAATCTTTTGATATTTGGTATGCAACATTGTGGGGTGGATCTGATTCAAGTTTGTTCAAATCGGCTCCCTGGGTTTATATTTGGGCTCAGTATAGGAGCCCAAATTTGAACTTACTGCATTTCAGGCAAATTTCTTTGAAAATCTTCTTCTCCAGATCCAGCTGGCAGAATCTTTTGATATTGGGTATGCAACATTGTGGGGTGGATCTGATTCAAGTTTGTTCAAATCGGCCCCTTGGGTTTATATTTGGGCTCAGTATAGGAGCCCAAATTTGAACTTAGTGCATTTCAGGCAAATTTCTTTGAAAATCTTCTTCTCAAGATCCAGCAGGCAGAATCTTTTGATATTGGGTATGCAACATTGTGGGGTGGATCTGATTCTATTTTGTTCAAATCGGCTCCCTAGATTCATATTTGGACTCACTATAGAAGCTCGAATTCGAACTTAGTGCATTTCAGGCAAATTTCTTCAAAAATCTTCTTCTCCAGATCCTGCAGGCAGAATCTTTTGATATTTGGTATGCAACATTGTGGGGTGGATCTGATTCCAGTTTTTTTCAAATCGGCCACCTGGATTTAGGCCACCTGGATTTATATTTGGGCTCACTATAGAAGCCCAAATTCAAACTTAGTGCATTTCAGGCAAATTTCTTCAAAAATCTTCTCCAGATCCAGCAGGCAGCATCTTATGATATTTGGTATGCCACATTGTGGGGTGGATCTGATTCAAGTTTGTTCAAATCGACCCCCTGGGTTTATATTTGGGCTCAGTATAGAAGCCTAAATTTGAACTTAGTGCATTTCAGGCAAATTTCTTTGAAAATCTTCTTCTCAAGATCCAGCAGGCAGAATCTTGTGATATTTGGTATGCAGCATCCTTAGGGGGGTGAGATTCAAGTTTGTTCAAGCCATATCCCTAGGTCCATATTTGGGCTCACTGTGGGAGCTTGAATTGTAACTTTGTTCAAAATGAGGAATTTTCTTAAAAAATCTTCTTCAGATCCAGCAGTCAGAATGGTTTGATATGTGGTGAGTAGCATCCTTGAAGCCAAGTCCATGGATCCATATTTAGGCTCCCTGTGGGAGCCCAAATTATAACTTAGTAAATATGAGGAATTTTTCTTTAAAAATCTTCTTCTTCAGATTCAGCAGTTGGAATGTTTTGATATTTGGCATGGAGCAACCTTAGGGGGCTGAGATTCAAGTTTGTTCAAGCCAAGTCCCTTGGTTCATATTTGGGCTCACTATGGGAGCCTGAATGACAACTTAGTTCAAAATGAGGAATTTTCTTTAAAAATCTTCAGATGCAGCAGATGAATGCTTTTGATATTTTTTATGCAGCATCCTTAGGGTGGTAAGATTCAAGTTTGTTCAAGCCATGTCCCTAGGTCCATATTTGGACTGATTGTGGGAGCTCGAATTGTAACTTGGTTCAAAATGAGGAATTTTCTTTAAAAATCTTCTTCTTCAGATCCAGCAGTCGGAATGTTTTGATATTTGGTGTGCAGACTCCTTAGGGGTGTGAGTTTCAGGTTTGTTAAAGCCAAGTCCCTGGGATCATATATGGGCTCCCTGTGGGAGCCCGAATTATGACTTAGTTCAATATGAGGAATATTCTTTAAAAATCTTTTTTTAGATCCACTGGTCAGATTATTTGGATATTTGGTTTCAGCTTTTCTTAGGAGGAGCAGATGCAACTTGTGGAAATCAATTCTCTGGGTTGATATTTAGGCTACCATGTCAGGTGAGCGCCCTCAGGCCCCCTGGGGCCTCTTGTTTGTTATGTTAAGATGAATATTTCATCAGATCTGGTCATGGCTGCTATGAAGCAGCCAAGACTAGATTTGATGGAACATATCTTGAAAATACTCAGCAGGATAATAAGAGTTAAAAATTAACCAGGTATAAAAAAAGTCATGAGGCAGAATTTCAGTGACGAGGAAGTACCTCAAAAAAATTTTTAATAGTCTTAACTGGTAGAGTACTAAATTATTTTTGGTTATCAAAAATTGTTCATATGTTTTTGCCTTGTCACGATTAATGCCTATAGGCACTCTCATGTTAACTGTAATAAAGCAAAACCAAGCTGACTGAATAATTATACTTCAAGGATGATATGAAGCATATCCACATAATAAAAAAGCCTTTAAGTGGTGGTACCTGTACTTAGAATAAGCCCAAGTATGGGCTGCTTCCAGCACTCTACCAGTTAATTACCATCATCTACAATGTTCATCAGAAAAATTATAGTAACTGCTGTAAGATTTTGTGATTTCATGTAATTTTCTGTTTTATCTCACACCTATTAATGTAAAACATGGAATTTCCACTGTTCTACCTGTACGATAAAAATAAAGTTGTATCGCTCATGTGGTGATACAAAACACATTTGATTTTGTTTCCAAAGTAAACAGAGAAGGAACCCATCTAAATAAATCACGTCAATAATTGGTCAAATGCACCAGAGTCAAGGTTGCTTGAAAATTCCAAGTTCCGCATTTAGATTTGTTTACCAGGGATATTTAAACAGTCAGATTCGAGTCAAAAATTTACAAAATAAAAATAACATTTTGACTGCTTCTTCTTGACAAATAATACTTTACACAACTGGTAATGTAATGATGGAGTGTGCTAAACTTATTAGCTATTTAAAACGTTTTGTTGTGTTATTCCCAGCAGTTTAGTCAATATTTGAAGTTTGGTGACTGTGACACTAATCGGTATCTATTGGTTTCGACCAATTGAATGCCGTAAAAACTAAAAAGCAAATTAGGGTTGGTACCTGGCCAACTAACAGTGATGGCAACCAAGAAAATGCAGCAATTATCCAGTTGAAGAGTGCTTTTGGTTCAATTTTCATGTTGACTGTGTGTACCATGGCAGGTGTGTGAAAAATACAGAGAACTGCACATTCGTTTAATTGGGTTAAGAATTATCGCACTTGAATGCTTTGGCCCAGGATATCACTCAAGCCCTTGGCTCTCATGATATCCTGGGCCAAAGCAATCTAATGCGATCATTTTTAACCCATTCAAACATATGTGCGGTTTTGTATATTTAGAACTCTTGAGTGTTAATATTTTCAGATTTATTCAAGTCCTTGTTTTTCATGCCACAATAAGTGCGCTAACTTGACTCATGTTTACCAGTGCATATATTAAGTGCTTTGATGCCTCGTAAACATTTTTCCAATAGCACTGACTATCTGCTTTGTAAGTCACTAGATAATGAACCACAGAAGTGATGAGAATAGAAAGCAACATATTGGGAGATCTTTTCATATATTTTCTTTTTCTTTTACAGGTAGAGAGAGAAATTGCAATAATGAAGCTTGTAGAACATCCACATGTATTAGGTCTTTATGATGTGTATGAAAATAAGAAATATTTGTAAGTGGTTATACATTAATAAATGCAAATCAGTAGCATAGTGCCCATCCCAAAGATGGAAAGAACAACAAAGTAGCAAATTCCTCAGAAAAAACACTAATCTTTACTTGAGGAGAGCAAAATGAATTAGGTTGTCATAATTTGTTCACATATCTTGGGGCTTTTTATAGTTTATGAAGGCACAACCCCATAAATTGTAACAAAACAAATTCAGACAGAATAAATAATTTCTCATTTGAAAGAATATGATGTAAGTCCACAAAATATGAAATTTTGTAATTGTAGTACCTGTACTGCAGAGTGTCAATCAAATATGGGCTTCCAGCACTCACCCAGTTAACCCTTTATCTAATGAATCAGCTGCCTTTGCTCATGTAATTTACAAATTAAGCAGCAATATTTCAACAAAACCATATGCACCCCCCCCCCCCCCCTCTCTCATTTGAGCAGGTTCCTCAAGCTTGTTCCAATAATGGGTCACATGACATGGTTTTGTTGAAATGTTTTGAAAAATTTGAAAAAAATACTAATTAAAATAATAAATTATGATATCCTGTGTATTGGGTAAAGGGTTAAGAAAGGTACATTTTTTTCTTTTACAATAGTATGAAACTTCAGCCACAAAGAAAGGCCCTCAACTGAAGGCTATTTATTTATTTGGGTTTAACAACACTTTTGACAGTTGTGTCAGACAGCTTTATGGGTGGAGGAAGCCGAAGTACCCAGGGAGAATCACTGGGCTACAGGAGCAACTGTCAGGTTCCCCAATGTACTAATTCTGCACAAGCAGGATTAGCATTGGTTGAGACAAGTGCAGTATCGATATGCTGTACACCTAAGTACACAGTGCCCCACTGTGCCCCCACGTTGTCAATCAGGATTAACTGCCTTGCCCATGCACATAATGCAATTACCCCTGGCATGGATCGAACTGTGTACCTTTCTGTTTGAAGTCCAATGCTGTAACCACTGAGCCACCCCACTCACTGTAGGCTGTTTATACAAAAATGTGTTTGTATGTGAATCTACACATTTCCTCTCTACCTACAAGGGTGTTTTATTTGAGGAGACCTAAAGAGAAAATGCCACCACTGTTATTAACTGGTAGAGTGCAAAATTATTTTTGGTCATCCAAATTTGTTCACGTCTCTTTGCCAAGTTACAATTTATGGGAGAGTGCCCAGTGGCACTCTCCCATAAATTGTAACAAGGCAAATCCTCACAGACTAAATAATTTCAATTCAAAAATTATATGATGAACATCCATAGAATATGAAGCCATTAAGTTGCAGCACCTGCACTTCAGAATAAAGCCCAAATATGGGCTTCCAGCACTCTACCAGTTAACTAATTTAGAAAATGCAGACCTGCACTGTTATTCAGCCATCACTATTATTTGGCAGGTAAGAAGACCAATACCTCAGATCTTCTTGGGACTTCCAGGAAGTGGTTCTTCATTATAGCAGACAAATTTTGCTGAACTGGGATAATACTTGGATCCAGTTACTACTGTCTATTTCATATGGGTCGTGGTTTCAGACAATGTCACGTCTCTCCTGTTCTGTTTATTATTCAATTATAAACTAACACTGAAATTGAAGATTAGGTTAACGAGTCAATTTTCACATTACTACCTTATCGGTGGGTCTTCATTTCCCCTTCATTTCTCTCAAAAGCTCACTGCTGTTGTTATTTAACACCAGCAGCTGACATGTTTGTTTACCAATGACGTAACGGATAGCATAATCTGTTTTCACGAGAGGGTTTCGAGGTTGTTGCGAGGAGTTGTGTTTTAATGGATTTGGATACAGATCAAACATAAATCTGAACCATTCCACAACATCGGTATGTTTGTTACGAAATTCGAACCAAAGTAAAACTTACGATCACAAGGTGATGACAATTTCTGTAAAACAAATTTATTATTTATATTTATTTATTGGTGTTTAAGGTCACATACTTATGCACAATGGCTAATCGTGACCGTGGCAGTTTTACGGGTGGAGGAAACTGGAGTCCCCGGAGAGAACCACTGAGCTGCAACGAGCAACTGTAAGCTCCTCAACATTCTAACTCTCAAGCTCCGCTCAAGCAGGGTTACTGCGGTTGAAGTCATGTGCACCATCGACATTCAGTTCGCTTTAGTACACGACATCATTGTGCCCCCATGTAGGCAACCGGGATAAAGTGCCTTGTCCAAGTACACAACACGGGTCGTCCCAGACAGGGATCAAACTTGTAAAATAAATAAAATACAACGAAAAAATAACTGAAAAAGCTTTCTAAATAAAATTTCGAAGCTCACACTGATAAATTTTGTCACAGCTTTAAAAACGTGCACGAAAGAAGAACTGTGAATGATTTAATAATGTTTTTCTTTTTTCTGCCTAAAATCCCCTTTCCAAGAAGAATTCTTTAATAGGGTCGAAGTTTATCGTCGGTTTTTCACCAGACCAAAACACTGATTTCGGCAGATTTCTGATTGAACAATCAAATCATGTAGGCCTAATGTTTTTAGTTAGTTAATTACTGGTGTTTAAGGCCACATGTTTCTGTACAATGGCTAATCATGACCACAACAGTTTTACGGGTGAAGGAAGCCGGAGTACCCAGAGAGAACCTCCGTGCAACGGTGAACAACTGTCAACTCACCAACATTCTAACTTCACATATGCAGGGTTAGCATTGGTTGAAGACAAGTGCACCATCAACGAGCAGTATGCCTTATGCCTTAGTACACAATGCCACTGTGCCCCACGTGGGCAGTGGGGGTGACGTGTCTTGCCCAAGGACATGCACAATGTGGCTTGCCCCCACGTGGGCAATGGGAGTGAAGTGTCTTGCCCAAGGACATGCACAATGTGGCTTGCCCCCACATGGGCAATGGGAGTGAAGTGTCTTGCCCAAGGACATGCACCCAAGAACACAACCGTGTTGTGCATATCCTTGTGCAAGACACTTAACCCCTATTGCCCATGTGGAACACAATGCGGTGCCCCCACGTGGGCAATGGGAGTGAAGTGTCTTGCCCAAGGACATGCACAACGCGGTTGTGTCCTTGGGTGCATATCCTTGGGCAAGACACTTCACTCCCATTGCCCATGTGGGGGCAAGCCGAGAGGTACTCGGGATTCGAACCAAGGACCTCCCGGCTTGCAGCCTGCACCTCTACCAACTGAGCCACCACACTCCCATGTACCGTTTTTGCATCCAAAGCGGATTACTTATCGAAAAATCGAGCTCTAAAGTATGTTTCAACCAGAATACCAGAGTTTACTTCCATCTTGCCAAATTTACCAACAAGAGGCCTAAATCAAAATTCCCCTCGACCCAAGAGCCAAAACTTCTCTCACAAAACTATGAGTGGACTTTGGGTGATACCCCTACCTACCGCCCCCCTCCCCCCACCCACCCACCACCACCACTCGAAGTCCACTTCACAACTGTCCTGCCATTGAACTTAGTAGAATAAAATAATAATTAAGTCAAACGAATCGCATTGAAATCAAGTTTGGGGAAATGGGCCAACCATCTTTGGTTTGTTGCATATATGTCTTGCAAGGAAACAGATTCAAGATAGTCCTGAATTGGGATAGCTGGCAGCAGGTCCTCACTCGGGCATCACTGACTGTCTACACGATGCTCCCAAAAAATGCACTCCACACCTCCATGTGACATATAGACACACGTTCCAATTTTTCACTGTCTGAATTTATAACCCATACTCTTTGAAATCTGTGCGGAGAATACGTATAACTTGAACTAAGTTTTAAAAGATTAACCTGGCCATTCAAGACGTGTCATGTTTCGACCAACCCAATCCCCCCCTGTACGTCTGAACCAGTTTTATTTTAATAATATTAAACTCGGACTTTGCCAAAGTAATTTCTGTCTGTATTTTACATGTTTGGGGTCATCAGCGTTTAATACCATTCAAATCATCGTTAGAAAAAGAAATTGTAATATACTTTGCGAGTGTGAATCTTACCGTAAGTATACTGTTTTTAGTGTGTGTATATTATCTCTCCCACATTCCTAAGAGGAAAAGTTACAACGTCACGATTAAAGTGAAGAAAGTCTCAAATTTGGAACTTGATAAGCAAAACCTTTGAATATGAGCAAGAATAAATAAAACAAATCCAAAATCACATGGCGAGATGGGTGGAGGCTGGGGTGGGGTATTCTGGTATATCATCTTCCACCCATCTTGGAGCTAGAAAATAAGCCTTTTTGAAAGCAAATGGTTTTTACATTTTGGGAGGGGAAGCACACAAGGTTTTATCCTCTTGGGTGGTGGTGAAATGTAAGAAGAAAGTTAAACGGGCAAATCGGAACTAATACATATCATTAATTGACAGGAGGTCATTTGAATTTGTTCTAAAAACCATGGGCGTATGAGACGGGGAGGGAGTGGTTGCCACCCCTTTTGGTCCTGGAAATTCAGCTATAATCATAGAATACCTGAATTAGATTAAGTATGCTCACATCCTGTTATGTCATAGAAAAGTCACGTTCCATGATGACGTGTGCATTTGTTGTGGCGAGGGTGGGGCTCCATGGAAGGGAGACCCCCCCCCCCCCCCCCCCAAAAAAAAAAAAAAAAAAAATCAACGTCTAGAAATTTCAAAATTCGAACCACTATTTGAGTAATAGCAGGAAACTTCACACCCTATGGTAGATTTTGTGAAATACTTCTTGGAATGCAATGCAAACAGTCAAAATTACATCGTGTTCTGGCAGTGAGGGGTACATTCAGGAGGAGCAAAATTTGGATCGCAGGCAGGGGTTGTCTAAAAAAACTGTTCTTTCCAGATTAGTTTCTATAATTTTTATTTGCAAACCCACCCCTTCCCCAGTCTAAGTTGAATATTAAAAATTATTTCAATGTGAGCACCAGTCTTTCTGAAATTAATTTAATCAGCGTCTGATTTCTTCCACTTGTCTGTATACGAGTGGATGAGGAGGCAAACATTCTGATTTATTTTACCATCAACTCACAGTGGATAAGCTGTCATAAAAAACAGAAACCGGAAGCTGGATCTCGCGAGGCGTAGAATATTTTGATCCACCCATTGGGAGTGGTCTGGAGTGGGTTTTCTTGGGTTTTAGGTCACTTCGACTTTACGAACGATTATAAAAAATATAAACTACATCACGCAGGATGCTAATGTTAATTGTATCTCCGAAAGTCTACCCGATTTATAGGCTATAACATTGTTGAAAAAGGCCAACTGACCGAGTGCTACAGTTACGGGATAATTTTATTATATAAAAACTCACACTATCTACCTACCCGAAAAATGCAGGCAGTCTGAATGCGAACATGTAGTTTATTAAGTGGCCAAAAAGCCCTCGGGGATTGATTTTTAACAATTTTCCTGGGATGGCCCCCACCCTCCACCAATTGGAGGATGGCACTCCCTCCTATAATTCTATTAGCATCCCACCTCAGGCCTTCGGATATGCCTTTGGCATATCTGGGGCCTTTTGCTTAAATATATTGGGGGGGAGGGCAGTCACTCTTGAGCCTCCACTGCACCCAGTGGAAATAGCGCAGACATGTTGAAATATTAGATAGTCGAGATGGTAATTCATAGCTTAGGGTTTTTGAAAATTTAACTGCAGTGAAGGTAGAAGATTGAAGGGAACTATCCAAAAGATGTGTCGAACTTAGAAGTGGAGACAATCCAAGGTAAAAAAAAAAAAAGTCAGAGAAAATGTCATGGGGACTGTAACCAAAATTGGCGAGTGGAGGTCAAAAGAAAGAGGCCTTGGTGTGGCCAGCATGCGTGACAGTGAGCAGCCAGGTTTTGAAGTACCTTGACGAGGCACCTTGGGGGGTCGTGGGCACTGTTGTTCAAGCTGTGGTCATGATCACTGGAAATTATATGGGGAAATTGGGAAAGACGCTGGAATGTGTAACTTGGGTGTAGTGGTGACCTTGGAATACTTTTTATTAGGACGTCCAAAGTCCAGGCCTGGTCTTTCGAGGAGAGCTATAGCTCCCGCCCTCCATGGCTCCTGCAAAATAAGTTTAAGAAGAGCCATAATTGCTCTCCTTAAGAGCTGTAATAGCTCTCCTTAAACATTGAATTCCCTTATAAATAACAGACTTAAGTGTAGAATAGCTCTCCTGGCACAGGCTTAGGGGAGCCGCAGTAGCCCCCCTAGATTTTTTAAAAGTCCAGGTCTGAAAGTCCCAGTCTACCAGAATAAGGTTCTCTGGTCATAGTGTAATGTGTAAGTGAGATGGGACAATGAAGGACATGTGGTTAGTGGTTAACACAGAGGCGATGGTTAGTATGCTTATCGGAGAGATTGTGAAGAATGGGGGTACAGAGTGTCTTCAGGCAGTTTGTCTCAGTATTGGGAGAAAAGATGCGTGGGCATCGGGAGGTAGTTGGACGCACATGGGTAACATGGACCTTCTCACCTGAGAACCACAGCAAATCGGCGGCCAGCCAAACTGTTATTAATAGTATATCAACCTACGTATATAGTGTCCAAGCCTTATCCATCTATAGGGTTCGATCCTATAATGCCATGGACACACAGGCCTACCATTACAAGTATTTACTCCCGCTGAGTCCTGAGAATCATATAAACTTGTTTTATTCCAGTTGATTGATACCTGACGAGACTGTTCGAACACATTCAGCCAGGCACCTCTACAAAAGCGATCTTCTTTTCTTTCAATTACAAGGTCCGAAAGGAAGTCTGGGTGCTCTAGAAACCCTCCCCGCAGATCAGATTTTTTAAACTTTTCCTGGGGAGAGTCCCCCTTGCCCCCCATCAGAAGGAGGAGACACACCTGTGAACACCCACCCCAGGGCTACGCACCAAGCTGATGCTGTGGCATCATTTTTCGGGCAAAATAAATCTTCCAACCCCCATCCCCCCATGGAAAAATTTGGCCCGTTAGCCTGCATACACCTATGTTGGGTATAATCAGAGAACTTTGCCGAGTGATTTCTCCCTCGGAAGATTTATCAGATGCTTGTTGTAGGGCTGGGTGGTTTATCGGTTTTTTGGTTCAGTTCGGGATTTTTTTCAAAACCGAAACCAAACCGCCACCTTAACAAAAAACTGAGACATTCGGTTTCAACAAATTTCCCAGAATTGGTTAAGTTTATGACCACTCAATCACTTGCTTTCCACACGCCAAAGGCTTAAACATCGGGCAAAGGTAAATGCTGTGCCATTTATTTATGCTTACTTCGAGAGGACTGACAACAAATCACCATTTCTTGTATCTTTAACGATATCTAAAGAACCACCACCAGAAGGAATATGAAAAATTAAAAAGTTTTACGTAAAAATCCACACACAATTCAAGAATCGTTAAGTACATTTAATGAACCGGACACAGCCCTAGGCTCACTAATATTCGACCAAATAGGTATTGCAGGTTACATGACAATATAAAGTATTATAAATTACCTTTGACCCAAAATCACCTGCGTACGGCGCATAGTAAATTAGATTGGAGGTAAACATAAAATTTATTGAGTTTTAAAACCTCAAGGTTCATATGGGAAAAATGACGAGTAAATTATGTTAATTAACTGACTGCTGGCACGTTCTCTGAAGTCACATGCTCAGAGATAACGCTGCACATTGGCAGTTCTGTTTTTTGTCAACTATAAAATAGTTAAATTAAAATAGAACATATCCTGTTAAATGGATGGCAGGTAACGATTGAAAGGTTTTTTTTAAACTTATTGGGAATTGTTTGTATACTATTTGAACTTACTTTAAGGAATTGCGTAGTACTGCAGGTCTGTCAGGTATACACGCTGCATTCCCAATACGAAGTTGTTATAATCAACACATGTTTTCTCATGACCATGTGTATTTTGTGAACACAACAAATCCCAAGATGCAATATTGTAAACTTTCTTTCAAATCCCATTATGCAACCATCTCCCTTCAAAAACATCAATCGCCTGTCTTGACTGAGATGAAATCAATGCAGGGATCAGCCAAGAGGGCAAAGTAAAGTTGGTAATATCTCCGCCTTGGCACTGCTCACTTCGCCCAATTTCTATGTTTGGGCAAAATCAAAGTAAAAAACGAACCTCTACAGTCGAAATTAGGAGAGATGTTATGAAAACATTGGAGTGAGTGAGTTGCCAATAAATGTGATTTGGGGCAGTCCATTTTCAAGCGATGTGATAATTAGCGAAATAAGCACAACAATGCATATTATCCACCAAAACCAAGGTGAGAGCTTAGCGACTCCATAAAAAATAAGGAAATGTTGATTTTTGCTAAAATGTAGCTTTTCTTGTAATTTTTTGTATCTTGACAAGGCCCCAGATCTCACTGACAGAACAAGGCAGATCCCACCAGTGGTGGAGCCATGGTTTGAAATCCTGGTGGACCATGCTGGTGAAGAGTTTGAGGGGAGGGGGAATCTCAGGACTGAGGGTACTGGACTTGTACTGAGGGCAGGAAATCAAAAAGAATCTTTTCAAATTTGGGGATTTGGGGATGGGAGGAGCAAGTGGGATTTTTTTTGGTGTGGGGGTGGGGGGGGGGGGGGGGGTGCTGGTCTCCCTAGATACCTCATGGCTCCACCACTGTAGTCCACTACAGTAGCCCAACACAATATGTCCATTAGCTGAGAAGAGTGGTGAACACTGAGTAACCCGGATGACTCAATACGCTGGATGAGCCTCATGACTTGGATGACAAATACAGACACATTTTATGTGCACATTACCCTCTAAAATTGAGTGGATTTCTACAATATATTTTGAAAAACCGAAACCGAACTGAAAACCAAGTTTTTGTACAAAACCGAAACCGAACCGAAATGCAAATTTCAAAACCGCCCATCCCTAGCTTGTTGAAGGAGGAGGAGTGACAGCGTGATCACATAGTGACGTATTCGTGATGTCCCCCCCCCCCCCCTACCCCCCTCCCCCCTACAATTTTTCAATAAACTTTCTAGTGATTACATATTCCTCGGGATTTGATTCGAGGCTATAAATTCTCTCCTGCTATTAGTTATATACTTTCTGAAAAGTAGATTTGATACTTTGACTTGTTGTGTCGGGTTATAGCGAAAACGGCACCTGAGTAGACAGCACCAGGTGAGCAAAAATTGCACCAACTTCTGGTGGTGAGAATGGTGCCAATTACGCTTGCAAAAATGGCATCATGGGTGGCGAAAACGGCACCAGTTCAGATGGCGAAAAAGGCACCAGTATTTAATTCATTTCATTCTGCCTCTTTCTGTGTTTTGTTTTGAAACTGAGTATTTAGCCTAAGTTTGCGGATGCATTTTAGGTTCTCCAATAAATTTGTTGAAAATTGAGCAGTTAAAAATGAGAGGATATATCGCCCCTCCCAACTTTCTTAAATGGATTTCTTGTTGTTTAGCTGTGACTTCTAAATATTAAAAGCAAGAACACCCCTCCCCCAATCCAGGCCCCCACCCTGTCCCCGACCCTGGAATCTGGAATCTATCCAACCCGGATTCACGATGCCCCCCCCCCCCCCCCCCCCCTTGTAGAAGAGAGACAAAATCAAAACGACGATCTGAGGAAAACTAAATACTTGATCATGTTGCATAGTGTTCTTCTTCCGCCAAGTTTTGGTTTGGTTCCGTTTTGATTTGGCTTTTAATCTATGCAAGGTCACAGGTTGCGAGGTGTAAACAAAGCGATTTCCAAGTTCGTCACGTTGATTTTTGTGTCAGCCAAAACAACTAGTTTTGTGAAATATCAAGTTTAAATTTCATAGAACCGATGTCATCATTCCAATTAACTGAAGGGGCAACCCTGGATGACTTTAAACGATGGGATAACGCAGATTTAAAGACCTTTTGATGGAGGCGAGGATTTGTTTTTGTGGCAACAAGGAAACACTCGTTACACAGACTTTCTCGGCTTGGGGAATCCCCTAAAGTTGTCGAAACAGTGCCGATGGCCACACAGTCATGAACAGCGTTTAAGTTGACAGGAACTCAATTCGAAATAATGAAACTTCTCATACAATATTGCCATTGTCTTAAATAAATGGTAACCTTGGCTAAATGTTTTTTGAATTCACACTAATGAACGTAATGGGGTCCGAAGCACTTCACCTGCTCTCTTCTCCCATTTCTTAAAATGTTTACACCTCGCGACCTTGCATAGATTAAAAGCCAAGATGGCAGTTTCAAAAAAGGCTTATAGCTGAGGGCTGTTGTCGGCAAGGCATGACAAATATGGAATACTGGTATGGCACGTATTAATTAAATAATTTGCGCCACAACAACAATACATGTATATTTTATTTAGACACTAACGAGTTTTGAACAAGACTTGAGTTTTCTTTCGAACCATAATCACGCCTAACTGATATTCCAACTTCGTCAAAACACGCCTTCTGCAAAGGCAAGCCATGAATACTTAAATTTTACCTGTTCTCAAATGGACCGTCCCAGTTATGTCACTTGTGCATTGTTGGAAAATGGACGCTCTGCCGAAAATATACACAAATTTCCATAGAGAATTAAAAAATCAATTCATATAATTTTCGAGTGAGCTAAAATCACAGAAACATAACGACTGTGAAGTTAAATATATTACAAGTAATCGGGATCTGAAAACTAAAAGATATTTTCTTGATTTTGTATTATTCCCATGTTTATTTACCCCTGGGGGTTATGGAACAGACAGTAGTGCCTGACTGAATTTATTTAATGCGTGCAAGCCTGGAAATAAGCAGACTGTAATCTGCAGAATTAGGTCCCCAGAGGGGGAATTTGGTGATGCTACCCTGCACAGCAGAGTAGCATCACTAAATTTACCTTCTATGAACCACAATCTGAATCAAGGTCTCAGGGCTAAACAGAAAGATGTACACAAAAGATACATTGCCCCACTGTAAGGGATAGCATCAACAAAATCACCCTCAAGGACCTCATTCTGCAAATGACAGATTCTCATTTCCAGACCTGAATGCAGGTAACAGTCAAATTTTTTTGGAAGGATGGTGGGTACAATAATTATCTGCCTAGTGTTCAGTACATGCAGTTCTTGGCTCACAAAATCACCTGCTTGCAATACCCATTTCTAAAATTATTAGTGCACCACAATGCAAAATAATGAACTTCTTAGTACATCTATTATTTGCTGAAAACATAATTTCAAAGATCCTTTTACCAGTTTAGGCACCCTGGCTCAGTGGTTATGGCATTGAACTTCAAACCGAAAGGGGGCACGGTGGCACTGTGTACTAAGGTGTACTACACGTTTATGGTGCACTTGTCTCTTCAACCAATGCTAACCCTGCTTGTGTGGAGTTCGTACATTGGGGGAGTCTGACAGTTGTTTGCCACTGCTCAGTGGTTCTTTTCAGGTACTCCAGTTTCCTTCACACATAAAACTGTACCCCTGCGGGAACCCCAGGAAGTGAAGCAGTGCTTGTTTACTATGGTAAACAAGCTCTTTTTCACTGGTAAAATAGGACCCAGTCACTAATGCTTGCGGTGCGAGTCCTCTATAATAGGCAGCATGGGGTATAAACGATCGACTAACCTTGACTTTATCTCCATGTTGTGGTCATGATTAGCCATTGTGCAAAAGTATGTGACCTTAAACACCAATAAATAAATAAAACCGTCCGATGCAAGGTGACCCTGGCTGTCAAAAGTGGCATTAAACCTCAATATATAAATAAATATCAGTGAATTGTGCCGAAGATTTGCTTTGTTACCCCAGCTAATAACTAGATGTATTCCATACTTGAATGAATGGGGTGACTGAACTTTTATCAGGTCTCATCCAGTGAGTATTTGATTGGCTGATATCTACTTTATGTTGTCAGTGTCAAGTGTCACACTGATGGTGACATTCATCTCCTCAATATTTGTCTGCCGATATTCAAAGGGCGGACTACAGAAAGGAACTTGGTCCATGCATCTGGATTTTCGGTACCTTCATGGTGTAATCAACTCCTCCTGCAGTTTTAAATGTAGAGATTTGAAAACTTTTTGATATTGTTACACACATGCTGAAGATGTGCAACATGTAAATAGATGAAGGAAAAACATAATTGCCTTGGAAAATCTCACATATTTTTTTATTTTATTATAAATAATTGACTAAACTTGCCTTTATACTTTAGTTTCAGTGGCAGTATAGTCACAGATTCTAAAATTGACACCAACCCCAGTAAACAGATGAACCATGGTTTGGAATTTTTTTTTACATCAAAACCATAGCTGTTGACCACTTGCTGCAGTGTGCTCAGCTATCTCTTTCCAGTGAATAGTTGTGAATTACATATAATTGTTTTAGTTGTAAAGAAATAGAGAAATAATGGAAAAGTTGAATGGATTTTTGTTTACAGCCCTAGTCCTATTTTACAAAGTTTTTAGAAAAAACACACGAGGACTTCACTCTTTACCTGCGGTATGGGATATCAAAATTTATTATTTTGATTATTGTTCTTTTATTTTTTTCAAAAACCTTCAGCAAAAACATATCCCCCCTCCCCCCATTGGACTGAGCACAAGAGTCGCATTCCAACGAGTGGTCACAGGATATGATTTTATTGAAATTTTTTGAATAATGTGTTTTCAACTGTTTAGCCCGTCACCCAACGTAACAGCCAAAACCTGCCAGCGCTGTTCTAAAAAATCGCCAATTAATTTTCATTATTTTTAGCTCACCTTGACAAAGTCAAGCTGAGCTAATCCCATCGCTCACCGTCTGTCGTCGGTCGTCTGTCGTCAGTCAACACCATGTTTTGGTCTTCTCCTCCAAAACCACTGGGCCAATTCAAGTGAAAGCTTGTGTGAGTGATGGTCCCGAAGGGGCATTGCATTTTTGTTCAACTCAACATGCCAGCCCCATAGGGAGGGGGTGGGGGAAAATGCTCCAAAATATTTTTAAAATCTTCTCATGAACCAGTGGGTACAGAGACTTGATATGTATTATGGAGCTTCCTTTTGAGGTGTAGATTCAAGTGTGTTCAAACGAAGTTCGTGAAGCAATATTTGGCTTTGTAGTGGCAGGGGTAAGATTTTTGGCCCCGCCCAATATTCTATTTTCTGAACCGATGGTCTGATTTGAACCAAATTTGGTATGTGGTATTATTGGGTCATAAGCTCTTGACTCGTGCAAAAAAGAAATTCCTGCATCCCCATGGGAACCCCAGGAGCTAAAAATAGAAATATTTTCAAACGCCCATATTTCCCAAATCACACAGAACAGAGAACTGTTATTTGGTTTGAAACATCCTTAGGACCAGTAGAAGTGAATGGTTAAAACAAATTGCCATCGTTTATGATAGGCTGTTCTGTAGAGGGCATCGAAAAAATGCTGAGTCAGCATTTTTGCAAAAATTAAAAAAAAAAAAAAAAATTTTTCACTTGAACCAATGGTCGGAATCTTTTGATATTCAGTATACAGCATCCATAGGGTGGTCAGATACAAGTTTGTTAAAATGAAGCCCATTGGTTCATATTTGGGCTCAATACAGGAGCCTGAATATTTAACTTAGGGCACTGTGGGGAATATTCTTTAAAAATCTTTTTCTTCAGAACCACCAGTCAGAATCTTTTAATGTTTGGTATACATCATTGTTATAAGGGTCAGATTCTAGATTGTTCAAACCAAGTCCCTAGGTTAATATTTGGGCTTCCTATGGAAGCCCAAATTTTAACTTAGTTCAATATGGGGGATAATTTTTAAAAACCTTCTTCAGATCCATCAGTCAGAATGCTTTCATAATTGGTACACAACATCTCTGGGGAGGTCAGATTCAAGTTTGTTCAATTCGAGTGCCTGGGTTAATATTTGGGTTCCATATGGGAACCTGAAATTTAACTTCATCTTCTTCTTCAGATTCACTTGTCAGAATCCTTTCATATTTGATTTGCAACATCTCTAGGGGAGTCAGATTCAAGTTTGTTCAAATTGGTTCCCTGGGTTAATATTTGGGTTCCCTATGGTAACCTGAATTTTAACTTAGTGAAATATGGGGAAATTTCTTTAAAAATCTTCTTCTTCAGATCCACTAGTCAGAATGCTTTCATATTTGGTATACAATATCTCTATGGAGGTCAGATTCAACTTTGTTCAAATCGACAGCCTGGGTTAATATTTGGGCTACCTATGGGAGCCAGAATTGGTCATGTAGCTGAAGAATTAGAAATTTTGTATTCAGTACCCTCTGGAGGTGTGTAACTAAGATTAATCCACATAGGTTGTATCAAGGGGCTTCATAGAGGAGCTCCACATTTTACATTATGATCAGTTGAAGAAAAGACATGATACTCAGATTATTTGTCACTCCTGAGGGGCTCAAGGATTGACAGTGTATCCTATGAAGATGGATTACTTAATGTAGACTCATTCTTGGACTCTGTTTATATCGTGTTCTGTTCAAGGTGAGCGCTTCAGGCCTCGTGGGTCCTCTTGTTTCATTTTTTGTCTCAAAAACATAGGTTATGACCCCTCATTGGAACGAGCTCGTTCCAACGAGGGGTCATAACCTATATTTTTTAGACAAAAATAAAAAAAATTGGTTATTCAAGAATTTTTTTTTGCAAGCGTCGTCTACTTTTCATGTTAGGTAAAGGGTTAATTTGCAAATTACAAGGGCAGATGCAGCTGACTCGTGAGGTAAAGAGCACTTACTTTCTTTTTTTCTGTATGCTTGTTATCATAAGACTGGATTGGAATACTAAGCTGATTGAACCATCACAAAGTAATTCATTTGGAGATGGTCTTATTTCTCTCTCTCACTAATGTCTTGGTAAATAATCAGCACCATACAGATTACATTTTTTTATTGTTCCCATTATTGTTCCAGAACATAGTTAGCTGTTTCTAATAGAATTTTCATTCTCTGATTCAATGAATTTATTGGATTATGAGTGCTTCATTTAGTCCAGCTCTTGTGTCACAAACTTTTCTTACATTAGGTGATGGCATTCCTTTGTTTTAGAGCCAATGCCAAGCTGAATTGTCCTTGTGAGAAGTGTGGCAGTGCTTGTTTGCTATGGAAGACAAGTTCTATTCAATTGGTAAAAATTTACCCAGTAATTAATACCTGGGGGTGAAAGCCCTCTGAAGTAGGTAGCTTCACTGAAAGCAGTTGGCTAACCTTGACAGTATATTCATTTTGTAGTCATGCTATGGCCTTAGTTGCTGAATGTTACCATAAACCCAAATAAATATAATAAAAAATAAGTTGGTTAACCCATAAAGTTCTAATTGCGACTTTGGTCTATTTTTTGTCAGAATAGGTGACCCAACCCTCTGTCTTTGTGCCAACTTACTGGCTAAACCTCTGCCAACTAATGTCAAAATACCTAAGTTTTAAGCAGCACATTTTTCCCATAATTAGGAATTTAGCCAATTGAATCTTGTTTGGCAGAGCTTAGTGAGCTCTGTCAAACAAACAAGATTGGATTGGTTAAACTTCCAGTTGCTTTACGGGAAAATTTGCATCTTGAAATTTCATCATCAGTATGCAGGGGGTAAATTCAAAGTCTACTAGAGGTGTGTGCTAGTCAAGTCTTGGCTGCCTTTATAGGCAGCCAACACTTGACTAGAACCTGCGACAAAGCCACAGGAGAAACCTTGTTAAATATGGCAAAAGTTGGAAAAGAGTTTCCAAATTTTTAAAACTCCCACAGACCAGAATTCCCCTGCTCATACTTTTACTTGTATCATTAGCCCTTAACTCTTTTGATATGCATATAACCTTTACAGAAAGGAAAAGTTGGCTGTTGATAAGTAGACAGTATGATGAATGGCAGGTGATAACTCTTTAAAGAATTGGAAGAATCTGCCTGCATAATATACAAATTGAGCCTTTGAAAAAAGATCATTTTTCAAAATTTTTCAACGAAACCAAATCAGATGACCCATCACTGGAATGAGCTCATTTCAATGAAGGTTACCTGATATGGTTTTCTTGAATGTTTTTGAAAAAATATTTGATATCATGTGCATTGGGTAAAGGGATAAGGAGGATCATAGTAATATAATGAAACAGCCCAGAAAGACTGTAGGATGAAATTTTTAGTACTGAAATGGTTAACTGGATAACCAGTTTGAAACCAGTTACCTACCTAGCTGATTAGAAAAAACGTCAACCAGTTATCCAAAATATCGTTAGTGATCATCATTCCATGGTAAAAACACAGTAAATCTGCCACTTCTCCTTTGGGACAGATTACACCTCAAACCCTTGTTGTATATATTGAGAAATAATCATCTTTGCATTCAGGACTTCGTTAATGATCAGCAGTTTTCCTGCATAACGCACTAACTATTCCGTAGTATGTAATTGTATACAAACAAACGTCAGGTATGGAATAGTTTCTGCGAATACTGCTTTCTAATCCCTGTAGTTTTGATCCCATATTCGGTGAAATAATGACCACGGATAACCGGATATTATCCGGTTATAGCTCTCGGTTAGTTGCTTGTGAAAATGAGCCAACCGTTTCAACCCTAGAAATTATTATTAAACCTCCTTACAAATATAGTACTGCGATCAAGCCTGGAAATAAACTGGCTGTCATCTACAGAATGAGGTCCCCAGAGGTGAATTTGGTGATGCTACTCTGGAGTTCTAGCCCACTGTATGAGATCGCATCAGAAAAAGCATCCCCTGGGGCCTCATTCTGCAAATGACAGAATACTTATTTCCAGGCTTGACTGTGATCACAAATTTGTCCTTTTCTCGATCAGATAACAATCTGGTCATGACACATCAAGATTTCATGACAAAAATATTGTGAACTCAAGAACAAATGAAGAAAAACAAGCAAACATAGCATCTGCGATTTGGTGTTCTTGCATGTATTTTTTCGCAGGTGAGATTCTACAGTGTGGTGGAGAGGAAAGCAAACAGAGAATTTCAACTGGATCTTGACCTTGATTAGGAGGAATTTCTATGTCTGCTTTTGATATCACAGTACTGTAGGGAACAGATTTGCATATTTGCTAAAAAAAACTTTTACAAGTAGAGTTCTAAATTATTTTTCAAAGGTGATTTGTACATGAGTAGTCGTTTTCAAATTTTACAAAGAGACCATTCTATCACCAAGAAGAGACTTAATTTCACAAGATTTTGTTCATAAATATTATTTTGTTACAATTTATTGAAAGTGTTGCTCTAAATTCCAACAATATTAACACCTCTTACTACAGATGAGCACACAACAAACTAATGCATACAGTGTAAAACCACTAAAGTGGCTTTCAGCACTCTTCAATTGTGCCTTGGGGAGCGCAGTGGCTCAGCGGTTATGGCATTGAACTGCAAACCGAAAGGTCCACTGTTCGTTCCCCGCCAACTGCATTGTGTCCTTGGGCAAGGCACTTCATCCTGATTGCCCACAAGGGGGCTCAGTACTAAGGCATACAGCACATCAATGATGCACTCGTCTTCAACCAATGCTAACCCTGCTTGTGTGGAGTTAGTACTATGTGCTTAGTACTATGGGGTTCTCTCCAGGTACTCCGGCTTCCTCCACCCATAAAACTGTCCGACATGAGGTGACCCTGGCTGTCAAAAGTGTCATTAAATCCCAATAAATAAATGAATAAATAAAATATGCATTGATATTTGCTTCAAGCCCTGATCCAGTAAAAGAGTATGGATTGAAAAGGGTTATAAATTACCCATTTCACAAGAAAGACTTGATTAGAAACCACTGCTGTGGTAATATGATCTATTGTCTTGTGGTCCTTCCGATGATTGCACAGTGATGCCATATAATTTGTCAACATTGCACTTGAGGCTTCCAGTGTTAATCTTATTATGTTCCAGAGAAATCACAGGTCTCAGTATCCTTAACCCTTTACCTAACCTAAAAAGCAGACGACACTTGCAAACAAAATTCTGAATAACTATTTTTTTTAGCTCATCTTGACAAAGTCAAGCTGAGCTAATCTCATCGCTCTCCGTCCGTCGTCCGTCGTCCGTCAACACCATGTTCTGGTCTTCTCCTCCAAAGCCACTGGGCCAATTCAAGTGAAAGTTTGTGTGAGTGATGGTCCCAAAGGGGCATTTCATTTTTGTTCAACTCAGCTTGCCCAGCCCCATAGGGAGGGAGTGGGGGAAAATGCTCCAAAATATTTTTAAAATCTTCTTCTCAAGAACCAGTGTGTACAATGACTTGATATTTGCTATGGAGCTTCCATATGAGGTGTAGAATCAAGTTTGTTCAAACGAAGTCCGTGAAGTAATATTTGGCTTTGTAATAGGAGGGGTAAGATTTTTGGCCCCGCCCAAAATTTCTGTTTTCTGAACCGATGGGCCGGTATGAACCCAATTTGGTTTGTGGTAGTATTGGGTCATAAGTACTTGACCCATGCAAAAAAAAAAAAATTCCTGCATCCCCATGGGAACCCTGGGAGCTAAAAATAGAAATATTTTCAAACGCCCATATTTCCCAAACCCCACAGAACAGAGAGCTTTTATTTGGTATGAAGTATCCTTATGACCAGTAGAATTGAATGGTAAAAAAAAATTGCCATCGGTTATGTTAGGGTGTTCTGTAATGGGCATTGAAAAAATGCTGAGTCAGCATATTTGCAAAAATTTAAAAAAATCTTTTCTCCAGAACCAATCACCAGAATCTTTTGATATTTGGTATACAGCATTCATAGGGAGGTCAGATAAAAGTTTGTTGAAATAAAGCTCATTGGTTCATATTTGGACTCTCTACAGGAGCCCGAAGTTTTAACATAGGGTAATATGGGGAATATTCTTTAAAAATCTTCTTCAGAACCACCGATCAGAATCTTTTAATAATTGGTATACATCATTGTTATGAGGGTCAGATTCTAGATTGTTCAAACCAAGTCCCTAGGTTAATATTTGGGCTTCCTACGGAAGCCCAAATTTTATCTTTGTTCAATTTGGAGGGTAATTTTAAAAAAATCTTCTTCTTCAGATCCATCAGTCAGAATGCTTTGATATTTGGTATGCAACATCTCTATGGGGGTCAGATTCAAGTTTGTTCAAATCAGATCCCTAGGTGTATATTTGGGCTCACTATGGTACTTAGTGCAATATGAGGAAATTTCTTTAAAAATATTCTTCTTCAGATCCACCAGTCGGAATGCTTTTATATTTGGTATACAACAAACATCTCTAGGGGGTTCAGATTCCAGGTTGTTCAATTCGAGTACCTAGGTTAATATTTGGGCTCCATATGGGAACATGAAATTTAACTTAGTACAATATGAGGGAATTTCTTCAAAAATCTTCTTCAGATTCACTTGTCAGAATGCTTTCACATTTGGTATACAACATCTCTAGGGGGGGGGGGGGGGGGGGGTGGGGGGGGGGTCAGATTCAAGTTTGTTCAAATCGGATCCATAGGTTAATATTTGGGTTCGCTATGGTAGCCCAAATTTGAACTTAGTGCAATTCGAAGAAATTTCTTTACAATTTCTCTTCTTCAGATCCAACAGTCAGAATGCTTTCATATTCGGTACACAACATCTCTAGGGATGTCAGATTTAACTGTGTTCAAATCAAGAGCCTGGGTTAATATTTGGGCTCTCTATGGGAGCTGGAATTGGCCATTTTGCTGAAGAATTAAAAATTTTGTATTCAGTACCCTCTAGAGGTACTAAGATTAATCCACATAGGTTGTATCAAGGGGCTTCATAGAGGAGCTCTACATTTTACTTATGATCAACTGAAGAAAAGGCATGATGCCCAGATTATTTTTGTCACTCCTGAGGGACTCAAGGATTGACAGTGTAGCCTATGGAGATGGCTTGCTTAATGTAGACTCATTCTTGGACTCTGTTTAAATTGTGTTCTGTACAAGATGAGCGCTTCAGGCCCCGTGGGGCCTCTTGTTTTCATTTTTTGTCTCAAAAACATAGGCTATGACCCCTTATTGGAACGAGCTCAACGAGGGGTCATAACCTATGTTTTTGAGACAAAAAATGAAAAATAATAAAATTTAATTGGCGATTTTTGTGAATAGTGCTGGTCAGTTTTGGCCATTACGTTGGGTAAAGGCTTAAAGGCTTTTCTATTCAGAAATAGATTTCCAAGGCCTTGAAAATACATGTACTTAAAAATGAGTTATTAATATCAATGGTTCTCAAAAGTACCTGAAAAGAGTTGTTCCAAAATTGTCTTAATCATTTTTTTAAATAATACCTTAATTGGCAGAGGTTTGTGAAAGAAGATACAATTAGTTGAATTTGTGGTTCCACTTGAAAGTAATACAATTAGGTCCATTTAATTGGATATCTCTTAATTGAATAACCCTGTTAATTGAATAATAATTGAATATAACTTCCATACACAAAACCATGTACTGTTACCTGTTATTTGCATACTCTTGTCTGCCAAATAATAGTGATGGCCAAATAATAGTGATGGCTTGCATTTTTGGACAGCATTTTCACTCTTTGTCTCATTGCCAAATAATAGTGAAGTTGAAGATTTTTCTCTAAAATTAATAATAGTGATATCACTATTATTTGGCAGGTGAGAGTTTAGGTTATAGAGAAAACTTTTGTTAATTGAATTACAGATATTGTAATATGTCAAGAAATTACACTGACATTCACTGAATTCCTCTTTGTTTATAAACCTCTTTGGCCTAAGTGCTTCTAATACAAGCATTTAATCTGTTATGTCTTGTTTGACATAGCTCAATGAGCTCTATCAAACAAGATATAATAGAATAAATGCTCAGTATCTCTAAAATACAGGAAAGTAATCAGATTCCCATTAATTGAATAGTCCTGTTAATTGAACAACTCTCACTGGTGAGGGGGCTATTCAAAATTAAAGTTCTACTGTACCAGTCACTCGCAGCCACAAAAAGACTAATAAAACAGTGACCCTTTGTTATGGTAAATTGCTCTGTATTACCAAAAACCGAAGAATGATATCACACGCCTCTTGAACTTGAAATGTTTGTGAGATTTTTCCAGTAAGATATGATTGCTAGAGGATCTGCAGTGTTCCAACATGTGTATATGAGATTGCTTAGCAATCTGAATGTTGTAACTATCCACACTTTGTGGCCACTACATTCGGACTGCTAAATTGATAAATAGTTTACAAAATTAAATATAGATTAGAAATTCTTTTATATATGGTAAATAGTTTACCTAAAATACATTTATAAACAAATATACAAGTTAAATGTATGAAGTGCATCTATAACTTATCAGGACTTAAAATTTGGCAAGAATTCTCAATCTGATTCCCATAAAGATTCTTGCAAACTGATGGACATCCCATAGTGATGTGCAGCAGGATTCTCGTTTGGATTCCTGCAAAACGGAATGGAAATTAGGTACTGATTATTTTCTGAAAGTTTAACTCCTTACATGCTACTGGTGGATATTCCTGTCAGGACCCAAAGTGTCTTGCCACTGAAATAGGTATAATTTGGATACATTTAACCAAATTCCCTCTATAAATTGAATGAATTTTTTGACCAATGATATTTGTTGTGAATTTAAATGCATCTTTTCATCAAATCTAGTCATACCTGCTTTACAGCAGCCATGACTAGATTTGATGAAAATATGTTGGAAATTGTCAGCAGGTTAAAAGATAAAGGACTTTGTGTCACTGACAAAATGTTGGTAAACATTTTAATGATTTACTCCAGGATATGTTTATTCTGCAGCAATGATGGTTCCTTTGTGTTACCATATTTCATAAACATAGTATAACATGCTATTCCTGAAAACATTTGAAATTTCGACCCTGGCCCAAGCAGAGTGCTAGAAGCTACAGTACTATGAGCACATTCAGCACAAAAATGGGTAGATAATTTCAACTAGATTGCTACTGGATCACAATCCAGTCGAAATCTCTCTCTGCTTTCCTCCCCGCTTCTCTGCGAAATCTCATCTGTAGAAAAGGAAATGTGAGAACATTTAATTTGAAATGATATTTTCATTTGTTATTCTTGATACTGTCTTGATCGAAAATAGAAAAAGATCCCTTTTTGTAATCCATACTGTAAACAGGCGAGTATTAACCCTTTACCCAATGCATACGATATCAAAATTATTTATTATAAACACCATTTTTTCAAATTTTTCAAACAATTTCAACAAAACCATATCATGAGACCCCTCGTTGGAACGAGCTCGACGAGCTCGTTCCAACGAGGGGTCACATGATATGGTTTTGTTGAAATTTTTAAAAAAATAATATTTTTTCAACTGCTGAATTTTCATATTACGTGGGCGTATGCGGGCGATTCGTTGGGTGAAGGGTTAAAATAGAAACACATTGTTGATGTTTTTCTTGGGTGCTAGTAAATTATTGAATTGGTCCAAAATATTTTTGAATTCAACCTAAAACATCCTTGAATTCAGTTCCTGGAATTTTGGGGATGCACTGTAAGCTCAATCAGTGTGTCACTTAACAGAAAAATCAAAATTACTTGAACACTCTGCCAGGGTAAAATGTTGGGTCCATTTGGCACAAATGGGAAAACACCCCAATTGTGGTACTGGCTGAGTAAATTTTGAAAATTTAGACTTGAAAACTCCAATACCTGAGGTCTTGAATCCTACTTCTATAAAGTGATCAAAACAGCTTCTACTGAGTGGATTTTTGTCTCCCGCTTTTTGAAAAAAACGGGAGATATTAAATTCAGAGTGTCCTTCCGCCCTTCCATCATTCCGTCTTTCCGTCCTTCTGTCCTTCTGTGTTTTTCGTGTCCAGACTCCAACTTTCCTTACAGTGACTGGATTTCGATGAAATTTGGCTAGTAGATCACTTTCATCAATTGTGGATCTGAGTTGGAATATGGGCATTTTCCGTGCATATTTAATTATGTTGCTGAAATTTGATTGGCTGACAGTTTCCAGACTCTAACTTTCCTTAAAATCAACCGATTTCGATGAAATTTCATATATGGATTACTTTTATCAATACCTAGGTCAAGTTCGAATGTGGGAAATTTTGTACCGAAAATCTGTCCGTCTGCCTGTCCACCTGCCCCGTGCGTCAACGTACCTCAGACTAAAAGCTGTATTTATGAACCGATCTTCACGAAACTTTTGGGGTATCTTTGTTATCATTGTGAGACCAGAATATGTGTTTTGGGGTTTGGTCCAAAATTCAAGATGGCCACCAGCGGCCATTTTGTTCCGAAATTGGGTGTAATCAGTTTTTTGTACATAACTTCTAAATGAAAGTTCGGATTTGAATAAATTTTTGTATGAATGTTTAGTAACCTGCAATACATCACATATAATACTGGTTTTGTTCTCGTGCAAAAATTATGCAAATTAGGGAAACTTTGATTTATTCAGTGCTACTACTAATGCACAGTAAGTGCACACCTTCCGTGTTTTCCGTTTCCAGACTCTAACTTACCTTACAGTCAGTCGATTTTGACGAAGTTTGGGTAGTAGATCACTTTCATCAATTGTGGGTCCATGTTTGAACATGGGCATTTTCCGCGCATATTCAATTTGGTTGCTGAAATTTGATTGGCTGATGGTTTCCAGACTCTAACTTTCCTTAGAGTCAACCGATTTCAATGAAATTTCATCTATGGATTACTTTTCATATCAGTTTAATATAATATGTCTTGTCATACAGTCTTAATTTTTAGTGATTCTCACAGTTATACTCCACATCACTTTACTTGCTTTGACAGTGACCTCCGTGAAAATAAATCTGATAACCACTGTCTGAAGCACTGTCTGTTCTGTCTCTTCTAAATAACTTCCACTTGCAACTCAACTATATTCCATGGATGCATTAATTCCCCTTGAAACCTGTTGAAACTGCTGGCCAGCAGGAGACATGAATTCACTGAATTTGCTTGTTTTAAATCAAATGCTATCAGTTGTTGTTTTTGGCATCCTTGATCATCAGAATCTGTGTAAAAATGACACCTTTCACGATTCATTCTTATTTCAGTACGAAATAGCACTTAACCCTTTACCTAACATGAAAAGCAGACGACACTTGCAAAAAAAATTCTTGAATAATTTTTTTTCATTTTTTGTCTCAAAAACATAGGTTATGACCCCTCATTGGAACGAGCTCGACAAGCTCGTTCCAACGAGGGGGTCATAACCTATGTTTTTGAGACAAAAATGAAAAAATAATGAAAATTAATTGGCGAATTTTGAGAATAGCACTGGCTGGTTTTGGCCGTTACGTTAGGTAAAGGTTTAATAACTATTTTTTTCTCATTTTTTGTCTCAAAAGCATGGGTTGTGACCCCTCATTGGAATGAGCTTGACGAGATCATTCCAATGAGGTGTCATAAACTATGTTTTTGAGACAAAAAATGAAAAAATAATGAATATTAATTGGCGATTTGTGAGAATAGCGCTGGCCAGTTTTGACCGGTACATTGGGTAAAGGCCTAAAGGGTTAATTCAATCATTTCACTTAATAATTTATGAAACATGGAATGTAATTGGAAATATTTCCATTGTCTTCTCATACAAAATTATTGGCAAGTAGACTTGCACCCAATTTTAAAGTTGTGACCAAGCCAGAAAATAAGCACTCTGTCATTTGCAGAATGAGGTTCCCAGAGGGTGAATATGCTGATGCTATCTCATACAGTGCGACAATCTATCCTCTGGATACCTCTTGTTGTTTAGGCTTGAGACATTGATTCAGAATGAGGTTCACAGAGGGTCAGTTGGGTGATGCTACCCTACTGTGCAGGGAAGCATCACCAACTTCACCCTCTGGGGTCCTCATTCAGCAGATGACAGTCTGCTTATTTTCAGTCTTGGTTGTGACAATCGCTAACCCTTTACCTAATGTAAAACTGGCCCACATTAGTCACAAAAATCACCATTCAAATATAATTTTTCACAAATTTGGCTCAAAAACACAGCTTTTGACCTCACTTGGAACAAGCTTGTTTAGCTCATTCCAATGTGGAGTCATTAACTTTGTTTTTTAGATGAAAAATTAAAATTTTTTTTTATTAATTCAAGAAAAGTGTCATCCTTTATTTTTGTTGGGAAAAGGATTTAACAAAGTTGTCACTTTTTGAACTTGTATTAAACCCTTTACCCAATGCACATGATATAAAGATTTATCATTTTAAATGTTATTTTTCAAATTTTTCGAAAACTTTCAACAAAAGCATATTTTGTCAACCCTCAATGGAAGGAGCTTGACAAGCTCATTCCAATGAATGGTCACATGATATGGTTTTGTTGTTGTTTTCCAAAGGCTTAGTTTGTTAATTTTGTAGGTGAATGCAACTGATTTGTTAGATAAATGGTTAATATTGATTTCTGCATGAAGGTTTAGTGTGTTCAGCACTTTGTGATTTGTGAACTGTATTGAGTTTAATTTTTTTTTTTACATTATCACTGGAAGACACACACATACTTTTAAAGTTTTGAGTTAAAACTTTTTACTCTTAACTGTGTCCAATCAACTCTTAATCTGCTGAGTATTTTCAAGTTATTTTTTATCATATCTAGTCATGGCTGCTTTATATAAAATATTTATACTGGTGCTTACCAGTCAAACTTGATGTGCACAAGAATGTACATAACATCACACCACAACCACCCTCTCACCACCAGGTGGGGGCAGTAAAAGACTGACAAACAGTATTATCATTCCTAATACCTAGAGTCAGTGACTATCATTTGGAGAAAACCTCAACTGGCTCCCAAGCACCTGATCAGCTTAGCCCCATTATTAGAAAGATATTTCTATATAAAATGTTGACAGTTGTGAAGAAATCTATTCAATTCATCATTGCTTTCCATTTTAATTCCAAGAAAGTTGGACTCTGACTTTTGTACTTATACTTGGCTCCCTTGATATGTGTGACACACTTTTTACCACTGTTGAAACAAGACGTCATTCAAAATCGCTCAAGGATGGTTATTTGGAATTGGCTTATTTCCCAAAATATGTAAGTCACACTCGTTTGCTGTTAAAATGACAAAAAGATCACAGCATTTTTCAGTTCTTTATTCATAAATTGACAAACGACAGTGTAAAACCTGAAGAATGCTGAGAATCACTAGCTTAACCCATGGACTGCTGCCCAAAATATCGTGATTATAAATACTGCATTTTTGATACACTGATTAAAAGAAAATCAATGGGCATTACTGACCAAATCGGATTTAATACCAATTATAATTGATATTTCGAAATACTGACCAGCACTACAAAACCACCCACCCCACCCCCAGATCAAGTGTATGTGGAAGTATTAATCTTGTTGTATAGATATGTTTTATCATGGCTAATGTAACTTCGTTTGATAAGATCCAGAATGATAATAATTATGATTTCGTTTCCAACTTTAATGAAACTGTAACAAATGATAGAGAGGATTACGCTAGTTCCCCATTCACCTTAGAAAATCAAACTTGCAAGTATTACACGACAGATGATTTTAAATGCTCCATTACAACCACCAACAAAATGTTATCCCTTTTAAACATTAACTGCCACAGTCTTAATGCAAATTGGGATCATCTCTATAATTTTCTGTGTGACTTACAATCTGACGTTAACGTTTTTGATATTATTGGTCTAACTGAATCTTTTGAAATAAAGGAAAATATAACTTATGAACTGGAAGGCTACCATCCACTGGTCTCTCGTTCTCGACCTGTAAGCGGTGACGGCAGGGGTGGTGTGGGAATATTTGTTAATGAAAATTTGCCTTTTAAAATACAGAATGACTTGTCTGTTTTTATTCCCCACGTCTTTGAGTCGTTGTTTGTAGAAATATCTTCCACTACGAAATATGTTATTGGGATCATCTATCGTCCAAACACTGCTCCAAAGGCTGACATTGATCAGTTTTTAACTACATTGTCTGAGATTCTCGATAAATTGGATAGGGAGAATAGAACAGTTTATCTCATGGGAGATTTCAATATTGACCTATTAAATTTTGGTAGCCATTCAAAAACTAATATTTATGTGGATTCTATGTTCAGTGCAGGCTTCATGCCCGTTATTACTCGTCCCACAAGGGTTACAGACTTCTCGGCAACTCTTATAGACCATATATTTTGTAACAAGGTTACTGAGTACAGAGCCGGAATTATTATCACGGATGTAAGCGATCATTTTGCGATGTTCTGTATTGGACAAATGACCACACGGCAGTACGTACCCACTCAGTATCATAAACGTGAATTTAAACGAGAAAATATTGATTGTTTTAAGAGGCTTCTATCTGATAATGACTTCACTAATGTACTGAATAGTACTTGCCCGAACACTGCGTACAATGCCTTTCTCTGTTGTTTTCAAAAAGCATTTGATCAAGCCTTTCCTTTAAAACCAGCGACTACCCCTAAAAAATACGTGAGATATGAAGCATGGATGACATCAGGACTTCTGCAATCCTCATTTAATAAAAAGCGGTTATATCTAAAAAAGTTGAAAAAGCCCTCCAATACTAATATCCTTGAATATAAAAATTATTGTAAAGAGTTCAACCGATTGAAACGTAAATGCAAGGCTGAATATTATGATAACATTTTACTTGAAAACAAAAATAGTATTAAAAAAACATGGGAAATTTTGAAGAAAGCTATTAATAAATCAAAGAGTTTGTTTGCTTTACCAACTAGCTTCATTGAAAACGAAACTGAGATTAGCGACCCAAAGGAAATTGCCGATAAATTTAATTCCTTTTTTATTGATATTGGCAAAACGTTAAACAGGCAAGTTCCCCATTCAAACAGATCATTTTTAGAATACCTAGGCAACGATTACAGAACAGAATCTTTCTTCATATCACCCTCTAATATTCAGGAGGTAGTACTTTGTATAAACAGCTTCTCTCCGAAAACTAGTACGGATTCTAATAATATTTCAACTAAATTATTGAAAGAAGTTGCATTCGAAGTATCGACTCCTTTAACTCATATTATCAATCTATCCTTTAGTACCGGCATTATACCCGAGAAAATGAAAATGGCTAAAGTAATCCCGGTTTTTAAGTCTGGGAATCCACAACTGTTTAATAACTATAGACCTATTAGTCTTCTACCGGTCTTCTCTAAAGTTTTAGAAAAAGTAATGTACACAAGGCTTTCAAACTATTTAAATACGCACAACATACTGTACAATTACCAATTTGGTTTTAGAAAAGGACACTCGACGATTCACCCAATACTGCACCTCGTTAACAGCGTGGCTGAAAATAATGATCGACCAACGAAAGATTGCATTTTGTCTTTGTTTCTAGATTTTTCATAAGCTTTTGACACCATTGATCATCCGACATTGATTAGTAAACTCGATCACTACGGGATTAGGGACCTGGCAAAGAAATGGTTTACTGACTACTTATCGGGTAGAAACCAGTATGTTCAAGTTATGAACAGAACTTCCGAACCCAAAGCGATAACAACTGGCGTTCCCCAGGGTTCCATTTTGGGACCTATTTTATTTTTAATCTATATAAACGATATTTCAAAATCAACCAACTTGAACGTTTTATTATTTGCCGATGACACAACAGCCTATACGTCATGTCACAATGTAGAAGACTTAATCAATAAGACAAACACTGAACTTCAACATATCAATGAGTGGTGTGCCGCAAACAAATTAGTGCTTAATGCTAATAAAACAAAGTACATTTTGCTTCATCCTAACAATGACACACATAATATCGGCAACAGGCGCATAGTTCTAAATGGAGCGAATATTGAGCCAATTGGTAAGCAACAAGAAGACTCTTCAGTGAAATTTTTAGGTATTTATATGGACGAAAATCTAGCTTTTAGACACCATACATCGACAGTTTGTTCCAAAATGGCAAGGGCCATCTATGCAATAAATAGAGCTAAAAATACCCTCTCACAAAAAGCATTAAAAACTTTATATTTTTCGTTGGTCCATCCTCACCTATTATATGGTATCCAAGTTTGGGGCCACGCTCCATCTGCCAATAGAATCTTTCTCTTGCAAAAAAAGATCATTCGTATTATTAGTAGGAAAAAATATACCTCACACACAGATCCTCTTTTCCGTATGAATGGCATTCTAAAATTTAGTGACCTTTATAAACTTCATGTGCAGCTATTCATGCATGATTGGTGGAATAAAAAATTACCAGTATCCTTCGAAAATGTCTTCACGGTATACAATAATCCCTCTGGTATGGATACCAGACAATCCGGGAAAATTCGAACATCCAAACCAAGAACTAAATTTTCATCTGACCTCCCTATTCACACTTTTCCTCGCTATTGGAATGAAATTCCACAAGTTCTACAACGTTATAGCAGACAACAGTTTAAGAAAATCATAACTGACAATCTTCTGAAATCATACTCTATCCATGTTAATTGTGGGCGCTCTGAGTGTACTGACTGCAACCCTCTATACGTTAGTTCATGGTGAGCATGATGCATGTGATTGACATTCTCAGTCAAAGTTTAGTGGTTTCCAATTACGGCACATCTCCCCTTTTATACGTATACGTGTCATTTGCTTCGGGCTCGGTGTGGAGTGCTTTTGACCAAAGATACCTAATTTATAGAACAGTTAGAATGCAAGTACGCTATCTTGAGACCTGACTCAGGGGCATGTTTTGTCTGACAGGGCTCCTTGAGCCCTGATGGACAAGACATGCACTTGATTGAATCCCGCCAAAAATATTAAGATTTGTCAAATGCACCCCTTTCTGGTATCTTAACATATTTCATCGTCCTGATCTGAATATTTCGCTTTGGAACCTCACTCAAGTTCATGTTTTGCCTGACAGAGCTCCTTGAGCCCTGATAGTCGGGACATGCAGTTGACTGAGTCTCGCCTGAAATGTCAAGATTTGTCGTATCTCTTCCATTCTGGTATCTTATCACTTCTCATCATTCTCATCTGAATATTTCATTATTGAATGGTTCACTGAATCACTGAATGGCTTGAAACTCTGCTGTCTTGACCGTTTTTTTCTATTTTTTTTTTCTCTCTATTTTTATGGGGAATAGCAGGAAGACAGCCAATAGGGCTATGCTGTTTCCCGCAGTACACATATTAGTTTAATGTTATTTTTGTACAATAATTATACTGCAAATAAAGATTTCAATTTCCCCCCAAAGTTAGAGTTAAAGTTTCCACCATGGGAACACCGGGAAGTGGAGGAGTGCTTGTTTACTGTGGCAAACAAGTTCTGCTTTACGAGGTAAAATAGGACCCGAAGCCAATGCCTGGGGTGGAAGTCCTCTAAAATGGGCAGCATATGTATAAACGATTGGCTAAACTTGACATGACTATGTTGCAATAATGATTTAGCTGAGGATGCTGAAAGTGACCTCAAACACTAATGATTAATTCAACAAAACTTGGTTGTTAACTGTAGGTATAGTGTTTGCTGTCTTGACCATCATTTTATAAGTTGAAGGGTGGAACTTTAACTCCTTGCATGCTGCTGGCAAATATTCCTGCCCAGGACAGGATTTTTCTTGCCACTGAAATAAGTCTAATTTTGGCACATTTATTCAAATTTTGGACCACAAAATAGAATGGATGTTTTCACCAATGATTTCTTGTGTTAAATTTTGATGAATTTTTTCTCAATAGCAGCCATGACTGGATTTGATGAAAAATATTTTGAAAATACTCAGCGTTTTAAGAGTTAATCTTAATCATAAAAGATAAGAAACTACTACAATGATATAACTTTTATTTCTGTTTGCAGGTACTTGGTGCTAGAGTATGTGACTGGTGGAGAGCTGTTTGATTATTTGGTGAAGAAGGGAAGGCTGACACCTAAAGAAGCCAGAAAATTTTTCCGACAAATAATTTCAGCTTTAGATTTTTGTCATAGTCATAATATATGGTACATAATTTTTTTTTTAAGTAACCAGAGGGCACAATTCTTTTACGTTTTGATTACAGTAATATATTAAAATGCCTCCAAACATGTAGGAAGATGAGTTTTTTTTACCTCATCACTTTTTTTCCGTTGGTTATTATGTTTTAACTGTGTTCACATGTGTGTCAATTAATTCATCATAAGATCTTCTCGGCTATAACTCAAAAATTGCTTTACCCTTTACCCAATGCACAAAATATCAAAATTTGTTGTTTAATATATATTTTTTTCAAATTTTAACTGGTTGAGGGCTAAATTATTTTTAGTGGTCTAAATTTGTTCATCAAAATTTGTTTTATCACAAATTATTGAAGAGTCCCATGGGCACTCTTAAATAATTTGTGATAAAACAAATTTCTATCAACAAAATATTATTAGCGTTTGACTGAATATGAGAAAGCAAAATGTTGGCTTTTGCTCTGGTACCCTCATTTTTATCTTAACTTGACAAAGTCAAGATAAGCTATTGCCATCACGCGTGCGGAAGTCTGTTAGCTTGTGAGTCTGTTCACATTTTCCTTTAGCACAGGCTACACCCCGTAGTTTTTGTCTGATCATCACAAAATTTCATATGCAGGTTTGGGGTCGTCATGTCTAGATGAGAACGTCCCCTTTTGGTTGTGATCGGTCAACCAGTATGGCTGCCCAAGCCCGAAACCCAAAAACTTTTAGCACAATCTGCAGGTCATATTTAATATGGAGGGATTTTATTGTAACTTGGTAGGATGACTCCGTATGATGTCTAGATGAGAACGTCCCACGATCTGTCAACCGTGACGACTGCCCGAGCCGAAAATCTGAAAACCTTTAGCACAGTCTACAGGTCATATTTATGGAGGGATTTCATTGTAACTTGGTAGGTTGACTTCATATAATGTCTAGATGAGAACATCCCTTTTGGATGTGATTGGGCAACTGTGACGGCTACAGGGGTCCAAAAACCTTTAGCACAGTCTACAGGTCCTATTTGTTGTAACTTGGTAGGATGACTCCAAATAATGTCTAGATGAGAACGTCCCTTTTTTATCGCGATCATCAGCCTTGATGGCTGCCCAAGCCCAAAAACCTTTAGCATAGTCAAAAGGTCATATTTATGGAAGGATTTCATTGTAACTTGTTAGGTTGACTCCATATAATGCCCAGATGATGACATCCCCTTTTGGTCGTAATTGGTCAACTATGAGGGCTGCAGGTGCCTGAAGCCCGAAAACCTTGAGCACAGTCTACAGGTCATATTTATGAAGGGATTTCATTGTAACTTCGTAGGATCACTCCAGATGATGCCCAGATGAGAATGTCCCCTTTTGGTTGTGATCATTCAACCATGATGGCTGCCCGAGCCCAAAACCTGAAAACCTTTAGCACAGTCTACCGGTCATATTTATGAAGGGATTTCATTGTAACCTGGTAGGTTGACTTCATATAATGTCTAGATGAGAACATCCCCTTTTGGACAGGATTGGGCAACTGTGACGGCTACAGGGACCCGAAGCCCAAAAACGTTTAGCAGTCTACAGGTCATATTTATGAAGGGATTTCATTGTAACTTGGTAGGATGACTCCAAATAATGTCCGGATGAGAACGTCCCCTTTTGGTCGCGATCATTCAGCCTTGATGGGTGCCTGAGCCCAAAAACCTTTTGCATAGTCTGTAGGTCGTATTTATGGAAGAATTTCATTGTAACTTGTTAGGTTGACTCCATATAATGCCTAGATGATGACATCCCCTTTTGGTCATGCTTGGTCAACTGTGACGACTACAGGGGCCCAAAGCCTGAAAACCTTGAGCACAGTCTTCAGGTCATATTTATGAAGGGATTTCATTGTAACTTCGTAGGATCACTCCAGATGATGCCCAGATGAGAATGTCCCCTTTTGGTTGCGATCATTCAACCATGATGGCTGCCCGAGCCCGAAGCCCAAAAACCTTTAGCACAGTCTACAGGTCATATTTATGAAGGGATTTCATTGTAACCTGGTAGGTTGACTTCATATAATGTCTAGATGAGAACATCCCCTTTTGGACGTGATTGGGCAACTGTGACGGCTACAGGGGCCCGAAGTCCAAAAATGTTTAGCACAGTCTACAGGTCGTATTTATGAAGGGATTTCATTGTAACTTGGTAGGATGACTCCAAATAATGACTAGATGAGAATGTCCTCTTTTGGTCGCGATCATTCAGCCTTGATGGCTGCCCGTGCCCAAAAACCTTTAGCATAGTCAAAAGGTCATATTTATGGAAGGATTTCATTGTAACTTGTTAGGTTGACTTCATATAATGCCTAGATGATGACATCCCCTTTTGGTCGTGATTGGTCAACTGTGACAGCTACAGGGGCCTGAAGCCCGAAAACCTTGAGCACAGTCTACAGGTTATATATATGAAGGGATTTTTTTGTAACTTCATAGGATCACTCCAGATTATGCCCAGATGACAACGCCCCCTTTTGGTTGCGATCATTCAGCCATGATGGCTGCCCAAAGCCCAAAAGCCTTTAGCACAGTCTACAGGTCATATTTATGATGGGATTTCATTGTAACATGGTAGGTTGACTTCATATAATGTCTAGATGAGAACGTCCCCTTTTGGACGCAATTGGGCAACTGTGACGGCTACAGGGGCCCGAAGCCCAAAAACATTTAGCACGGTCTACAGGTCATATTTATGAAGGGATTTCATTGTAACTTGGTAGGATGACTCCAAATAATGTCTAGATGAGAACGTCCCCTTTTGGTCGCGATCATTCAACCTTGATGGCTGCCCAAGCCCAAACCCCCAAAACCTTTAGCATAGTCTATAGGTCCTATTTATGGAAGTATTTCATTATAACTTGTTGGGTTGACTCCATATAATGCCTAGATGATGACATCCCCTTTTGGTTGTGATTGGTCAACTGTGATGGCTTCAGGGGGCCCGAAGCCTGAAACCCTTGAGCACAGTCTACAGGTTATAAAAATGAAGGGATTTCATTGTAACTTCGTAGGATCACTCCAGATTATGCCCAGATGACAACGTCCCCTTTTGGTCATGATCATTCAACCATGATGGCTTCCCGAGCCCAAAACCTGAAAAAACTTGAATATAGACAACAGGTCGTATTTGTGAAGGAATTTCATTGTAACTTAGTAGAATGACTCAGTATAATGTCGAGATGAGGACATCCCCTTTTAGTTTCAATCAGTCTACTGTCATGGCTACACAGACCTGAAGCCCGAAAACCTTTAGCACAGTCTACAGGCCATATTTATGAAGGGATTTCAATGTAACTTGATAGGATGACTCATTTTGGAATAATTTTTCTGTAACTTGGTAACTTTCGTTGTCATACGTTAACTGTGAGGGCCACATACATTAACTGTGAGGTCATATTAACCCACCCCTCAGCTCTTTAGTACAGTGTACACCTCATATTATTTTTATTAAAAATATAGCATACAGGGAACAGAAATTAACATATTTCCAATTATCACAATTCTTGTCTTATTTCATAATCCTTTCATAAACATTGAACATTATCCTTTTCATCAAACACAACACACAGAGAAGTTAAGCTACAGTGTCATTGACACTTTCATTTTGAAAGCCCTGATAGTGGCTTCTAGCACTCAACCAGTTAAACAAATTTCAACAAAACAATATCATTTTACACCTCGTTGAAATGTGCTCAAGCTCGTTCCAAAGGGTTGTCACGTGATATGGTTTTGTTGTACTTACCAATGAGCCACTGCACTCCCATTTACTCATTTTATTTTACTAATTTATATAATCCCTTGCCGTGTAGTCTGAGGGGGATATAGGATTGGGTTCATTTTCTGTCTCATTCTTTCCATCCTTCCATCCAACCTTCCCCATTTCATGTCGCCACATTTTGAAGAAAACCATTCAAGATATTTTCCCAAAATTTAATATATAGCTTTTTGGTGATACAGTGGAGCCCACTTAATTGGATATCTCTTAACTGAATAACCCTGTTAATTGAATATTATTTCCCAACCCAGAACCATTTACCATAATACTCTCAGTACAAATTTGACCTGTTAATTGATTATAGGTTATAGAGTAAACTCTTGTTAATTGAATAAAAAATGTTGTAACCTGTCGAGAAATTACCCCGACTCTCCCCAGTTTTCCTTTGTTTTTGACCTATTTGGTCTCAGTACATCCGATACAGGCATTTAATCTATTATATGTTGTTTGACAGAACTCATGGAGTTCTGTCGAATAAGATATAATAGAATAAATGCTAAGTTTATCTCTAGAATACAGGAAAGTGACACAATCCCTGTTAATTGAATACTCCCGCTAACTGAATAATTTTCATTGGCAAATTTGCTATTCATTTAACAGGGTTCCACTGTAATATCATGAATGGGATTGCAAACCAGTGTTGTCCAAGTTTTTCTTCAAGACTTATTGACCTTATTGAACTTAAATTTTCTAAATTCCATTATCTTCGCATTATCATGTCCTGTTACCACATTTCTGAGAAAATCAGTCCAAATTTCTTTTCCAAATTTAATATATAACTTTTTGGTGATAATATCATGTGCCAAGTTGCAAGTGCAGTATGTCCAAGTATTTCTTTGAGAGTTATTACCCTTGTTGGCCTTAGGTGGTGGGGAATTAGCTTTATCACACATCCATTCAACTTTAAACCCTTGTATTTAATGGAATAGCTGCTATGACATAAATGATTCTGTATTCAGTGGGTGATGTACAAGCCAGAATTTTTTTCCCAGCACCGTTCATACAAGTTCCTTTCCCATCGAGTCATAAGTTACGCTTTGAAAAGTTTTCAAATTTCATTATACAATTATCGACAGTCTGTCGCATAGTGTGAAAATGAAAACGTCCAAAGCAAAATAAAGTTGGTTCACAAAAAATTAGTTCACCAAAAATCAGATAATATTTTTAAAAACCCCCAATCATTTCCAACCAGAACATTAACCCAGTCCCATGGCCGTCTCGTTTGTGGATCCGTTATATCTAAATTGGTCAACTTTATTTTGGTAAATATTCGTACATCTTGACATGCTTTGAACTTCTTTTAAAAATGTTTCTCCCAGCTGTTTTGCAAATCTGCACAAATTTGTACTTATATTTTTACTAATAGTAATAGCCACCAAATGGTTAGGCGTGAATGGGCACTAGCCGAAGAGAAACAGCGATACAAATTTCAACAAACACTGGTTCCAAAAAGGTTGTTTTGATATTTTATCAAGCCATTTGATCAGTACAGCTTCAGTCAAAACAAACAGACTCTTCACCTTTGGGTTTAAACATTGGAATTAAAATTTGTTTATTCAAATGAATTTTAATGCATGGGTTGTGTAATAAACACAGAACGCGATGTGTGTTTAAATCGGTGGGTGTTTTACATTACTCGTTGGAATGGCATAATCATATTTCGCTTGAGCCTATGGCTCTCGCGAAATATGACTATGCCATTCCAGCTCATTATGTAAAACACCCACCAATTCAAACACACGTCACGTTCTGTCTATATCCATGGCATTGCAATATCTCTTGAAGGCTTTGATGAACAATTAGGACAAATATGATTTTTGTTTGTTTTTTTAGCCATTACCTGTAATGAATATTCATGGTTTATCTTTTATATTTATTATTAAATTAAAAACTTTTAGAATAGACAGTATTGTCAATCTGCAGCCATATGGCCGTAGGTGGAAAATATTTCTGGATCATCTCTAAAAATTAAATATCACCACCTCCAATATTTGTCACTGAATTTACATGGATGATACAATTCTATAATCATATGAATGATGACAAGTTTTGAATTTTCACTGAAAGTGGCTTAGTTAGTTCTTAAACTTCAGTTGGTAAGGCCAAAAAATTAGTAAGGCCAAAAAAAAGTCTGCAATTAATAGCAGAAATATCACCAGCTGGTTGGTTCACTTCTGGATGTTTCAAGACCACCCATCACTATCTTTCCACATGTTCAAATAATCACAATAGAAAGTCATTAAAGTGCCAGCTAAAATTATATTACAACCCAGGAAGTCCCACATTGTGACAAACTGTTCAGTTTTCACCAGGTAATAGCCTAAAATTTGCTTAAAATTTTCAAATAAAGTTTTCAACATTTTGAACAAATTGACATTGGATTGCTGTTTTAGCCTACTTACTTACACAACTGTGAAAATTGTAGCCTTGCTATTGATGAAAATTATGCTGACACTCAGTTGACGAGCTTGTAGGTGTGAGCACATGCCTTGTTAGCTCACCTGACTGAAAGTCAGGGTGAGCTATAGTGATCACTCACCATATGTCAGTCTGTCATCTGTGAACATGGTGTTTGCACCTTCTCCTCCAAAATTACTTTCATTTAAATTCGAGGTGGATGCTTGTTCTGACATCACATTTTGTTTTTGTTCAATTCAACTTGCCCATCCCTATAGAGAGGTGTTGGGGGGAAAATGCTCCAAAATTAAAAAAAACTCTTCATCTCATGAACCATTGACTTGATATTTTGTACACAACTTCCTTTTGAGGTGTAAAATCAAGTTTGTTCAAATGAAATTCGTGGAGCAATATTTACTTTTGTAATGGGAGGGGCAAGATTTGTGGCCCCTCCCAAAATTTCTATTTTTCTGAACCACTGAGCCAGTTTGAACTATACTTTGGTATGTGGTATTATCGTGTCATAAGTACTTGATTCATGCAAAAAAAATTCCTGTAGGAACGAACCCCTAGGTTCTAAAACAACAATTTTCAAACATCCATATTTCCCAAACCGCACGGAATAGAGGACTGTTATTTGGTAGGAAGCATCTTTAGGACCAGTAGAATGGAATGGTAAAAAAAAATTGCCATTTGTTGTCAGAGTGTTTTGTAGGGGGACATTGAAAAGATGCTGAGTCAGATCTAAGTTTGTGGAATCAAGTCCCTGGATTAATATTTGGGCTCCGTATTTTTACATATTCCAGTATTTTTAAAACTCTTCTCCAGAACTACTAGTCTGAATTTTTTTAATATGGTATACATAATTTGTACAGTGGTCAGTATCAAATTTGTTCAAATCAAGTCCATTGGGGTACTAATTAGGCTCTCTATGTGAGCCCAAATTTTAACTTAATGCAATATGGGGAATAAGCTTTAAAAATTGTCTTTTTCAGATCCACTTCTTAGAATCTATTTATATTGGGTATACAGCATCCTCACAGGGGTCAGTTTCAAGTTTGTTCAAAGCAAGTTCCTCAGTTAATATTTGGGCTCATAATTTTAACTTAGTGCAATATGAGGAATAATCTTTAAAAATCTTCTTCTTCAGATCCACCTGTCAGAATCATTGATATTTGATATTCAGCATCTTTCGGGAGGTCAGATATAAGTTTGTTCAAATCAAGTCTCTGGGTTAATATTTGGGCTCCATATTGGAGCCTGAATTTGAACTTAGTCCAATATGAGGAATATTCTTTAAAATTCTTCTTCACCAGAACCACGAGTCAGAACCTGGCCAGATTTTTCATTACAGAGTTATGGTTCATAATTAGTCAATCAGAGTTATGGTCCATAATTAACAATTAATAATTTACTTGTTTTCCGTTGGTTATTATTTTTTAACTGTGTTCACATATGTGTCAATTAATTCATCATAAGATCTTCTCGGCTATAACTCAAAAATTGCTTTACCATTTACCCAATGCACACAATATCAAAATTTGTTGTTTAATATATTTTTTTTTCAAATTTTAACTGGTTGAGGGCTAAATTATTTTTAGTGGTCTAAATTTGTTCATCAAAATTTGTTTTATCACAAATTATTGAAGAGTCCCATGGGCACTCTTAAATAATTTGTGATAAAATAAATTTCTATATTATTAGCGTTTGACTGAATATAAGAAAGCAAAATGTTGGCTTTTGCTCTGGTACCCTCATTTTTAGCTTAACTTGACAAAGTCAAGATAAGCTATTGCCATCACGCGTGCAGAAGTCTGTGAGTCTGTTCACATTTTCTTTTAGCACAGGCTACACCCCTAGTTCTTGTCTGATCGTCACAAAATTTCATATGCAGGTTTGAGGTCATGTCTAGATGAGTATTTCCCATTTTGGTTGCGATCGGTCAACCGTGATGGATGCCCAAGCCCAAAACCTGAAACCTTTAGCACAATGTACAGGTCGTATTTATGAAGGGATTTCATTGTAACTTGGTAGGATGACTCTCTGTATAATATCTAGTTTAGAACGTCCCCTTTTGGTCCTGATCTACCAACCATGACAGCTGCCCAAGCCCGAAACCCAAAAACTTTTAGCACAGTCTGCAGGTCGTATTTAATATGGTGGGATTTCATTGTAATGTGGAAGGATGACTTCGTATGATGTCTAGATGAAAATTTCCCCTTTGGTTGTGATCTGTCAACTGTGAAAGCTGCTCGAGCCCAAAACCTGAAAGCCTTTAGCACAGTCTGCAGGTCCTATTTATGGAGGAATTTCATTGTAACTTTGTTGGATGACTCAATATAATGTCTAGATGAAAACGTCCCCTTTTTGTCGCGATCAGTCAACTGTGACTGCTACAGGGGCCTGAAGCCCGAAAACCTTAACACAGTCTACAGGTCGTATTTATGAAGGGATTTCATTGTAACTTGGTAGGATGACTCCAGATAATGTCTAGATGAGTACTTCCCCTTTTGGTCACGATCGTTCAACCGTGATGGCTGCCTGAGCTCAAAACCCGAAAACCTTTAGCGCAGACTACAGATCATATTTATGAAGGGATTTCATTATAATTTTTTAGGATGGCTCAGTATAATGTCTCGGTGAGGACATCCCCTTTTGGTTGTGAAGGCCCAAAAACCTTTAGCAAGTCTACAATCCTTATTTATTGTAATTTGATAGGATGCCTTGTTTTGGAATAATTTCATTCTAACTTGGTAACTTTGGTTGACATATATTAACTGTGAGGGCCATATTAACCTACCCCTCAATTCTTTTAATATAGTCTACACCTCAAATAATTTTTATTGAAAACATAGCATACAGGGAACAGAAATTAACATATTCTCAATTATATCACAATTCTTGTCATATTTCATAATCCTTTCATAAACATTGAACATTATCCTTTTCATCAAACACAACACACAGTCAAGTTAAGCTACAGTGTCATTGACACTTTCATTACGAATTTTGAGCTCGTTACCCCAATAACTTGAACAAACGTTCTTTGATTTGACTAATATTTGCCTTACAGGTCTCTTCCCCTTTTAATATCTCGAACATGTCCGAAAACTGGCCCAGCCCGATTTTTTGTTACAGAGTTACAGCCCTTGATTCGTCAATTTTTACAAATTTTGAGCTCGTTAGTGCAATAACTCGAACAAATGTTCTTCGATTTGACTAATATTTACAATGTAGGTCCTTTGCAATAATATCTTTAGCAAGTTTGAAAACTGGCTCGGCCCAGTTTTTTCGGTAGAATTTTGGGCCTTAATTCTTCAATTTTTATGAATTTTGAACTCATTATCGATATAACTTGAACAAACATTCTCCAATTTGACTAATATTTGCTATTCAGGTCTTATGCAATAATATCTCAAGGGAGTATGAAAACTGGCCTGGTCATATTCTTTGTTACAGAATTATGGGCCTTAATTAGTCAATTTTTATGAATTTTTAGCCCATTAGCGTTATAACTTGAACAAACGTTTTCCAGTTTGACTAATTTTTGCCATTCAAGTCCTTTGTACAAATATCTCAGGCAGGTTCGAAAACTGGCTCTGCTTTCTCATTACAGAGCTGTGGGCCTTATTAGTCCATTTTTACATATTTTGAGCTTGTCAATTTTAACGAGTTTTGAGCTCAACCCAATGACATTTCTGATTGTCAATATAGAATGCATGAAGAAAGTAGCCATAACTTGACACCTGCATCTTTGATGTGCACCTCTTGTTAAATAATATTTGGGCTCCCTATTAGAGCCTGAATTTTTACTTGCTGCAATATGAGGAATATTCTTTACAAATTTTCTTCTCACGAACCCCAATCAGAATCTTTTGATATATGGTATACACCTTTCCTATGGTAGTCAGATTCAAATTTGGAAAAATCAAGTCCCGGGTTAATATTTGGGCTCCCTATTGGAGCTCAAATTTGAACTTAGCCCAATATGAGGAATAATCTTTAAAAATCTTCTTCTCCAGAACCACTAGTCAGAATCTTTAGATATTTGGGTGCGTCACCATTATGGGGGCAGATTTACGTTTGTTCAAATCAAGTTCTTTGATTAATATTTGAGCTCCCTACTGGAGCCCAAATTTTTACTGGGTGCAGTGTGGGGAATATTCTTTAAAACTCTTCTTTTCACGAACCCCCAGTTAGAATCTTTTGATACATGGTATACACCACCTTGAGGGGAGGAGATTCAAGTTGTTAAAATCAAGTCCCTGGGTTAATATTTGGGCTACCTATTGCAACCTGAATTATATCTCAGTCCAATATGATACTGGTAAAATAGGACCCAGTCACCAATGCTTGGGAGGTGCAAATCCTTTCTAAAATGGGCAACATGGCTTATTAACACTCACCCCTGGTCTTCAGTTGATACTCATCTTGTGGTCATGATTAGCCAAAATTGCCATGATTGTGCAAAAATATGTGACCTTAAACACCAGTAAATAAATAAATATATAAATAAATTTTCCAACATGAGGAATAATCTTTAAAAATCTGCCTCTTGAGATACAATCAGAATCTTTTGATATTTGGTGTATAGCATCCTTAGGGTGTTCGGATTCAGTTTGTTCAAATAAGGTCCCTGGGTTGATATTTTTGTAACCTGTGGGGGGGAGGGGGGGGGGGGGAGTCAAATTTTAACATGGTGCTAAATTGGTAATATTCTCAAAATCTTCTCCCAAAATCACTGATCAGGAACCCTAATTTTGACTTGGTGCAAAAGAGGAATATTCTTTGAAATCTTGTGGAAAACCACCATTCAGAATGTTTTGATACTTGGTATACAACACCCTAGCCAGCTTTCTCAAGTTTGTTCAAATTAAGTCCCTGGATTCATATTTGGGCTCCCTATGGGGGCCCAAATTTTAGCTTGGTGTAATATAAATAATCTTTCAAAAAGCTCCTTCTTCAGATCCACCATTCAGAATCTATTAATACTTGGTATACGACATCCTGAGGGTAAAGGAGAAGGGCTCAGTTCAAGTTTGTTCAAGTTTAGTCCCTAGGTTGATATTTGGATTCCCTAGTTTTACATTACTGGAAATCTGGACATTATTTCTGTGGTAGCATTCCAATACTAGAAAAAATCATCTGGCATGGACAACAAGAGTTATAAATAATTAACTAACTTCATTCCTCTGTAGTGTTGTCTAGCCATAGATGCTAATTAAATCCTTCTTTAAACAACTTTGGTCAGGTGAGTGCCTCAGGCCCCATTGCGGCTCTTGTTTTTTATTTCTCTCAGTATTAACATGGTTTCAGGAATTATTATACTCCCACTTTCGAAGAAAATGGGGGTATACTGGATTACATGCATCCGTGTGTCCGTCCGTCTTTGTGTCTGTGCATCCGTGTGTGAGTCAGTCCGAGAATATTCATAACTTTCATAACTTTAGTAAATTATTATTTTCTGTAAAAAAAAATAACTATTGTGGGCATACCTATGACCAATATAATATTTGTTGGTCATAGGTATGCCCACACTAGTTGTTATTTTTTTTTTATTACCTGTTTTTATTACTTGTTCACTTAGAAATTGTGTCTGTCCGAGCCAAATTTTGTCTGTTCAGCCTGTATCTCAGGTTTCGAATGTTGTATTGCAATGAAATTTGCCTGTGAACACTGCTTATGGTATAGGCTTTAAAAAAGTATTCAACGATATTTCTCACATTCTCCTTTTTAGAGTTATCCCCCTTTTTTGACTTAGAAATTGTAGGAAATAGACATTATTTGTCTGTTCAGCCTGTATCTCAGGTATGGGTTATCAGATTTCAGAGAAATATGGCATGCAGTTTGCCCATGACAAAGGATTCTGCCTCATTGCATAAAACTTTCAAACACCAAAGAATTTACCATACCTTTTGACTTAGAAATTGTTGGAAATTGTTTTCCCCCACTTTCGAAGAAAATGGGGGGGGGGGGGGGGGGGGGGGGGGTATAATGGATTACATTCGTCCATCTGTGTGTCCATCCATATGTGAGTCCATCCAAGACTTTCATTATTTTCTATAATATTTGTTGGTCATAGGTATGCCCACACTAGGCGGTACACCACTTATGCACTGGAAACAGTCCAGCTCTTGTTTTACGTGTATGAATAAAGCTTTTTGGAGCAATTTTCTAATGTTTAGTGTGGAATTTTCCAATTTTGAATATGTCTTTGTCCAGCTTTGTAAGAGTTTGTGTTTTGAAGCCAATATCCACAGAGCTTTTATATTTTTGTTATTGTCAGTTAACCCTTCATCTAAAGTAATGGTAATATCTGGCCTGAGCTATTCACAAAAATTGCCATTCAAATTTTTCTTTAAATTTTGAGCTCGTTTTTTGAAAGCAAAAAATTAAATCTGGTAGTTATTCGGGAAATTCTTTGGAAAGCAAGTGTTGTCTGCTAATCATATTAGGTAAACAGCTAATGATGATTACAACATAGCTCAACTCTAATTTTCCATTTATCCTCTGCCACATTTTGTTTGGACTTTATATTTTGTCATATTGAAGATGGATGGAAGAATTTGCATTTTGGTCAGCTATGTTGTAATATTACAGTGAGGTTACAGAGCATTTCAATTTTAAAAATTTGTTCCACTTCTGTGAGTGTTAGTGCTATTTCACATAGTTTTTGGCTCACCAACGTTAGTTGTGTGAGCCTATGGCATAGCCCTCATGTCGGCGTCGGCGTCAGCGTCGGCGTCAGCATCGGCGTCGGCGTCCGCTCTCAAATATTTTGAACTTTTGTGTACAGGTTTTGATTTTTTGGCTTTTCAAATTTTTTTTTAGTTTCAGCATATTGCTATAGTGGTTCACTATAACATTTAACTCTTTTCCAGGGTATTTTGTCGTAATTTTAACCCTTTGAATCAAATTTTAGACTTATTTTGATGTTTGCGTGCAGGTTTTGATGTTTTTTTTTTCCTTTCTTTCAAGTGGAGATTTACCTTGCAGCATATGTCCATGCTTTCTATTGTATGTAAACATGCATCTTAGGGCTATGTTTGTATTATTTAACCCTTTTCCTGCTGAATTACTTCAATTTTGGACTTTTATGTACAGCTTTCGGACTTAGGCTTACAGCTTCTTACTTTTATGTACAGGTTGTGATAAAAAAAAACAATTTCAAGTGAGGTTGACCTCACTGCATATTGCAGTGGTGGTTATTATAACATTGATATCTTTCCAGTGCATTTTTAAAAAAATTTTAACCCCTTGAATAGATTTTTAGACTTATTTTGACGTTTGCATGCAGGTTTTCATGGGTTTTTTTTTTTTTCCTTTCTTCCAAGTGTAGAGTTTCTGCATATTGCTATGGTGGTTCACTATAACATTTAACTCTTTTCCAGGGTGTTTTGTCTTCATTTTAACCCTTTGAATCAAATTTTAGACTTATTTTGATGTTTGCGTGCAGGTTTTGATGTTTTTTTTTTCCTTTCTCCCAAGTGGAGATTTACCTTGCAGCATATGTCCATGCTTTCTATTGTATGTATACATGCATCTTAGGGCTATGTTTGTATTATTTAACCCTTTTCCTGCTGAATTACTTCAATTTTGGACTTTTATGTACAGCTTTTGGACTTAGGCTTACAGCTTCTTACTTTTATGTACAGGTTGTGATAAAAAAAAAAAACAATTTCAAGTGATGTTGACCTCACTGCATATTGCAGTGGTGGTTATTATAACATTGATATCTTTCCAGTGCATTTTTAAAAATTTTTTAACCCTATGAATAGATTTTTAGACTTATTTTGACGTTTGTGTGCAGGTTTTCATTGTTTTGTTTTTTTTCCTTTCTTCCAAGTGTAGAGTTTCTGCATATTGCTATGGTGGTTCACTATAACATTTAACTCTTTTCCAGGGTATTTTGTCTTAATTTTAACCCTTTGAATCAAATTTTAGACTTATTTTGATGTTTGCGTGCAGGTTTTGATGTTTTTTTTTCCTTTCTTCCAAGTGGAGATTTACCTTGCAGCATATGTCCATGCTTTCTATTGTTTGTAAACATGCATCTTAGGGCTATGTTTGTATTATTTAACCCATTTCCTGCTGAATTACTTCAATTTTGGACTTTTATGTACAGCTTTTGGACCTAGGCTTACAGTTTCTTACTTTTATGTACAGGTTGTGATAAAAAAAAACAATTTCAAGTGAGGTTGACCTCACTGCATATTGCAGTGGTGGTTATTATAACATTGATATCTTTCCAGTGCAGTTTTAAAAAAATGTTAACCCTTTGAATAGATTTTTAGACTTATTTTGACGTTTGCGTGCAGGTTTTCATGGTTTTTTTTTTTTCCTTTCTTCCAAGTGTAGAGTTTCTGCATATTGCTATGGTGGTTCACTATAACATTTAACTCTTTTCCAGGGTATTTTGTCTTAATTTTAACACTTTGAATCAAATTTTAGACTTATTTTGATGTTTGCGTGCAGGTTTTGATGGGTTTTTTTTCCTTTCTCCCAAGTGGAGATTTACCTTGCAGCATATCTCCATGCTTCTTAGGGGTTATTATTATATTATTTAACCCTTTAGCTGCTTATTTTCTTTAATTTTGGACTTTTGTGTGCAGGTTTTGAACTTTTTTTTTTACTCCAGCCACCCGTTTACATTGGCCACCTGTTGGTGAGCCACGGGGTACTGATACCCCCTCTAGTTCAACTTTGGTCTGAAACATTATTGTACAATTTTCTTGTGTTTACCATGGAATTAGTCAGTTTCCGAGTATGTATATGTCCAGTGTTGAAAGAATATGTTTTCTGGTCAGATTTTTCTGAAGCCAAAGTCCCAGTGGTTTAAAATTGTTGTTAAGGACCAAATCATCCAAGATTAATTCTTATTTCACCTACATTTACTGTGACATTTTTTTAGTTCAACTTGACAATGTCAAGTATGAGCTATTGGGATGGGTCACAATCCATTGTATGTCCATTCCTCTGTCCATCCATAATTCCTTTAGCATACCCTACAGATCGTAGCTCTTACCCAATTAGTTCCAAATTCCTCATGTGGTGTTGGGCATGTCTAGATGGGAGCTGTCAAATCTTTCTGAATTTCTTTGAAAAACGTGGTCACCAGCAGCCATCTTAGATTTGGCATTTAAATCATCAACAATTCCATTAGCACACCCTACAGGCCACATTGCTATTTCAAATTTTATGTCGCTTTGGTGTGATGTTGTCTATATGGAAGCTATCAAATTTGTTTGAATATTGTTGAAAAATGTGGCTACCAGCAGCCATCTTGGATTTGGATATATATTATCCAACAATTCCTTCAGCACACCCTACAGATCGCAGCTCTCACCAGATCAGTCCCAAATTTCATATGTGGCTTTGATGCAATGTCTAGATGGGGGTGATCAAATTTTTCTGAATTTTGTTGAAAATGTGGCTGCCGATGGCCATCTTGGATTTGGATATAAATTGGCCAACAATTCGTTTAGCACACCCTACAGGCTGCAGCTCTCACCAGACCAGATCTATTTCAAATTTCATATGTAGCTTTGGTGTGATGTCTAGATATGAGCTATCAAATTTGTTTGAATTTTGTTGAAAAACATGGCCGCCAGCAGCCATCTTAGATTTGGCCTATAAATTGTCAACAATTCCATTAGCACATCCTTCAGGCCACATCTCCCACCCAGTCTTTTTCAAATTTCTTGTATATCTTTGGTGTGATGTCTAGATGGGAGCTATCAAATTTTTCTGAATTTTGTTGAAAAATATGGCCACCAGCAGCCATCTTGGATTTGGCATATGAATTGTCAACAGTTCCATTAGCACATGATGCAGGCCGCATCTCTCACCCAATCTTTTTTATATTTCATATGTAGCTTTGGTGTGATGTCTAGATAGGAGCTATTGAATTTTGATGAATTACATGTGGCCGCCAGCAGCCATCTTGGATTTGACATATAAATTGTAAACAATTCCATTAGTACACCCAACAGGGTGCATCCCTCACCTGATCTTTTTCAAATTTTATGTAACTTTGGTATGATGCCTAGATGGGAGTTATCAAATTTTTCTGCATTTCATTGAAAAACATGGCTGCCACTAGCCATCTTGGATTTGCCATATAAATTGTAAACAATTCCATTAGTACACCCAACAGGGAGCATCCCTCACCCGATTTTTAGTCGAGTTGTGACGAAGTCAAACTCAACTTATAGTTTGGTGAATGGCGGGCAGGCTTTGGGCAGCGATTGGCCGGTTGGGTGGGTGGGCTTTTGTAAACAATTGGTTTCCGGGTGATAATTTGATAATGGTTCGACTCACGTTCATGAAACTTCATAGGTAGGTTGGCATCAGTGAGAGGAAGAACCCTATTTATTTTGGACTTGCTTGGTCAAAGGTCAAGGTCACAGTGACCATGCACATAGTAAATTGTAAACAGTTGGTTTCTGGATGATAACTTGACAATGATCCAACCCACATTCATGAAACTTCGTACGTAGTTTGGCTTTCATGGTTGGTCAAAGGTCAAGGTCTCAGTTACCTTGAACACAGTAAATTGTAAACAATTGGTTTCCAGATGGTAACTTGACTATGGTCCAACCCACATTCCTGAAACTTCGTACGTAGGTTGGCTTTCATGAGAGGAAGAACCCTATTTATTTTTGACTCACTGGGTCAAAGGTCAAGGTCACAGGAACCCTGAACATAGTAAATCAAAACAATTGGTTTCCGGATGATAACTTGATAATGGTTTGACCCACGTTCATGAAACTTCATTGGTAGGTTGGCATCAGTGAGAGGAAGAACCCTATTTATTTTGTACTCGCTAGGTGAAAGGTCAAGGTCACAGTGACCTTCAACATAGTAAATCGTAAACAATTGGTTTCCGGATGGTAACTTGATAATGGTTTGACCCACATTCATGGAACTTCATAGGTAGGTTGGCCTATGTGAGTGGAAGACCCCTATTTATTTTGGACTCGCTAGGTCAAAGGTCAAGGTCACAGTGAACTTATCGTAAACAGTTGGTTTCTGGATGGTAACTTGATAATGGTTTGACCCATATTCAGGAACTTCATAGACAGGTTGGTCTAGGTGAGTGGAAGACCCCTATTTATTTTGGATGTGCTAGGTCAAAGGTCAAGGTCACAGTGACCTTGAACATAATAAATCAGAAACAATTGGTTTCCAGATGATAATTTGACAATGGTTCCACCCACATTCATGAAACGTCATAGGTAGGTTGGCATTGGTGCAAGAAAGAGCCCTATTTATTTTGGAATTAGTAGGTCTAAGTGACCCTTCGCATAGTAAATTGTAAACAGTTGGTTTCTGGGTGCTAAGTTGATAATGATTAAACCCACTTTTGTGTTGCCACAACTCGACATTGGATCGGTGATCCTATCAGCATTTTTTTTTCAGATTTCATTTGTAACTTTGGTGTGATGTCTTTTCTGTACAAACTTGAGTGAATGTCTTGGCATTACTGGATCTTTCTATTTATTAGTTCATTCCTTCTTGAGCAAGTTGAGCTGCAGTGTTAAACTTTCATTTATTATAACCATACTTGTATTATAAAAATAAAACAGAGCCACAAATCCACTTGAGTTAAACACTTTGGTCATACAGGTTTTCTGAAGTCATGCCTGTTGATAACTTGGAGAGATCTTCTTAACTTTTAACATTCTTTGCAATAATAAGTCCTAGAAAAGTTAAAAATCTGTTTCTCAGGCTCTCCTGCATGGTCCTTTTGGCTGCTGCATGCTCTCTTTTTTAACCCAAGTTAACAAAATTGATAAATTTGTCCCTTGAGTGGACTCCAGGGACAAAATACACCATCACCCATGCTATTCTGTAGATTATGATGCCTAAAACATAAAATAAGCTAAGAAAAACATGAACTTTTTTTATTGCAAAGAAATAATTAAAAAATTTAAAATAAAATAAAAAACCACCCACAACCAGTTTTACAAAAAAATGGCCTGAGAAACAGAAGATCTACTTTGTGTGGCCTAATATAATTTTTATGCAGTTATTTACCAGTCTGATTATTTTATGACTCTGCCCATGCCCCGGAGGGAGTTAGTTTCATAAGAATTTATATTTTGTTGTCTGCAAAATATCATTGCCAAGAAATAAATCAGAAAATAGATAATCGGCTGGATTAAGTTTTCAGAATTATTACATATTTAGTGTCTTTAATAGTTCATATTGTTATTTTGATACTACATATCAGGCTTGTAATAAAAATGTTACATAGAAAGTCTAGGAATAAATTATCGTAATCTGGGAATTTTAGAACGAATCCACTTTCCTTGCACTTTCCATTCTTTATTACCTCCTTATAAGACAGTATGTTAATTTTCCATATGTTGTTGTTGTTAGTTATTTTTCAATGTTCCCCACCCATGGAACATCACAAGTCATTATTTATTTTGCAACTTTTACTAATAAAATATTCCAAAGATGAGTCATGGAAACACCCATGGTTAGATGAATTACAGAGAATGGTGAACTTCAATCCAAATAAATTTCTACAACTGTCAAGTCACCTTGAATGTAAATTGTGCAAGTCTGTCATTGTCAAATCCAGAACACTGAGGGGATGAGGGTGTTAACTGGTTGAGTGCTAGAAGCCACTATCAGGGCTTTCAGAAAAATGCGGGAACCGGAGCAAAAGCCAACATTTTCACTACTCCTGTTTCATATTCAGTCAAACCCAAATAAAATTTTGTAAAAATAAATTTGTTTTATTACAAATTATTGGAGAGTGCCTATAGGCACTCTCCAATAATTTGCAATAAAACAAATTGTGAATAACAAATTCAGACCACCAAAAATAATCTAGCCCTCAACCAGTTAATTAACATTGTTTCAAAAGTAACTGAATATTATATATCATTTTATATCCAGTTGGAAAGATTAAATTTATGTTACCATTATAAACACAACTCATTCAGCGTAATAAAAATAATGTTGACCTGTCTCAAGTTGTGGATAGTCTCCACTTGCAGGGTTGATTATCCCCCGCCAACAAAGTTGGAAGTGGTATATTAAAATGGAGTTTGGCAGTCTGTCCATCACAAATTTTGTCCGCTTAACTCCTCCTACAGTTTTCACTGGATTTTTATCAAACTTGGTCTGAAGTATCAGTATCAAGTGTAGATTGCATGTAGACAAGAATGTTTGATGCAGTGAATTTTGCGTGGTTACAGCCCTTGGAAATAGCAAAATTTCCATCAGAAAGGCTTGTCCGCTTAACTCATCCATTTTTAGCTCAACTTGACAAAGTCAAGCTGAGCTATTGCCATCACTTCTCGTCCGTCGGCGTACGTACGTACGTTAGTACGTTAGTATGTTAGTACGTTAGTACGTACGTCCACATTTTCCTTTGGCACACCTCACAGGTCGCATTTATGATCAGATTACTTTGAAACTTGGTATGCTTGTTTGGGGTGACCTCTAGATGGGAGCTATCGATTTTCTTCAATTTCTGTCAAAAAATGTTGCTGCTGCCAACGTTCTTAGAACTGAGTTTAGTCAAACCACAATATTTCCCTTTGGCTTACCCTACAGGGCACATTTATGATTTGATTGCTTTGAAACATGGTATGCTTATTTAGGGTGACCTCTAGATGGGAGCTATCGATTTTCTTCAATTTCCGGCAAAAAATGTTGCCACGGCCAACGTTCGTAGAACTTAGTTGAGTCAGACCTCAATATTTCCCTTTGGCACACCCTACAGGGCACATTTATGATCAGATTGCTTTGGTACCTGGTATGTTTGTTTGGGGAGACGTCTAGATGGGAGCTATCGACTTTCTTCAATTTCTGTCAAAAAATGTTGCCGCGGCCAACGTTCTTAGAACTTAGTTTAGTCGGAAGACTCAATATTTCCCTTTGGCACACCCTACAGGGTACATTTATGATCGAATTGCTTTGAAACCTGGCATGCTTGTTTGGGGTGACCTCTAGATGGGAGCTATCGATTTTCTTCAATTTCCGTCAAAAAATGTTGCCGCGGCCAACATTCTTAGAACATAGTTTAGTCAAACCACAATATTTCCCTTTGGCACACCCTACAGGGCACATTTATGATTTGATTGCTTTGAAACCTGGTATGCTTATTTAGGGTGACCTCTAGATGGGAGCTACCGATTTTCTTCAATTTCCGGCAAAATATGTTGCCACGGCCAACGTTCGTAAAACTTAGTTTAGTCAGACCTCAATATTTCCATTTGGCACACCCTACAGGGCCCATTTATGATCAGATTGCTTTGAAACCTGGTATGCTTGTTTGGGGAGACCTCTAGATGGGAGCTATCGATTTTCTTCAATTTCTGGCAAAAAATGTTGCCACGGCCAACGTTCTTAGAACTTAGTTTAGTCAGAAGACTCAATATTTCCCTTTGGCTCACCCTACAGGGCTTTGAAACCTGGCATGCTTGTTTGGGGAGGCCTCTAGATGGGAGCTATCGATTTTCTTCGGTTTCTGTCAAAAAATGTTGCCACTGGCAAAAAAAATGACATTGGTACCAATGATCTTCAATTTTGCCATTTCATTTATAACTTACTAAGTTCAAGTTTGTCAAGTTGAGCTACAGTGTCATTGACACTTTCATTTATTATCTCATCTGGCCAAAAAGACTGTGTGAGCTTTTCACATCACTTGGCATCCGTCGTCTGGCATCCGTAAACTTTTCACATTTTCATCTTCTTCTCTGTAACCACTGAGCCGGTGTGAACCAAACTTGACAGGAATGGTCTATGGGAGATCCTCTACAAATGATCCTCATTTTGTTGTTCACGTCAGATGAAAAACATGGCTTCCAGAGGTATTCTTCTTTGATTCTGGTTGGTGGATTTTCAAAAATCTTCTCCTCTGAAACCGCCAGGGAAAATGTTTTGAAACTTCTCAAAAATAATGACATGTACCAAAGAGCCACATTTAATGTTTTGAAACTTCTCAAAAATGATGACATCTACCAAAGAGCCACATTTAATGTTGACCAGGTTTCAAACATGGCTTCAATTGCAGCTTATAGTTACTATAGAAAACTTATGGGAAATCACATTTTCATATTCTTCTCTGGAAGTACTGAGCCAATGTGAACCAAACTTGGCAGGAATGGTCTATGGGAGGTCCTCTACAAATGCTCCTCATTTTCTTCCCATGGGTTGAAAAACATGGCCGCCAGAGGCATTCTTTGATTCTGATTGGTGGATTTTCCAAAATCTTCTCCTCTGAAACTGCCAGGTCAAATGTTTTTCACATAAATGATGACTGGGATCCCCTCTACCAACGATCCTCATTTAATGTTGATCGGGTTGTAAACATGGCCACAACTGTGGCTTATAGTTACTATAGAAACCCTATGGGAAATCACATTTTCATCTTCTTCTCTGGAACTACTGAGCCAACGTGAACCAAACCTGGCAGGAATAGTCTATGGGAGGTCTTCTACAAATGCTCCTCATTTTGTTCCCGAAAACCTTTAGCACAGTCTACAGGTCATGTTTATGAAGGGATTTCGTTGTAACTTGGTACGATGACTCAGTATAATGTCTAGATGAGGGAGTCCCCTTTTGGTTGCAATCAGTCAACCGTGATGGCTACACAGGCCCGAAGCCCAAAAACCTTCAGCTCAGTGTACAGGCCATATTTATGAAGGGATTTCATTGTAACTTGACAGGATGACTCGTTTTGGTATAATTTCTCTGTAAATTGGTAACTTTCACTGATATACATTAAATGTGAGGGCCACATTAACCCACCCCTCAGTTCTTTAGTACAGTCTACACCTCATATTATTTTTATTGAAAACATAGCATACAGGGAACATAAATTAACATATTCCCAGTTATCACAATTCTTGTCTTATTTCATAATCCTTTCATACTCATTAAACATTATCCTTTCCATCAAACATAACAACACACAGACAAGTTAAGCTACAGTGTCATTGACACTTTCATTATGAAACTTTGGCTGAAGTATCAGTATCAAGTGTAGATATGCATGTGGTCTGGAATTTTTGAGGTGATGAATTTTGCATGGGTACTGCCATTGGTAATAGCAAAATTTCCATCTCAAATGCTTGTCCACTTAACTCCTGCATTTTTCATTGGATTTTTACAAAACTTGTGCAGTATGAGCATGTGTACATTTGCATATGGAAAGGAAGTTTCGATTCAAATAATTTTTCCAGAGTTTTTGCCCTTGTCGACATTGAATTTACCAAAATTGCAGGTTTTGGGAAGATTTCTTCAGTTGTGATTAAAGAAATTAAATGATATTTGGTGAATGACATTATTGGGTATGAATACATGTCCGGGTTGTGAGATTGGCCTGCATCTTTTTACCAGCCCATTCTGTATTTATAATTCTTCTGAATTTCTCGAAAATTTCAGGTTTTTGGAGGATATCTTCAGTTGCGATAAAAGAAATAAATGTTATTTATTGAGTGACATTATTGGGTATGAATACATGTCCAGGTTTTGAGATTAGTCCACAATTTTTACCAGAATTATTGCCCTTTCTGTACTTAGAATTCTTTTGAATTTCTGTGATGATATATTTGTCTACATCTTATTCTGATTATGGCTTTAGTCCATGCAACTGTCTGTTCATTTATACTTGCAGAAATTTTGCATGGGTATGGCCCTTGGTAATGGCAAAATTTCCACCACAAATACTTTTCCACTAAATGTCTCCTCCAAGCTATTTGACAAGTTATATTGCTAATAAGTCTGGCTTGATTTTGATGTTATGAAAATTTCGAGCACAGTTATATCCCTTCATGTATTTTGATTTCTTCTCATTGAAAGTTTCCATATGGTTCCTTCAGATGCAATGAACTAAATGGGGTATTTAACCTTGTCCAGTGAAGTCCATTCACCATCTCAGTGTTTGTTCATCCATCTTTTCATCTGTCTTGTTCACCTCATATGCTTATTCCTATCATAACATAAAAGTCGGTGGGAGATGTGGATGTTGTTAGACTCTTTTGTATTTCATCTAAATTTGGGAGAATCCATTTGGATTCTTGTGAAAATGATTGCGAGAATCCATACCTACTATGAGTGTTCCAGGATCCAATGAGGCCACCATGGTTGAATCCCTGTTGAATACTGATAACAAATGTTAACCCTTTACCCAACATAGCTTTTTGTCCCCTGAAACAAAAAGCTATGTTGGGTAAAGGGTTAACATTTTTAACTTTTTTCAGGGGGACTATTAAAATAGCTAGTGTCCATCTGTGCATCTGTCCGTCCATGCAGCCATCCATCTCACATTGTTTTCCTGATGAAAACTTTTGTTATAGTAGGCCAAATGAAATGAAATTTGGTATGTAGGTGTATCAACATAAAATATAGGTCAAGTTCGAATCGGGAAGCAGTCTGACAATTTTTGTCAGAGTTATTCTCCATTTTGACTTCGAGAAATTCATTTTTGGGGGGTTTCCTGGTAATAACTTTAGTTATAGTTGGCCAAATCAAATGAAATTTGGTATGTAGGTGTATCAACATAAAATACATGTCAAGATCAAATCAGGGTGCGGTCTGACAATTTCTGCCAGAGTTATGCCCCTTCTTCGACTTCGAAAATTTATTTTTTTGGGTTTGCCGATTATAACTTTAGTTGTTGTTGACCGAATAAAATTTGGTATGTAGATGTCTCAACTTAAAATACAGGTGAAGCTCAAATTGGGGTTTGGTCCGACATTTTTTGCCAGAATTATAAGAAATTTTTTTTTCAAATATCTCGAATTGCACACTTTTTTCGGGGTTGTGTGTCCTGATGATCTTTTGTTAATTTTTAAAACATAAACTGAATTTGATATTTTAAAAAAAAAATAAACGATATTTACCAATAACACCTTACAAATATGGATGTCATTGGAACCGGCTCATTGAGCCAGTTCCAATGACAGCCATATTTTTTTTCAAATGTTCTTGACAGAGTGTCAGGATATTTCAGGTCATGTTTGCCTTGTATTGGTTAATTTGCTGCTGTTATGTTAGGTAAAGGATTAAATTGACTCAATTGTTTTCACGCGAATCCTACCAGAGGTGTAGAAAGAATCTACATTCTCACTGGTTTTGTTGTGCAAAGCTTCCCGTGAATTGATTCTCGGATTCTCGTCAAAATATAATCCCTGCCTTGGAACCACTCTCTCCAGGCTACTGCCTCAGGAGACAATGTGTTTCTCAGGGAGACACTCTGCAATGTCCACCCGAACCAGGTTATTATTTTTAAAGTGACAAGATTCCTGAGAGTTGGAAATTTTACCAAATTTATTTTTCATGATGTTGTGTTAATTTATCCTTGAAGTGTAAAGCAAAAAAGCATAAGATTTAATACAGAATATTTTTTATCTTTCTATTTTCAGTCATAGAGATTTAAAGCCTGAAAATTTGTTATTAGATGATAAAAATAATATTCGGGTAGCTGATTTTGGCATGGCGTCTTTACAAGTTGAAGGGTCTATGCTAGAAACAAGCTGTGGGTAGGTGCATGTAAATTATTTAAGTATCAGTAGAGTTTTTTAATTTCAATAAATCTGATTATAATGTTATTTTAACATTTTCTGTCCATAAAGTTGTAATTTTTGTTCAATCTGGCTTTGAAAATTGAACAAAATTCAGTGTGTATAAAAAAGACAAAAACATTGTGATGTCAAAGCAGGTATGTACTTAGAGGACATTTTTCAAAATAAACTGCTTACACAATGATCTATATGTCCTAGTTGGCATTTTGTAATATGTTTATTAACCTTTTTTTGAATTTAGCCGCCACATTCGCTACTGATATTCACCAAAACTTTTACAGATGTTGTCTTCTGGTCATGTTTTGTAATGGGTTAAACCCTAGCACTCTGGTAATGCAACAGAATTTTCTTAAGTCATTCTGTTTTTCTCTTGTTTAACTATGAATTTAACCAATCATATCTTGTCAAACGAGGTATATTTGGTTAAATGTCAAACTGCATTATGGGAAATATTTGCTGCTTAAAACTTTGCCATTTTGACATCAGCGTGCAGAGGGTTAAAGGATTAATTAACACAAACTCAGAAAAACAAATTTGACATAAGGCAGCCATTTTGAAATTTCAGCACTCAGTGGCTGGTGGCTTCGCAAATTTGATTTTCCCCCTAAAACTTGCTTGAAAATTCTTTTCATTTTTGGAACACTGTCTGGAAGACCATTTATTTCTTCCACTCCAGGGAAAAAAATAAACTGTCTAGTTTTCTTTATTCATTTTTTGCTCAACTTTGACGAAGTCAAATTTGAGCTATTGTCATGGCCCGTCGTCTGTCTATGGCTCGGGCTAGAGGTCGTATTTATGAACCGATCTTTACGAAACTTCTTGTGTACCTTTGTTATGACCCTGGGACAGGAACGAGTGTTTTTAGGTGTGGTCCGAAATTCAAGATGGCTGCCAGTGGCCATTTTGTACCGATGATGCAAAAATCAGTTTTTTGTACAGAACTTCTGTATGAAAGTTCTGATTTGAATAAAGTTTTGTATAAATGTTTAGTACCATGGGATACATCACATATAATACGGAGTTTTTTCTCGTGCGTAAATTATGCAAATTAGACTGACTTTGATTTATTTGGTGTTACTTTCAGAGCTGTAAGTGCTAAGCTGCTATGGCTCGGGCTAGAGGCCGTATTTATGAACCGATCTTTACGAAACTTCTTGGGTACCTTTGTTATGACCGTGGGACGAGAACGAGTGTTTTTGGGTGCGGTCCGAAATTCAAGATGGCTGCCAGCTGCCATTTTGTACCGACGATGCAGAAATCTGTTTTTTGTACAGAACTTCCATATGAAAGCTCTGATTTGAATAATTTTTTGTATGAATGTTTAGTACCATGGCACCAGCAGCCATTTTGTACCAAAATTAGTGCAATCAGTCTTTTGTACAGAACTTCTGTATGAAAGTTCTGATTTGAATAAATTTTTGTATGAATGTTTAGTAACATGGAATACATCACATATAGTACGGGTTTTTTTCTCGTACGTAAATTGTGCAAATTAGACTAATTTTGATGTTTTTGGGGTTACTTTCAGCACTGTAAGTGCAAATGCCAATACGGCTCGGGCTAGAGGCCGTATTTATGAACCGATCTTTACGAAACTTCTTGGGTACCTTTGGTATCACCGTGGGACGAGAACGAGTGTTTTTGGGTCCGGTCCGAAATTCAAGATGGCCGATGGCAGCCATTTTGTACAAAATTAGGTGCAATCAGATTTTTGCACAGAACTTCCATATGAAGGCCCTGATTTGAATAATTTTTTTGTGTGAATGTTTAGTACCATTGGATGCATCACATATAATACGGGTTTTTTTCTCGTGCAGAAATTATGCAAATTAGATGAACTTTGATTTTTTCAGTGCGACTTACACACAGTAAGTACACATGTCAATTCGGCTCAGACTAGAGTCTGTATTTATGAACTGATCTTCACGAAATGTCTTGGGTACCTTTGTTATCACCTTGGGACGAGAACGAGTATTTCTGGGTGCGGTCTAAAATTCAAGATGGCTGCCAGTGGCCATTTTGTACCGAAATTAGGTCTAATCAGTTTTTTGTACACAACTTCTATACAGCTCAGACTAGAGGCCATATTTATGAACCAATCTTTACGAAACTTCTTGGGTACCTTTGTTATCACCGTGGGATGAGAGCAAGTGTTTTTGGGTGTGGTCCGAAATTCAATATGGCCACCAGCAGCCATTTTGTACCAAAATTAGTGCAATCAGTCTTTTGTATAGAACTTCTGTATGAAAGTTCTGATTTTAATAAATTTTTGTATGAATGTTTAGTAACATGGAATACATCACATATTGTAAGGGTTTTTTTTTTCGTGCAGAAATTATGCAAATTAGATGAACTTTGATTTATTCAGTGCTACTTACACAATGTAAGCACACATGTCAATACGGCTCAGGGTAGAGGCTGTATTTATGAACCGATCTTCACAAAACTTCTTGGGTGCCTTTGTTATATCCTTGGGATGAGAATGAGTGTTTCTGGGTATGGTCCAAAATTCAAGATGGCTGCCAGTGGCCATTTTGTACCGAAATTAGGTCCAATCAGTTTTTTGTCACAAGTTCTATACAGCTCGTATTTATGAACTGATCTTCACAAAACTTCTTGAGTACTTTTGTTTTCACCTTGGGACAGGAACGAATGTGTTTTGGGGTGCCTTTGTTATCACTGTGCTATGAGAACAAATATTTTGGGGTTCAGTCAGACCCACTCTGGGACTCAAAGATTTTTTCTAGTTCAGCATCTGACTGTCACCCACCTTTACAATACTTTACCTATACATTTGTTACAGACAACGGTCAGTATTTATGTACAGACCGTTACAATACTTTATATGTACCTTTGTTATCAGGTCATTACCTAGATGTTTGTCATTGCTGTGTCACATACTATACATGTACATGTCTTTGTCTTGACAAGTTGAGCTACAGTGTCATTGACACTTTCATTTGACAAAGCATTTTATTTTTTTGATGTGATTCATTGCACATTTTGAGAATACATGTAGTGCTGTTCGAATTGACCAATAATGATCATTTTGACATGGTCATGATTAGCTATTGTGCAGAAATATGTGACCTTAAACACCAATAAATAAGGCCTAAAAAAATTAAAAATCTGTTTCAAAGGCCCTCCCACATGGTCCTTTTGGCTGCCGCATGCTCTCTTTTTATAACCAATGTAAACTTCAAAAAAAAAATAAATGAAATGGTTTATGTCCTATATTTTACCCAAGTTAAAAAAAATTGATAAATTTACCCTTTGAGTGGAAGAAGGCTTTGCAATGCTTTAGCTTTGCAAAGCCTTTTTTCTCTCAAAGGATGAAATAGACCACCACCCATGCTATTCCATAGATTATGAGGCCTAAAACATAAACCAAGAACATGAACTTTTGATGGCAAAAAAATAATTACAGAAATAAAAAATAAAATAAAACAAAATGCTCTCTCGCATGCAATTTTACAAAATAATGGCCTGAGAAACAGAAGAAATACTTTGTGTGTCCTAATAAATAATCATTTTGACTCTTTTACTTTTGCATTATTTTCTTTCAAGTGTGCTATCATAGATACTAATTTTAGTATTGAATGATAGCACAAAGAATTTGCATGGTAGGCCAATAAATATTGACAAGCTACAGGTTAAAAAAAGAAAAGCATCTACACCAGCTTGGGGAGCATGGTATTCCAGTGGTTAGTGCATTGAACTTCAAACCAAAAGGTCCACGATTTGACCCTGACTAGTGGCATGGTGCACTAAGGCATACCGCACATCAATGGTTCCTTTGCCTTCAGCCAGTGCTAACCCTGTTTGTGCAGTTAGTACGTGAGAGAGTTGGACAGTTGCTCACCATGCTCAGTGGTTCTCTTCAGTTTATCCAGGTTTATCCATCTTTAAAACTGTCCAATAGGAGGTGACCCTGGCTGTCAAATATGTCATTGAACCCCAATAAATAAATAAATTTACCTCGACAAACAAATGTGGTTTCTTGCATTCCATTTATTGAACTGACATGGAACATACTATTCTGCAAATGAAGAGATCATAGGATTACATCACAACATTCGTATTGATACATATGTAGGTCAGATTTGATAGTGTTAGTTGTAATCTAAGGGTTTTAGAAGAAATCTTGAGTTGTATTGGATTATTTTACTAACAGCGTGGTACTATTATGTTAAAAATATTGTCAGCTGCCAGTTAGGGTGGAAGAATTTATGCTTTTTTTAACCCTTTTCCAAAAGTAACAGACATATCCAGGCAACACTATTCATAAAATCGTCACTTAAGTTTTATTATTTTTTTCAATTTTTGCCTCAAAAGCATAGCTTTTGGCTCATCATTGGAATGTGCCAAGTGAACTTGTCCCTGTGAGGGGTTCGTAAGCTCTGAATTTGAGGCAAAAAATGAAAATTTTTAGTTTGAAGAAAATTTTTGTAGAAGAGTCCTCTTCATATACAAAAACTGCTAATAAGTTTAGTGATTGCAATTTTTCTTCTCTAAATCATGGCTTATAACCCCTTTCTGTAACAAGCCTATTTTGAGAGTTCAAGTTGAAGTTTGAAAGATATATTGTGTCGGCACAACCCAAACAATATTTTAGTATTAAGGAAGGGTTATAGCGAAAATGGCACATGGTGAAAACGGCACCAAGTGAGCAAAAATGGCACCAATGTGGCGAAAATGGCACCAATTGCGCTGGCAAAAACTGCACCATAGGTTGGCAAAAATGGCACCAGTTCGGATTGCGAAAATGGCTCCATTATTTAATTCATTTCATTCTGCCATTTTCTGTGCTTTGTTTTGAAACTGAGTATTTAAGCTTGCGGGTGCATTTTAGATTCTTTAACTAATCAGCCAGGGATTTCCTGCTGAAGAAAAATTAAGGATACCTTGATGGTGTTGGCCGCCAGTTCCCTTGTCAACTGGGATGTCCATGTTGAGAGTGGCTGTGTTCAGCTCACCATCAAGCATCGGATGAAACCCACCTCTGGGAGTGGTAGCACCTTTCGCGGGCCCACCTGCACTGGTCCACACCAGCAGAAGGCAAAAAAAGCACCAATCACCACCACCACTGAAACCACAAAAGCCAGCGGAACAGAAACAGAGAAAGAAATTTCCGTCGACCAAATGCCGGAATGCCGACCTCCTCAAGAAAACTCACCGCCCACATGAAGGCCCTGGGTATGACGACAAAGTCAAACACTGTATAGATAGCTTCATCAATGAACACCCCGAGGTCTACCGAGACCCTAAATTCAACTATTCAAATTATAACCGCTATAGACATTTCATAACTGTTATGGACTCTGATGATCCTTCAGTCTATCCCCATGGTCATGGTCATCCATGAAGAGGTGAGCATTGGTCCTGAGTCCTGCACCTTGCCCTTTTTGTAAATGCCCCCCAGATTCAGGATACAGCCCCATTCTTTACTGTTGGTGCAGAAATCAGAATCTGGAGGGGGGGCATTGCCTAGATTACCGTGTTTTAATTTTTTGGTTTGGTACGCACCAAAGCAAAAATTAAAGCACAGTCTTTTAGTTTTAGGCCATGTTTGGACTTGGGGCAGCCCTTACCCAAGAATCCTGGCCCAAACACATGCCCCACGAAGTTCCGGGCCCTGGATTCACTATACAACCCCCTTGTTAGCTCACCTGACTGAAAGTCAGGGTGAGCTTTTCTTATCACTCTTCGTCCGTCGTCCGGCGTCTGTCGTCCGTCGTCCTGCGTGAAGGTGGTGTTTGAGCCTCTTTCTCCTAAACCACTGGCCACATTTTAATTAAATTTCATGTAAGTAGTGGTTATATAGGGGCATTTTGATTTTTATCCAAAATAGCTTTTGGCTCACATTGAGCAGAGGTGTGGGGGAAAAATGGCTAAATTTTTTGAAAATCTTCTTCTAATGAACCACCAGTAGCAGAGACTTGATAAGTGGCATACAGAGTCCTTTTGAGGTTTAGAATCAAGTTTGTTCAAGAGAAGTTTGTTGGGCATTATTTGCCTTCGTTATGGGAGGGGCAAAAATTTTGGCCACGCCTAAAATTTCTATTTTCAGAACCGTGAGGTCGATTTGAACCAAATTTGATATGAGATGATAATGGGTCATAAGTAGTTGATTGATGCAAAAAAAAATTTTCTCATTGCCCCGTGGGAACCTCGGGAGCTAAAAATATGAAAAACCTTAAAACTGCCATATCTCCAAAACTACACGGCACAGAGAATTCTTATTTTGTATAAAGCTTACTTTTATCCAGTAGAATAGAATGGTTAAAAAAAATCACTATCGGTTTGATCACAAGGTACTTTTTTCAGGACTTTGAAAAAGTGCTGAGTCAGCACTTTTTAACACTGTAGGCAATGGGAAAAAGATTAAAAAATCTTCTTCTCCAGATCCAGCAGGCAGAATCTTTTGATATTTGGTATGCAACATTGTAGGGTGGATCTGATTCAAGTTTGTTCAAATCGGCCCCCTGGTTCATATTTGGGTTCAGTATAGGAGCCCAATTTCGAACTTAGTGCATTTCAGGCAAATTTCTTAAAAAATCTTCTTCTCCAGATCCAGCTGGCAGAATCTTTTGATATTTGGTATGTAACATTGTGGGGTGGATCTGATGAAAGTTTGTTCAAATCAGCTCCCTGGATTCATATTTGGGCTCACTATAGAAGCCCAAATTCGAACTTAGTGCATTTCAGGCAAATTTCTTAAAAAATCTTCTTCTCCAGATTCAGCAGGCATAATCTTTTGATATTTGGTATGCAACATTGTGGGGTGGATCTGATTCAAGTTGTTCAAATTGGCACCCTAGATTCATATTTGGGCTCACTATAGAAGCTCGAATTCGAACTTAGTGCATTTCAGGCAAATTTCTTTGAAAATCTTCTTCTCAAGATCCAGCAGGCAGAATCTTTTGATATTGGGTATGCACCATGCTTAGGGGGGTGAGATTCAAGTTTCTTCAAGCCAAGTCCCTGGGTTCATATTTGGGCTCACTGTGGAAGCCCGAATTATAACTTAGTTCAAAATGAGGAATAATCTTTAAACGTCTTCTCCAGATCCAGCAGTTGGAATGTTTTGATATTTGATATGCAGCATCCTTAGGGGGGTGAGATTCAAGTTTGCTCAAGCCATGTCCCAAGGTCCATATTTGGACTCACTGTGGGAGCTTGAATTGTAACTTAGTTCAAAATGAGGAATTTTCTTTAAAAATCTTCTTCAGATCCAGCAGTCGGAATGTTTTGATATTTGGTGTGCAGCATCCTTAGGGGGGTGAGATTTAAGTTTGTTAAAGCCAAGTCCCTGGGTTCATATATGGGCTTCCTGTGGGAGCCCGAATTATAACTTAGTTCAATATGAGGAATATTCTTTAAAAATCTTCTTTTTTTTTAGATCCACTGGTCAGAATCTTTGGATATTTGGTATAAGCTTTTCTTAGGAGGAGTAGATGCAACTTGTTGAAATCAATTCTCTGGGTTGATATTTAGGCTACCATGTCAGGTGAGCACCCTCAGGCCCCTTGGGGCCTCTTGTTTACTATTGGTGCAGAAGTCAGAACCTTGGGGTTAGTCCAAACATGGCCTGAAAGTCTGTATTTTAATTTTATGGTTTGGCCATGCCCAGTTCAAACCCGAAAGTCCCGAGCCCGGGGTTACTCTTGCTCAACTGCAAGGACACAACCAGGAGGGGCATGTGCATCCCCCACTACCACCCCCACCCTCCTCCTCCTCCAAAAAAATTCTAGAAATTTTTTTAAAATTTATTAAAAATATATATGTAGATTTTAAAGTTCAGGTGTTCCGCTTTAAGTTAATTATTGTCGGTCGAGTTAGTTATGTTATGCCAGTAAACTAATTTCATTGATAGCACTACTTAATCCAGCTGCCCCAGAGGGATAAAGTTACACTTACACTTATGTAGGCTTGTTGTCTATAGAGTATATTTTGTTATTGCAGTTAATTAAGCTCATTGATAACGAATTTAATCCAGCTGGCCGATAGGGTAAGTTACAAGACAAAGACAGCCACTTAACACAAACTCACTTCTTTTCAGTTTTTTTTTCTCTCTCTTTTCCCCAATAACCATTAAGGAATTATTATAACTGCTATGGATACTTAGTAACCATTATGGATTCTGATCATCCTTCACTCCATCCCCAGGGTTGGTCACCCACCTCCGGGGAGGCGAGCTTTGGTCCTGCGTCCCTATTCTTGTCCTTTTTTTTATAAAGGCTACTAGAGTGCATTCATGCCCCTGCCAAATAGGTTAACATGCAGGCTTACCCCCGAAGTTCGGGTCTTTCTTTGGGTAGACTCCGAAAAGGGTCGTTAGTTTTGTAGTGTCTTGGTTTACTCCTGTGAGAGAAGCCTTCCTACAGAAGAAAGCTCAACCTCTCTGACAATTGCCAGAGGCAGACTATACTTGCCAATGAATGCCTCAGAAATAATATTTAATATGTGTCAGACTATACTCGCCTGAAAAAGACACCACATCACCCTCGGGGAGAGGTAGCACCTTTGTTGAGAGAGCCCCCTCTCACACTGGTCCTCACCCGAGGGAGGTTAACACCTCAACCAGATCACTAATAAGAGCACCAAAGCCTCCTCCCTTGGCCTTTCCTCCACTGCTGCTTCCTATTATTGTCGGCATTTGTGAAAAAGCTTCAACTAATTACTTCAAAGAATGGTCAAAAGGGGCTTGCCTCAAACCATCCCAGCTTGCCTTCGGCGCGCGAAACCGTTTGATCTCACATTGTCTTCATGTCGTAAAAGAGGAATTTGTCCAATTTCATGGGGCAGACAAACTAAATGCCTAAGCTCTTACTCAACAAATTGTGAGAGACATAAAATCACTTGGATTAGGGAGCTTTAATTTTGTTGCACAGTGTTATGATGGCGCAAGTGTTATGTCAGAACACCTATCTGGTGTTCAAACTCGTTTCAGGGAGTAGTTTTCCAATGCTTTCTATGTTCATTGTTATGCACATTGATTAAACCTGGTTCTCGTTGATGTGTGTAGAAGTTTTAAATCAGCAGGTGAATTTTTCGCCCTAGCTAAAAGTTTATGTGTGTTTATGTCCCGTTCATGTGTGCATAAATTGTTTTGTGGAAATTCAGGAGAGGGATAACGTGCATGTTAAAGAACTTGTTTGTCTTAGTGACACATGCTGGTTCTGTCACTACCATTCACAAACTGCCCATACACACAGTTAATACTGACTTGAATTATTTCAAACAAGAATGTCTGGTACTTGAAAAGACAATTATTCCCTACTCAAGACTGCCAATTTACAAAAAGCAATTAAGCTAGCACTCACCCCACCAGTGTCTTCCGTGTTATGCGAACTCAGTTTTTCAGCTCTCCAGTGTATAAAAAATTATCTGAGAAACAAATTGGCCAACCAAAGATTGTCAGACTTAGGGGTCATATATTTGTCATCTGAAAGGAGTAATTTTTTACTCGAAAATCCATATGATGTGGTCGATACATGTGCAAAACGAAATGGTAATACTAGAATATCTTAACATTGACCACTGTCGCCAGTATTGGTGTAACATGAATGACTGTTAATAAAAATATATTAAAATGTGAAGGATTATTTATGTTTTTGGCAACCCCCTCCCCCCCCCCCCTCCCCCCAAAAAAAAAAAATTAAGCAAACCCTGGTTACGTGCCTGCTCAATTGTCCCTCCACACGTATTTTCATCAGGCTTGCACCGTCTATTGTACATTTGTGAGAAAAGCTAAAAAAATCAAAACGATGATCTGAGGAAAATTCAATATTTGATAGTGTATCATAGTGTTGTTCTTCTTTTGGTTTGGTTCCGTTTTCGCCAGCCGCACTTGGTGCCGTTTTTGCCAGTTTGGTGCCGTTTTTGCCAGTCACACTTGGTGCCATTTTTGCCAGTTGGTGCCATTTTCCGCCAACGATAGTTGGTGCCGTTTTTGCACTGTGCCGTTTTTGCCTGCACCCTTAAGGAAAACATATTGCAGGTCTTGTCTGCATGTCATATTAAATGATATTGTACATTGAAAATATTTATATATCCATCACACATTTTGAACATGGACTCCTTTTTCCCATGGCAATGGTGTGAGGTGAAAGATACCATCTGTAAAATCAGGGTGGAAAGGATTGATATCGAGAGTTAATGCTAACCCTTTATCTATCAAAATAGTCTAATCCATTTATATCACAGGCAAAGGCCAACATATAGCATATTATCCCTTTAGAAAGGAATAAAAGTTGAATAAGAGAAACCTGGGAATATTGTAACAGAGTTTGTTGCATAGTTTGTAGTGAAAGTATACGGACAACAGTTAACTGATTTGATTTGGCAGTGATTGTTATTCCTCAATGGGATACATAGAGGATATCTAGAATTTATGTATAGTTATCAATGATTATCTTATGAGTGGGCTTGAGAAATCTGTAAAAAAGTTTCATGCTCACCAGCAAGATAATAATGCAGAAACATGAGATTCTCATTTTATAAGGCATGCTTTGAAAAGATTCCAATATTTTTGAAAACACATCAGATCGTGATCAAAATATTTTCCTGCTGAATGTATTTTTGTGATAAGGCAAATATTGTCCCATGTATTTTATTTTATTCACTTTGCACAAAATACTGTACGTTCCTGGAATGCAGTGAGAGCATCCCTTGTACAGAACTCCTGAGTGTAGTTGAGTCATGATAATACACATATTGTATTGCAAATAGAATGATAGCCAAGATCCAAATTCCTGCTGAGATTGCTTCCAACAGCACCCAATTGCTGGTCTGTGGTCAAGTGGTTTGCATGGTTGAGTATAGTTTCGCTGGGCATTTGGTGCCATAGGTAGCTCTCTTGGTAAGGAATTGAATCTTGTCCATTCGGTTTGCTCTACAGAATAGATAGTTTTGCAAAATCACCAATGCAGAGATTAAGGGATTTTAATGGAATATATTTCTTTAAAAACGGCAGATAATATCATACTCATGAACAGATCACTGCTCTACTGGGTGGGTCTTACTACAAGTTGTGAGTTTGGACTTAATATCAGTTTTAATTTATAAAAAAAATGTTCCTGTTGTTTGTATTGAAAACAAGACTGTTAGATAATTAGTCATTATTTTAACGCATACCCAAAGACTTTATTTTTGGTGGAGGTACTTCATATCTTTGATGTGACATTTTGTAGTCTTGATAGATTTGCCTCTGGGCACTCTACCATAAATTGTAACAAAGCAAATACATACAGATAAATTTTGATTACCTCAAATAATTTATCACTCTATTAGTTAATGCTTTTTCAAGGTTTGTCATATTACATTCACACATTAGAGTTTGTATGTTTCTCCAACACAGGAACAAAATATATTTTTTACGCTACAGGTCAGAAACACTTATCAGTATTGAACATTGAATGGATGTGTAATAAATTCTGTATTGCTGAAATTATTTCTGTCATAGGTCTCCTCACTATGCCTGTCCAGAAGTTATACGGGTAAGGGACCGCATGAATCGTTTACATAGTGTTGTTTTTGTTCTATATTTTTGTTTTATCACTAGAAACCTTTTCAGTGAATATATTAATTTTTTCCTTGTTAGTACATTATGAATCTTGTTATGGTAAAATGCTTAGTTAGGCTATTAAAAAAAAATCTTTTTTTCCCAGGCACCTCCCTTATCATAGAAAATCTGCCTTGTCACCATTTTTTTCACATGGAAATCTATTCTATGACACTATTTTGGACTTGTAGGACAAATATTAACCAACTATACCTTGTTTGACAGGGCTCACAGAGCTCTGTCAAACAAGATATAGTTGGTTAAATTTTCAACTACATTATGGGAAATTTTCACTGCTGAAAACATTGGTTTGCCACATAAGTGTAAAGTAGGTAAATTTCTGATTCCAACTATTTTCAGAACAGTTTTGTGAATAAACAAAAAAAAGCCTCCCTCCCTCATAAAATTGAGGGAAAATTGCCTGAGAAACAGGAATATTTTTTATAGGCCTTACTAAGATGTGTCATGTTTAACTTCAATTATTTTTTTGCAAAACATCCGATAGCAAGTTTTACAACTTTAACTTTAACCTTTACTTGATGGCTTTGTGAGAATTGTGCGAAATATGTGATGTGAGCTTTGCAGTAGTAGCTTGGTGCCCTGGCAGTTGAATTCTGCAAAGGGATTCCGTGCAGATATGTAGCCATGTGTGCTCCTGCTCATTGAGATGGTATGCAGACCATTGAATTTATGTGATTGATGATGATATCCTGGAAAGATAGACCAATGCACTTGATCCCTTAACCATCACTCTCTCGAGACTTCCATGCATTTTAAAATACAGTAGAGCCCACTTAATTGGATATCTCTTTATTGACTAACCCTGTTAATTGAATATAATTTCCAAACACAAAACCATTTACCATACCTTCAGTACAAATTTAACCTCTTAATTGAATATAGATTATAGAGTAAACTCCTGTTAATTGAATTAAAAATCTTGTAATATGTCAAGAATTTACCCTGGATAATCACCAACTTCCCCTTGTTTATTGATCTATTCGGCTTCAGTACATCCAATACAGGCATTTAATCTATTATCTCTTGTTTTGACAGAGCTTCATGAGCTCTGTCGAAAAAGATATGATAGACTAAATGCTCAGGTTAACCCAAGAATACAAGACTAAATGCTCAGGTTAACCCAAGAATACAGCTAAGTGTCCACATTCCTGTTAATTGAATGCTCCTGTTAATTGAATGCTTTCCAATGGCAAAAAGGCTATTCAATTAACAGGGTTCCACTGTATCAGTAAATTTGCAACTTATGGATTTTTTTTCCATTCGGATAAATAATTACATGACATTTTTTGTGCACAAGAAGGAAATCACAAGCTCTGGTGGTTTCTTCAACTCATCTTTTTGAGTGTTTTGAGAAATGAGAGATCAGCCATAAGCTACTGGTGAAAATAAAAAGGGACTAGTGTTGAAAGCAAGGCTAAAAATGCTCTGCATTATTTAAGTGGTGCCATTCAATATCTGGGATTACTTTTCACATCTTTGCAATCTGATCTTATTATCTACCTCACTTATTCTTTCTCTCCACATGCATTCTTTTAAATTATTGAGATTTATTGTGTTAGCCAGTCTGATTACTGTAACTTTGTACAAATATAAATTTAATTGTACAAAAACTCAGTTCTGATACTATGTATGGAAAGTATGGTAAAGCTGTTCTTGCACTGGGGGATATCTAATTGAGTGCATTTCAATTAGTGGTTACATATAGCAGAGGTGACAAAACTGACTTCAGTATTCCTGATAATGACAGTAAACCTCAATAAGTCAAACAGGAATAAATTTCACAGACTTGAGAGTTTCAATTCACAATCTTAATATATTATTTATAGTGTAATTGCTGTTTATTCTGACTGTTTTTGTGTGCATGTGATCTTATTATTCTCCATATCCCTTGTGGCCATTAAAATACATTTTTTCTTCAATTCTGGTGATGATATTTAATTTTGTGAGTGTGGATTTCCTAGTTAGAGCTTATTGGGTGTGTTTGTATCACTATTTTGTATTTGTTTCCACTTCTTTGTGTGCATTTTCATTATCTGTATTTTGTAGAAACGTACAACTGAGTTTGTGCTCTTCCTCTCTCTCTTTTCACTGGTTTTTCTAGGGTTTTTTGTTTTCTCTTTGTAGATATTGACTTTAACCCTTTACTTAGTGAATCGGTGACATCTGCCCACATAATATTCAAATTGTGCAGTCGAAAAGAAATTTTGAAACAATTTTTATAAAACCATATGTAACCCCCCTCTTTGGAATGAGCTCATTGAGCTTGTTCCTATGAGGGGGTGACATGATATGGTTTTGTTGAAATTTTTGTAAAAAGATAAATAACAAATTCTGATGTCGTGTGTATATGATAATGGGTTAAACTGCCATAATATTCTAGAGATGAGAAGAGTCTTCTGAAACATGAAGGTGTTACATCCTGAATGACTTAGTTAATAAATTGAGAATGACTTGGGGTCGACTCTGCCAGTATAGTGCCCAGTGGAAGTGGTGAAGTTCATGACACAAATATGAAGAACTATACCACTTACATTGGGCACTCTACAGGCTTAGTCTATGAAAAGACATGCAGTAATCATTGTATTGTGTCATACATTATCCGAAGAGATATACATACCTGCTTATCTACTGAAGTAACTTTGTGATAATGCAAGTGCGATGACTGATCAATTTCCATACGTTTCATTCGCACAATCGCCTGTTTAACCCTTTACCTAACATGAAAAGCAGATGATACTTGCAAACAAAATTCTTGAATAACTAATCTTTTTCATTTTTTGTCTCAAAAACATAGGTTATGACCCCTCATTGGAACGAGCTTGACGAGCTCGTTCCAAAGAGGGGTCATAACCTATGTTTTTGATGCAGGTTCGAGGTTATGTCTAGATGTGAATGACCCCTTTTGATCGCGATAGGTGAACCGTGATGGGTACACGAGCCCAAAACTGAAAACCTTTAGCACAGTCTACAGGTCGTATTTATGACAGGATTTCATTGTAACTTGGTAGGATGACTCTGTATAAGGTCTTGATGAGAATGTCCCCTTTGGTCACAATCGGTCAAGCATGCCGGCTATGCAGGCCCGAAAACCTTTAGCACAGTCTACAGGTTTTATTTATGAAGGGATTTCATTGGAACTTGGTAGAATACTCTGTTTTATGTCTAGATGAGAACACCCCCTTTTGGTCACAATCTGTCAACCGTGACAGGTATGCCAGCCTGAAACCCAAAAACCTTTAGCACAGTCTAAAGGTCATATTTATGATGGGATTTCATTGTAACTTGGTAGGATGACTCCATATAAGGTCTAGATGAGAAGGTCCCCTTTTGGTTACGATTGGTCAACTGTGACGGCTGCGCAGGTCCGAAAACCTTTAGCACAGTCTACCGGTCGTATTTATGAAGGGATTTTATTGTAACATCGTAGAATGACTGTATAATGTCTAGATGTGAACGTCCTATTTTGGTCGGGTTCAGCCAACCGTGACAGATGCAGGGGCTTGTTACCTAGATTCCTTTAGCACAGTCTGCAGCTTGCTTTTATGATTGGATTTCATTGCAAATTTGTAGGATGACTCAGTGTAATGTCTAGATGAGAACGTCCTATTTTGGCCGTTATCTCTCAACCGTGATGGCTGCACAGGCACGTGTCCTAGATTTGTTTAGCACAGTGTAAAGTTCATATTTTTGAAGCGATTTCATTGTAACTTGGAAGGATAACTCGGTATGTTGTCTTGATGAGACTGCCCTATTTTGTCATGATCGGTCAGCCATTACCTCCACCAAGATTCCTTTATCACTGTCTACAGGTTGTTTTTATGACGGGATTTCATTGTAACTTGGTAGGATAACTTGGTACGACATCTAGATGAGACTCTCATATTTTGGTCATGATTGGTCAACCGTGACCGCCAAACCGTCATGTTACCTAGATTCCTTCAGCAAAGTCTACGAGTTATATTTATGAATGGATTTCATTGTAACTTGGTAGGATGGCTCGTTTTGGAATGATTTTACTGTAACTTGGTAACTTTGATTGACATTCATTAACTGTGAGGACCACATTAACCCAGGCCTCAATTCTTCAGTACAGTCTACACCTCAAATTATTTTTATTGAAAATATAGCGTATAGGGAACAGAAATTAACATATTCTCAATTATCACGATTCTTGTCTTATCTCGTAATCCTTTCATAAACATTGAACATTATCCTTTTCATCAAACACTACACATAGTCAAGTTAATCTACAGTGTCATTGACACTTTCATTTTCTGTTGCATTACTTTTGATAATCGGAAGGTTCCCTTTCATAACAAACATTTTGGCATATCCCACTTGGCTGTCATGGCAGTCATCTTCGATTTTTTGTTATTTTTCATGCTTGTCAGAGTAATAACTCTAAAAAAGGAATGACCAATGGATCAAATTTTTTTCTGATGCATTACTGTTGACTAGAGAAAGATTCCTCTCTATCACTAACTTCTGGCATATCCAACATGGCAGTCATATTGTGGGGTTTTTTTTTACATTTGATTGTCTGAGTAAAACATGAAAAATGAATGACCAATGGATCAATTTTTTATGCTGCATCGCTGCTGACTGCAGGAAGGTTTCCTTTTGATAATCAACGTTCTGACATATCCAGCATGACCACTATGGCAGCCATCTTTGATGTTTTAGAGTTTTTTGATTGTCAGAGCAAAAGCTTGAAAAAGGCATGACTATTGAATCCAATTTTTTTTTGTCATATTATTTTTAACCATGGGGAGAGTCCCTTTCATAACCCCCATTCTGACATATCCAACATGGCCATCATGGCAGCAATCTTGGATTTTGTTATTATTTTTTTTGTTTGTCTAAGCAATAACTTTAACAATGAATGATCAATGGATTCAGTGGGGTTTTTTTGTCCATTACTATTGACTAAAGCAAGGATGCTTTCGATAACCAGCATTCTGGCATATCCAATTTTTGCTTCTTGCAGGCATCAGAAATTATTCACAATTTTTGCTTCTCAGAGCAATAACTTGAAAAGGAACAAATGACCAATGGGCCCATTTTCTGGTGCGTTACTGTTGACTATAAAAAGGTTTGTTTTGAAAATCACTATTCTGGCATTTTCATTGTGACAGCGATCTTGGATTCTGTGTGATTTTTGCATGTTTGTGCAAAAACTTTCACATGAAATAACCATTTTTGTTTGGCTCTTGTAAATTTACATGCATTTGAAATAAGTGAAGTATATTTTGACATCCAGAATGAGTGAATTTACATTAAGTGGCCATATAATGATGACTCTGCCTGGCAGTGTTCTTGTTTGATGAATTGGTTCATAAAACCCATGTCTACAATTCCAACTCTTCACTTTCAAGAAGTAACCAGATTATCAATGTTTTTTTCCATTGGAAAATGCATGTAATGTCATTCTTAAAACAGAAATCATATAGTGCCCATCATAGTATGCCTTCTCCTCCAAAACTACATGAAATAGAGTATTATCTCTCATCCAATCAAAAGGCTAGAAAGTCTTGTGACGTACAATATTATTATTTTGTTGTAACTTTACTTGTTTCGGAAGGAAAAAAATAACATTGAAGAATATTTACCTGATGGATTTTACACTTACAGCTGTGTGTATTGATATTTATGACATGCCTGATCAGTACAAAAATACTCTGTTAACTGGTTGAGATATAATTCTGCCTTTTGTCGATGAAATATACGCGGAGCATGGTGGCTCAGTGATAGACTTTGGACTTCTATGCTAGATGTCCTGAGTTCGATCCCCGTCCAGGACGACCCGCATTGTGTCCTTGGGCAAGGCACTTTATCCCGGTTGCCTACATGGGGGCGTGATGACGCCATGTACTATAAAGCGTACTGCACGTCGATGGTGCACATGTCTTCACGATTAGCCATTGTGCATAAATATGTGACCTTAAACACCAATAAATTAATAAATAGTAAATAACAATGAAATATACCCTTTCAGATAGAAGTGATCTCTTCATCAAAAATTTCTTGATATCAAACTCTATTGAATTTTTTATTAAAACAAGTCATGGTTGATTCACAGCAGCCATGACTTGATTTCATGAGAAATTCAGAAAAATTCTCATTAGGTTAAGAGTTAAATTTATTTTATTATATAATTTCTACCAGAAAGACCATGCCACGTTCTTGAAAATAAGCAGTGCATGTTAAAAAGTGATCCGGTTTTAGCATAGAAGTGGTTTCTTCTTTTCTAAAACTTTCCAATCAAAAATGGGAGCGCGATGGCTCAATGGTGGACTGTTGGACTTCTATGCTAGAGGTCCAGAGTTCGATCCCACGTCCGGGCCGACCCACATTGTGTCCTTGGGCAAGGCATTTTATCCCGGTTGCCTACATGGGGGCACGATGACTCCATGTACTAAGGCGTACTGCACGTCGATGTGCACATATCTGCAACCGCTGTAACCCTGCTTGAGCGGAGCTTGAACAGAGTTACAATGTTGAGGAGCTGACAGTTGCTCGTCGATTCCCAGTGGTTCTCTCTGGGTACTCTGGATTCCTCTACCTGTAAAACTGTCACGGTCACGATTAGCCATTGTGACCTTAAACACCAGTTAATAAATAAATAAATTTCAAGCAAATTCCCTGTGGGAACCTTGTAGGGCTGCAGTGATTCATCGTGAAACTAATGCATCGCGATTCATTCTCTGATGATACATATCATGATATGCTTGCACTGTATCATGATACATGTGAACCAAAAATTTCTTGAATATTTTTTGTTAATGGCAATTCTGAAATGGTTACATCAATGATTACTGGCATCTGTTATATGAAATTTCCTTTTGAAATTAGGTTTACAGAAGTTTGAATTTACATTTTTTTCGAGTAATCGTTTTCATTGAATAGCTTAAACCATTAACCTCACTCTTAAATCATTATATAACACTATGAGGAAACAAATAAAAAATTCCAAGAAAATAGAAGTGTGTGTCATAATGTTTTGCAGTCAAAAAGTTTGAGAAATCTAATTTCATTGAAAGGAATTTACTTGATCCCGACTGTATGATGATTATTATTTGACTATTATGTGGATGGATATCAGACTTTTCCTTCCATTCACCAGTCCAGAAGAAATGTTAGGACACAAGAAGTAAATCTACTGTTATGGGCTATCGGTTTACCCCGTGGTCTACAACTGCAGAATTGCTTCTGGGGTCCTCACATTTTTACTGTACTAGCAAGAATAAGTAATAGAAAGATCCAACCACACAGTGGCAAGAAGCAAATAACTTTTTGTGAAGTTTTGGTGATTGTGATGGTGACACTTGATTAGAGGTAGTGTGTTGTGATACATTTCTTTTTGTGGGGATAATATCGTGATACGAATCGTATTGTGAGAAAAGTATTGTTGCAGCCCTTGATGCTCGGGGAAGTTGAGCAATGCTTGTTTAGTGTGATAGACAAGATCTCCTTTACAGGTAATATAGGACACAGAAACAATGCCTGGGATGAAAGTAACCTAAAGTAGGCAGCATACAGTTGAAACTAGAAGTTCTGTCATGAAATGCGCACAAATAGCATGTCCATCTGTGCGTTAATCTACGCGTTATGTCCATAGTTAGGCAATCAAATTTTGTACATATGTCCTGTGAGCAAGCAATGTTTCAGCCGGAGGTCCATTGGCAGAAACATTGCCTGTTCTTGCTATGAGTAACCAGGAGAACCTGCCATGCTTTGGATGCCATTCAATATAGCAATTGCGTGCAATTCCTATTTGGAATTAAGCCTAGATAAGCGCTCAGTTCGTGACAGGTCTTCTAGTTTTAACTGTAGGTATAAATGATTGTCTCAACTTCATCCATATGAATCACGTCTTGCATTCACACTTCTGATCTCAGAGCGTGAGCACCTTGTTTACAACAATGGAAAACCTGGAATTGCTGGATCGTCTTTGGAAAGCCATCTCAGCTCTGGGCGTCTTTTGTCCCATCTCTTGGACTATCCAGGAAATGGGCAAGAACGTCCATCTGAACCTGGAATTTAGAGTAGAAGAAGAGAACACCAAAACACCACCCTCCAGTGGGGAGAGGTAGTACCCTTGGCGAGAGGATCCCCTCTTCCACTGGTCCTCACCCGAAGAGGCATGGAGGCCCTGAAAAGAGAAAAAAGAAGAAGAGTCCATCAACCAAGCGCTGGGACGCCCGGCGCTTGGAGGCATTCCGGAATAGAAAGAAAGAGTTGAGTGAGGGGGTGGAGGCTCTGGAGGCAGCCGCCAGTTCCCCTCCTAGTCCCACTCAACTGCCGGCTCCTGAGCCGGTACAGTTGGATGAGGAACATCCATTGGAGACTAAGGAGGAACTGGAAGTTGCTTTTTCACCGCCTCCCACCCCTCACTCCCCTCTTCCTTCACTACCGGAAAGCCCCGGAGCGGAAGAAGCAGAAGAACAGCCACCACATCCTATAGACATCATAATTCAAAGAGCACTCAGAGTTATGGAAACAGCAAAAGCAACATCCGCCAAAACTGAAGAACTTTTAAAAGAATCAAGGGAATTAACAGGACATACATCAATACCACCACCAGCCTCATCACCATCACCATGCCAACCTCCACCTAAGAAAAAGAGCCGGAAAAAAGCCCAGAAGGGGATAAACCTTCTCCCTCCTTCCTTTTCCTCCTCTGCCACGCCTCGACATCACCCAAAATCATACAGCCAACAAGGGTCGAAAGGGGTTTGTTCCCCATACTGTCCCTGCGCGCCTCCGGTGCGCGAAACCATTTCGTTCAAAATATTTCAGTTCAATTATTTGAAGGTCTCAATGTTCACTTTTAATCTACTCTGCTCCTAATATGGCAAGGAAAACAAAAGATTTCTGTTTTTTCTCCAATTTTGACAATGGTCCAAAAGGGTAAATACAGAACAGATAGTTAATGATGAGATTTATGGAGATGACAGGCAGCAGGCCTGTTATATATTGCCCATATTTAGTGTCTTTGGTGAATATAAGACTTGAATAAATATTTCTAGTTTGTTTTCCCTCACCCCTGGGGGGGGAAAAAAAACTAGTCCCCCCCCCCCCCCCCCCCACCCTGTCATATACAAAATAGTCTGTTCCTCAGGGAATTCCTTGTCGCCGAGAACCCTGCTCCTCAAGCATAGTTATGACTGCTCAGAAATAAATACCTTATGTCTTGAATTCCTGAAACCCTGTTGAGTAACTTTAGACAGTGCTGAACTGGGGGCTGAGGTTTCATAGAATCATGAAGATTCCTTGTCGTCGTCAGGATTACCGTATTATCAAAACTTTTTGGCATTTGGCAGCAGGCCTGTTATATATTGCCCATATTTAGTGTCTTTGGTGAATATAAAACTTTAATAAATATTTCTAGTTCCCCCCCCCCCCCCCCCCCCCCCCCCCCCCCGGGAAAAAAACTAGTCCCCCCCACACGCGCCCTGTCATATACAAAATATTCTGTTCCTCAGGGAATTCCTTGTCGCCAAGAACCCTGCTCATCAAGCATAGTTATGACTGCTCAGAAATAAATACCTCATGTCTTGAATTCTTGAAACCCTGTTGAGTAACTTGAGACTGTGCTGAATTGGGGGCTGAGATTTGATAGAATCATGCATTTCTTGCAATGATATGACATGGAAAATTGCCCCCACCTGATGGCCATTCAACATCAGAATGAGAAAACAAATATCAAGCAGAGGGTTTTAGCCGTATGAGCAAATCATGTGGCGCAAAAATTTTCTTTTTGGAGGTGGGGGAAGATTTTTGGTGGCCTATTGAAATTTCACACATCCCCCCACTCCACCAACCAAAGGTTAACCATGTCGAGATAAAAAAAAAAAACTGTCAAAGATACGTTTTCGTGCCAAATTAGCAAATAATACAATAATACGACATTGAAAACATTTCTTTACTGAAATGGGGGAAGATTTCTGTGGCCTATGAAAATTGCCCCCCGCCTGACATTGACCATTTAAGAAATTTAAAAAAAATTTTTTTCTTCATCAAAGAAAGGTTTTCTTGCCCTATTAGCAAATAATATGACAAAAAAAATTGAGAAGAAAACAAATTCAGGTGGGTGGGCAAAAAAATCAGGACAGGGGGTAAAAAAAACTAGGGGGGGGGGGGAACTTTGGCAGGAGGGTAAAAAAATCTGTTACACCGGTACTTCCCTTTCGGTCAGGTTTTCTTTCTTAGTTGTTGCATGACCACCTGTTTTGGGGTCAGAAAAAGTTGTCCGAAGGGCTATACTTGACAAACATTTATGAATGCCAACATTAAAGTGATGCAATCATAATTTTTTTCGCTTGAACATTATAATGGTCGCCTATGGGAAAATATTTACTGCTGTGATACTTATAGGAAATTTTTTTTTTTGCCTTTTTTGGCTCCCAAACCTGATTTATTTATTATTTTTTGACCTTATTTCACATTTAAATGTTCATTGGGTGACCACACACCTTACAACACTTGAATTGTTTTGAAAAGTTATATTTTTGACACAGTCAGCAATAAAGGCTATATATTATCTTGTACTAACTTACAAAATCAAAGACAATTTATTTGCATAGAATGTTCAGTCATGACTCTAAAAGTAGAGAGGGGTTTGAACATGCAGTTTGTTTCTGGATGTGGCACTGGTTGACGATTATTCCTCTGAATTGGCTTGCTTTGGTTTCTGTTATGTTTTGATATCTTTACCTTGCTTTGGCAGAACAATTTGAAATTGGACAGTCTTTGTTATAAAATTACAAAATGAAGGTTATGTTCAGATTTCTTGCATGTTTAATTCCACAATTATGTCCCTTGACTATGGGTTTCCACATAACTTTACTTTTCTTGGGCAGATTGATTTGAAATTCACCAATTGTTTTTATGATCAGGACTCATTGAGCCCTTTCAAACAAAATTGAATTGGTTAAATTCCTGGTTGGGAAATGGTGTCTGCTTGAAAATTTGTTTGAACATCCATGTGAAGAGGGCTAATAAGTTGTTCATATGCTGTTTTGTGTCATACTGTTTTAAAACTTATATTGTCCCTTAACATTCTAAATTCTGATTTTGAACACGTTTTACGGAAACAAAACAGGTGCCCCACTTGCAGTCTTTAGGTAAATTTGCACGTGACAATCTAAGTACCTTGCGAGTTGTTTCTGAATATGGGTAGTGATGACTTGCCAAGAAACATTAGTACAGTGGAACCCTGTTAATTGAATAGCCACTTTGCAAATGAAAATTATTCATTTAACAGGAGTATTCACTTAACAGGGATTGTCACTTCCCTGTATTCTAGAGATAATCTTAGCATTTATTCTATTATATCTAGTTTCAGCTCTGTCAAACAAGATATAATATAGATTAAATGCCTGTATTGGATGTACTGGGGCCAAATAGGCCTATAAACAAAGGAAAACAGGAGAATCAGGGTGATTTCTTGATAGTGTACAAGATTTTTTTATTCAATTAACAGGAGTTTACTCTGTAACCTACATTCAATTAACAGGTCAAATTTGTACTGGACGTATGGTTAGTGTTGAGCCGGTATGGGTATTATCGGTATTGCCAATATCCGACATCAACAAAATCAGCATGAAATATCAACAAAACATCAATGTTAACAAATGAGGTCAAAAATGCACGTGGTCAATTTGTTTTAACCTGAAACATATTCGTTCAGTCATTACATTTCCATTTTGAATTGTGTTTATTAAAAAAGTATTTGAACTGTGTTTTGTATTACTCACGCAAGAGAAGGTGCCCTCAGTATTCAAAACTCCCATCCATTGTGAAAAAAACAAACGAAATAATCCATTCACGTGTAAGCATTTACATGTACATGCATTGTTGGACTGCTTCTCAGTGAATTCTGTTGCGTTCACTTTCTCCAAGTGCAAGATCAACAGGGGGCAGTTCGCAGCCAACATTGTTGGTACCGGATAACTATCTGCACTATCCATTTCCTAGTTATTGACGTATCGACACTGAACCTGGCTGTTATTGCCAGAGAAGAAAAAAATTGGCGGGTTGGGGAGGGGGGGGGGGGGGAGGTGCTCAGACAGGCAGTCAGGCCTATCTGTACTGGCCAATACGTTGCAAGATAGTCACAAAGAATTTCCTCACATTTTTTTGTCATTGATTCTTTCAACAAGCATCAGTGATGGAAAACCGGAGCAAATTTTCTTGTGGTATCATGCAACGTATTTGTATTTTCACTGGTAGTGGTAATGCCATAGTGGTACTGCATTTACCAAAAAAAAAAAAAAAAAATCATGAATCATTGTCACTTGTCCTTGATCGCCTGCCTGTAGAAGTAGGGGGAGGGGGTTACTGAATTCTGCAATGCATTGATAAAAACATGTGGGCATGTTTCATAAATAAACAATCTATATTTAAACTGACTGCCCTGGTGCACAAATTATGTCCCCATTTGTTGTAAACAATATGGCTTTGGCTTTCCCATGTTTTGTTTTCCCTGCATTGTAGCATGTATCAAACTGGATATTACATCTCAGGGTATTAATTCATATTTATTTTGGAATAGCTATTTTTGCAGAGATCACATCAGGTAATTTCTCAACTCATTTTCTAAAGTAATAAAATGAACAATTTAGGTCACTGAACACGCTGTCATTAATAATTTAAGAACTGGGAATTTCCCATTTGTCTTCAACATAAAGTTGATAAACACAAGGGCTGACAATAATAAATAACACAAAAGTATGTAGTTTGGGAATTTTATTTTTTTAGCTGAAAATGTGAAAAGATTAAATTGACAAAAAAACAACTCCAAAACACATTCACATAATTTTATTTTGATTGAACAATTGAAATTTTCATGCACATTTTCGTGATGACCTGTGTGTTGAAGAATGCTTCACCGGTACCAGTAGTCAAAACTTTAATTCAGAGAAATATGGGGTGGGCTTATTTTGGGTGATACCCCAAAAATACGTTTTCTAAAAAGCCCTAATCTGAGTAACAAGTACTATTTAGTTGAGATTATCAGTGATTTGCCTGAGAACTTGATTTGGAAAAAAAAGACATATCGGCTGCCAATATCGGCAGAATTTCTATTTTTTGCTGATACCGATACCCAGCCGGTAAGCCATTTATCGGCCGATACCGATAACCCGTACCGATAATCGGCTCATCACTACGTATGGTAAATGGTTTTGTATTGGGAAATTGTATTCAGTTAACAGAGTTATTCAGTTAAGAGATATCCAGTTAAGTGGGCTCCATTGTATAATCATTATGTACACTGTTAAAGCATAGCAAAAAAGAATAAAACTTGCCTGGGGTAGGAGTCCTCTTAAAGTGGGCAACATTGGTATAGACGATAGGCTGAACTTGACTGTATATCCATGTTGTGGACATGTTTAGCCATTGTGCAGAAATATGTGACCTCAAACACCAATAAATAATAATAATAATTCTAGCCTACAGGGTTAACGACTCTCTCTGTCTCCAAAGTACAGAATATGTGGATTGCTCTTCATAGCAGGAACTGGATAACTATATGGGGATCTTTATCCTGAATTATGTGTCCCTCTTTGCAAAGTGGACAGACATTTTATATCACCACTCAGTAGGTCAGTAGACAGATGCAGCATGCATCTCACAAGTGATTCTTCAGACCTGTAGATAAGATTCAAGCAATTACTTGTACATACCACGTTTTTGTCTGAATTTATTTCTGAGAGAGCTCTCTAGTACTCGCCAGGAACAGAAAGACTTGTAGAAATCTAAAAATTGCCACCACAAATATTGAATTCAGTACTCGAAAAAAACATTAAATGGGATTCATTTGCAAAAATGAGTTTCCAGCTTGGAAGCAATTCATATTTTAAAAAAAAAGAATTAACCCTTGTCCACTGTAACAACCAAAACCAGCAAGCGCCATTCGCAAACATCGCCATTTGAATTTTATTATGCCCCTAACCTTTGCAAGATGTTTTGGAGCCCAAAGCTCTGTTTGTACAAACATTTTGTCTTGTAGTGTGAGTGTGTATAATCGAACATAGTTGTCCTTTAATAAGTTTATAGACCAGATTAGGGGACAGTATCTCCACAGAGAATGGGTTCTGTCCACACCTTCTTGCCGGAATTGATGCACTTGTTGGACTCATCTGGAACAGAAGAAAAGAGTAATTCTGTTTGTCCTTATCAACATTTCACCTTGTTATTTTTAATTTTTTGCCTCAAAAATAGCTTAGAACCCCTCATTGGAACATGCTCATTGAGACTGTTCCACTGGATGGCCCTAAGCTGTTTTTAAGACAAATAAAAATATTTAGTCATTTACAAATTTTTTTTGCATATATTTTTATTTCAAAAGTTACATTGAGCATGTTTCTCCTTCCTTGCTTACTCGGCCATTTTCAAACAGAGCAGCTCACTTGCCTGACCCATATTTATGGTGTGCACCCTCTTAACTGATACTGCCTGAAAGCATTTATTTTGTTCCCTGATTCCAATTCACAGATTAGCCCAATGGGCAACAGGCAGTTGCTGAGAAACTATTTTCAATGTATCAGTATGTATTCCCCATGGGAACCCCAGGAAATGAAGCAGTGCTTGTGTGCTGTGGTAAACAAGCTCTGTTTTACTGGTAAAATAGGGCCTGGTCACCAATGCCTGGGGTGGAAGTCCTCGAAAATGGGTAATATGGGTATAAACGATTGGCTGGACTTGACTTTACCTCCATGTTGCGGTCACGATTCACCATTGTGCAGAAGTATGTGACCTTGAACACCAGTAAATAAATAAATAATCAGTATGTATGCTAAAAATTCACAATGCCTCTGTTTTTAAACTGAAATTGTTTTAGTGCATATATCTTCTTCTTCTTCTTCTTCTTTCTTCTTCTTCTTCTCTTCTTCTTCTTCTTCTTCTTCTTATACAAACATTGTCCGGGGCATAACTTTTTTGTCTTTTGACCTAGACCTTAGATATTTGGCATGTGGATGTATCACCATGAGCCGTTGTGTCGCGTACAATAGTGACCTTCATGTGACCTTGACCTTTGACCTGGTTAGATTTATGTGCTTTTTAAGGGAAACTTTGTCCGAGGCATAACTTTTTTATCTTTTGACCTAGACCTTAGATATATGGCATGTGGATGTATCACCATGAGCCGGTGTGTCGCGTACCATGACCTTCATGTGACCTTGACCTTTGACCTGAAGGTCAGATTTATGTGCTTTTTAAGGGAAACTTTGTCTGGGTCATAACTTTTTTGTCTTTTGACCTAGACCATAGATATTTGGTATGCTTGTCAATATTATTCATGTATATATAATGTGCAGTGCATTAAATAGAAAGGAAGGGGAAACATATGTTTTAGTGTGTAAAAACAGTTTCTAGTTTTTGTTTTAATTGAGCATGCTGGGGTAAAATTAAAATTTTGTTCCTGTGTTTCTGAAAGACCTCCTTCTTTACAACCTGTCATTTGCAAAATGAGGTTCCCAGAGGGTGAATCTGCTGGCACTATCCCCTACAGTGGGCCAATTTATCCTCTAGGTACACCTTTCTGTTTTAGCTTGAGACCTTGTTTCAGACTGAAGTTCACAGAGGGTAAATTTTGTGTGGGTAGCATCACAAATTCACCCTCTGGGGACCTCATTTTGCAGATGACAGTCTGCTTATATTCAGGCTTGTTAAGGATTAAATAATTATGTCCCCCACTCTGGAAGAGATTCGGTGTATTCTGGACTACATGCATCTGTATGTCCATCTGTATCCATTTCTCTGCAGTGGGTGGATAGAAATCTGGTATACACTGAGGAGGTATACAATGGCGGCGGTAGTATGCACCGAGCCTTGGCCAGCTCTTGTTTGAGATCTTTCGTTAACTGTTCATTATATCATCCATGTTCTGTATTCCTTTTGCTGATGATCTAAAGGTCCACAAGTGTAATGGCCCATCTGGAAGTATTCAGTCTGTACTGGCCCATCTAACTGTCCACCATATGCCTGGTAACTTCTAATCCACCCAGCAACTATTGAAATATGGAAAATGAATCAATAATTTGATAGCAGGCACAACAAACTTTCTTCATCCATGTGGAAGCAATTACTTCACAATATTACAACTATATTTATCAATTATGTATGAGCTCATTACTGCCCCACTCATTATTTTCATTTAACAGGTTCCCTCTCAAAACCCTTATTCTGCCAAAAGATGCAATGGTGTATATTCCAGAGAATAAAATCTCGAATTTTACCCATCCACGATGGCCCTACTGCATGACAGTTCACAGATTTTGAAAGCAGCTGCGGTAAGCATAGGAGGGGGGAGGGGGGGGGGGGGGCATCATCTGTCTTAGGGAGTTTGAGCATTGAAGAGAGAGGTCTTCCCATAGGGAACATTTTGAAACAGTGCTATGGAATAAGGTGATAAGACATAACTTTTTGACGAACTGTTTGTAGTTCCAGATAAACAACTTTTTGGTTATTTGTTTTTTTCATTTAGATAACCACCAGAGGAACAATAAAAACGTTCCCCTCAACTTTTATGGCCTGATATTCTTGAGCAATTTAGACTGCCAGTAGAAATAAATTATAACTGCAAGAAATTTTCTCACTTAGTTCTCTTTATTGGTAATGCCAGCTCCTGGTATATATTCTTGAAAAGATCAAGAATTTGGTTCTGGGTAGATAGATGTTGATTGTTATATAAAATAGGAAAAAAAGATGTAGTTGATTTAATCCTTTACCTAACGTAATTGCCAAAACCGGCCAGCGCTATTCTAAAAAAATCGCCAATTAATTTTCATTTTTTGTCTCAAAAACAAAGGTTATGACACCTCATTAGAACGAGCTCATTGACCTCGTTCCAATGAGGGGTCATAACCTATGTGTTTGAGACAAAAAATGAAAAAAATTAGTTATTCAAGAATTTTTTTTACAAGTGTCCTCTGCTTTTCATGTTACGTAAAGGGTTAACTTGGATTTTACTGTCAACAGGACTTGTCGTGATTTCTTTCATAATTTGAAAAATACCATAACCCATTACTTAAAATAATGGTCATATCTGGCCAGCGCTTTTCACAAAAATTGCCATTCCAGTCAGTTCCAGTTTTATTATTTTTAGCTCAACTTTGGCGAAGCCAAATTTGAGCTTATGCCATCGCCCTTCGTCCGTCTGGCCATCTGGCCGTCTGTCCGCCAACAATTCAATACGGCTCGGGCTAGAGGCCATATTTATGAACCGATCTTTACGAAACTTCTTGGGTACCTTTGTTATGACCGTGGGACAAGAACGAGTGTTTTGGGGTCCGATCCGAAATTCAAGTTGGCCGTTGGCAGCCATTTTGTACAAAATTAGGTGCAATCAGATTTTTGCGCAGAACTTCCATACGAAAGCACTGATTTGAATAATGTTTTGTATGAATGTTTAGTACCATGGGATACATCACATATAATACAGGTTTTTTTCTTGTGCGTAAATTATGCAAATTTGACTAACTTTGATGTATTTAGTGTTACTTTCAGTACTGTAAGTGCATATACCAATACGGCTTGGGCTAGAGGCCGTATTTATGAACCGATCTTTACGAAACTTCTTGGGTACCTTTGGTATCACTGTGGGACGAGAGCGAGTGTTTTGGGGTCTGGTCTGAAATTCAAGATGGCCGATGGCAGCCATTTTGTACAAAATTAGGTGCAATCAGATTTTTGCACAGAACTTCCATATGAAAGCGCTGATTTGAATAATTTTTTGTGTGAATGTTTAGTACCATGGGATACATCACATATAATACAGGTTTTTTTCTCGGGCAGAAATTATGCAAATTAGATGAACTTTGATTTTTTCAGTGCTGCTTACACACAGTAAGTACACATGTCAATACGACTCGGGCTAGAGTCTGTATTTATGAACCGATCTTCGCGAAACATCTTGGGTACCTTTGTTTTCACCTTGGGATGAGAACGAGTGTTTCTGGGTGCGGTCCAAAATTCAAGATGGCTGCCAGTGGCCATTTTGTACCAAAATTAGGACTAATCAGTTTTTTGTACACAACTTCTATACAGCTCAGGCTAGAGGCCGTATTTATGAACCGATCTTTACGAAACTTCTTGTGTACCTTTGTTATCACCGTGGGATGAGAACGAGTGTTTTTGGGTGTGGTCCAAAATTCAAGATGGCCACCAGCAGCCATCATTTTGTACCAAAATTAGTGCACAACTTCTATACAGCTCAGGCTAGAGGCCGTATTTATGAACCGATCTTTACGAAACTTCTTGGGTACCTTTGGTATCACCGTGGGATGTGGGACGTATTTATAAACTGATCTTCACGAAACTTCTTGGGTACCTTTGTTTTCACCTTGGGACAGGAACGAGTGTGTTTTGGGGTGCCTTTGTTATCACTGTGCTATGAGAACAAATATTTTGGGGTTCAGTCAGACCCACTCTGGAACTCAAAGATTTCTTTTCTAGTTTATCATCAGACTGTCACCCACCTTTACAATACTTAACCTATACATTTGTTACAGGCTACAGTCAGTATTTATGTACAGACCGTTACAATACTTTATATGTACCTTTGTTATCAGGTCATTACCTAGATGTTTGTCATTGCTGTGTCACATACTATACATGTACATGTCTTAACAAGTTGAGCTACAGTGTCATTGACACTTTCATTTAAATTTTTGTCTCCAAAACATAACTTGTGACTCCTAAATAGAAAAAGCTCATCAAAAGTGTGTCAATGAGGGGTCATCAGCGGTGTTTTGGAGGCAAAAAATAAAAATGTTTAGGTAGTCAAGAAAGTTTTTTTTTATGTGTTTTCCACTATTTATGATTGGTAAACGTAAAGCTCAAAATATTTCAATGCTGAAGCAACAGCTTGAGTAGACCAAAATTTGATGGAACATTCTTGGGGATTCTCACAAAAAAGTTATGAAGTTACAGAATCCCTTTCAGCTGAATGTCACTTTGCAGCTTGCACAGTACATTGAGGGTACATACATCTCAGGGCATTTTAATGATAATGGGTTCTCATTAATCTTGGTATCTTCTATCACCATTAGAAAATAAATACAACACAGAAATAATTATGGCAAGAACTTATACTTGATTCCAACACAGTTTTGCTTTAACTCTTAAAGGTCTGAATATTTGTTCATACATTCTTGCTGCATTATGACAGTTTACATTCTGTGACCCTACCTACATTGTGTAGAGAAATCTTGGCTCCCAGTAGACAGACAAGACTTCTCTAGAAACAACTGCCCATGTACTTGTGTGCCTTCCAAGGTACCAAAAGACTGTAAGTTGGGGCACCTGCTATAAGTTTGTAAAACTTGACCAAAGGCTGAAACAGGGCTTTAAGGGTTAAGCTTAATGAATGCATTCCTATGAAACCTAAAAAAATAATACCTTTTCCATGAATAATTCACAAGCACTTCAGAAACTGTCATTTTTTACACAGTCTTTTATGAGATAAAAATCAGCCTTTAGCACAGCAGTTTGTTGAGATGGTTACTCACTCTCTTACAAGATAAAAATCAACCTTTCTGTTCTGTAGTTTGTTAACCCTTTACCTAACATAATGGCCAAAATCGGCCAGCGCTATTCACAAAAATCGCCAATATTAATTTTCATTATTTTTTTCTTTTTTTGTCTCAAAAACATAGGTTATGACCCCTCTTTGGAACAAGCTCGTTATGACCCCTCTTTGGAACGAGCTCGATGAGATTGTTCCAAAGAGGGGGTCATAATCTATGTTTTTGAGACAAAAAATGAAAAAAATAGTTTATTCAATAATTTTTTTACAAGTGTCGTCTGCTTTTCATGTTAGGTAAAGGGTTAAGTGTGCATCTTTAGTAAACATACATGGACTGAAGTTTCCATTCCTGCTCTTACTCATATGTTGTATGTAAAAACATTCAAGAAGTACAAATTAAGTGTAAATCAGTAGATTTCAAGGATTATTTTGGAGGCTCAATTTCTTAAATTCTGCTTGTACTTTTATGCCTTTACTACATCATTTGAGAGTTATTTTCATGGAGAAAACTCAATCAGCTGTAGTTTTTTAGCTCACCTGAGCGAAGCTCAAGGGGAGCTTTACTAATCACTCTCCGTCCGTCGTCCGTCGTCGTCCGTCGTCGTCGTCGTCCGGCGTTAACTTTACATTATCGACTTCTCCTCCTAAACCACTAGCCCAATTTTATTCAAATGTTGGCTAAATGTTTATTACCTAATGCCAATTCAGATTTGTTCAAATGAAGTTGCCCCTCCTCCTGGGTGGTGCCACGCCCCCAAGGGGCACCAAAATCTTTGTAAATCTTCTTCTTATGAACCAGCAGTAGCAGAGACTTGATATTTGGTGTGCAGCTTCCTTTTGAGGTGTAGACTCAGATTTGTTCAAGAGAAGTTTGTGGGGCTATACTTGGCGTCATTATGGGAGGGGCAAAATTTTTTGCCCCGCCCAAAATTTCTATTTTCCAAACCGAGAGGCTGATTTGAACCAAATTTTATGTGAGGGCTTATTGGGTCATGAGTACTTGATTTATGCAAAAAAAATTTTCCCGCAGCCCCGTGGGAACCGCAGGAGCTAAAAATAGAAAAAATTTAAAACGCCCATATCTCCAAAACTGCACGGCACTGAGAATTTTTATTTGGTGTGCAGCTTCCTTAGGACCAACAGAAAGGATTGGTAAAAAAAAATTGCCATCGGTTTTATCATAGGGTACAGTTTCGGGACTTTGAAAAAGTGCTGAGTCAGCACTTTTTAACACTGTAGGCAATGGGAAAAACATTAAAAAATCTTCTTCTCCAGATCCAGCAGGCAGAATCTTTTGATATTTGGTATGCAACATTGTAGGGTGGATCTGATTCAAGTTTGTTCAAATCGGCCCCCTGGGTTCATATTTGGGCTCAGTATAGGAGCCCGATTTCGAACTTAATGCATTTCAGGCAAATTTCTTAAAAAATCTTCTTCTCCAGATCCAGCAGGTAGAATCTTTTGATATTTGGTATGCAACATTGTGGGGTGGATCTGATTCAAGTTTGTTCAAATCGGCCCTCTGCGTTTATATTTGGGCTCAGTATAGGAGCCCAAATTTGAACTTACTGCATTTCAGGCAAATTTCTTTGAAAATCTTCTTCTCCAGATCCAGCAGGCAGAATCTTTTGATATTTGGCATGCAACATTGTAGGGTGGATCTGATTCAAGTTTGTTCAAATCGGCTCCCTAGATTCATATTTGGGCTCAGTATAGGAGCTTGAATTCAAACTTAGTGCATTTCAGGCACATTTCTTCAAAAATCTTCTTCTCCAGATCCAGCAGGCAGAAGCTTTTGATATTTGCTGTGCATCGTTGCGGGGTAGATCTGATTCAAGTTTGTTCAAATCGGTCCCCCTGGATTCATATTTGGGCTTACTATAGAAGCCCAAATTCGAACTTTGTGCATTTCAGGCAAATTTCTTAAAAAATCTTCTTCTCCAGATCCAGCAGGCAGAATCTTTTCATATTTGGTAAGCAACATTGCGGGGTGGATCTGATTCAAGTTTGTTCAAATCAGATCCCTGGGTTAATATTTGGGCTCAGTATAGGAGCCCAATTTCGAACTTAGTGCATTTCAGGCAAATTTCTTAAAAAATCTTCTTCTCCAGATCCAGCAGGCAGAATCTTTTGATATTTGGTATGCAACATTGTAGGGTGGATCTGATTCAAGTTTGTTCAAATCGGCCCCCTGGGTTCATATTTGGGCTCAGTATAGAAGCCCGATTTTGAACTTAGTGCATTTAGGCAAATTTCTTAAAAAATCTTCTTGTCCAGATCCAGCAGGCAGAATCTTTTGATATTTGGTATGCAACATTGTGGGGTGGATCTGATTCAAGTTTGTTCAAATCGGCTTCCTAGATTCATATTTGGGCTCACTATAGAAGCTCGAATTTGAACTTAGTGCATTTCATGCAAATTTCTTAAAAAATCTTCTTCTCCAGATCCAGCAGGCAGAATCTTTTCATATTTGGTAAGCAACATTGCGGGGTGGATCTGATTCAAGTTTGTTCAAATCGGCCCCCTGGGTTTATATTTGGGCTCAGTATAGGAGCCCAAATTTGAACTTAGTGCATTTCAAGCAAATTTATTAAAAAATCTTCTTCTCCAGATCCAGCAGGCAGAATCTTTTGATATTTGGCATGCAACATTGTGGGATGGATCTGATTCAACTTTGTTCAAATCGGCTTCCTAGATTCATATTTGGGCTCACTATAGAAGCTCGAATTCGAACTTAGTGCATTTCAGGCAAATTTCTTAAAAAATTTTCTTCTCCAGATCCAGCAGGCAGAATCTTTTGATATTTGGTATGCAACATTGTGGGATGGATCTGATGCAAATTTGTTCAAATCGGCTCCTTAGATTCATATTTGGGCTTACTATAGAAGCTTGAATTCGAACTTAGTGCATTTCAGGCAAATTTCTTAAAAAATCATCTTCTCCAGATCCAGCAGGCAGAATCTTTTGATATTTGGTATGCAACATTGCGGGGTGGATCTGATTCAAGTTTGTTCAAATCGGCCCCCTGGATTCATATTTGGGCTTAATATAGAAGCCTGAATTCGCACTTAGTGCATTTCGGGCAAATTTATTAAAAAATCTTCTTCTCCAGATCCAGCAGGCAGAATCTTTTGATATTTGGTATGCAACATTGTGGGGTGGATCTGATTCAAGATTGTTCAAATCGGCTTCCTAGTTTCATATTTGGGCTCACTATAGAAGCTCGAATTCGAACTTAGTGCATTTCAGGCAAATTTCTTAAAAAATCTTCTTCTCCAGATCCAGCTTCAGAATCTTTTCATATTTGGTAAGCAACATTGTGGGGTGGATCTGATTCAAGTTTGTTCAAATCGGCCCCCTGGGTTTATATTTGGGCTCCGTATAGGAGCCCAAATTTTAACTTAGTGCATTTCAGGCATATTTCTTAAAAAATCTTCTTCTCCAGATCCAGCAGGCAGAATCTTTTGATATTTGGTATGCAACATTGTGGGGTGGATCTGATTGTGATTCATGAACGTATTTATTTGTAAAGTTGATAGAATCTTAGACAAAATTTGCAGAAAAGATCTACTATAGAAGGGGTGGTATCCAGGGTGAACCGTTTACCCAAATCTAGCAGTACTAATGCATTATTCACACAAATCTCCGTTCAAATTTTATGACCCCTCATTGGAACACACGCATTCAGCTCATTCCAACAAAGGTCATATGCCATGTTTTCGAGACAAAAGAATAAAAATTTTAGTTATTCATGAAATTTTTAGGCAACTGTTGTCTGTTATTCACATTGCTTCATGAAATTTCAGTACTTTTGGAAGTTACCTCAGTAATCAAGGGTTAATTCCCCTTAATTAAATGTCGCCTCTAAAAAACAACCACTTTGCATATCTTACCTTTTTACCAGCATAACTGCCAAAACTTGTCAGCATTCTTCGCAAAAATCGCTATTCAAATTTTAATTTTTGTCTCTTAAACATACATGTACTTATCGCTTGTAAATACCCCATTGGAATGAGCTTTTTGAGCTCATTCCAATGAGAGGTCGCACACCATGCTTTTCGAGTCAAAAAAGCAATTTTTTAGTTATTCCAGAATTTCGTACGTAAAACACAGCCTTATGACTTCACATTAAAATGAGCTCTCTAAGCTTGTTCCAATCAACATTCACGCACTATGTCTTTCACACAAAAAATAAAATTTTCCATTTATTCCGGAATTTTGTTTGCAAGAACACTCTTACCCCCCCCCCCCCCCACACACACACACACACACACACACACACACACACACACACACAGACACACACATCTAAAAGTTCGGCAGCAAAAAAACAGTTACTTCAATTTTTAAATGCATTATAGGAACAACTTGCCTAATCAAATTTAAATACTTTTGCATCATTCTGTATCTAGAACAAACCATTTACCATATCTTTACGCAAAATTCTCCAGCATCATTCACAAAAAAACACCATTATTTATATATTCACATTTCTGTCTCAAAAATATACCTGATCTTCCCATACCCCTATTGGAATAAGCTGTTTGAGCTTGTTCCAATGATGATAAAAAAAACTAATATTTTGGAAAATTTGTGAAAATTTTTGTTTTCTTGCATGCAAATATGTACATGTAGCACATGGAAGATATCCACAGTTGGGGAGAGATGTCCAAGGCTATCTCTTCACATTCCTTGTTTGTGCTTCATGCTAAACCAGTTTGTCTGCAGAGATAAATTTGCTTTATTAAAAATCATTGGAGATTGGCCACACACCAATGATTTTAAATAAAACTAATTTTAGGTAACAAATGTTGAACTTCAAACAAAATCTATCACTCAACCAGTTAATGTTGATGAGGCATGACATGGTGAAGGTGACCTAAAATACTTCTTAGAGTCACTTTGTCAGGTGAGCGATTAAGGCCACGTGGGGCCTCTTGTTTTTATTGGTTATGCCTCCCCATGGGAACCGCAATAAGTGGAGCAGTGCTTGTTGACAGTGGTAAACATGTTCTGTTTTACTGGTAAAATAAAGCTTAGTAACCAACATCTGTGGTCAAGATTGTCTTAACCCTTTACATAACATGAAAAACAGACGACACTTGTAAACAAAATTCTTGAATAACTAATTTTTTTGTCTCAAAAACATAGGTTATGACCCCTCTTTGGAATGAGCTCAACAAGCTCGTTCTAAAGAGGGGTCATAACCTATGTTTTTGAGACAAAAAATGAAAAAAATAATGAAAATTAATTGCCGTTTTTATGAATAGCATGGGCCGGTTTTGGCCATTACGTTGGGTAAAGGGAGCAGTGCTTGTTGACAGTGGTAAACATGTTCTGTTTTACTGGTAAAATAAGGCTCAGTAACCAACATCTGTGGTCAAGATTGTCTTAATCCTTTACCTAACATGAAAAGCAGACGACACTTGTAAACAAAATTCTCGAATAACGAATTTTTTTGTCTCAAAAACATAGGTTATGACATTGGTTATGACCCCTCTTATGTTTTTGAGGCAAAAATTGAAAAAAATAATGAAAATTAATTGCCGTTTTTGTGAATAACGCGGCAGGTTTTGGCCATTACATTGGGTAAAGGGTTAAGTGAATGGCACAGCACAGATATAAAAAATTGCATAAACTTGATGTTATACTTGTGTTTTGGTCAAGATGTAGCCACAGATGCTGAAAGTAAGCTCAAACTCCAATGACTCATAATAAAATGTAATTGATTCCTTTTTTTTTCTCTGTGGAAACTCAGAGAAGTGGATCAGTGCTTGATTACTGTATAAACAGGTGCTGTTTTACTGGTATAATAGGACCTGTTAATCATAATGAGCCCTATCTGCTCAAAGTGACCTTAACCCTCTGTACACTGATGTCATCTGAAAATTTCAAGTTGAAAACTTTTCTTATACTGTAGCTTGAAAATTAGCCAATTCAGTCTTGTTTGACAGAGTCCATTGAGCTCTGTCAAACAAGATTGAACTGGTTTAATTCCTTATTGCATTATGGGAAACATTTGAAGCTTGAAATTCTTATATTTTGACATCGGTGTTCAGTGGAGTAAACACCAGTAAGCACAAACATTCTGGGTTTTTTTTCTGTTTGGCATCATCTGGAAAATATACTTTGCACAAGCTTGGTGCACTTGTGTCTTTGTACGCTTAACAAGATATTGGTTTATTTGTTTGAAATTTCAAAAGACTACGTTCATTTCAAAATAGAAATAACTGACTTGAAGAAGGGAGCGTGGTGGTTATGGCATTGAACTTCAAACCGAGAGGTCCATGATTTGATCCCCACCAGGGATAGCTGCATTGTGTCCTTGCGTAAGGCACTTGATCCTGATTGTCCACATGGCAGGCATGGTGGCACTGTGTACTAAGGCATAATGCCCACCGATGGTGCACCTGTCTTCAACCAATGCTAACCCTGCTTGTGTGGAGTTAGTATATTGGGGAGTCTGACAGTTGCTTGGTGGTTCGCTCCAGGTACTCCGGCTTCCTCCACCCGTAACACTGTCCAACACGAGGTGACTCTGGCTGTCGAAAGTGTCATTGAACTCGAATAAATAAATAAATAATAACTGACTTGAGGAATTTGCTTTCACAGTAAAATGTTGATACAAAATTGTAGATGACAATAATTTCTTAATCTGGTATTACACATGTTATTTTGCCTTGTTAGAATTAACTCACTCAGTTGATTCCAACAGTGAACTTACTTGTAAGGTGTTTTAGAAAATTTTTATCATTGAATGTTGTGAATGGCAGGATAATGGTTGATTGTGTTTTGTTTTGCATTTTGTATGCATGGATTTTTATTAACCAGCATCCTGTTTGCACCAGCATTTGTTGATTAAAATTCACACTAATATTTAATGTTTATATTCTATTAGTGTATTTGAATTTCAATGAATTATATCATCATTAGACTTCCGGCCAGCTGTCTTTCGAAGCAATCATAACACTTAGAGCTAAATAATGTGTTGGCTGTTAACTCTTTTTATGACAGGATCAGACACTTCTTCTGACGATTCAACTCATACTTGAAAAGGGGTAAAGTATTATCTTCCAATAACATTCCAGAAGTTATCCCAAATATATGCACTTTAATTCTTGTGGAAAACTGAGCCCTGACCTCTCTTCATCTGCAGGGATGTGGCTAGAGGGTTCCAATTTGGGGGGGGGGGGGTGTAGGGTAGTGAATTTCCAACAAGGAGGAGGGACTGGGAGGGGGAAACCCCCTCACAGTCCCTCCCCCTATTTGGAAATTCACTACTGAGAAAAAATTGGAAAATGAAGCCATGAAAGGGGGTATAAAATTGATTTTAGTAACTGAAATGCCAATACATTTATGATAGAATTATCAGGTTGCTATTATTTGGTATTATTCTGGGAAATGAATATGTGCTAAACAAATGCTCAAGCTGAGAACTTAGAACAATTCACACTGTCCTAACATTAAATCAGATCTTATGCAGGAATGATCAATTTTCGATGTTTCATCATTTTGTAACTGTGAATAATGGAATTAGCTCAGGATAACAATTTTACATGATGTAATTTTCTTGAAGTGCATTTCAAGGATTTTTTTTTATTATGATAAGTATACATACTATAGAAATCTCATACCGATTGACATCATACATACTTATGAAGCTTGATATTGCATACACTGTAGTTGTAAAAAGTAAGTTGGAATTTTTGCTGATTTGAAACTGAGTTGGAATTTTGGGAAGTGAAGAAGATATCAGCATCACCAAAGAAGCTCTAAAATCCAGATAGATGGAATTTCCAACTACTGATGACTTGCACATCAAATTTCCAACTATAGGAAATTTGGTCCAGGAATGGGTGGGAGGGGTGACCCCCCCGCCCAGCCCCCCCAGCCCCCTCCCCCCCCCCCCCCCTGTTGCCACTTCCCTGTTCGTCTATTACACTTTGAAAGAAGAACACTTCCAGTTGCATTGTTTCATCAATTTTAAACTGTTGTTTCAATATATTTATATTATTGAAAGCATTAACCCTATACCTAATGAACATCATTTGGTGTAATTTACAAATTGAGCAGTTGAAAAAAATTTATTTTCTCAAAATTTCAACAAAACCATATGTGACCCCTCGTTGGAATGAGCTCATCAAGCTTGTTATGCCCCCGACTTGGTTGGAGGGGGTATCTAGTGGAGAGCTGCGAACGTTCGTGCGTAACGCAAATGAGTCCGTCCAACATATTTGCTGCTCTAGCACAGTCATTATTTGTCGAATTCAAATAATTTTTGCCTCGTACGTTCGTGTGTAAGGCAAATGTGTCCATCCAACATATTTGCTGCTCTAGCACAGTCATTATTTGTCAGATTCAAATAATTTTAGCCATGCTTGTCTGTCAACATGGGGGAATGGATCCCACAGCCGAATTAACATCTTTGCATAAACATTTACAGAGTTATTTTCCCTTGTTTAACTTAGGGGATTATTATTGAAAAATGTGTTCGTCCAACATATTTGCTGCTCTAGCTCTGTCATCATACGTTGTATTCAAATAATTTTTACCTTGATTGTTCATCAGCATGGGAGAACGGATCCTACAGTAGAATTAATATCTTCGCATGAGCATTTACAGTGTTATTTGCCCTTGTTTAACTTAGGGGATGATTGAAAATGTGTCTGTCCAACATATTTGCTGCACTAGCTCTGTCATCATACGTTGGATTGAAATAATTTTTGCCATGCTTGTTTATATTAGTACAGATTGCTGCAGGCACATGTCATGCTTTTGATGGCGGGGGCATATGCCACGCTTCATGTTGCTCTTGTTTCAGTGAGGTGTGGGAGGGGGGGGGGGGGATTGCATATGGTTTTGTTGATATTTTGTGAAATATTTGAAAAAAACGGTTAACAAATTTTGATATCGTATGTATTGGATAAAGGGTTAAATGATCTTTGTCATTGGCATTATTTTTTGGAGCAGATACTCACTCTGTTAAACAATGCCTTACTTTTTAGTCCCCGACCGGCATCGCCGAAGGGGACTATAAGTTTGCACTCCGTCCATCCGTCAGTCTGTCCGTCTGTCAGTCTGTCAGTCACACTTTAGTTTTCCGGAGTTTTTTTGGAAATGCTTCAACAGAATGATTTCATTTTGGGTAAACTACTATAGAACGATGACTAACAGATCAAGTTTGAGTTTCATGCTGATTGCATTATTCTTGTGTGAGTTACGGCCCTTGGAAATATGGGAAAAAGCACCAAAATATCAGTTTTCTGGAGTTTTTTTGGAAACGCTTCAACGGAATGATTTCATTTTTGGTAAACTACTATAGAACGATGACTTACAGATCAAGTGTGAGTTTCATGTTGATTGCATTATTCTTGTGTGAGTTATGGTCCTTGGAAATATGGAAAAGCGCCAAAATTTCAGTTTTTCAGACTTTTTTTGGTAACGCTTCAACGGAATGATTTCATTTTTGGTAACCTACTATAGAAGGATGACTTACAGATCAAGTTTGTGTTTCATGCTGATTGCCTTATTCTTGTGTGAGTTATTGCCCTTGGAAATATGGAAAAGCGCCAAAATATCAGTTTTCCAGACTTTTTCTGGAAATGCTTCAACGGGATGATTTAATTTTTGATAACCTACTATAGAACGATGACTTACAGATCACGTTTCATTTACACTCTGTCCATCCATCCGTCAGTCAGTCAGTCTGTCGGTCGTACTTTAGTTTTCCGGACTTTTTTTGGAAACGCTTCAACGGAATGATTTCATTTTTGGTAACCTACTATAGAATGATGACTTACAGATCAAGTTTCATTTACACTCTGTCCATCCATCCGTCAGTCTGTGAGTCAGTCTGTCGGTTATACTTTAGTTTTCCGGACTTTTTTTGGAAACGCTTCAACGGAATGATTTCATTTTTGGTAACCTACTATAGAACGATGACTTACAGATCAAGTTTTATTTGTACTCTGTCCATCCGTCAGTCAGTCTGTCAGTCATACTTTAGTTTTCCGAACTTTTTTTGGAAATGCTTCAACCGAATGATTTCATTCTTGGTAACCTACTATAGAATGATGACTTACAGATCAAGTTGGAGTTTCATGCTGATTGCATTATTCTTGTGTGGTTATGGCCCTTGGAAATATGGAAAAGTACCAAAATATCAGTTTTCTGGACTTTTTTTGGAAATGCTTCAATGGAATTCATGCTGATCACATCCAGGTTATAACATTTGTATAATTATTAATGCTCATTAGTCCGGTAGGGGACATTGTATTGCTTCAGCGATACGAGCACTCTTGTTACAATATAATTCAAGACCTTACATACAGAATTGAGAGAGCCCTGTTGGGTCTGGAAAACTTTAAACATCATTGTTTCACTATAAGCATATCCTTGTCAATGAATAAACATGGCTCGGATTGGATCATCATGTACATGTATTTCCAAATTTGTCCAATTTTTCCAGTTACAAGATGCTTGTTATTGCAGGCCTTAAAATGTGTACCGATTCGCAAGAATCCTTTGAGATTTTTGAGAATTCCTACTATGAGAATCATTTTTTTAAAATTTAGAATTTGAGAGTACTGTTATACCCTTTGAGTGTAACCAGTACATATTCCACTGTAAAACAAAACTCGTATTTATATATTTACCAGACCTTCAGTGCCTAGTTCCTATGTTGGTGTGTTTCTTGTCTTACATGTGCATATTCCAACATTCAGGCTTTTGGTGGTCTTGCCTGTTGAAGTCTTGGCTGCCTGCATAGATACCACTGCAAAGTCAAAATTTAACCTTATTATGAGAGAGCAGAAAATAAGTAAAATTCTGTCAGCCTTTAAGGTCACTTTCAGAATTTACGACAAGAATCAAATAAACATTTTGCAAGAATTCCTTGTTACATTCAGGCCAGAGCTCCAATTAGGATGCGTATAGCATCAATCCTTAAAAGCCTGGAGATTTTCATAAATTTTTCTATTCTACACTTTGACAGTCGAACATCTGTGGCTTTGCAGTTGTTTCTAGGCAAGTCTTGGCTGCCAAAAGTGTAATATTAAGTAATATTTTATCACATTTGGAATTGGGCTTGCTTCCAACTATTATACCACCCAAGTGCCGATCCGATTAGTCCAGAATGTGCACATAATTTTATCCACTAAACCATGTAGACCAGTTTGGATCTATTCAGTCACTTATAACAGATTGTACTGATTCAAAAGCTACTTCTTGAATGTCGCTGTCACAATACTCCACACAGAAGATTTTTCAACCCGCATCACAATACTCTGCACAGCAGAGTTTTGAACCCTGAGGTGAAATGTGCCTACATAAAATGTCGACAATTTTTTTGGAATTTCCAAACCTTTTATTCAAGTTCACGTTTCTGTGACAAGAATTGAGTTTCTGATGTTTCGATAAATCCATACAAACCGAATTGCTAGAATCCCTGTCCACTTTATTTGACAAATTTAATTTCGAGCCCATGGATCAGACACTAAATTTCTTCAGAGTATTTCTTTTTTGCCTAGTTTTGTCACCTAAGGTGTAAATTCAGGTAAACATGATGAATGTTCTTGTCAATATGTCTGACATTACAGACACATCTTGGGTGGGTGTACTAATGTCAGTTGGATCAGTACTTCTATCAACGTTAGCAGCAGATAAAGAAAACGTTTGTTTACTCACATCAGGTTTCTTCTCAGTATTTGAAAAAAAAGCACAGTGATCCTTATGAACATTTCCACTATTTCCACGAACATAAATTTCTCTATATTTCTTCATAATGAAATCTTACTGATGCTTTCGGTCTTGGGAACGTTTTGCTACTTAATCTCATTTTCATGACACAATGCACTGGTTTCTTCCACCCAAGCATTAGACTGGTCCTGTGTGTTTCTACTTGATTCCCATGCCAGTTTTAATCTCTCCATGTTTAAGCTCTGTATAGGTTCTCAATATGTAGGAGAATCATACTGCATATATTTCACTCAGAAATGTCCTTCCGATATCTCAAAATGAACTAAAAGGTCATTGTCTGCCCGGTTTACTCCGCAAAACTATGACCAGGGAGTTTGGTCACAAAGATATTTTGTACTGGGGATTTATTTTCAGAAACTACTGAGACTAAAAGTCTTGATATTATATAACAAATTTATTCACTGTACTCCAGCATATATGTGTTGTGAAGAGTGGGATGGCCAAACAATCCATGAAATGTTCTTGCAACTGGTTATCCAGATTGAATTATTTACATAAGTTAACATTATTTTATATTTATCTCACAACAAGAACTTATTTCCCCCAATGCAAGTAAAAATGTCTAGACAAAATACAAATCTGTCTTGAGGGTTGCAACCAGACATGTTAACCTCCAGAATAATTTTTCAGGGAACCTGAGGGTGACTTTCAGGGAAATGGGATGGATTTCAGGGAAAAGTTCACGCGGGGGCAAAACAAAACAAACAAAGAAGAGCTCATGGACTACCATCAACACCAGGTTATATCCAGATCTAGTTGTCAGTTATGCTGATGCATTTATGCTATGTTAAAAAATCATAAAATAATTGTTGATTAGAACCCCCCCCCCACCCCCACCATCCCCTTCTTCATGACCCCCCATCCACAGAGCACCACCACCTGTGTCTACTGAGCTAATAATAATTTCCCATGTCTGGAAATGTAAACAGGAAAAGATGTCCTGATGTTCAGTTACTTCAAGAAGATTAGTACTTGGAAAGTATTTTTATCAAAATCCTTCATGCATGTGTGGACGTTTGTGCCCTGCACAAAACTTTTCATTTCATCATTGAAGCATTTTTTACAATTTTTTTTCTCAATTCCATTCGAAATTTTCTGGGTACAGACAGCCAACAGTTAACAGTTCTATAGGCAGCACAACGGAATAAATAAAGTGTTAGATAATAAGTCCATTGTGTATAGATATGTAGTCATAATTTTTTGGCATCCTGAGCAACATTAACCTATTTTTAAATGGTGTTAAATGGTTGAGGTAAAGGTGTTGTTTACGTTTTGATTTGGAAAAGGGATGAGAATTAAGGCTATTCTATGAATAAATAAATATATATTAATTCCTTTTCATATATTTTATTTACCAAAAAACTGCATTTAAATGAAGGTGGAATTTTCAATTTTTGAAAGTAAGTCACCTGTTTTCACTTCGACACTCGCACATTGATCACGAATCTCTGATTACGAAGAAAAAAACAGAAATAAACATGACCACAGTTGAAATATATATCATAAAATACCCTTTTCTTAAATAAATTTAACTTAAATCCATATTTTACTGCGTCATGAGTTTTTACCAGAGTTTGAAATGCATGTGATTTGACTCCAAACGTTTTACATAAGTTACAACGGGGAAGAAATATTTGACTGTTGTTTTCCGGGATTTTTGGTCCAAAACTGATTCCCGTCCAGAAGGCTGGGAACTACACTGAAATTTTGGGGTTGTCCAGGGCATTCCGGGAGAATTAACATGTCTGGTTGCAACTACACATGCGATCATTCAATCCAGAAAGCGAACATATTTTTACCTGCACTCATCAAAAACTGATTAAACTTGTCAAGGCCACCATTTTGATAACAGTAATTAAATGATAAATAAATCTTCAACTTGGTGAAATAAATTTGACTAAATCATTTTTGCCATGATGATATTTTTATACAGACTTACCATGCATTAAACCTGAAAATAAACAAAGAAACACACAGCTAAAACCCTACTATAAACTTCAGCAGTTACAGTACAAGTGAAATAATGAATGGAGATTATGTCATGCACAGCTCAAGAATGTAATAACATGATGTCATGATCTTCATTTATAAAAAATCAATTCAAAGATGCTGAAGGATTGTCAAAATATATGTGAATAAGTCAAGAAAGAGAGGAATATTGTAAGATAAATTGATTATTACCACCAAGTTGGTTTTTGAGATGGTGTACTGAAGTCTCAACCTCACCTCTGGGTCATATGTATGCTCAAAGATGAGGTCTTGACTTCAATACACCATCTCGAAAACCCACATGGTGGTAATAACCTATATGTACTATCTAGTTGACATGAAAACAATAAATACCTGTAGCAATGACAATAGCATGTAGAAGCTTATGTCAATTAAGTGAATATTATTAGTTATCCAGACCGGTGTAAACTCCCATACACCCTGGAAAACACAAGGATAACAGATTTATTTCCAAGATTTTCGGTGTTCTCAATACTTTAACCAACATTGTGGGAAAAAGCTGACAGAAAATTTGTACTTTGTAAGTTTCTTAATAAAACTAGACAAATATGGATATTATTGGAGCTGGCTCAATCAGCCAGTTCCAATGACAGCCATATCTGTAATTTTTTATTGCACATAAATATTAAATTTCCTGTATTTTTATTTTTGTTGAAACATAACCGAGCAGAAGGTATGTATTAATAATTAAAAATGGGTCCTTTTATTTTTAACCATATAGCCTGCTATTGTGTATTCTTGTTTTTACACCATGGTTAATCACGGTGTAAAAAAAAGCTACTGTGGATAGCAAGTTACACAGTACTTCTCAGCCAATCAAAATGCAGTATTTTCTTTCATTTGGAAATAATGTAATTTACTGCAGTAGAGAAAAATATCATAATGCAATATCCCTCTATTCATAAATTAACCAAACAGCTATTATTGAAAAGTCTAAACAGCCCCATTGTTTCTACACTTCTCATTCTTAGCCTGGCGATAGAACCATCAAGAAAACAGAGTATATAGTGTGTGCAAATACCTTGGATGTATTCACATCAGCACTAGTGGAGAGTAACATCCAGTAAATCCTCGTGTATTGGTATTCCAGTATTAGGTTTTTATATGTATACTACAACTTCAGATTCAATATTGGAACCCTGGGAAATGGAATGGTGCTAGTTTACTGTGGTAAATCAGTTTTGTTTTTCTGGTAAAATATAACTCGGACTCTTCAACACTGAAAAGCCAACATTTCTGGAGGAAGTCCTCTACAGTTGGAGGAATACATATTAACAATTGGGTAAACTTGATTTTATACTTGTGTTGTGGTCATCATATAGGCATTGTGCTGAAAATAATCTTAACCCTCTCAACTTTGTCAAAACATCAAAACTTCAAGCAGCAAGTTTTTCCCATGTAACAGAGAGAGAAGTGTGGAAGCCAAGGCCCAAACCGTCGATCGCTAGCACACAAAGCGATTGATTTACCACAAGACTAAGAGATTCAGACCAACCAGGCTGGTTGGTAAATGGCCCTTATACCTCAACCGCTACACCTCTCTCACGTTCTTTGAGATTCATTCACCATGAATCTCACCCCATATTCCACCTCATAGCAGTTGAAACATCCACCGTATTTCACCACAGCATGCACAGTTTCACCAACTGCTGAGGGCTGGTCAATGGCACCAATGTAACATCGAGATAGAAGTGGCCCTCATCAGGGACCAGCCGTGAGGGTGACTAGAGTGATTATGTCACCCTTCTAAGCCCAAAGTCGCTTAGAAAAATAGTCGGGGCGATTACAAGTCGCCCTCTAAAAATTGGCAAAATGAGAAAAGGCTGAACTGAGTGATCCGAGGTTTACATAAAAACGATTATTTTCAAGAATCGAATGTGCTTGAGTGTAATAAATGGGCATTTTCATTCGTCAAATAAACGACCATTGATTTGAAATCACACAACAATCAATTGTCCATTGTCTCTTTTTGCAGATTTTTTTATTTCTATTTTGTTCTGTTTCAGTCGGAGCTTCAAGTGTCGAAACGAAAATAGGTGACTTATGCGAGTCAACAAAATAACCCAGTTTGAAAGTAGGTTACATCGCTTAGGATGCCGAAAGTTCTCTGCTGAAAATATATACACAACGGACGTATTTTCTAACACTGTATTTTTATTTCGTTTTGCTGACGACTGTTAATTGTTGGGCTGTCTATTCCCAGAAAAACACGAATGGAAATGAAACACATGAAAAAAAGCTTTAATGATGACATGAAAAGCTTTGTACAGGGCACAAGTGTGCATATGAAGGATCTTGAAAAAGGGGGTCCTCCTAAATACGGGAATGACGCGGAATGACACCGGAATGCCATGAAAATGATGCAGAATGACATTTATTTTACAAAATACTCGACCCCAGAATGTATTTTGTTTATTAACTAACAAAGTACCTTCCAAGCAATCTTCTTACATCTGGTCCTGTTCACACTTTCAGACTTAGAAAATTATTAGCTTAGTAGACTTTGGTGAAAGGCAACCACAGGAGGGTGTTGGGGGATTGGCATGAAGAAGAGGGGAGGGGTCATGGAGGAGAGGGTAGCTGTGGGGGATTTTCAATCAATAATTACTTTGTGAATTTTTAACCTGGCATAGATAGATGCATCATAGACAACTGGACCTGGATTATTCGGACGTTAGTGGAGGACCAGCTGAAAATATGAAACGGCGGCAAGGGGTGGTACATAAATATTCCTAATTTTCCCCACTTGCCTTTGAAGTCTCCGTACTTGACACTGCAGTCTCCCTATTTTTTCTGGAGGGAGACATTAAGTCTCCCTAAAATCCCACCCTAGGCTGGTCCCTGGCCCTTATAGGCTTATACCTCAACCACTACACCCATAATGCAACTAGGACGTGAACCAATTCAGTGTTGTTTGAGAGAGCTCGATGAGCTCTGTCCAACAAGATCTAATTGTTTAAAAACTCCAAGTTGTATTGTTTGAAAAAAGCGGCAGCGTGAAATGATACTGAAATCTAGATATTCTGACATCAGTGTGCAAAAGGTTAAATGCCTATAAATTAATAAATACGGACGCAGATGCAAATGAAAACCAATGATACTGCAATTAAACTTTCTTGCTATTTGTTTGAGGTGTAGTGGGTAAATGAAAAACTAGTTGTCATATTTCTTTGAGTTGAGTGATTTGCAGGTGAATGATTGACAAACAAAACAATCATTCTCCCAATTTATACAGGCCTGGTACACTTGGATTGATATGAAACATTATCCACAGCATGCATTCATGCAGTTGAATAAGTAAAGGTAGTATGTTTAATTCCCAATAGTCAAAAGGTTTCTGGAGTTCACAGAAACAATCATTTTTGTTACTCTCCATGGCCCCCACATGGTTGTGATAGATCTGATCTTCTAGCTTAATTATCAAAGTACTGTAACTGTTAGTCCCAAAAGGTATGGCCTGGCAGATATAGCATCACATATTAATTTCCTGCAAATGATCGAACATGCTGCAAGTACTGTAAAAAGCTATTGGTAGTTCATTTGTACTGTTATGTCAGTTGAATGTACTTAGTTTTTCATTGCTTTCCAAAATATTCAAAACTGATCTAGCCCTATTTATTTCATTACTCAGAACATAGGTACAGTGATGCAGTTACTTTGTGGTTTGATACACATTGCATTACCCAAGAGTCGATATAATCTGTATCATGATACACAGTGCTTTATATGTGTATTATCAATGATTGCCATTGTTGAATGCATATTACAAGTAATCTGAGGTATTCCCATAGTAATGGGTAAGCAGAAAGAAAGTCACAGGAAAAAAAGTCACAGGAAAAAAAGTCACAGAAAAAACCCAACAATTTTGGGTAGGAAAAAAATTCATAAGAAAAAAAAGTCACAATGTCAATTTTTTATTCATCGAAGGTACATGTATCACATAAGCATCACAGTATATCTCAGTTCAGTTTTATTGCATACTCAGTTCATTTGTATTACATAATTCAGTCTATATTATTGGTGGTGTATTATTGGTCATTGGACAAGTTCTGCAGCTGTTGGTGCATTTGAATATAGCGTTGCTGAACTCTTCATTGAGGCTTTGATTCCTACAGCATTTTGGCTGATAACTGTCTGTACAGTTGCAGCCTCATATTGAAACCACTCTATTACATGCCATATAGAAGTATGATAGTGTCCAACAAGGTTGAAGAACTTATTGTTCCACCCTTCACAGATGCTAATGGTGTGTGGGTTATTGTTCATGGTGGCTTCACGTACATTCCAAAGTTGAGGTGGCAACATGGTTGAACGTGTCTTATGCAAAGAGGCTGTGGAGCATCTGCTGAAGGCTGCTGCTGGATTTGGCAGAAAGAACCAGTCACATAGTTGCGATCAATGTACATGAGTAAGTCTACTGCCTTGGGTGGGTCTTGAGGAATGATGGACTTGAGACAGGTCATAGCCCCTGAACATCATCCAAAGGCAAAAATGCTAGTGCATCTATCATGCCAAAAAACAAGCATTTGCACTGTAATGTGTAGCTAACCCTAACTGTTGGATCCGGTGCCAGGTTGATTGAGAGAAGTGGTAGAAACACCCTCGAGAATGAACATTACGACACAAGAAAGCTGCTACTGCTCTTAGAACAGCATCCGCAAACTCTGTAACAATAGTTTGCACATTGAGTTCATAGCCATGTCTTGAAAAAAAGCCAACATCAGTTGTGAAAAATGAAGCCATGTGATTTTCTCCATTTCTATTTTGGAAGCCATGTGTGAACTAAAGCCTTGTGAAGCAAGCATCAGTTGTGTGAAATGAAGCCACATGATTTTTTCCACTTCTGTTTTGGAAGCCATGTGTGAACCAAAGCCTTGTGATATTTTTCTTTTTTTCTTTTGTGATGATGGCTGCAATTTACAGTTTAGGAAAACTTTGACTTTTTTTCTTATGTCTTTTTTTCTGTGATTTTTTTTTTCTCTGACTTTTATCTTGTGACTTTATTTCCTACATTCTAGTGATGATGGGTCAGGGCAAAAGTGAAACCCTGCTAATTGAATAGGCACTTTGCTCAGAAAAAATTTACAGTTAACAAGAATATTCATTTAACAGGAGTTTGAAAATTTTTCTGTATTGTAGTGATAAACATTAGAGTTGGGAGGTTCTGATTTTTCAGATTCGGTTTTTGTTCAGTTTCAGGAAAAAACCTCGGTTTCAGTTTGGTTTTTCTCTGTGTTAACAGATAGTAAAATAACACTTCAGGCTCTTTATCTTGGAAAAAATCTGCTGTAGTTTGTACGACACCACCAACTACAAAAGCTGTATTAGATTCAGCCAAATTTTTAACTTAACTTGACAAAGTCAAGATAAGCTATTGCCATCACGCGTGCAGAAGTCTGTTAGTCTGTGAGTCTGTTCACATTTTCCTTTAGCACAGGCTACACCCTGTAGTTCTTGTCTGATCATCACGTAATTACATATGCAGGTTTGGGGTCATGTCTAGATGAGAACGTCCCCTTTTGGTCGTGATTGGTCAACCGGTATTGCTGCCCGAGCCCAAAACCCAAAAACCATTAGCACAGTCTACAGGTCGTATTTATGAAGGGATTTCATTGTAACTTGGTAGGATGCCTCTGTATAATGCCTAGATGAGAACGTCCCCTTTTGGTCATGATCTGTCAACCGTGATGGCTGCCCAAGCCCGAAACTCAAAAACTTTTAGCACAGTCTGCAGGTCATGTTTAATATGGAGGGATTTCATTGTAACTTGGTAGGATGACTCTGTGTGATGTCTAGATGAGAATTTCCTCATTTGGGCGCGATCTGTTAACTGTGACGACTGCCCGAGCCCAAAACCCGGAAACCTTTAGCACAGTCTACAGGTCATATTTATGGAGGGATTTCATTGTAACTTGGTAGGTTGACTTCGTATAATGTCTGGAGGAGAAAGTCCCCTTTTGGACATGATTGGGCAACTGTGACCGCTATAGGGGACCGAAGCATGAAAACCTTTAGCACAGTCTACAGGTCATATTTTTGAAGGGATTCATTGTAACTTGGTAGGATGACTCCAGATAATGTCTAGATGAGACCATCCCCCTTTTGATCGCGATAATTCTGCTTTGATGGCTGCCCAAGCCCAAAAACCTTTAGCATAGTCTATAGGTCATATTTATCGAAGGATTTCATTCTAACTTGTTAGGTTGTCTCCGTATATTGACAAGATGATGACATCCCCTTTTGATCGTGATACCCAAAGCCTGAAAACCTTGAGCACAGTCTACAGGTCATATTTATGAAGGGATTTCATTGTATCTTCGTAGGATCACTTCAGATGATGCCCAGATGAGAATGTCTCCTTTTAGTTGCAATCATTCAACCATGAAGGCAGTCCAAGCCCAAAGCCCGAAACCTTTCTAACAGTCTACAGGTCATATTTATGAAGGGATTTCATTGTAACTTGACAGATTGACTTCATATAATGTCTAGATGAGAATGTCCCCTTTTGGACACGATTGGGCAACTGTGACGGCTACAGGGGCCCGAAGCCCAAAAACCTTCAGCACAGTCTACATGTCATAAATATGAAGGGATTTCATTGTAACTTGGTAGGTTGACTTTATAAAATGTCTAGATGAGAAAGTCCCCTTTTGGACGTGATTGGGCAACTGTGACGGCTACAGGGGCCCAAAGCCTGAAAACCTTTAGCACAGTCTACAGGTCATATTTATGAAGGGATTTCATTGTAGCTTGGTAGGATGACTCCAATTAATGTCTAGATGAGAACGTCCCCTTTTGGTCGCGATCATTCAGCCTTGATGGCTGCCCGAGCCCAAAAACCTTTTGCATAGTCTGTAGGTCGTATTTATGGAAGAATTTCATTGTAACTTGTTAGGTTGACTCCATATAATGCCTAGATACTGACATCACCTTTTGGTTGTGATTGGTCACCTGTGATGACTACAGGTGCCTGAAACCCGAAAACCTTGAGCACAGTCTACAGGTCATATTTATGAAGGGATTTCATTATAACTTCGTAGGATTACTCCAGATGATGCCCAGATGAGAATGTCCCCTTTTGGTTGCGATCATTCAACCATGATGGCTGCCCAATCCCGAAAACCTTTAGCACAATCTTCAGGTCATATTTATGAAGGGATGACTCCAAATAATGTCCAGATGAGCACATCCCCTTTTGGTCTTGATCATTCAGCCTTGATGGCTGCCTGAGCCCAAAAACCTTTAGCATAGTCTATAGGTTGTATTTATGGAAGCATTTCATTGTTGGGTTGACTCCATATAATGCCTAGATGATGACATTCCCTTTTCGTCGTGTTTGGTCAACTGTGATGTCTTCAGGGGCTCGAAGCCCAAAATCCTTGAGCACAGTCTACAGGTCATATATAAGAAGGGATTTCATTGTAACTTCGTATGATCACTCCAGATTATGCCCAGATGACAATGCCCCCTTTTGGTCACGATCATTCAACCATGACTGCTTCCCGAGCCCAAAACCCGAAAAAATTTAGTACAGACTACAGGTCGTATTTGTGAAGGTCTTTCATTGTAACTTAGTAGAATGACTCGGTATAATGTCGAGATGAGGACGTCCCCTTTTAGTTGCAATCGGTCTACTGTCAGGGCTACAGGGGTCTGAAGCCTGAAAACCTTTAGCTCAGTCTACAGGCCATATTTATGAAGGGATTTCAATGTAACTTGATAGGATGACTCATTTTGGAATAATTTCACTGTAACTTGGTAACTTTCATTGACATACGTCAATTGTGAGGGCCACATACATTAACTGTGAGGTCATATCAACCCACCCCTCAGCTCTTTAGTACAGTGTACACCTCATATTATTTTTATTAAAAACATAGCATACACAGAACAGAAATTAACATATTCCCAATTATCACAATTCTTGTCTTATTTCATAATCCTTTCATAAACATTGAACATTATCCTTTTCATCAAACACAACACACAGAAAAGTTAAGGTGCAGTGTCATTGACACTTTCATTGATTACTCTTAGGGGTTCTAAGGGATCAGTTGCTAAGCCTATTCAGTTAGAAAAACCCATAAATCGGGATAACAAATGAATAAAGTTCAACTCAACTGTGTTGTGTTCTCATTGTCATATTTTCTCTCTTATTAACTCGTCCGGTGGACGATTCAGTAAGAAAGAAAATGTGACAATAACACGACATATTCACCCCTTTGCCAGATAGGGTAACTGCTGAGAATCCATAATGGTCATTAGTCCAGTTCCCTCCCAGTGAGATAAATTGATCAGTTTATGCACAAACACAGTAAAACCGTTGGGCTGGTTTTTACTGGGTCTTGCCGTTCAGTCTTCTGGTTTGCCTCAAAAACTGGAACTGAACCAGAAAACAAAAAAATGTGCAGCCTTTATAAACATTAATTCTATCTTGTTAAGGGTGAGTTGTGGTCCTTGAGTTTGAAAGTTCGTTTTCAGGGCCTTCAGTGTGCTTGAAAATTGATATAGGGTCCTTGAAAGACATTAACTTTCAGGCCTGGAATTTTCAGGAGAACGATTTATTCACTCGCACACTGTTCGCCTTAAAAAAATTAAGGAGAGCGAAAACTAGCTCTCCTGGCCTTAGAAAAAAATGGTTACCCTAACAGTCTTCCTGTTCCTAAAACCTACATCTTTTCAGATCTTTGCTATGTTAATGGTCTCTCTAAGATGGCCACACTGCCCCTCCCACACCTCCAGGCCTTGTTGAGGCCCAGAGGTGTGGGAGGGGTGGTGCAGTCATCTGACAGAGACTACCTCATTAGCAGCACCAAATAGAATGTACAAAGCCCACTAGGCAGAATTTATTGATAGTAAGGGGGCGCAGTGGCACTGCAGTAACCGGTTCTCGTCAGATCACCGAAGTTAAGCAACGTCGAGCCCAGTTAATCATTAGATGGGTGACCGTCTGAGCGATCAATTCAGACTCCCGCATTGTGTCCTTGGGCAAGGCACTTAACCCCAATTGTCCACATGGGGGCACGGTGACGCTGTGTACTAAAGTGCACTGCATGTCAATGGTACGCATGTCTTCAACCAATCTAACCCTGCCTGTGCTGTGGTGCGGAATTACGATGTTGGGGAGCTGGCAGCTGCTCGTCGTTGCTCGGTGGTTCTCTCTGGGTACTCCTGCTTCCTCCACCTGTAAAACTGTCACGGTCATGATTAGCCATTGTGCATAAGTATATGACCTTAAACCCCAATAAATAAATAATAAATAAATAAATTGATAGTAAAACTTCATTTTGCCGCTTTCAGCTTTTGTAAGCTTGAGGAGAACTAATCGCTTCCCTAGGCCATGCACGTGAAGCGATTTTTAACCCTCCTGCATTTTTAAGAATGCCAGGCCTGCACTTTTCATGTATTTCTCATATATAATTAATGCACAACAGTCGTTCTGTATCGGCAACTTGATTGGAGGGTAAATAAACAAAAACATTGCTCTCAAACAAATCTATTCACACTGACTGCAGCGGCAGGTCAAGATGATGATGACCTTGAATTTTTTATCCTTGAGACAATGAACCCAGTTGTTTGTCATTCTTTTGTTCTTTAGTTATAAACTGTACATTTAGTCTGTAAAATGTTTTTGGACGGTGCTCATGGAGATCTGTCTTGAGTGCTGTGGCTCAGTGATTAGATCACTGGATCTTACACCGAAAGTTCAGTGGTTTGATCCTGACCTGCTGTTACTGTGTTGTGTTCTTGAGCAAGACAGTTAATACTTTTGCCCATGTGGAGGCACAGTGGCACTATGAACTAAGGGTATTGCATGTCGATGGTGCACTTCATTTCAACTGTTTACTGCTTGTGCAGCATTAGTAAGTTGGAGAGTCTTATAGTTGCTTGCTGCTGCTCTGTTGTTCTCTGTGGGTTATTCTGGCATCCTCTACTTGTAAAACCTATGACATGATGTGACCCTTGCTGTTGAAAGTGGCATTACACTCCAATAAACAAACAAACATGGAGCAATGTCAAACAATATATAACAGATCAAATGGTAATATTGTATGTACTGAGGCCAAATTGTTCCATGAATGTTCCCGATAGGGAGGCATCTTAAATCCAAATTGTCTGTCCATCTGTCTGTCTTGTATCCATTCATCTGTCCATCCATCTGTCCATCCATCAGTCTGTCCATCAGTCCATCAGTCCGTCCATCAGTCTGTCCATCTGTCTGACTGAATTTCCATGAAACTTTACACAAGGGTAAAGACCAATAGAAGGTCTGTTGCACAGCAATAGCATGCTTGAGTGACAAAGGTCACAGGAATGGTAAAACTTAATGCTCTCAGAGACTGTATTTGTCTGTCCAGAGCCATAATTCTATAATGTTTGGGTGGATTTCCACAAAACATCACCCAAAGGTAAAGACCAATGAAAGATCTGTTGCACAGCAACACCATGTTCGAGTGACAAAGGTCAAGGTCACAGGAATGGGAAAACTTATTTCTGTCACAGAATCGTGTTTTTCATTCTGAACAAATTCAACACAAAACTTTTGATTGCATTATTATAGGTCATTTGCTCGTGGTTCGGGGGCATCGGTGGCCAGGAGGTCGCTGTTTTTTAATTAACAGAAATTTGAAATTCTTTTTGCAACATATATGTAATTAACCCTGTACATGACAAATTCACTTCATTTCAACTGCTTACTGCTTGTGCAGCATTAGTAAGTTGGAGAGTCTTATAGTTGCTTGCTGCTGCTCTGTTGTTCTCTGTGGGTTATTCTGGCATCCTCTACCTGTAAAACCTATGACATGATGTGACCCTGGCTGTTGAAAGTGGCATTACACTCCAATAAACAAACAAACATGGAGCTCTGTCAAACAATATATAATAGATCAAATGGTAATATTGTATGTATTGAGGCCAAATTGGTCCATGAGTGTGCAGAATTCAGTGGTTATGAGAGGAATTCTTCTATAGAGCACAATATTTTGGATGCCCCCGATAGGGAGGCATCTTAAATCCAAATTGTCTGCCCATCTGTCTGTCTAGTATCCATTCATCTGTCCATCTGTCCATCCATCAGACTGTCCATCATTCCATCCATCTATCAGTCTGTCCATCAGTCTGTCTATCTGTCTGACTGGATTTCCATGAAACTTTGCTCAAGGGTAAAAACCAACGGACTGTTGCACAGCAATAGCATGCCCGAGTGACAAAGGTCACAAGAATGGGAAAACTTAATGCTCTCACAGACTGTATTTGTCTGTCCAGAGCCATAATTCTATAATGCTTGGGTGGATTTCCACAAAACTTAGTTTAAACAATATTTTATTTCCTTAATTTGACAGAATATTATGATACATTTCATCAAGATACAAAAATGTGAAAGAGGAAAGAGGACTCAGCAGCAAGCAAGAGCTTATGTAAGCTGTCTCCTTGTAACAAATTACTCATACGAAGCAACGTAACGAAGGAAGTTCAAACACAAACGATGAAAATGTGGAAATAAATTATCGTACACGGGTTGAACATAACAGAAAAGAGCAAGAGATATAATGAAATGAGAGAGTGTGGGGAAAGGAATGTAGGGTGAAGGTATAAAGAAGGAGAAGCCCAGGTTGTTTGAAATGGTTCCACGTATTAATCTAACAACTATTCCCACGGGGAAAGCGTCCGATGCTGGTAATGTTAATTAATCTTGGTAGAAACACTAGTTGTAGCTTGGTCAACCGATCTGCACAATATCCTGGTTGCACTGTCATCCTACCATAGGACGAGACTCACGGATCTCTGGACCCGCGAGTTGTAAATAAATGAGAGGTATTCGGGTAACCAATTTGGACATTTGTTATCATAGAGTTACCCATGTTACTTGAGGCACTTGAAGAGACAAGAGGGACGGATTGTGATTGACCGAATTGGAGAGGGGCGTGGATGGGGTTTGAATGTATGATATGTACCGCGGTTGTAAAAAAAAACAAAGCAAAACAAACAAAAAAGTTGTGGGTCCCTTCGGTAACTTGCTAGTGTTATAACTACCATTCAGGCAACGTCACATTAAAATCTACTTGTTGCCTCAATATATGCATGGACGCATTTGAATATTGTCTCATTGACTTCAGGGGGATAAGAGGTACTTCTGTATAGAAGAGTATATGTGTCAATAATGTACGGTGGGGTTTCAAGCGTTTCAGTTCTGATGTCCGAGTACAACTGGCAGTTAAAGAAATAGTGATCAGTTGTTTCACGCTCTCCACACCCACAAAGGGGTGAACTGGACAGATGATTATTATAGAGGTGATCATTTAAATTGCTACAACGTAGCCGTAATCTGCAGTGATGTATGTGGGTTTTGCGTGACTTTAGGAAGTAAAAAATCTTGGGAGTGGGTAATTTGTCCCTGTTTAAGTACAACGTAAATTGATAAAATGAGCTATTCTCCCTGATCTCAGTGGGTATGCTATTCCATATCTTGGTTGTGGAGGGTATGAATGAGTCTTGATGTGAGGTATTGCAACAATAAGGAATAGATAAATCACTGTTCACTACAAAGGGAATAGCCATGAGCAACCGAAGAGGATGGGGGAATTAATGTTGATAAATAACCAGGGACGAGGTAGCGGTACATTTTATAAAATTGTTTTAGTTTATGTTTTTCTCTTCGAGTTTTCAACTTTTCCCACCCCGTCTCAGCATATAATGAATCTTTATTGGCACGTCTAGTTGCTCCGGTAACTATTTGGGCAGCCTCAGCCTGAATTTTTTCCATCTCTGTTACTTCCCCTTCGGAACAGTTATCTCAAACAATGTCCGCATATTTGAGCATGGGGCATACAAAGGTAAAGAAAATTTTTTCCAGGGTTTTACGGTTGAGAGAAAATTTATATTTCCTGAGAAGGGATATTCTTTTCCAGGCTTTCAATGTTATATCAGTGATGTGATCTCTCCACGACCCACGGTTGTTGAAGATTAGACCAAGATGTTTGTGACTGCTAACCTCTCGAATTGTAGTGCCTGACATACTCAGAGGAGGATGTATTGCTCCAGAAATTCTGCGCGAAATTATCAATGATTCAGTCTTGGTCGGTTTAAAATCTGCTAACCATTGACTTGCCCAATTCTCAATCCTCATTAAGTCATCTATAAGTTTTGCAGTTCTATCAGGGTCTTCAACAATGAGGTAAAGGGATGTGTCATCCGCAAATAGACGAATGTTACAGAAGACGTCAACAATGTCATTTATGTATATTAAAAAAAAGGAGGGGACCCAGTATAGATCCTTGGGGAACACCCGCACAGACTTTTCTCCATTTGGAAGAGTGGGACCTGATAACTACACATTGTTGTCTATTCTCCAAATATGACTTGAACCACTGGAGCAATTGTCCTGCAATTCCTATCTTTTCCAATTTGAATAGTAATCCCTTGTGCCATACCTTGTCAAACGCCTTACTGATATCACAGAAAACAAATCATATTTCTTTCCCCTCATCAAGGGCACCGCTGATTGTATTGTACATTTTACTCAGCTGAAGGACTGTGGAGTCTTTGGGCATAAACCCAGATTGGAATTGGGTCAGCAGGGAGTTTGTGTCGAGGAAGGCGCTCACTTTTTTGAAATATGCATCTTTCAAAGATTTTCCCAATACAGCTCAAAAGAGAGATTGGGCGATAGTTTGTCACGAGGTTAGGGAACTCTTTTTTGAATATCGGAGAAACATTTGCCTTTTTCCATTGCGGGGGTAAAAACTTTCACTTAGGAGGCGGTTAAAGATTATAGTCAATTGTTTGGCTAAGCTATCTGAGCATTCCTTGAGAATTCTTGGGCTTATTTTGTCGGGACCATATGTTTTCGAGACGTTGATTGGCTTAAGTGCATCGAGAACGTCTTTTGAGGTAAGGGTGATATTTTCGAGGATTGGACGATTGGGGTTGAATACCAGTGGTGGGAGTACAACATTGGAATCAGTGACATTTGATATTGAACAAAAAAACTTGTTGAAAGCTCCGGCCTTTTCGACTTCTGAGCTCAGTATTTGACCGTTGTGTTGGAGATCTGGTATCTCTGAGGTTTTACTGCCGAGAAGAGATTTTAGTGTTTTCCACCAAAGCTGGGCTGATACTGTATGGGATTTCAGTGTATTTTCAATGTCACTAAAATATCTGGCCTTGGCTTCCCTAACAGAAGAGGTAGTTTCATTTCTTTTTTATGATATTTCTCCCAGACATGCGCAGTTTTTTTTTAGCTTCGCTAGGCAATGAAGGCACTTTCACTGACGAATTAGACGCTTTATTCTGGCATGTATCCACCTGGGCTCATTTGGTCTGGTTGAGATTCGTTTGTTAGGGATAAAATTAGAAGCCATCTTACCTAAGAGTGTTGTAAAATGTTCAACAACAGCGACTGTCGACTGCAAAGATAAAGTGTCTTCCCAGTCCATATCCACAATGCACTTATTAAATGCGGTGAAATCGGCTTTTGCACAGAGCCATATTTGTTGCTTGACTGAATAATTATGTTTTGTTGGAAATTTAAGTACGGCCATGATAGGACAATGATATCGTTTAAGTTCAACATAAAAGGGGTCTTCAACAAACTGTGCTTTAACGAAATCCTGGTTATTTGTGATTATAAGATCCATATTTGGTCACATGATTTGTCTCTTATTTTGATCAGCGGTGTTTTGAATCTTATATTTTCGGCAAGTTCTGAAAGGAAACTGGCACGAGTTACACCCGTAAACTTCGGTAGTAATTTTGTTTCGTATATTTCTGACGTGTGTCCAAATTTTAATGTTGTACACAACTTATTTATCTATTTATTATCAATTGAAGTGCCTGAGGCGAAAATCATCATGTGTTAAGGTGAGTTCTGTTTCTATGTGTCTTTCCAGGCAATTGATATTGTACACATGGGTTACTGAACTACATTGCGGTAACGTTGCGGCCTCATTACATGCATATTTGAGGAATTTGAGGGGGATTTTTGGGACTTATATTCACTTTCTTTAAAAAAAATTTTTTTTAACTTTTTTTTTTATTTAATACTTTATCATACTTGTTACTAGTAACATTAAGGCTTATTTTAGTTGTTGTTGTGATGTATTTTTGTTGGGACTTATAGTCACTTTCTTGAACGAATGTTTTTCCGTAACTCCTCTTTAACCAATGATTGTACTTCAATTACAATTTCAGTGATTCTTCATTACATAATGCCATTTTGCACCTCCTATTTTATTTTGTTTTTGATCTGATGTGTTTTTATTTTGTAAAAAATAAATTTATGAAAGCCTTTCCTAATTCTTATTTATGATTTAATATCTGGCCTCACGATTCATATTCTTAATCATAAACATTTCTAAAAGAAAAAAATGCTTTTATATCCAATGATTCTATGTTGAATTGATATTTAATAAATGCAGAAATATAGACTTTCCAAAGCCATCACATAAACCACATTAATCATTTGATGCCTAGTTAATGATTTATATTAACTAAATATTAGGCATGTTACATTGGAACGACATTATCAAGCGCGAATGTAGGTGAGCGTTGGGATGTAACATCTCTCGTTAGTATAAACGTAGGTCAACAATAGAACAGCTCAGTGAATAAATTCTGGTTAGGGGCATATTAATAGTTTTCGATCAATATGGTCTTGCTTCATTCCAAACTTCAGGAGAGTAAGGGCCATCTCCAACAGTCTTCAACAGAGCAATTTTAATAAACAAATTTTTTTTTTTTTTTTTATTTCATTTTTTTTTTTTGAAGAGGGGAAGGGGGGGGGGGATTTTATATTTTCAGTATACGCATAGGTCTCCAATCGGCAGTAGAACGTCTCGAAACAAATTCTAGGTAGGGGTGTATTGATAGTTTTTGATTACAATCAAACTGCTTCATTTCAAACTGCCGGAGAGTGCCCGTGGGGCATCTCCATATGTTTGCAACAAAGCATTTCTAATGATCAATTTTTTCCTCCTATTTGTATTTTCAGTATACAAGTTGGTCTGCAATCTGCAATACTAGAACATCTCAAACAAGTTCTGGGTAGGGGACCAGGGGTGTATTGGTACAGTACAGTTGCCGTGGACTGGTCGAAATCCACACGTGGGCAGTTATGTCCACGCATCTGTTTACCAGGTAGTAGAAATCATCATTAGCAAAATCTTAATTAATAAAGCAACGGGTTGTACCCGCTGCTTCATTAAACAAAATTTTTATGATTATTCCTGTAAATAGTGCTTGGAATCTAATATTATTGCGTCCCTGGAAATATTGTCCACGCGTGGAAAGTGACCAGTCCAAGGCGACTGTACTGTAGTTATGACAAAATGCTGGAGAGTGCCCGTAACCATCCCCAACAGTCTGCACAGAGCATTCCATTGAGCAATATTAATTTTGGGGTGTGTTGGGGAGGGGGTGTTTTCAATATACTTGTAGGTCAGCAATCTGCGATAGAGCGACTTAAAGAACAATAGTAGGGATTTTCTTGTCCGTTCATGTTTTCTGGGTGCATTGTATTAGGGTTTTTCCACAGTACTTTGTCAATAGTTTTTGGTACCTATTTTTAGGGGGACTACATGTACTGTACAACCATCGCGAACAGGTCCGAATCCACGCATGCAACCCACAAATGATCAGCTATGCCACCCTGCAAAACCTCCATCAATGAAGCAACGGGGTTCAACCCAGTGCCTCACTAACGGAAAATCTGCTGGGCGACACAGCAGACCATCCCCAAACCGCATTGCGCAACAAAAGTCCCAAGCGCAGACCCCCGACCCGTCCGCGACTGCAGCACAGCACATATTTAGGTGATCATAATAAATAATTACCTTTATGTTTTCAGTATGGATCTCCTACAGGAATGATCAATGAACAAGGTCTGGGTAGGGATGTATGGGTAGTATTGGATTTCCATGGAACTGCTTCTCTACATTGCCTGTACCAGCTGTGGCTGATTGCCCATGGGCAATCCCCAACAGCTTTCAATAAAACAATTCAGATGAGCAGATTCTGGGCTGGTGCATTTTGCTACACGTTCATGTTTTCAGCATACACATAGGCCTTTATATTCATTTAATTTGGGCACACCAAAATTGATCCCAAAATATTTTCTCCTTGCATGCTTGCATGCTGCTGGCAGATATTCCTGCCCGGAACATGAAAGTTGCACCCTTGAAGTAAGTATAATTTGAGTACATTTAACAAATTTTCCCCCTATAATTGAATGTACTTTGTAACCAATACTTTCCGGAGTTAAATTCACACGAGTCTCTCACAAAATCAGGCCATGGCTGCTTTACAGCAGCCATGACTAGATCTGGCAACAAATGTGTGTAAATCTGCTCGGCAGGTTAAGAGTTAGACTTAGATAGTTTTTTTTTGTCATACTTGCCAACAAATCACACCACAGGGTCCAGAAATGATATCATATTTGCACCCTATGCAATAGTTTACAATTGAAACTTTAATAATTATTGTCTACAAACAAGCTGTATGGCGCCATTCTTTAATTTGGGCACACCATCAACCGACCCAAATTTGGGGGAATGCAAGGTCTGACACATACAAGTCGAAACAAGCTGCAACACAAGCCCAATAATGAAGCATACCGCCACCTCCACAACAGAACCTGACATCCCCCACTGGAAAGTTCTCCATGAAAGCCCTCCAGAAAATGATTCCAGACCCGGCACTATCAGCACAGAAGCAGCAACACACCTCGCCCACCGCAGCCATGCCACAACACACCCCAACCCGCAATGTACATGTATAGTTGAAACCAGAAGTCCTGTCACGAAATGCGTGCAAACACCACGCCACTCAACGCGTTTATCTGTGCGCTAGGTGCCATAATAAGGCCATCAAATTCTCTACATGTACGTAGCCCATGGTCAGGCAGTGCTTCAGCCAACTGACCTCCAGGTTAAACCTGGAGGTCCATTGGCTGAAACATTGCCTGCATCTACTCTTAGTAATCACAATATTCTATCATGCTTTGGGTGCTTTTCAATGTGGAAATTGCACGTACATGTAATTCCAATGCAAAATTGTGTCAAGGACCTCCGGCTGTATGTCCACTGTGTGTCTATAATCTGCAATATAACAGTTCTGTGAACAAACTCAGAGCAGGGCTGTATAATATCTTGTATTAGTGGTATTCGACTACTATAGGACTGCCCCACTACAGGCTGTCGGAGAATGGCCATGGGCCATCTCCAACAGCCCATGGTAGGGGAGTCCTAATAAACAATTTATCTTTTTTATAGGGGGTGGGGGGGCTATTTTTTCATTCATATGTTCAGTGGGCATTGTATGTAAGTTTTTTCCACACCACTTTATTTTTCCACACCACTTTATCGATAGCTTTCGGTACCCTTTCTTAGAAGGGCTGTAGGTACGTGATCAGAATGCATGTGTATTATTATCTTTAGGTTTTCGGTAACGATCCACAAGATGGCTCAGAGCAAATTCTGGGTAGGGATCTACTAGTAGTATTCAATTTCTGTGAAATCGTTTCACTACAAACCATCGGAGTGTGCCCATGGGCATTCTTCAACAGCCAGCGATGGAACAATTTTAATAAACAAATTTTGGGCAGGGTGTGTTTTCGTTTATGTTTATATTTTCAGTATACACGCATGTCTGAAGTTTGCAATGGAACAGCTCAAATTCTAGGCAGGGGTGGTTACTATACATGTAGAATTACTTTTTGACAAACTTTTGGAGAGTGCCATAGGGCCATCGCCAACAATCTGCAATAGTGCAATTTTAATGGATATTTTGGGGGGGGGGGGGGGGGGGGGGGGGGGGGGAGTATTTTTCTTTCCATTCATGTTTTCAGAGTGCATTATATTATAATAGGGTCTTTCCAAGGCACTTTATCAATAGTATTTGTTACCTATTCTTAGGAGGTCAACATATATATATATATATATGTGGTCAAAATACACTTACCAATTCTTTGATGTGTCCTGCAATGGCTGTCAACAGATTACAGTTAAAACTAGAAGTCCTGTCGCTAAATGCGCACAAACAGCACGTTGATCTGCACGCCAATCCATGCGCTATGACCACAGACCATACTACGGCTATCAAACTCTGCACACACGGCCTGCGCACAAGCAATGTCCCAGCCAATGGACCTCCGGGTAATCCGGAGGTCCACTGGCAGAAACACCGCCTGTGCTCACCATGAGCGACCAGGCGAACCAGCCACACCCTGGAAGCCACCCGATATGGCAACTGCACGCAATTCCAATGTGCAATCAAGCCGAGATAAGCACAGGACCGACAGGACCTTCAGCCTCAACTGTACATGTTTATCACTTGTTTTCAGTAGCTGATCATTTAATCTATGGTCAGATATGTGATTGGAGTACCAATTAACTGACCACCAGATAATGCCAGGACTAATCTGACTGCAGATTCAGTAAAGCAGTCCTTGAAATTAGAAATATTCTACCAAAGCACTTAACTGCTGTGGCAAAATCCAATTACCATGGCACTACCACAACATTTTGAGGCAAAACTTCACCCAAAGGTAAAGACCAATGGAAGATCTGTTGCACAGCTTGAGTGACAAAGGTCAAGGTCACAGGAATGGGAAAACTTATTTTTCTCACAGAATCGTGTTTTTCGTTCTGAACAAATTCAACACAAAACTTTTCATTCCATTATTATAGGCCATTTGCCCATGGTTCGGGGATATCAGTGGCTGGGAGGTCGGCGTTTTTAGCTCACCTGACTTTTAGTCAGGAGAGCTATAGTGATCACTCACCGTCCATCATCTGGGTCGTCGTCATCCGTCATCGTCCGTGAACATGGTGTTTGCGTCTTCTCCCAAACTGCTGAACTAATTTAATTGATATTTGAGATAATAGTTTGGTATGACATTGCAATTTGATTTTGTTCAAATCAAGTTGCCTTGCCCATTGGAAGGGCCACACCCAAAAAGTGTGCTGAAATCTTAAAAAATCTTCTTCTCATGAACCAGCAATAGCAGAGACTTGATGTTTGGTATGCAGCTTCCTTTTGAGGTGTAGACTCAGATTTGTTCAAGAGAAGTTTGTGGGGCTATATTTGGCGTCGTAATGGGAGGGACAAGAATATTTGCCCCTCCCAAAATTTCTATTTTCCAAACCGAGAGGCAGATTTGGACCAAATTTTATATGAGGGCTTATTGGGTCATAAGTACTTAATTTATGTAAAAAAAAATTTTACCCTCGCCCCATGGGAACCGTAGGAGCTAAAAATAGAAAAAATTAAAACGCCCATATCTCCAAAACTACACGGCACTGAGAATTCTTATTTGGTGTGAAGCTTCCTTCAGACCAACAGAATGGAATGATAAAAAAAAATTGCTGTCAGTTTTATCATGGGGTACTTTTCTGGGACTTTTGAAAAAGTGTTGAGTCAGCATTTTTTAACACTGTGGGTAATGGGAAAAACATATGACTACTTTTCTCCCAAACCACTGCTCCAAAAGCTTTCAAATTTCACATATAACATCTTTGGAAGATTGTTTCACATGTTTATTGAAATCAATTGCTTGGGTCCATATTTGAGCTCTCTATGGGAGCCCAAATGTTTAAATTAGTGCAGTATGAGGAATATTTTTTAAAAATCTTCTTCAGATCTACCAATAACAATCTTTTGATATTTGGTATGCAGCATCCTTAGGGGAGGAGATTCAAGTTTGTTCAAGCCAAGTTCCTGGGTTCATATTTAGGCTGAAAATTTGGGGTCTCGTTGCGGACTTAGAAATTTTGGACCAAAATCTAGAAATTTTTTTTTTGTTTTTTATGCGTTTCGGTCAATTTCAAGACAAAAAAATTTTTTTTTTTTACATTGAAAATTTTGGGGCCGGGTGGGACTTTTGGACCCAAAATCCGGAAATTAGTTTTTTGGTTTTTTATGCGTTTCGGTCAATTTTAAGACAAAAAAATTTTTTTTTTTACACTGAAAATTTGGGGTCCAGGTGGGACTTGAAAAATTTTGGACCAAAATCAGAAATTAGTTTTTTGTTTTTTTATGCTTTTCGGTCAATTTTAAGACAAAAAATTTTTTTTTTTTACACTGAAAATTTGGGGGCCGGGTGGGACTTTTGGACCAAAAATCCGGAAATTAGTTTTTTGGTTTTTTATGCGTTTCAGTCAATTTTAAGACAAAAAAAATATTTTTTTACACTGAAAATTTGGGGTCCGGGTGGGACTTAGAAAATTTTGGACCAAAATCCGGAAATTATTTTTTTGTTTTTTTATGCTTTTCGGTCAATTTTAAGACAAAAACTTTTTTTTTTACACTGAAAATTTGGGGGCCGGGTGGGACTGAAAATTTTGGACCCAAATCCGGAAATTTGTTTTTTGGTTTTTTATGCGTTTCAGTCAATTTTAAGACAAAAAAATTTATTTTTTTTTACACTGAAAATTTGGGGTCCAGGTGGGACCGGAAATTAGTTTTTTGGTTTTTTATGCGTTTTGGTCAATTCTAAGAAGAAAAAAAATTTTAGGCTGAAAATATTTTGTTTGGGACTTCGAAAATTTCCAAACAAAAATAAAAAAAAATCTGTTTTTTATGCGTTTATCTCAATTTTGGGATGTAAAAGTGCAGGAACTGAAAATAGAAGGAAAAATCCTGTGTATTGTGTGGGCACAACTGCTTCATCTCGTTGGTATACGCTTTTCGTAGGAGGGTCGTATGCAGCTTATTCAAATCAAGTCCCTTGTTTGATATTTAGACTACCATGTCAGGTAAGTGCCCTCAGGCCCCATGGGAACTCTTGTTTAATTAACAGAAATTTGAAATTCTTTCTGAAACCTATATGTAATTAACCATGCACATGACAAATGGGCCTCATTCACCTGCTTAATTATTCCCCGACCTCCAAAGGAGGATTTGGGGGTATCTAGTGAAGCCCTCTGTCTGTGTGTCCATCCATCCATCCATCCATCCATCCATCCATCCATCCATCCATCTGTCTGTCTTCTGTCGTTCATGTGTCTGTCCATCCCTCCATTAATTTCAAAGCCAATGGTCAGATTTCGATCTCCTTTGTTATGCTGATAGATCTGCGTAGGGGAACTAATATGCACAAAGAACAGGTTCTGTCCAATAATTTTTCCAAGAGTTATGGATATTTTTCACTTTTTGGACTCAAAAAATATTTTTGTTTTCCCTCTCTTTGACTTAGATACAATACCTTTAAGGCTACTTCGAACATGCCTACAGGTTGGGGGCAGTGGCCCAAGCTTTACATAACCCTCAATTATTTTTCAAAATTTCAAGAAAATCATATCATTTGACCCCTCATTTGAATAAGCTCATTCCTGTGTGTGTGTGTGTGTGTGTGGGGGGGGGGGGGGGATCATTTGATGTGGTTTTGCAGAAATGTTTTGAAAAAATTATATTTCAAATCATAAATTTTGATACCCTGTGCATTAGGTAAAGGGTTAACAGGCCAAAATTCTAACTGAAAGGATGTCATTTCAGCGACTGATTCGCGCTCCTGCGTTGTGTCCTTGGGCAAGGCACTTCACCCTGATTGCCTACATGGGGGCATGATGATGGCGTACTGCATGTCGATGGTGCACATGTCTTCAACCAATCTAACCCTGCCTGTGCCACGGTGCAGAGTTCAGAGTTATGATGTTGGAGAGCTGACAGCTGCTCATTGTTGCTTGGTGGTTCTCTTCGTGTACTTCGGCTTCCTCCACCCATAAAACTGTCACCGACATGATATGACCCTGACTGTTAATGTGTCGTTAAACGCTAATAAAAAAAACTATTAAAAAAAAAACACAAAAAACTGAAAGTATGATAAGTGGTGAAAGTAAGGTGAATGTTTTGATGTTTGAAAGTTATATGCAATTAAGTATTGTAAATGGTTTGAAATTTATAAGTACAATTAACTGGTAGAGTGCTGGAAGCCCTTATTTGGGGTTTAATCCGAACCGCCGTAACCCCAAATAAATGCTTTGTATTCAATGGACATGCTTCATATTATCTTTGAAGTGAAATTATTTAGTCTGCAAGGATTTGCCTTGTTACAATTTATGGGAGAATGCCTGCAGGCAATCTCTCATAAATTGTAACAATGCAAAGACCTGTGAACAAATTCTGAGGACCAAAAATAATTTAGAGCTCTATCAGTTAACAGGGTTATTCCATTTAAAAATATCCAGTTAACCCTTTACCTAACATGAAAAGCAGACGACACTTGCAAAAAAAATCCTTGAATAACTAATTTTTTCATTTTTTGTCTCAAAAACATAGGTTATGACCCTTTGATGAGCTTGTTCCAATGAGGGGTCATGACCTATGTTTTTGAGACAAAAAATAAAAAAAATAATGAAAATTAATTGGCAATTTTTTAGAATAGCGATAGCCAGTTTTGGCCATTACATTGGGTGAAAGGTTAAGTGGGATGCAATAGCAAAGCTACATGGAAAGATATGCCACGCTATTTAAAGCCATTAAGAAGCCACAATAAACTGAAGGAAGCAATCAAAACTAGCTTTGGATAAATTGCATGCCACTCGGTTTCAAAGAAAGAAAATGGTATGATTGCATCTACCGTAATGTCATAGGATATGTGGAATGCAATTCTTCCTTTCTCCCCTTATAAGCCAATCTAATATGATAGAGAATTGATGTGGTGGATATACATTAGATTTTCATTCAGTTCACTGTTCCCTACAGATTCTCAACTTACATTTTGAAACATCATTATGTTTATCTTCTATGTTATCAGTTTGTGCTTCCCACCTTATTTCTTATTTGTTGTATATTTCGAATGGTGCATGTACCAGTTTGAATTTAAAATTTTAAAGAACAACTTAACATTTACATAGTCATTAATGTGAAACAACAACATTCAAAAATCCCCTATATCATTACCCATTTCCTCTAAATGTAACTGGAGAGGCTTTAGGGTTAATTTTCAGTGGTTTTAAAGAAGAACAATTTAATTTTTTGTTTATTAAACTAATTTAATCTGGAATTGTACAATTACTAGTCATGGTATGCTGCAGTGGAGCCCACTTAATTGGATATTTCTTAATTGAGTTTACTTGTTAACTGGTAGAGTTCTAAATTATTTTTGGTCATTAAAATTTGTTTGCATGCCTTTGCCTTGTTACAGTTTATGGGAGAGTGCTGGCACTCTCCTATAAATTTTAACAAGACAAACTCTAGCAAACAGTAATTTCTCTTTTAAGAAAATATGATTCACAGAATATGAAATATTTTAATTGCGGTACCCGCACTTCCAAAAGTTGAGTGCTGGAAGCCACTATCAAGGATTTCAAAAAAAAAAGGAAACTTTTTCCTTGCTCATGTTTCATATTCAGTCAGTTGCAAATAAAATTTTGTTTATATAAATTTGTTTTACAAATTATTGAGGAATTCCAATTGGCATTCTTCAATAATTTGTGATAAAACAAATTTTGATGAACAAATTAAGACCATCAAAACTAATGTAGTCCTCAACCAGTTAATTACATATCATTTCCAAACATTAAACCATATGTCATACCTTCAGTATAAATTTATATAATCGTGTCATCTCTTGAAGATTTGTACCATGTATTCACCAGGTTTATAGACCTCTTTGGGCTAATTTTATTGAATATAGACATTTATTTTATTACATCTTGTTTCATAGAGGCCATGAACTCTGTCAAACAACATTTAATAGACTAAATGCTCAGTTTATTACTAGAGGACAATATAATGACCAAATTCCAGTTAACCATTGACTGGAAGAGTGCTGGAAGCTCATATTTGGGCTTTGTTCTGAAGTGCTGGCACTGCAACTTAAAGGCTTCCTATTCTCTTGATGTGCTTCTTATCTTTGAAGTGAAATTATTAAGTCCATGTGAATTTGCCTTGTCACAATTTATGGGAGAGTGCCAAGGCAAAGATAAGTGAGCAAGTTTTGATGACCAAAAATTATTGGGCACCCTACCAGTTGAGTGCCTATTTCTGACTTTGGTCAATTTTTACCACATAAGAACATGTGCCCCAACTCTCAGTTATCAGATAAATTCTATGTATAGGCAGTCAAGATTTGCCTGGACACAACCGAAGAGTCACACAACATTAAGGTTTCATAGTTTCAAAGGAACAGCAAGTTTGGTGAGAATACTATTCCATGTGAAAGCTGTGGTTTGATAGCCATTTGGAACATGCCGATTGTGTTAATTGATTAACTAGAATATTGTGGAAGGTCAAGAACTTTTAAGTACTCTACACCACGCTTGTGAAGAATAAAAAGTAAGCTGACAACTGTCCTCTCAGTGGGGTTTAGATGGTTCAATTCAGAATTATATTCCAGTATGTAAACTGTTGAATGAACTGACCTGGTTATTGTTCCGATTTGTGTATGCATGCATACTTTTAACCAAGTAAACTGGAATGATACACTGAAAGGTACCCTGTCAGTCCTAGTGTGGCAAAGATGTATGAAATACTCCAGCCAGACCTTTAAGGGTTAATTAAATACTCCCTATTTATTGCCCATTTATTGAATTTTTTCACTAGCAAAGTGACTGTTGCACTAGTAGGGTTCCAGTATATTTTATCTTTTGGCCCCAAATATGTTTGAGCTCATGAAAAAGTATATATTGCAGCAGAAAAGTAATTGAAATTTTATTCAAGCTGTGTGTTGGATCTCGGATGAGGAATGTGTTTGTAAGGATAGGTATACTAAATATGAACTGATAGTTGTAGTACAGGATTGTAAAATTCCAGAGATATGTCATGTTCCACTCGTTTGTTGCTTGGTTCATAATTTACACATTATTTCAGCTCCAACTGTACACTTGCATCTTCCAGAAAGTGCTGGAAAATCAATAAAAATAATGATTAAGTTGATAAATATTTTTATTTGTTTAAGATATTGGTAAATGTACAGCTCAGAGTGATCTTGAGTGACACTTAAAATATGTTTCAGTCATTGAACATTGTCAGGGAATTATTGAACACAGACATACTTATCAAGAGCTGAATGCATGCCTTTTCATTATGACCTTCAATTTCTCGTATGTCCTGTTAAAACGAGAAGTAGTTATATACTTCAAGAATTGATGACAATGCTTGAACACACATTTATTTTTAGTTTCTGATTTTTTTTTTTTTTTGGCGAAACAATTGAAAGGATCTATTGAAACAAAATAATCTAGTTTTTGACAGTGATAGCATCACTGTTTTTCATTGGATATTATCTATTTTAGCGCCATGGGCATTTCCAGCTGCTTCAAAATACGGTAGAGTGAACTATTTACATGTCCCCAAAAGGGGGCATTTTAAATCCAAGTTGTCAGTCCTTCCATCTGTCTGAATTGTGTCTGTCCATCCAGATAATTTGGTCTTGGAAGATAACTCTATAATGTTTGGGTGCAGATATGTTAAAAATCTTCTACAGAACCACCAGTCAGAATCTTTAATATCAGGTGTACAACATCATTTCAGGGGTCAGATTTTACAGGGGTTAAATGTTTGTTCAAATCAAGTCCCCCAGTAAATATTTGGGTTCCCTGTTGGGGGCCTAGATTTTGACTTAGTTCAATATAAGGAATAATCTTTAAAACTCTTTATGTACTGAACGAGTAGTCAGAATCTTTTAATATATGTTACACAGATTCCTTCTGGGCTCCCCATTGGCACCTGAATTTTAACTTAGTCCAAAATAAGGAATAATCTTTGCAACCTTTTTTCACCTGAACCACTGGTCAGAATTTTTTGATATATGTTATACCAAATGCTTAAAGGTATCGAATTCAAGTTTCTTCAACTCAAGCCCATCAATTAATAATTGGGCTCTCTATGTCAGTCAGAAATTAAACCAAGTGCAATACAGGGAATAATCTTTAAAAAATCTTCTTCAGGTCCACCAGTCAGAATCTTTTTATTTTTTATACGCCCGTTTTGAAAAAACGGGTCATATTATGGTATACTGCTGTCCATCTAGTCATATGTCGTACGATAACTCAAGAACGCTTGGAGAGATTTTCATGATTTTTGCATAGGTGGTGTATATCGATGGAGGGAAGCTCCCTTTCATTTAGTGTCGCCGTTCGATTAGTCATTCCAGAGTTATGGGACTATTACTTAGAAAATTGTTGATTTTTTATGCGTTGTATGGTAACTCGAGAACGTTGTGAGAGATTTTCATGATTTTTGGGTAGGTGGTGTATATTGATGGAGGGAAGCTCCCTTTCGTTTAGTGTCGCCGTTCGATTAGTCATTCCAGAGTTATGGGACTTTATTACTTAGAAAATTGGTGATTTTTTATACGTCGTACGATAACTCCAGAATGCTTTGAGAGATTTTCATGATTTTTTGGTAGGTGGTTTATGTTGAAGGAAGGAAGCTCCCTTTCGGTTGGTGTCACCGTCCTATTAGTCATTCCAGAGTTATGGGACTTTATTTTTCACATGTCGAACAATAACTTGAAAATGCTTAGAGCAATTTTCATGATTTGTTGGTTGCAAGTATATGTTGATAGAAGGAATCTCCCTTTCGATTTGTGTCGCTGTCCGATTTGTCATTCCAGAGTTATGGGACTTTATTCATCAAAATATAGGCAGTTTTCCACATGTTGGAATTTGAGCAATTTTCATGATTTTTTGGTGGCAAGTATATGTAACCTGACAAGTACACATGTATACTCATATTGTGTGGTTCCCTCTTGTAATTAATAACGGGTGTATCATGCACTCATGGCACAGCTGTTTATTTGTTTTCAGCAAGGCCTTTAGATTGCTTTATTTTGGGCACATCTTTTTCAGTGCTTCAGATGTGCCCAAATTACAGAAAGTTCCATTTTCAATGCATATTATTGATTTTTAAAGCTGAAAGTAACTTTGCACACCATACAAAAGGATGCAAAACACTCTACCAGCTGAAAAATTTCAAGTACTTCACATTTAGTGTATACAGCATTTATGTATAAGAAGTAATACTAGGCTCCCAACATTTGGATTACATAATGTACATTGTCTGCTTAAGCAAATTCTTTGGGGGCATGGTGGCGTTGCGGTAACCAGTTCTCGTCAGATCACCAAAGTTAAGCTACATCAAGCCCAGTTAGTCCTTGGGTGGGTGACTGTCTGAGCGATCGATTCAGACTCCTGCATTGTGTCCTTGGGCAAGGCACTTCACACAATTGTCCACATGGGGGCACGATGATGCCATGTACTAAGGTGTACTGCATGTCAATGGTGCGCATGTCTTTAACCAAACCAATCTAACCCTGCCTGTGCGGCAGTGTGGAGTTACGATGTTGGGGAGCTGGCAGCCCGTTCGTCCTTTCTCGAAATTCTCTACGGGTACTCCGACTTCCTCCACCCATAAAACTATATCTGATATGATATGATCTTGGCTGTTAAAGTATCATTAAACCGTAATAAATAAATATAAGCAAATTCTTTACTTCAGTCAACAGAATTGACTGATTTGGGGGGATCGAGTTATTATGTCATCCTGTGTTTTTCATTCGCAGACCATCTTTAAAGCCCTTGACAATCCTTGAGTTTCAAAGTGTTCACCGGGTCATACAAGACTTTGGACATTATCAATCCCCCTCTCATGTTTTTTCTTGAAACTGCTTGAATTTCATTTACCAGTACTCTGTGGGCATTACTAATTATCTTTTAGTCACACTGGTAGTGCTTCACTCGATGACGGAAAAGATTAGGATACGAGTGGGTGTTTCTGTTATTCTTACACTGATTGACTCTGTATCACCGTAGTTTGTCTGCTGTATCAGATTTCATCCAATCAGCAACTGCTGTATAGGCACATTAATTGGTAGAGTGCTAAATTGTTTTTCAAACGTGATTTTGAACATGAGTATTTTTTTTCAAAGTTGCAATGCTGCCAGTTAGAAGAGCCTTAGTTCAGAAAGATTTTGTTCATCAATAATTGTTTTGTTAGTATTTATAAAAACGTAAAACAGTTTTATGTGAACATTTCATTATCTACTGCTGTACAAACAACAAGCTAATGCACACAGTGCGAAGCCACTAAAGTTGCTTCCAGCACTTTTCAGTAGAGCCACAATAGTGGCTTCTATTCTAGCACTCCACCAGCTAATTGTGGTCATGTCCTGAAAGGCTTGAAAGGCTGTTGGATTATATACTATTCAAAAAAGTAGGGGATATCCAAACTGATGTTGATATTTTCGGAAAATGGTATTGGATACACGTGATTGGACACACCATGTTACCAAGTTTAGTGCGGATCATGAAAATCACCGGCCCAATGAAACTTCGGGCAGGTTTTTCACACGAGCGCCGCTTTAATGTCTGTGGGATATGTTTTGAAATTTTCATTTGTACTAGATGGGCTTTTTCTGAGGTCTCATCTTTCTTGTCTTGGTATAAACTCGTTTATCAATAGTTTCTGGCGGAAATGTAACTTTTGAGGTGTGCGAAGACTGACATGTGACAAACGTTTACATGCCATTGGCATGTTGGAAGCTGGCAACAGACAGACTGCAGTGGTTCAAATTCTCAATGTTACTCAATCGGTGATTAACAGGTTGTGGACTGGTCATGTTACCGTCCGACAGGCAATGTTGATCACAAATGTTGGCCAGGTCATCCAAGGCCGACAACTGCTAACCAGGATCATTTCATCAAAACCACAACATTATGCAACTGCCAGCAAAGTGCCTAAGAAATTGGACAGCAGCTGCACCGAGCGACAGATGTGCGAGTCAGTGGTCAGACTATCGAAAATCGCCTACACAGCTGGAATTTGCACACTCAACGACCTTGTTTGACTGAACGTCACATTGCAGCAAGGCATAATTGGTGTGGAGCACGACAGCGCTGGGACAATCGTTGATGGAGCATGAATTGAGGTTCACTCTCGACTTCCATGACAGGCGAAACAGAGTGTGGCGTCTGCAGAACAAACGATACCATGACGTAACTGTTGGGCAGCACAATCGTTTGGTCGTGGATCGGTTATGGTGTGGGGAGTCATAACCATGACAAGCAGAACAGCATTACATGTCATCCAAGGGCGTTGAAAGGGCACTACTACTGTGACAACATGTTAGCAGCTCATGTGGTGTCATTTATGCGATGTCTCGGCCATCTATTCATTTTCCAAGATGACAGTGCAAGACCACACAGGGCCCGTGTCGCTACAGAGATCCTCCAGGAGCAGAACATCACTACACTGCCTTGGCCAGCACTGAGTCTAAACCTTTCACCAATCGAGCACATCTGGGATATGTTGGCAGGCGCCTACAGCAATGTCAACAGCCCTCTACCAATGTCCAGGAACTCGCCGCTGCACTGCAGGAAGAATGGAATAACATCTGTCAAGCTGATACTGGACGTTTGGGGAGGAGTATGCCACGTCGGATCTGCGCTTGTCTTGTGAACCAAGAAGGTTTTACTAGGTATTGAGGTCTTAGACTGAATGTGGTAAATTCTCTGACTGACCGTCCATGTCTTCTACAGCTCAGTGCATAGAATGTGTGCTTGTCAGATACCCAACTATCGCTGAAATCATTCACCAGATGTCACAGGGCAATGCTTCAGCTGTCTTTTTTGATGAAAATATAAATATATTTCTTCATATATCTCACTTTTATCAAATGTCCTCTACTTTTTTTGAATAGTATATAATGTTATCACTTGGATAACAGTTTTTAGAGTTTATGTAAGTTAAGATGAGAGCTTCGAAGCGGCTATTAACCCACAATATGGTATGTGTCAGGCCTCCATGTATTTGTATCTATTTTTAGATGGGTCGTGAGCACAGCCTACAGTTTTGTGAAGGCACCATAATCGATACTATTACATTTAAGGTATCATACCGTAAGTTCAGAGAGCAACGTTGTTTGAGCAGACAATTCGCTAGCCTAAAATGCTGCTCAAGTTTTTATTATACCCCCGACATTCTCAGGGGCATTATGTTTTCACCACGTTCCTCCATCGTGTGTCGTCCGTTGATTAACTTTTGGTTTCCGTCTAGTAACTAATGAATCACTTATTTTATCAAATCATAATTTTAGGGGTTAGTTGTGGATGACTAGACAATGTTTCCTTTCGATTTTGGTTCAGCAAGCCAATTCAAAATGGCCACCATGGTGGCCGTATTGAATTTGGTTTCCATCCAATAACTAGTGAATGCTGTCTTGAATCATTTGTATTTTCAGCTCACCTGACTGAAAGTCAGGGGGAGCTCAAGTGATCACTTTCTGTCCATCATCCATTCATCCGACCATCCATCATGAACTTTATATTATCAACTTCTCCTCCTAAACCCCTTGGCCAAATTGAACCAAATTTGATGTGCATGGTCCTTATCATATGTCCATTCAAGTTTGTTCAAATAAAGTTGCCACGCTCAATAGGGAGGGGGTGGGGGAAAATGCTCCAAAATTCTAGAAAAGTCTTCTCATGAACCAATGGGTACAATGACTTGATCTTTGGTATGGAGCTTCTTTCTGAGGTATTGTATCAAGTTTGTTCAAACAAAGTTCGTGGACCAATATTTGCCTTTGTAATGGGAGGGGCAAGATTTTTGGCCCCACCCAAAATTTCTATTTTCTGAACCGATGGTCCGATTTGAACGAAATTTGGTATGTGGTATTATTGAGCCATAAGTCCTTGATTCATGCTAAAAGAAAGTTCCCATGTTCGACGTGGGAATCCTAGGAGCTAAAAATAGAAAAATATTTTCAAACGCCTATATTTCCCAAACCAAAGGGAACAGAGAACTGTTATTTTGTATGAAGCATCCTTAGGACCATTAGATTCGATTGATAAAAAAATTGTCATCTGTTGTGTTAGGGTGCTCTGTAGAGGGCATCAAAAAAATAATGAGTCAGCATATTTGCAAATATTCAAAAAATTTTCTTCTCCAGAACCACAGATCAGAATCTTCTTATATTTGGCATACAGCATCCATAGGGGGTCAGATACAAGTGTGTTCAATTTAAGCCCCTCGGTTTGTATTTAGGCTCAATACAGGTGCCCAAATCTTAACTTAGGGCGATATAGGAAATAAGCTTTAAAAATCTTCTTCAGAACCACTGGTCAGAATGTTTTAATATTGGATAAACATCATTGTTACGATGGTCCAATTCAAGTTTGTTCGAATCAAGTCTCTGAGTTAATATTTGGGCTTCCTATGAATTTAACTTCAGTATGAAGAAATTTCGTTAAGAATCTTCTTCAGATCCACCAGTCAGAATCCTTTCATATTTGGTATACAACATCTCTAGGGGGATCTGATTCATATTTGTTCAAATCGAGTCCCTGGGTTTATATTTGGTCAAATATTTACATAGTGCAATATGAGAAAATTTCTTTAAAAATCTTTTTCTTCATGGAACAGAAATTAACTTATTCTCAATTTTCACAGTTCTTGTCTTATTTCATAATCCTTTCATAAACTTTGAACATTATCTTTTTCATCAAACACTACACACAGTCTAGTTAAACTACGTTGTCATTGACTCTTTCATTTAGGTTTCTATGGGGGCCCAAATTTTAACTTAGAGCAATGTGAGGACGTTTCTTTAAAAAACCTTCTTCTTCAGATCCACCAGTCAGAGTTCTTTCATATTTGGTATATAACATCTCAAAGGGGGTCAGATTCAAGTATGTTCAATTTGAGTTCCTGACTTAATATTTGGGCTCTCTTTGGGGGGAGAGGGCAGGGGGAGGGGAGCAGGTTAGATTCAAGTTGGTCAAATCCATTCCTTAGTGTTTTTCCATAAAATTTGCCTTTCATCACTTCATTCCCTTGTGTTGACGAACCATGTCTAACTGAATGTGACCCCAAATACTTCTTTGAATCACTTTGTCAGGTGAGTGATTAAGGCCCCTTGGGGCCTCTTGTTTACTTATGCATTGTTGGCATTTAGAGGAAGCTTCCTTTCAATGTTGGACCAGTCAGCTATACCAAGATGGCCACCAGTGGCCAATTCATTATGGCTTCCATAGTGGCCAACTTGAATTTGGTTTCCATCCAATAATAAATGAATACTGACTCGAATCAATTTCATTTTTTGGTTATCCATTATTGGTTGTCTAGAGGAAGCCTCCTTTCGATTTTGGTCCAGCTAGCCAATTCAATATGGCCGTTCTGGTGGCCATATTGAATTTGGTTTCCGTCCAATAACTAATGAATGCGGACTCGAATCATTTGTATTTAATTATGCATTGTTGGTGTCTAGAGGAAGCTTCCTTTCAATGTTGGACTAGTCAGCTGAACCAAGATGGCCACCAGTGGCCAATTCATTATGGCTTCCATGGTAGCCATCTTGAAATTTGGTTTCTGTCCAATAGCTAATGAATACTACTCGAACCAATTTTGTTTTTTGATTATGCATTGTTGGTGTCTAGAGAAAGCTCCTTTCCAATTTGGACCAGTCAGCTGAGCCAAGATGGCCGGCAGTGGCCCATTCATTATGGTTTCTATGGCAGCCATCTTGAATTTGGTTTCTGTCCAATAACTAATGAATGCTGACTTATTGGTGTCTAGAGGAAGCTTCTGTTTGATTTTGGATTAGATAACCAATTCAATATGGCCATCATGGCAGCCATATTGAATTTGGTTTCTGTCCAATAACTAATGAATGCTGACTCGATGCAATTTTATTTTTTGATTTTGCATTGTTGGTGTCTAGAGATAGCTTCCTTTGAATTTTGGACCAATCAGCTGAACCAAGATGGCCCGCCAGTGGCCAGTTCATTATGGCTTCATTGGCAGCCATCTTTAATTTGGTTTCCGTCCAATAACTAATGAATGCTGACTTACATCAGTTTTAATTTTAGCTGCGACTAGCAGCTCTATAAGTGGCAATGTCGATCTGTCGGTCTGTCTGTCGGTCGATCGGTCGGTCTGTCGGTCGGTCGGTCTGTCGGTCGGTCTGTCTGTGACCAACGAGTTTCAAAACTCAATAACTTTTTAAATACATGATGGAATGACTTTATATTTGGCATGTAAGTGTATCTTATTGATGTCTAGCCACTGTTCAATGCATGTGTTGTTCCAAATATTTTTCTTGGAGTTATGGCCCTTGATGAACTTAGAATTTTGTGAGATTGCACCACCCGTCGCAGCTACGGCGTCGATGTCGCAATTTTTTTGTGATGCATTGTGGGTGTCCAGAGGAAGCTTCCATTTGATTTTGGATCAGAAAGCCACTTCAATATGGCCACCATGGCAGCCATCTTGAATTTGGTTTCCATCCAATCACTAATGAATGCCGACTCAAATCAGTTTTATTTTTTGGTTCTTCGTTGGTGTCGATAGAAGCTTCCTTTTCATTTTGGACCAGTCAAGACTTACCTACCCTTTTATGACACTATCGGGGGCATCTGCCACGCTTTGCATTGCTCTTGTTCTTTACACAAGGCTTTATGTAATAATATACTCCTAATCATATTATGCTCATAAAGTTCATAATTATAATACTTTTATCAAGTTTTATTAAAAATTCACTTTCTACATAAAGGTTACATTGCAAATAATTGTACTGGAAGCAGTTTGACGATTTCCAATTTAACAAGGCTTTCATATACATTTTGATTTCTGTATGCACAGTCGCACTGTCACTCTCACTTCAGGGCTTTATTTATCTAACTACATTGCTCTTTTTGCCAAAATTGTGTTGTATTATTTCTGGTATGACTGAGTATGAAAGAATGTTTATTCTTTCAACATGCTGCTAAACCGAAAAGCCTGATGGCTAAAACAGAAAATAATAGCCAGGCATCCATAGGATGTGCAGTTTTGAGAAGGCTTATTTGAGTTCTAAGCCCGAGGACTTAGAAGGTTATTCCCACTCAGGTTTTGACATTGGAAGTTTCTTCCCATAATGCATGTCTCTTGCTTTGAAAGATGGTTTCTCCACACATGTCATTGGTATATATATGTCGATTACTGTTCAATTCTTGACCTTGAAGCGAACCTACACGGTTTGCACAGGACGTAAATGCTGCTTAACCCTCAGGTTTAGAATTCAAATAAAATCTCTCTTGGATGCATATCCTGTGGATGCTTGGCATGCAGGAGTAGGGATTTTTTGTCCCCAAAATACAGCTTATAACCCCTCATTGGATCAAGCTCATTGAGCTTGTTCCATTGATGGGGTCATAAGCTATGTTTTGGAGGCAAAAAAAGTAATAAAAATTTGAATAGGGATTTTTGTAAATGATCCTGGCCAAAAATGGCCATTGTGTTTGGTTAAGGTTTAATTCATTTTTTTCACACAACAAACAGATGCAAAGGGATTTGAGATTTCGTGCTTACAAGTGCTAACCACCACACGTTTTTATTTTACTTCTCCCTATAAAAATTAAGATGGCAGCCAGTTGTGAAAAATTTATAAAAAACTACCAACAGTGTTTTGGAATCTGCTGCATGTATAGATTGCTGTTTAACACCATAGGGGCAACTGAAGCTAAAGATTGCTTCACAAAGTTTTACTTCAGAGTGATGGGAGTTAACAGCCTGAGAAAAACTCATATTGTGGCTTTGTTGGGTCTGTAAAAATTATTGAAAATGAACACTGTTATGGAAAGCACTTGAATTTGCTTTCCAATCATGTAACAGAACGACACACATGTACAAGAAGTTTATTAAGGCTGTTTTCCTTGAGGCTATGAAATCTATTGAATACTCTCAGATTACAGTAATTTACAAGAGATTGCTTCAGTTTGGAATCTAAGATCACTTTGGCTTGTAATTGAAATTTCTTTTCACTGTATGAAGATTTTTTGTATGACATGACATTTTTTTATAAAGCAAGTTACAAAGAAAAAAATCTTTTTCTTTTTTAGATTCTATATATATATATATATATATATATATATATATATATATATATATAAAGAGAGAGAGAGAGAAAGAGAGAGAGAGAGAGGATATCTATGTTATTTTAGTGAATATCAGGAATTATTTCATGAGTGTGGACCTGAAAGGTTATTTTTCACGAGCGTTTGCACAGAAGAATAATAATATTTTCAGGTCCACTCGAATGAGATAATTCCCAATATTCACTAAAATAGCATATATTTTCTTTTTATTTTATCTGATAACCATAGAGTATAACAACCGTTGTATATACTTGAAGTATATACAACGGGTGTTGTATATAATTATAATTTATGCGAACGACCTCTGACCTCTTTCAATTCCATTTCCATTCATTCATTCATGAAACATCGTTATATCACAGGGCAGGTTTTAATTGTATGCTTATTGCACTTTGTCAAAATCCTCTGATGGTGTCATTTCTTATTTATTTTGCTTCAATAAAGGCAACCTAAAATTTTGCTTCAAAACATTGTAGAAATTACTTGAATGTTAATAGTAATTAGTATGCGGCGACTGCGAACTATTTATAGTCACGGCCTCGATCAAAAGTACTCGCGGAACTGCGCTAATTAAAAGTTCGTCTGCTCTACCTGAAAAAAAAAACACTTCGTAAAAATTGTAAACAAACGCAAAATTATTTGTTATATTGGGACTACAGCATAAAACACGGAAGAAAACTGGAACTATGTCAAAAAAAGAATAACTCTACTGAAACACCGTTTTGTTACTGTTAATAAAATAGTTGAAATTTATTTTGTTCCAGCACAGTTACATGATGCAAGAAGTGCAATCGCACTTTACAATCGCCGTCATCGATTTTGTAATGTAAGGGACACAACTCTATGCGTCTTGTCCTATTTCTTTTGTCTCGTAGACTGGTTTTCTTTGGAGGCCTGTGGGAAGCATATATAAGTCGGGTAGACGCACGAGACGGGTGTCTGTTTGTTATCAGATAAAAACAATAAACATGTAGTGTGTTTTTATATCTGTGTTATACAACTCGTTGAAATATGGTTTATTTTTTCTCGGCGAAGCCTCGAAAAAATAAACCATATTTCAACTCGTTGTATAACACAGATATAAAAACACACTATATGTTTATTGTCTATATATGCTTCATGACATTTTTCTGTGCAATATTCAACTCAATTCGACTGCAAACATGTATGTTTCAAAACAGAAACAAAGATCAACTGTTCATTCTTTCAATCCTGTACTTCCAAATTACTCAAACATAACAAAATAGTAACACTTTCCCCACAATAATTCAACCAACTAATTGTTCAACTCACAGATGAAATTTAATAATTATAATGCTGCAAATGAGAATATTCTCATATTTTTCATTAATGTTAATTTTTGCTCAACTTTGGCGAAGCCAAATTTGAGCTCATGCCATGGCCAGTCGTCCATCTGTCCGTCTATCCATCTGTCCGTCAACAATTCAGTACGGCTCGGGCTAGAGGCTGTATTTATGAACCAATCTTTACGAAACTTCTTGGGTACCTTTGTTATGACCGTGGGACGAGAACGAGTGTTTTGGGGTCCAATCCAAAATTCAAGTTGGCCGCTGGCGGCCATTTTGTACAGACTTAGGCGAAATCAGATTTTTGCGCCAAACTTCCATATGAAAGCGCTGATTTGAATAATTTTTTGTATGAATGTTTAGTACCATGGGATACATCACATATAATACAGCTTTTTTTCTCGTACGTAAATTATGCAAATTAGACTAACTTTGGTGTATTTAGTGTTACTTTCAGCACTGTAAGGGCAAATGCCTATACGGCTCGGGCTAGAGGCCATATTTATAAACCGATCTTTACGAAACTTCTTAGGTACCTTTGGTATCACCGTGGGACAAGAACGAGTGTTTTTGGGTGCGGTCCGAAATTCAAGATGGCCGATGGCAGCCATTTTGTACAAAATTAGGTGCAATCAGATTTTTGCACAGAACTTCCATAAGAGAGTGCTGATTTGAAAAATTTTTGTGTGAATGTTTAGTACCATGGGATACATCACATATAATACGGGTTTTTCTCTCGTGCAGAAATTCTGCAGATTAGATGAACTTTGATCCTTTCAGTGCTACTTACACACAGTAAGTACACATGTCAATACGGCTCGGGCTAGAGGCTTTATTTATCAACCGATCTTCACGAAACTTCTTGGGTACCTCTGTTATCCTCTTGGGACAAGAACAAGTGTTTCTGAGTGCGGTCCAAAATTCAAGATGGCTGCCAGTAGCCATTTTGTTCCGAAATTCGGTCTAATCAGTTTTTTGTACACAACTTTCATACGGCTCAGGCTAGAGGCCGTATTTATGAACCGATCTTTACGAAACTTCTTGGGTACCTTTGTTATCACCATGGGATGAGAACGAGTGTTTTTAGGTGTGGTCCGAAATTCAAGATGGCCACCACAGCCATTTTGTACCAAAATTAGTGCAGTCAGTCTTTTGTACAGAACTTCTGTATGAAAGTTCTGATTTGAATAAATTTTTGTTTGAATGTTTAGTAAAATGGAATACATCACATACAGTACTGGTTTTTTTCTCGTACAGAAATTATGCAAATTAGATGAATTTTGATTTATTTAGTGCTACTTATACACTGTAAGTGCACATGTCAATATGGCTCGGGCTAGAGGCTGTATTTATCAACCGATCTTCACGAAACTTCTTGGGTACCTTTGTTATCACCTTGGGACGAGAACGAGTGTTTCTGAATGCGGTCCAAAATTCAAGATGGCTGCCAGTGGCCATTTTGTACCAAAATTAGGTCCAATCAGTTTTTTTGTCACAACTTCTATACTGTTCGTATTTATGAACTGATCTTCACGAAACTTCTTGGGTACCTTTGTTTTCACCTTGGGACAGGAATGAGTGTGTTTTGGGGTGCCTTTGTTATCACTGTGCTATGAGAACAAATATTTTGGGGTTCAGTCAGACCCACTCTGGAACTCAAAGATTTCTTTTCTAGTTTAGCATCTGACTGTCACCCACCTTTACAATACTTTACCTATACATTTGTTACAGGCTACGGTCAGTATTTATGTACAGACCGTTAAAATACTTTATATGTACCTTTGTTATCAGGTCATTACCTAGATGTACATGTGTTGACAAGTTGAGCTACAGTGTCATTGACACTTTCATTTATTAGCTCAACTTGTCTTTGGCAAAGCCAAATTTGAGGTATTGTCATGGCCTGACTGTCCGTCTGTCTGTCCGTCCATTGTGCCGTACACACGGCTCGGGCTAGAGGCCGTATTTATGAACCGATGTTTGCGAAACTTCTTGGGTACCTTTGTTATCACTGTGAGATGAGAACGAGTGTTTTTGGGTCCGGTCCGAAATTCAAGAGAGCCGGTAACAGCCATATTGTACAAAATTAGGTGCAATCAGATTTTTGTATGAATGTTTAGTTCCATGGGATACATCACATATAATACAGGTATTTTTCTTGTGCGTAAATTATGCAAATTAGACTAACTTTGATTTATTTAGTGTAACTTGCAGCACTGTAAGTGCAAATGCCAATATGGCTTGGGCTAGAGGCCGTATTTATGAACCGATCTTTACGAAACTTCTTGGGTACCTTTGTTATCACCATGGGATGAGAACGAGTGTTTTGGGGTCCGGTCTGAAATTCAAGATGGCCGCCAGCAGCCGTTTTGTACAAAATTAGGTGCAATCAGATTTTTGCACAGAACTTCCATATGAAAGCGCTGATTTGAATAATTTTTTGTGTGAATGTTTAGTACCAAGGGATACAACACATATAATACAGTTTTTTTTCTCGTGCATAAATTATGCCAATTAGACTAACTTTGATCTATTTAATGTTACTTTCAGGGATATTCCCCGTTATCCATCAAGTCGATGGATGTCAAGAAATATCTTTTAGATAATGTGCGATGATTCACAGGTTAGCATGTAATAAAATGGTTTTTTTTTTAATATTATTCCAGGGTGAACGATATGATGGAAGGAAGGCTGATGTTTGGAGTTGTGGTGTTATATTATATGCATTACTCGTTGTAAGTGACTTATTGTTAATGTACATAACCCAGTATTAAGTGATTTATTGCAAATTTAACCCTTAAGGGCCTGGACAAATGTCCTGAATTCTTACCAGCCCACAGCCTTTATACTTCCAGATGTTTAGGAGTTATGAGGTTGTAAAAGTCAGAAATAAGCCTGTAACACTTAAGGGACCAAATCCAACTTTTTTGCAACAGAACAGGTGCCCGCCCCTCTTTGGGTTAACTCACAAGTTACTTTCTAAGCACCTTGGTAGTGTTTTTAGGCAAATGTTGGCTGCCTATATAAGCAGCCAAGACTTGCCAAAAAACAGCAGCAAAGTCACAGGATGTAGACTGTCAAAGTGTAGCAAAAATATCTTGGCCCTTAAGGGCTTAAGGTTTAAATTTGGAATGTAATCAAATTTTTCAGTTATTTGCTCCAGAGTTGAGCAATTGTGATTAATTTCAAGAAATTTTGAAACCTTTCTGTATAATTTATACATTTAATTTTTTTGAAGGGACTGAAAATAAAATATACTGAGTCAAAAAAGAATGTATAATAGAAACAAATGTGAAAAAATAGCATAAAGGATGAAAAAAACCAGTTCTAATGTTGCATGTTTGTGGACAAGAAGTTGTGCAAAAAGTTTAATGACATGTTGTTGCTGTCCACCCAACCATATACAATTTTGCTACAGATTTCAAAATAGCAGATGCTACCCGAGAATGTCATATTTAATGGGTGACCGACGATTTTCTTTCTGTTATGTTGTGCTAGAGAGCCTGGGTTATTGAGAAAACATGCTAGTTTTTGTCTTCAGACATTTTAAAGAATGCCAATGTTAACAGAAAATCAGAGATTGCGTGCCATTGGTATGCATGAGGCTGGGATACCTCCAGATGAGCTCTCTGCTGAGTTCAGAATCACTGTGGCCACTATTTATCATCTCATTGGAAGGTATAGAACCACTGGATATACTGCCGACCAACCGCGTTCAGGTCAACCAAGAGTTACGACCCCTGCACAAGACCGACACATCAGGATGTCTCACTTCTAGGATCGCTTCCTTCTGGCGACGAGGACAGCAGCAAGTACTCCTGGTAGAACTAACAATAGAATCTGCACAAACTGTCTGCAACAGACTCGCTGAACACGGCATCCGAAGTTGGCATCCATACCATGGACCAATCCTTACCCAATGTTCGCTGGACTCGAAATATGAATTTACAATAATTTGTTTGGGATTAAAGTTGATAATACTAAAAAAATTGCTCCTCAAAGTTTATTATACTTTCTTTTTTGACTCAGTATAGTAATAAATAGGTTTAAATAGGGCTTTCAGTAATTTCAAAAGCATAGAAGACTCAATATTTAATAAATATCTTAATATAATGTTATATGAACATACTACATTTTATTGCATTCCTGTGGTTGAAACAGGTGCACCATCAACGTGCATTACACTTTAGTACACAGTGCCACCATGCCCCCACATGGGCAATCAGGATTAAGTGTCTTGCCCAAGGACACAACGCAGTTATTCCTGATGGGGATCGAACCGAGGCCAAACTAAACAGGTCTATAAACAAGCGGAATTCAGTGGTTGTCAGGGTAATTCTTTGATAACTTACATGCAACTAGTTGGTTAAATTTATACTGAAGGTTAAGTTAAGTGCTTTGGTGTTGGGAAGTTCACTTTCTTAGTTTGTTTTATGTTTTAGGCCTCATAATCTACAAAATAGGATGGGTGGTGGTGTATTTCATCCCTTGAGTACAAGAAGGCTTTGTGATGTTAAAGCACTGCTAAGCCTTGTTGCACACAAGGGACAAATTTATCAATTTTAATAACTTGGGAAAAACATCAAACATAAACCATTTAATTTTCATTTAATAAGTTTGCATTGATTATTAAAAGAGAGCAGGCAGCAGATAAAAGGACCTTGCATGAGGGACTGAGAAACAGATTTTTTTTTAAGCCTTTATTTAGAGAAAATTTAAAATTTGATAATTTCTTAGTATACTCAGTTTTCAGAAAATGTTAGGAAAAGCTACCAGCTCCAGTGCTGTGGAGTCCACCTAATAGATTATCTCTTTATGTAATAACACTGTTAAGGCCTAAAAAAGTAAAAAATCTGTTTCTCAGTCCCTCGTGCATGGTCCTTTTATCTGCTGCCTGCTCTCTTTTTATAATCAATGCAAACTTATTAAATGAAAATTAAATGGTTTATGTTTGATATTTTACCCAAGTCAATAAAACTGATAAATTTGTCCCTTGTGTGCAACAAGGCTTGGCAGTGCTTTACCATTGCAAAGCCTTCTTGCACTCAAGGGATGAAATACACCACCATCCATCCTATTCTGTAGATTATGAGGCCAAAAACATAAAACAAACTAAGAACGTGAACTTTTGATGGCAAAGAAATAATTACAAAAATAAAATAAAAAGAAACCCACCCACATGCAATTTTACCAAAAAGTGGCCTGAAAAACAGAAGATCTACTTTGTGGGGCCTAATTGCATATAACTTCCCAACACCAAAGCACTTAACTTTTCCTTCAGTATAAATTTGACCAACTAGTTGCATGTAAGTTTTCAAAGAATTACCAGACAACCACTGAATTCCGCTTGTTTATAGACCTGTTTAGTTTGGCCTCGGTTCGATCCCCATCAGGAGTAACTGCATTGTCCTTGGGCAAGGCACTTAATCCTGATTGCCCATGTGGGGGCATGGTGGCACTGTGTACTAAAGTGTAATGCAGGTTGATAGTGCACCTGTCTTCAACCAATGCTAACTCTGCTTGTATGGAGTCAGTACATTGGGGAGTCTGACAATTGTTGCTCGATGGTTCTCTCCGGGTACTCCGGCTTCCTCCACCTATAAAACTGTCCGACACGAGGTGACCCTGGCTGTTGAAAGTGTCATTAAACTCCAATAAATAAATAAATTGTTTGGTCTCTGTACATACAATATAAGCATTTATTCTGTTATATCTTGTTTCAGAGCTCCATGTTCAGCTAACAACTAGAATACAGGAAAATGACCATACACATGTTGATTGAATATTCCTGTTAATTGAATATTTTTCACTGTCAAAGTGGCTATTCAATTGAAAAGGGTTTCACTGTGCAATGAAACTTTTAGATACAGAATAGATAGCAGGATCTTGAATTGGACCAGCCACAGTCATGGATATTTGTGTTCAAATTTTTTACATCCATTGCTATACTGCCCCCCCCCCCCCCCCCCCCCCCCCGGGCAGGTGGTGGGGGAGGGGCTAGTCTTAACTAGGTCTCTCTGGCCATCACTCTCTACTCTCACTTCCTCTCAAGGAAGTGAGAGCAGGGGGTAATGACAGGAAGTGGGAGGAGTGGGTAATGACTATGAGCATCCTTGTTAGGACTAGAGGAGTGCACAGAGTCCCTACAATGCCCCCCCACCCCAAAACTGGCCACAGCCCTCCCTATTACAGAATCTTGGCTATGCATCTAATCAATGGAAACCAAAGAAAAATGAGAAGGATCTGGATTTCTGTCAATTTTTAGCTCAACTTGACAAATTCAAGGTGAGCTATTGCCATCTCTTCTCGTACGTACGTACGTATGTATGTACGTACGTACGTACGTACGTACCTACATCCGGGCATATGTACGTACGTCTGTCCACAATTTCCTTTTGCATACCTCACAGGTCGCATTTATGATCAAATCACTTTGAAACTTAGTATGCTTGCTTAGGGTGACCTCTAAATGGGCGCTATCGATTTTCTTCAATTTCTGTCAAAAAATGTTGCCGCTGGCAACGTTCTTAGTTAAGTCAGACCTCAATATTTCCGTTTGGCACACCCTACAGGGCACATTTATGATTGGATTGCTTTGAAACCTGGCATGCTTGTTTGGGGTGGCCTCTAGATGGGAGCTATTGATTTTCTTCCATTTGCATCAAAAAATGTTGCCACTGGCAACAGCCTTTCAATTTAGTTTAGTCTGGCATCAATATATTCCTTTGGCACGCCGTACAGGTCACATTTTTGATCAGAGCGGCTTGAAATTTGGTATGCTTGTTTGGGGTACCTCTAGATGGGAGCTATCGATTTTCTTTAATATCTGCCAAGAAATGTTGCCGCTGGCAACGTTCTTAGAACTAAGTTTAGTCAGACCTCAATATTTCCCTTTGGCACACCCTATAGGGCACATTTATGATCAGATTGCTTTGAAATCGGGAATGCTTGTTTGGAGTGACCTCTAGATGGGAGCTATTGATTTTTTTCCATTTTCATAAAAAAATGTTGCCGCTGGCAACGACCTTTGAACTTAGTTTAGTCAGGCATCAATATATTCCTTTAACATGCCCTACAGGGCACATTTATGATCAGAATGGTTTGAAACTTGGTATGTTTGTTTGGGGTTACCTCTAGATGGGAGCTATCGATTTTCTTCAGTTTCTGTCAAAAAATGTTGCCGCTGGCAATGACCTTCGATGAATTTCATGCAGTTATACATCAATATTTCCCTTTGGTGCAGCCTGCAGTGCACATTTTTGACCGGATTGCTTTGAAACTTGGTGTGCTTGTTTGGGGTGAGCTCTAGATGGGAGCTATCGATTTCCTCTCATTTCTGTCAAAAATAGTTGCCATTGGCAATGACCTCTGATGAACTTAGTAAAAAGTTAGTGCAGTTATGCATCAGTATTTCCTTTTGACACACCCTGCAGGGCACATTTATGATTGGATCGCTTGGAAACTTGGTGTGCTTATGTGGGGTGATATCTATATGGGAGTTATCGATTTTCTTCCATTTCTGTCGAAAAATGTTGCGCTGGCAACTACATTTGAACTTAGTTTAGTAAAGCTTCAATATTTCCCTTTGGCACACTCTTCAGGGCTCATTTATGATCGGATCACTTTGTAACTTGGTATGTGTGTTCGGGGTGACCTCTAGATGTGAGCTATTGATTTTTATGCCCCCTGACTTAAGTCGGGTGGCATATAGTGATTGAAGTGTGTGTGTGTCCATCCATGTGTCCATCTGTGTGTCAGTGTGTGTGTGTGTCCGAGCCAATAACTCGAAAACTGTCAGGGCCCCAGTCATCAAACTTCACACAATTATAAAGGACCATGGGAGGACGTATCACACACCATAGCCGGGGTCGTCCCTTCAAGGTCAAAGTCACATTTCAAGGTCACATTAAAAATCGGTCAATATACGTGTCTCAGCCATAACTCAGAAATGAATCATAGTACAATTGTTGAACTTTTTACAAATATTAAGGACAGTCAGAAGGTGTGTCGCATATAATAGTTTCTGCCGCATCTGCAAGGTGAAGGTCACAATTGACCATCATATGTTCAGGGTCACAAATCGTGACTCAAGCATAACTCAAAAACTATTAGGGCTACAATCATCTAAATTTTTATACTGTACCAATGACCCAGACATAGCTGGTGCTAACTCTTAAAAATCTAGGGCCAAACACAAATTTAGCCCCCCCCAATCCCCAAAATTTGCATCTAAAACCAAAAGAAATCATGTCCTGAAGGACCTCCATACTTTGCCCTTACTGCGCATGTGCAGTGTCAAGGACATTCCGAAATTGGCGCCAATTATCATTCTTTGTTTGACCCTTCATCAGTTAACATCTCACTGATCTTTGCGCTTGTAAATCTCAGTTTAAATGATGCCAGACACATAAATATTGGAGAAATGGTGATTCTAAGGAGGATAGAGAAGGAGGAGAGGAAAAAGGAGTGACAGAAAATATTCTGGGCTGTAACTTAAAATTTTGTAATGAAATTATGTTAAGTTGCCTATTTTCGAGGCATGGGCCTGTTGTTGTCATTCTTGCTATGAAGTTGCACTGCTTATTCAGTGTTTCCTCTCTCCTTATCCTGTAAGTCCCCCTTGCTATTCTCCCATGCTTTTGGCATATTTTTGAGTAAGATTACTACTAAAATTTCTTGGGAGAATTAGCTTGGTTACAGAATGAATTCTGTTATTTTCCCCATGTTTACGTTCTCACCCATGGGTGTTTAGACGTTGTGTTCTGCATCTACCATCTGATGTTCTGCAGATTCTTCTCTGGAAGTCTCTGTTTTGCATCAGATAGTGTGTATTGTTGATAACTGATTTCGGGCCAGTATTGTCAGTGCCTGGAGTCATGTTTTCTGGTGTTTATACACTTCTTGTTTACATTGGCAACAGTCTCTTTTGAGGGGGGCTTTTTGCCTTTGGAGTAGTTTACTCATTACTAGATACATTATTATTATCCGTAAGTGTTGCATTAATTATTTAAAATAATTTTAAAATTTTTGACCACACTTACCCTTGGGATCCATTGGGGCTCAATGTTACTTTTCAGAAACTTGGGCTTCGCTGAAAAAATATTTTTCAAAAATTATTTTGAATTTCAATTGCTTTTTTCAATGTTAATGGATCATGTTATTATGTATCTTTGTGTTTAGGGATTTGTGCGAGTACTAGGACTTGTTGTTGTCTTTTCACAATGAAAGGACATTGTTCAAATTGTAATAGGAAGAAATCTTCCTCTGACTTTCATGATCATTGTATTAATTGTAGTCAGTGTACTCGCACTAACTCCTGTTCAATATGTCAATATTGGGATGACAAACATTAGAAACGTGTGTCATGGTATGTTGTTAGTGGAGAAAGGGCTATGCCGGTCCTTTCTCCGCAGGGTCACTCTAGTCTATCAATTTCTATTTCAGAGGAACAAGAACAGGGTGATGTTTCCATGTTATCTTCCAAGAGTGCGCTTCCGTCGTCACAATTGAATGCAGAGCTAGCAGCAAAAGTGCTCATGGAGATACGACAGTTGCCTAAGAGGTCCCGAGTAGGATCGACGGCGCTGTCATCCGCTAGCTCGCCCGGTGTAGCATCCATTCACCGAATGGTTCGGCAGCCGGGCTCGTCCGTTGCAGTCCAGGAGGAAATGTTGGGTGATACGAGCACTATAAACATACAAGGTGCACACCCAGTGACGGCGGATAATAGGAGAGATCGGAGGAAGCCTTCTAGTCCGGTTCCTAGCTCGTCCAGGTCCAGCCGGGCCGCGAGCGAGAGAGGCCCCTCTCTCGTACAACAACATCAGGGACCTGATGTTGTGGTACAAAATGTGTCGCAAGCGGAGCACACGTCCGTCGCTCGGGACGCTCCATTGTATAGGCAGTCCGCGGAGACTGCTCAGGCTTCCTCATCCTCTCACCAGCGCACACGACCGCACCTTGGCTACGTGACCGCGGATATTCTACCAGCTTCGCCAATAAGGGATTCTTCGGCGACCAGGTCACGCCATCCGGTAGCCAGGGACACAAGGCCGGTAGACTCCGGACGTTCGCATAGGAAGAGTATGCAGGAGTCAGTTGATGCGGAGCTTCCCGCGGCTAAGCAGCGAAAGACCGCTACTCCGCAGGCCTCGATGACGGACGTGCTAGCTCAGATAGCACAAATTATCGCAGCATCCCAGCAATCGACAGAATCGGTGTCGGATCAGGAATTATCCAACGGCGCTGGGTCGGTACGTTCCGCCGAAGCATCGGGTGCGGATGACCGGGAGCATCATGAGGTCCGACCGGATGGCGAAAGGGATACGGATGACTTGGCGCTATCCCTTTCGGAACAACATAAAGCTGCCGTGGATTTCATCCGGCACTTCCTTCCTCAGGTTGTTCCGTCGGGCCAGACTGCTGCTGTACCGGACAAGAGACTGATAGCGTCATTGGACACTGAATTCTTCGAGCGGTTCAGAGACATCGTCCCTGAGTTTCCGTCTCAGTCCAATAATTCACAAGAACATTTGAATTATTGAACGACGCTATCTTCAAGCTTGCTTCCAAAACAGGCAAAGCTGGTTTCTTGTCTTCCAATGCTCTTAACCTGCCTTTCATTAATGCAAGGAATAATTCGATACGGCAGGACAGGGTATTCCGAGAGTTCCTCTGCGTCTTGATGACGAGGTGGAAGACTTAGAATTGTCATTACCATCGTCTAACAACCGCGGTGTTGGATACGACAATTACGTCTAACAGGGCCAGTTTAGAAGCTTTATCTTACGCAGACCACCTTACAAAGGCGTTATCACTGCGTCTTCAAGGGAAAGAATTCCAGGATATACAATCCTCTTTAAGACTTCTTTCAAGGGCAGTGGCTTATTCCACGTATAACTCCGCCCTCTCAGTGGCAAACCTGGAGTTGGTTAGACGTGACGCAGCCCTAGCTACATCCACACGCGTGGATAGTAAGGTGAAGAACTCTCTCAGAGTCGCTTCGGTCTCCGGAGAACTTCTCTTCGACGGCAAGCTTTCTGCAATCTACGATAAAATTACTAAGAAAGCTTCGGATTCTCTGCTGTTTAAATCCGCTTCCAAAAAGTCGGATACGGCAGATAAGAGTAAGACAGGCACTTCTGGGACTAATGCGCCCAAGATAGGTTTCTATAGAGGTTCCGGTGCGTCCTCTTGGTCTTATTCAAGAGACCGTCAAGGCAGCGACTCACGTGCGGGACGTCCTTCGGGCCGGGACAATCGGTCGGATGCCCCGAGGTTGACGGGACGAGGTGCGGGTCGTGGAGGACGTGGTTTCTCCTCCCGCAGGCCTCGCAGGTCCAGGAGGTGATGGCTTCAACCTCTATCGTGTTCCGGTTGGCGGAAGGTTGTCAAGTTTTTCAGAAGAGTGGGCGTCGATTACGGACGACCCTTGGGTGAGAGGGGTGATTTCGGAAGGTCTAAGAATATCCTTCAAACGAAAGCCTCCTTTAACTTGAAGTCCAAAATGGACTCAACTTCCGTCAAATCTGCAGAAAAGAGACGCTCTGTTATCGGAGGTGCAGTCTCTTTTAATGAAGAACGCGGTAGAGGTCGTAGAAGACCAGGAAACACCGGGATTCTACAGCCATCTGTTTCTGGTTCCGAAACCAGACGGCTCGTTCCGTCCAGTCATAGATTTGAGCTGGATAAACAAGCTGATCGTCGCTCCGAAGTTCTATATGGAGACGATTCGGTCGGTCAGAGCGAGTATTCGGGTGAACGATTATGCTACAAGCATAGATCTCAAAAATGCATACTTTCATGTCATGGTACATCCGACATTCAGAAAGTATCTACGCTTCGCAGTCCTAGGAGTGGTGTATCAATTCTGGGCGATGTGCTTCGGATTGAACCTAGCACCCTGGGCTTTCACTCGGGTAATGAACTCGGTAATGATGTATTTCCGAGCTCATTCGTCTGCGGTAACGTCGGCCTACCTGGACGACATTCTTCAGAGGTACGGCAACGAGTTAACGCTTCAGAACGATGTGCAGAATCTGCTTCTATTGCTGTGACGTCTCGGTTTTGTTATAAACGAGGAGAAGTCGGATCTGGTGCCGTCCAAGTCATTCACTCATCTGGGAATGAGCTTTGAGACCCACAACAATCTCGTTCGTCTGCCGTTAACCAGAGCGAAATTAGTCAGTTGTTACGCTCGCTATTGTCTTCATGCAGACAAAGTCACAGCGAGGGAGTTCATGAGACTGATAGGTCTGTGCGGAGCCGCTGCAGATCTCATTCCGATGGGGCGGTTACACACTCGTCCTCTCCAAATTTTCTTAACTCAGAATTGGAGTGTGAAGATTCATTCACTCGACATAGACGTTCTCTTGTCAGATCAAGTGAAACAAGAGATTCAGACTTGGGCAAACATTCAGTGGTTAACTCAGGGAGTTCCGCTGCAGTTGCCAGATCCGAGTTTTACGATTATGACGGATGCCAGTCAAACAGGTTGGGGTGCATCATTGATCCCAACGGATTCGAGATGCCAGGGTCTTTGGGATCCACAGTTCCTAAGCAAGCACATAAACATCAAGGAAATGATGTCAATTTGGCTTGCGTTACGTCAATGGATGGACATTATTCACAAAGCTCATGTCCAAATCCTGTCCGACAATACAACAGGAGTGGCGTATATACGGAACCAGGGAGGCACTCATTCCGTTCCGTTATTCAATTTAATGGAGAGAATCCTTCTGTTTGCTCTAGAACATCAAGTTCTACTTTCGGTCCGTCATATACCGGGTCGTCTGAATGTACTAGCAGACTCCCTTTCACGGAAGGGTCGCTTGTTGCCGTCGGAGTGGACTCTCAACAAACAAGTATTCAATCAGATTTGATACCAATGGGAAAGGCCAATGATAGACTTATTTGCGACACATCTCAACAATCAGTTGCAGACGTATGTGTCACCGTGCCCGGATCCAAGAGCATTTGCAGTAGACGCTCTATCGATCTCATGGGACGGAATGATAGGATATGCGTATCCTCCAGCGCCGTTGATTCAGCAAGTATTGCTAAAAATAAAACAATCTCAATGCAAGATTCTGTTGGTAGCATCTCTGTCTCCACAGAGACCGTGGATAAATCTACTCAGGTGTCTGTTGTGGGACCTACCGCGAAAGCTTCCTCCACGGGAGGATCTTCTTTCGCAGGGGAAACCGCGTCAACTTCATCACAACCCGCAAGCTCTCAACCTTCATGTTTTTCCGTTGTGCGGTCCTTCTTGCATGGCAAGCACTTTACAGGACGAGCAGTGGACGCGATTTCTAACTGTAGGAGGACCTCCTCTTCGCTAAACTATGCGGCTAAGTGGAAGGTTTTTCGTCGTTGGTGTAGGGATCATTCTGTTGATATTTTTGATCCCTCCATACCAGACATTGCAAACTTTCTAGTATACTTGTTTGACGAAATCAAATTGCAGCCTGTTACTATTAAGGGTTATAGGTCTATGTTATCTGATACCTATGCACACCACGATAGTTTACAAATTGGATCTAATGTCTCTTTATCTAAGTTAGTTAGAAACTCCTCGATAAATAGACCCAGAACTCTTAGATTAATTCCTAAGTGGAATTTAGCTTGGGTTCTTCTCAAACTAAAGGAAAAGCCATTTGAGCCTCTTGGGACAATAGATTTCAAATTCTTGTCTTGTAAGACAGCTTTTCTCTTAGCTTTCTCTTCTGCTAGAAGAGTCAGTGAGCTTCATGCACTATCGGTGGACGATTCTCACTATCGTAGTGTCGGGAACACTATCACCTTCACTACTAATGTTGGATTTTTAGCTAAGAATCAGGCTCCTATTGTTTTTAAGGCTCTTCCGTCTTCAGACGGGCGTAGGCCTTTACTCTGTCCTGTTAGAGCTTTACGTATTTATAAACAGAGATCTCAGTTTATCAGAAAGGGACGAAAACGTTTCTGTCTCTGATGCCTAATAGAAAGGACATTTCGGTCCATTCTATTGCTAGATGGATTCAATTAACTATCCGTACTGCTTATGAAAATTTATCTTCTTCCCAGCAGTCTGTGCTTAAGATTTCGGCTCATGAAGTAAGAGCTCTTTCTACATCTTGGGCTTACGTAAATAGTGTGGCTATTACAGATTTAATGAAGGCTGCTTATTGGTCTCAGCCATCCACATTCACGAATTTTTATCTCAGAAATATTGAGTCCATTTCTGGAGACCTGCATGCCATTAACTTCATTAACACTCTTAATTCCATGGAACTTTTCCACCATGTTACTAAACCCACTCACAGGAAGAACCATATCCTTGATCTCCTGATTACCCGTGATTCTGAGAAAAACATGTTGACCAATGTCGAAGTGATCGATGTGGCATTATCAGACCACCATCTTATTAAGTTGAATATAATGTTACCTGTATCTCCACCACAACGAGCTAAGATCACATACCGAAAGTACAGAAACATCATTGCAGCTGATTTCACAGAATCGGTGCACCCAGTACCATCTGATCTGTCCGACTCCTCATCTAATGTTGACACTCTTGTGGACAAATTCGACAAGATGTCACAGGAACTAATCGACAAATATGCTCCCCTCCACAGTAGATTTGTGACCAAGCGTGAAATAGCTCCTTGGTTCACAGATGCAATTCGAGTTGCCAAACAAAACCGTCGAGCACTCGAACTGCAGTGGCGAAAATCCAACAGTTAACAGTTCATCGGGAAATGTATGTCCACCAACGCAATCATGTCAGCAAATTGGTGAACAACGCGAAGAAATCTTATTTTGCGGAAATAGTGAGCGATAATATTAAATGGCCCAGGGTTTTGTCTGAGGTCATCGACAAACTCTTACATGCCAAGGGTAGTGCAGTTCTACCTGATCATACATCCAAGGTGGAGCTAGCAGATAAGTTCGCCCTTTTCTTCCAGGATAAAATTGTGGCTATTCGATCCGGTCTTACATCAGGTCCCAACACCCATCCCGATGTTGTATCAATAGGAAACACGTCTTCGGCGGTCGATATTAATTTTAATTCATTCCGACCCTTGACTGAAGAAGATCTTCATAATTTGGTGCTGAAATCCCCATCAAAGCAGTGCCCTTTGGATACTATCCCAACTAAGCTGCTGAAATCTTGTATACCAGCTTTTGTCCCATGGCTCCGGGAGATCGTCAATAAATCATTGTTGACTGGCATATTCCCATCGACCATGAAACAGGCGCCGGTTACCCCACTCCTCAAAAAATCAGGACTCGATCCTGAAATATTTAAAAATTACCGTCCAGTGTCCAACCTGAGTTTTGTTTCTAAACTGCTAGAGCGTGTAGCTGCGAAACAACTCCGGGAACATCTGTCACGATGTGGCCTGTCTGAGGAATTACAGTCGGCCTACACCCCACTCTGCAGCACGGAAACCGCACTTTTACGGGTCCAGAATGACATTCTCTTGTCGATGGACCGGAAGGAGGTTTCTTGTTTAGTTTTGTTAGATTTGAGTGTGGCCTTTGACACCATTGACCATGCAGTCCTCCTTGATATTCTGCAAAACAGAATAGGCATTACGGGAACGGCTCATGACTGGCTGAGGTTGTATCTCTCAGACCGCACCCTAAGAGTGAATATTACTGGTACTTATTCCAGTGACGTTCCTTTGATGTTCGGTGTACCCCAGGGGTCGGTTTTAGAGCCTCTGCTGTATGTTGTTTATGTTTTGCCCCTCGGCGATATCATTCGTAGGCACGGACTTAGTTTCCATTTCTATGCGGACGACACGCAGCTCTATATTCATTTCAAGGCACAGCATGAGGAGCAGGCGGTTTACGCACTAGAAAGCTGTGTGAATGATATAAAATCATGGATGACGTCAAATTTCCTGAAATTGAATCCCGATAAAACGGAGGTTATCTATCTAGGTCTACCCCGACAGCTTGCAAAAGTATCACGAATACAACCCATATTTGATGGTCATTCGATCTCTCCCTCGACAGCGGTGCGCGACCTTGGATATTTCGTGGATGAACACCTGTCTGCTGACAGTCATGTCACACAGGTGTGCCGGATATCCTATTACCACCTACGAAATATTAGCAGGATGCGCAGCATTGTGGATGAAGAGGTCGCGAAACAGTTAATCCATGCATTTGTCACCAGCCGCTTAGACTACTGTAATTCTCTACTGTATGGTTGTAAACAGTCCCTGCTGCAGAAACTTCAGCTTGTTCAAAACTGCGCAGCGAGAGTCATTTTAAGGAGGAGGAAATCATGTCATATCACACCCCTTCTTTACCACCTTCATTGGCTCCCTATTGAAGAACGCATTACGTTTAAAGTTCTTATCACCCTCTGTAAATGTCTTAATGGATTGGCACCATCATACCTCTGCAATCTAATTCAGCGCTATGTTCCCTCAAGATCTCTAAGATCCTCATCTGCGAATAAACTCTGCCATAACCCAGGCGACCTGGTAACGGCAGGTGATCGGGCCTTTTCAGTTGCTGGGCCTTTTCTTTGGAACACCCTGCCTGATCACCTGCAGTCAGCAGAAACTTACAAATCATTCAAAACAGGCCTTAAAACTCATCTTTTCAAAAAATTATACTCAGAACCAGTTCATTTTGAATTAATTTAATTTTAACCAAATTACGAGATTTCACAAGCATATGTTTTTTTTTTTTGTTTTTTTTTGTTTTTTCTTTATTTTACTTGTAAAGCCTGAGAGCACTTACGTGGATTCATTGGCTCTAAACTGTATTTATTATTATTATTATTATGTTTAGGTCCGTTATCTGTTGCTCAGAATGTTGTCCACTAAACAGTTGCAACTATAGTTATGCAGGCTTTCTGTTCCGGCAGTGACTCCGTCCTGCTGCCCTCTTTGCTCTGGGCTATTTGACCCAGGGCAAGGGGAATGGGGGGGGGGGGGGGGGGGGGGGAAGGTGTTCCCTTAGGTCACCTGCTTTATAGTGAAAAGCAAGGGAATTCCTCCTCCGGAGTCAGTAATTCTGAGTCGTTTCCGGGATGGTTTTAAAGTGTAATATTAATGTTAAAAATTCATTCATGTCATATTTTTAAAGTGTAGCTCGGTGTGAAGCATTTGTAAATGTCAAGTGTCAAACGGGCGTTAATATACAATCCTCGGACACTTTTAAAGAATATAAAGAGTCTCAGTTCTCTGGACTAACTTTATTTATTGGCTTACTTTAAAAATAATTAGTATAAAGGGTTATACTGGATGTTAATAGAGAACATGAATGTTATTGTGCTCAATTAAGAAGGGTATTGTATCTTTCTAATTTATCATAAAATAAGAAAGATACATGTAAAGCCTAATACTCCTTTTCTCCTTGAGGGGTTCACTCTATATTATATAGTTGAGCTTATTGGATTTTCCTCTATGTTCTAGGCCCTCCAGCCTTTTTACTATTCAGCTATGTCTGGGTCATTGGTACAGTATAAAAATGTTAAAAAATTTATAGTAATTTATATATTTTTTATACTTACCAATGACCCAGATGGGGATGGCCCTCCCAGGAGTTGGGAACTCATACCTCCCCGCTGAGAACATAGCGCTGACCAGGCACTGCCTGTAAGAATGATAATTGGCACCAATTTTGGAACGTCCTTGACACTGCGCATGCGCAGTAAGGGCAAAGTATGGAGGTCCTTCAGGACATGATTTCTTTTGGTTTTAGATGCAAATTTTGGGGATTGGGGGGCAAAATTTGTGTTTGGCCCTAGATTTTTAAGAGTTAGCACCAGCTGTCTGGGTCATTGGTAAGTATAAAAAATATATAAATTACTATAAATTTTTTAACTTTCGTTCAATTATAAAGGATAATGGGTGTATGTGTCACACACCACAGCCAGGTCCGTAAGGTCAAGGTCACATTTCAAGGTCACACTGAAAATCATCATTATTCGTGTCTCACCCATAACTCAGAAACGATCCAAAGTACAAATATTAAACTTTTTACAAATTGTTTTTGTTTGACGGAGGTCAAGGTCACAGATCAAGGTCATTGCCACGTAGGGGGGGAGAGGAGGGGGGGGGGCATACTCACTTCCGAGAAAATGTTTGTCGTTATCAGCAGCCTTTGAACTTACTGCATTTGTGCAGCAACTTATCTCTTTTGCACTCTCTGCAGGGTATATTTATTTATGAATTTCCAGAAAAAAGAGAGAAAAAAACATTGCCACAAGCAATGACCTTCAAACTTAGTGCATTTTTGCATTAACATCTTCCTTTGGCATACCTCTGAGGATGCATTCATTATCAGGTTGTTTTGAAACTTTATATGCTTATGCAGGGTGACAAAGATAGGAGCTATTGATTTTCTTTTCATTTCCATCAAAAACTGTTGCTGTTAGCAACAATCTTTGAATTTATTGTATTTTTGCATCAACATTCTTCTTTGATATGGCCTACAGACCACATTTATCATAGGATTGTTTTTGAACTTGGTGTGCTTATTGGGCGAGACCTTTAGATAAGAGCTATTGATCAGCATTCATTTCTGTGAAAAAAGTTGCCTTTTACAATAACCTCTGAACTAACTGCATTTGTGTATCAACATTCTTCCTTTAGCCAGTCTTACAGTTTACATTTAAAAATGCATGGATTACTCTGACCTTGTGCACACACAATGTTGTTATGTTGAAATTTCACCAAATAACTTTGGTACCTGTGATCTTCAATTTTGCCATTTCAATTATAACTTACCAAGTTCAAGTTTGTCAAGTTGAGCTACAGTGTCATTGACACTTTCATTTTGATTGCAGCTAGAAACTTCAGATGTATGTGGTTTAGTTCCATGATACTATATGCAATTACATGACACACAGTTGGAAAGGGCCCATCAAGAATTTTTCCAACAGAGCTGAATGAAAGTAACTCCTTGAATGTGCTGCTTTTGTGGGACATACTGAACAGACAAATTGAAACATATTGAGCTCTAAAAATTTTAATATTATGTACATTGAAAATGGGTTGTTTAGTTTAACACTGTACTCATAAATGGTTGCATGAAAGAAAAATTTGTGGTCTCTTAGCAAACAAGACACTGGACAACCAACACTTAATTGGTAGTGTGCTGAATTTTGTCTTGTTACAATTTATGGGAGAGTGTTAAAAGGAACTCTCCCATAAATTGTGACATACACAGAACGACATTCATGTGTGAATGGGTTAATCGATATGGCACGAATGCCAGTGCGGAAGGATAGAACAAGAGGCCACAGACCTCGGGTTTTATCCTTCTACGATGACACAAATGACATATTGATTAACCCATTCACACATGCATCATTCTGTGCTTATTACATGCCTTCACGTCTATAAAAATATGATTAGGACACTCAGCAATTCATATGACTATCAACAAAACAAATACATTTTATCGCCAACCAAATTTGCGAGGGGAACCTGTGTTACTATTTTGTCCCCTGAGTTTCAATGTGTTCTATGTGCCTACTGGCACATAGAACACATTGGAACTCTCGGGACAATTTTCAGTTATCGTTAGTGATTCAATTTGTAATTACATTGCACGATTTTTAGAAAATTCCAGTGAAATTTTGCTTCTATTTAAAAGTAGTCCATCAACGATTTCCATTCCGCACATATGTGGGGAACAGATTTTCATTTTCCGCACGGTTTAGTGTTGCTGTTGATGGGAATTACATAGAACAGGCCTGTAATAAAAAGCAAAGCCCTAGAGACTCAATACTTTCTCTTCAAAGATAATGAAGCACATCCACAAAATTTAAAGCATTTAAGGTACAGTACCTGTACTTAAGAATAAAGCCCAAATGAGGGCCTCCTGCACTCTACCAGTTAGGGATGGTCAGTACTATGGCAGATGGATTAAATTTTTTCTGAAACCCCCCCATAATTGCTGAATGGACCCAACCAATTGTTGTAGAGTATTGTATGGAGCAATCCTATTCCATAACTCGGTGTTGAAGGGGATTATGCAAACTGCCTTTATGCTAACATTTGACAAACCTATTCTAATTTTCCAGTAAAAGTCTGTTAATTTTGTGGGAATGGTAAAAGGATTACACAACAGATACTTTGTGTAACTCAAGCACACACTAACCTCTGGTTCCCACAATATTTTGAACCCTGAAAACTTTCCCTTGGTGATCTTCAGAGTCAAGCACTGTCTCAAGTTATACTCAGTCTGCTCAAAGACAAAACAAGATGGTATCTAATCTGAAACATAATTTGATAACAGTGATTGTTTAATAATGTTAGTTTTTACAGTACAATAATGTTTCCATTATGCTTTAGCCACAGACGGTGGAAGTGACAGACAAATCACATTGTTTTTAAAAACATATTTGCAGGCAAATCACTTTTAAAAAAAAGAAGACATTTGTATTGTTTACTTTGTGTAGTAGTTGTTTGGGGGAGGGAGTAAGTAAGAGATCAAATTAAAAACTCTTTCTGTTGAGCCCAAAAGATAGCAATGTCCATTGGAGGTAGATCCATTTGATTTCTACCTCTTTTCTATGTCTTGGGCAACACACTTAATCCTGATTGCCCATTTGGGGACTTGGTGGCACTGTGTACTGAGTTATACTGCATTTCAGTGGTGCATGGGCCTTCAACCGCTGCTAACTCTGATTGTGCAGAATTACTAAGTTGGAGAATCTGACAGTTGCTTGCCGCTTTGGTGGTACTCCAGCTTCCTCAACCCTGTAAACTTATCCAACATGACACTCTGGCTGTTAAAGTGTCATTAAACCCCAATTTACAAACAAATAAACAGACCCAGAATGTATCCAAGACAAATTACACAAAATTTAAAAATATTTTCAAACTCTTTGTTTTGTGTGGCAGGTATCAGTGGGAAAGTGTGTGTGCAAGCATGCAAACATTATTATGTTAATCAAGTTCTGATCTATTAACTGATCTTACTAACACTCAACCACGTATTTTAGAAATATTTTCCATCAAATCTAGTCTTGACTGCAGTGAAGCAGTTATGTCTATATTTGATGGAAAATTTATGAAAATTTTATCCAAGTAATCACTGCATGGACAAAAAGTTAAATTACAGAGGAAATTTTTTTCTCAAAATGACTGAATTATACTTACCGGGTATGTTTGTGGCAAGTGATTTTCTATTCTGGGCAGGAATATCTGCCCGCAGCATGCAAGAAGGTAAACTGGTTCATGTCATAAATTTTGCAAGATAATAGAAATGGATACAGAATAAGATATATTTCTGTCATGACTATCTTTACATTCTGTTCTGTTGTGTATGAGTCTTCACACCATAGGAATCCTAGGAAGTGGAACAATGCTTGTTTATTGTAGTGTACAAGTTATGCTTTACTGTTAAAATAGCACCAGAACCAACACAAGAAATGTAAGTCCTCTAAAGTGGGCAGAATAGGTATAAACAATTAGCTAAACTTGAAAATTATTTTTCACATTTTTCGAAAACAAATTTCACAATTTTTCAAAAAAACCATACAAATGTGGATATCATTAGAACCAGCTTGACAAGCTGGTTCTAATGATATCCATATTTGTATTGTTTTATTGAGAAACTTCCAAGTAATTTTAGGCTGTTGTAGGCTTATTCTGAATAATTTTCTGGCCTTTTTTGGCTGACGTGTTAATTAATGGGTTAAACACCAATAAATAAATATAAGTCCTGAACCAATCCAGTATGTATTTCATCCTCTGAGGGAAAATAGAAAATAAAACAACATACACTTGAATCTCGATTACTTGAACATTGAGAACTCAAACACCAGGGATAAGTTAAAGTGATTTGTTGGTCCTGGCCATTTTAATGTAATTAAATCCATTAATTTCAACTTGAAAAACTTGAACTTTTCTCAAAGTCCTATGTTGGTTAGGACTTTATTAATCCACAGAATAATATCCTCAAAAGGTTGAATTTGGTGTGTATAAACCCAATATAATTATACTGTAATCAACATTGTTCATATATGCCCTTACATATAATCTGTGGTAAATGAGCTCTGTTTTACTGATAAAATAGGACCTGGTCATTAATGCCTGGTGTGGAAGTCCTCTAAAACGGGCAACATTTTTATAAACGAATGCCCCTTTCGACCCTCAATTACACTATAATATACATTATCAAATAATTTGAAATGTCATCACCAGCATCATGTCTGGGTGGTGAAAAGGAGGAGAACAGTGTGGGAGAAGGCTTCTTGTTCTCTTGTGTTGTGAGTCTTCAGGAAAGTATAGTCTGCCACTTGTTAATATTATAGATTGAGGCCTTCATTGGCAAGTATAGTCTGCCTCTGGCTGGTTGTTGATCTTGTAGTTACTCATGAAAATAACGAACGGTGACAAGGTACCACCGACTCAAACATTCCTTGTTCAGGTAATAGACCTGCTTTGTTTGTTCCTATTGGCCCGGGACCTGATTGCCCTTTAGGAGTGTTTACAAAAAAAAGGGGCTAGAAGAAGGGATGCAGGACCAGCGCTTGCCTCATCGGAGGTGGTCGACCATTTCCCAAACTTGGGAAACTCAAACATCTCTGGTCTTCCGAACTTGAAGTTATCGAAAGTCTACTGTAATTAAAAAATATAAAACTGTCTTCCTAATCACCCTATCCACCCCCTTGCCATTTTGCATGCATTTTTTTTTTAAATGCACTGAGAAACAGAAGATCTCCTTTGCATGGCCATATAGAACATTATTTTTTTCCATGTTATCGCAAGGTGTTCAAGTATTCTGTTTGTTAATTACTTCTTTTCTGTATATTTCAGGGTGCTCTTCCATTCGATGATGATAATTTACGGCAGCTTTTAGAAAAAGTTAAAAAAGGTGTTTTTCACATTCCACATTTTGTACCTCCAGATTGCCAAGATTTGCTGAGAGGGATGATCGAGGTTGATCCTGATAAACGATTAACGGTGAGGATAGTGCTAATAATTTTTTGACTCGCATACCCTCATCTTAAAAATAAACTTTTATTCTGAGAGTGTTTTTTATTACGCTACGCTGTTGTGGAACTCACAACTGGAAACTTGAGAGATCACTTTCTGGTGGTGTGTTGCAGAGTAGCCTAGCTACTACTCTTTCTACTAGCGTATGGCAGGACAAGAGCAATGATAAGCAGCTTCTCAAGAGCCTTTTTAAATAATTATGATTAAGAAGGTAATGCAGTCACGTGGCTAAGTACGTTTTTCGCGCTGCAATATAGATTATTTGGAGCATTCATATTGTGTTTGCATCATGACTGGGTGATGGGTGTCTCAAGAAATGCTTTGTAATGCACTATGCCTTATTTGTATTGGAAATAAGTTTTCCATTAATTTGAAAGTATATTTTGATACCTGATATTCGGTCATTTTTGCACAACTGCACAAGCACCATACAATGTAATGTTAGAAAGTAAGAGTAAGGTGTTAAGATAGGCCTAGCCTGTTCGCCAGACCCAGTTTCGAATGAATGAAATAAAAATATTGTTTTAAAAAAATCTACAAGATGTACTGATAATAATAATAAATTATAATAATCTGTTCTCCATGCTTGGATTCTCCAAACAATGTCCTTGTTTGGAATTCTACAGTTTTTGACTGTATGATGAAAATATGAATAACTGGCAAACATCCCTGATACTAAATTATTGGTACAGTACAGTGCAGACTGACACACTAAACATAATAACTGTGATATTTTTATACTGTACCAATGACCCAGACATAGCTGGTGCTAACTCTTAAAATATAGGGCCAAACACAAATTTTGCCCCCCAATCCCCAAAATTTGCATCTAAAACCAAAGAAAACATGTCCTGAAAGGCCCTCCACACTTTGCCTCTACTGCGCATGCGCAGTGTCAAGGACGTTCCGAAATTGGCGCCATTAATCATTCTAAGTTTGGCCCTTCATCAGTTAACATCTGACTGATCTTTGTGCTTGTAAATCTCAGTTTAAATGATGCCAGACACATAAATATTAGTGAAATGGTGATTCTAAGGAGGATAGAGAAGGAGGAGAGGAAAAAATGTGTGACAGAATATTATCAGGGCTGTAACTTAAAATTTTTTTAATGAAATTATGTTAAGTTACCTATTTTCGAGGCTGCAGCCCTTTTGTTGTCATTCTGATTATTTAGTTACACTGTTTTTTAAGTGTTTTCCTCTCTCCCTGTCCTTTAAGTCCCCCCTTGCTATTCTCCCATGCTTTTGGCATAGTTTTTGTAATTATTATTACTAAATTTTCTTGGGAGTTTTAGCTGAATAACAGAATGAATTCTGTTCTTTTCCCCATGTTTACGTCTTCACCTACGGGTGGTTAGGCGTTGTGTTCTGCATCTACCATCTGATGTTCTACAGTTTCTTCCCTGGAAGTCTCTGTTTTGCATCAGATAGTGTGTTTTTGGTAACTGATTTCGGGCCTGGGTGCCTGGAGTCTTATTTTAGTGTTTTTATACTTATTGTTTACATTTACAACAGCCCTCTGTGTGAGGGGGGGATTTCTGGAAAATAATATCTTGATGTTATTTTAATCATAACTAGATACATTATTATTGTTCGTAAGTGTTGAATAAATTGTTTAAAATATTTTTAAAATTTTTTGTCCACACTTAGGCTTGGGATCCATTGGGGCTCAACGTTACTTTTCAGAAACTTGGGCTGTTCTGAACAAATATTTTTTCAAAATATTTTGATTTCAATTATTTTTTCTATATTAATGGATCATATTATTATTATGTATTTTGATTGCCAGGGGTTAGTGTGAGTACCAGGACTTGTTTTCTTTTCACATTGGAAGGATATTGATCAATTGTAATAAGAGGAAGTCTTCCTCTGACTTTATAATCATTCTATATGTGGTCAGTGTACTCGCATTAACTCCTGTTCTGTATCGTATGATTTCGATGACAATATGGGAAGCGTATGTCACGGTATGTTATTGGGGAATTGGACACTCCAGTCCTTTCCCCGCAGGGTCACTCTACTTTATCAATTTCTATTTCAGACGATCAAGATTAGGGTGATGTATCTGTGATGTCTTCCAACAGTGTGCCTCCGTCGTCACAATGAAGGGCTAGCGGAAAAGTGCTCATGTAAATACGCCAATTGCCTAAGAGGACCCTAGTAGGTTCGACGGCCTTTGACGTCCGCTAGCTCGCCCGGTGTAGCGTCCATTCACCGAATGGTTCGGCAGCCGTGTTCGTCCGTTGCGGTCTAGAAGGAATTTTGGGGTGATGCGAGCACTATAAATCAACCTAATGCACACCCAGTGACGGCGGATCGGAGGGAGAACGGAGGAAGCCTTTTAGTCCGGTTCATAGCTCGTTCCGGTCCATCCGGACGGCAAGCGAGAGAGGCCCCTCTCTCGTTCAACAACATCTGGCCCCAGATGTTGTGGTACAAAATGTTTCGCATTCGGAGCATACGTCCGTCGCTCGGGACGCTCCGACATATAGTCAGTCCGGAGTAGACTGTCAATAAGGCTTCCTCATTCTCATAGTTGCGCACACGACCGCTCTTGGCTACGTGACCACGGATATCCAGTCAGCTTCGCCAGTCAGAGATTCATCGGCGACCAGGTCACACCATCCGGTAGCCGGGGACATGAGGCCTGCAGACTCCGGACGTTCGCATAGGAAGTGTGCGGGAGTCAACGTACACGGAGCTTCCGGCAGCAATGCATCGTAAGACCGCTACTGCACAGGCCTCGGAAACGGACGTGCTTTCCTAAATAGCACAGTTTATCGCAGCATCCCAGCATCAACTGAATCTGTCGCATATTTTTTATCCGACGATGCTGGGTCGGGACGCTTCGCGGAAGCGGGTACGGACGTCCGAAAATTTCATCCGGTCCGACGGGATACCGAAAGGGATTTGGAGGATTTCGAGCTTTCCCTTTCGGAACAACATATGCTGTTGTGTATGTCATCTGACTTGGTCTTCTACAGCTTCTTTCGTCGGACCAGAATGCTGCGATGCCGGATAAGAAACTGATAGCGTCGGTGGACTTAGAAATTTTTGGTTCGGTTCAGGGACATCGTCCCTCAGTTCCGACATAGTCCAATAATGTCACACAAATTTTCGAATTATTGAACGACGCTATATATATTATTATTTTATGCTTGCTATAACCAAGTATTTCTGGTTTCTTGTTCGCAAAGTTACGAAGATGTCTTTCAAAAGTGTGCCTCTGTCGTCATAGTTAATGAAGAGCTAGCGGCAATAAGTGCTCATGGAATATGTCTATCGTCTACGGAGTGACATTCGCTAGCTCACCCGGTGTAGCGTACATTCATCGAATGGTTCGGCTGCCGGGTTCGTCCGTTGCGGTCTAGGAAGGAGATTTGGGTGATGCGAGCACTTTAATTAGTTTAGTACTCACCCAGTGACGGCAGATTGAGGACAGATTGGAGGAAGCCTGTTAGTCCGGTTCCTGGCTTGTCCAGGTCCGTCCGGGCTGTGAGCGAGAGAGGTCCCTCTCTCGTCCAACAACATAGGGGACCGCATGTTGTGGTTCAGATATTTTACATTCGGAGCATATGTCTGTCGCTCGGGACGCTCCGTTATATTGACAGTCCGAGAGACTGTCCTTAATGCTTCCTCATCCTCACAGCAGGGCACACGACCGCACATTGGCTACGTGACCTCGAGTATCCGATCAGTTTCGTCATTCAGTGATTCCACGGCGAATAGGTCGCGCCATCCGGTAGCCAAGGGACACGAGGCCTATACACTCCGTTCGCTCGCATATTGGTAGTATGCACGGGGTAACGATCACGGAGCTTCCAGCGGCAATGCATTGTAGGACCGCTTCTCCTCAGGCCTCAGTGACGGACGTGCTATCCGAGTTAGCACAGTTGTTTCGCAGCATCCCAGCAATTGACAGTTTCTTGGTCGAATCAGGAATTATCCGACGGCGCTGGGTCGGTGCGGTCCGCGGTTGCATCAGGTACGGACGACCGAACGCTTTATAGGGTCCGACAGGATGGCGAAAGGGATTCGAAAGTTTTCGAGTTTTCCCTTTAGTAGTATCGGAAGCTGCCTTTCATATCTTCTGGCATTATCTTCCAGTGATTGTTATTTCGGACTTCATTGCTGCGATCTTGGATAAGAGACTTATAGCGTCATTGGACTCGGATTTTTCGGTCGGTTCAGGGACATTGTCCCTGACTTACCGACGCAGTCCAATAATGTCATTACAACATGTGTTTTATTTTTCGACGCTATATATACATACAAGCCTGCTACCAAGCATGATAGTTTAGTTTCTTGTCCGCGTTGCTCATTTCTGCCGTTTTATCATTTATACGAGTAGTTTATTTTGGCAGAGCAGGGCATACCGAGAGTTCATATGCGTCTAGACGGTGTGGTTAAAGACTGGAAATATTCTTTTTCGCCGTTTATGTCTTTTCCAACTTCAATGTTGGAAACGACATGATGTATAGTAGACTTAACTTAGACGCTTTATCATACGTAATCCGCCTTACTGAGGCATTATCATTACGTCTTCAAGAAAAGATTTACAGGATATTATTCTCAATGTAATTTCTTTTGAGGGCAGTAGTTTGTTCACGTATAACTCCGCCCTTCAGTGGCTGATTGGAGTTGGTTAGACGTGACGCAGCCCTAGCTACATCCACATGCGTGGATAGTAAGGTTAAGAACTCTCTCAGAGTCGCTTCGTTCTCGGAGGAGCTTCTCTTCGACGGCAACTTTTCGGCAATCCATGAATTGCTCGATTTACACATTCTCTTGTCTATCTAGTGTTACAAGAGATTCAGACTGGGGCAAACATTCGGTGGTTGACTCAGAGAGTGCCACCGCAGTTGCCGGACCTGAGTGTGGCTGTTATGACGGTTGCCAGTCAAACAGATTGGGATATAATACTGATCCCAACGGATTCGAAGTGCCAGGGTCTTTGGGTTCCGCAGTCTCTTAGCAACCAATTTTCTTCTGCGGAATAATGTTTTTTAGGCTTGCTTTATGTCATTGCATGAACATTATTCAGAAACGCATGCCCAAATCCTGTCCTTTAATTCGACAGTAGTGGCGTATCTCCGGAACCAGGGAGGCACTCTTTCGTTTCCGTTATTCAATTTAATGGAAAGAATCCGTCTGTTGGTTATAGTACACCAAGTTCTGTTTTGGTCCGTCATATTCCGGGTCGTCTGATTGTTTTACCGGACTCCCGTTCACTTACGGGTCCCTTGTTGCTGTCAGAATGGACTCTCAACAAACAAGTATTCAATCAGATTTGCTATCTATGGGAGCGCCCAATGATGATTTATTTACGACACAGCTTGCTAATCAATTGCAGACGTATGTGTTGGCTTGTCCAGATCTCTGAGCTAATGTTGTTAACGCTCTATTGATCTATAGGACGGAATGATAGGATACGCGTATCCTCCGGCGCTGTTGTTTCAGCAGGTATTGCTAAGATAAACAACCACAATACATTTCTGTTGATAGCATCTCTATCTTCACAGAGATCATGGGTAATTTACTCTCTTGTCTACTGTGGGTCTTAACGTGAAATCTTCCTCAATGTGAGGATCTTTTTTCACTGGGTAAATCGTGTCATCTTTATCACAACCCGCAAGGTCGCAACCTTCATGTATTCCATTGTGTGGTCCGTATTGCATTGTAAGCATTGTACTGGACGAGTTTTGGATGCGATTTCTTACTATAGGAGATCCTCTTCTTCGCTATTCTATGCGGCTAAAGTGGAGGCTCTTCCGTCGTTGGTGTAGGGATCATTATGTTGATCCCTCCATACTACTCATTGCAATTTTTTAGTATACTTGTTTCACAAGATCTACTGCAGCCTGTTATTATTAAGGTTATAGGTTTATGTTACCTCATAACTATGCACTCTACGATAGTTTACAATTGAGTCTTATGTCTCTTTATCTAAGTCAGTTAGTAACTTTTTGATAAATAGACTTAGAATCTTTAGATTAAATTCCTATATGGATTTTAACTTCGGTTCTTATTTAGCTAAGTAATCATTTGAGCCTCTGGAAACAGTAGTTTTCAAATTCTGACCTTTAAGACAGTAATTCTGTTGGTTTCTCTTTTACTGTAGAGTCAGTGAGTTTCATGCACTATCGATGGATGATTTTCACTTTCGTAGTTTCGGAATCACTACTTCCGTTACTATTTAGGTTGGATTTTTGCATAAGAGTTAGGCTCCTAATATCCGGAACCTATTGTTTTTAAGGTCCTTCCGTCTTCGTACGGGCATAGGCCTTTACTCTTTCCGGGTAGAGTTTATGTATTTATAAACAGATATCTGTTTATTACTATGGGCGTAAGCTTCTTCTGTCTTTGATGCCTAGTAGAAGGATGTTACTCTCCATTCTATTGTTAATGGATTCTATTAACTATCGGTACTGCTTATGGTATATCATTGACTTAGCAGTTGTGCTTAAGATTTCGGCTCATGAAGTAAGAGTTCTTCTACATCTTGGGCTTACATTAATAGTGTCGCTATTATAGATTTTTGAAGGCCGCTCATTGCGCTCAGCCATCCACATTCATGAATTTTTATCTCAGAAATATCGAGTCCATTTCTGGAGGCCTCTATTGTTAGGTCTATTATCTACTGCTCAGAATGTCATTCACTTAACAGTTGCTACTATAGCTAGGTAGGCTGTCTGTTTCGGCAGTGTCTCCATTCTGCTGCCCTCTTCGTTCTGGGCTATTTGACCCATTGCAAGAAAAAGGGGGGGGGGGGGGTGGGAGGGTGTTCCCTTGGGTCACCTGTTTTACTATGAAAACAAGGGGATACCTCCTCCGGAGTTAGTAATTCTGAGCTGTTATTGGGATGGTTGTTTAGTGAGAAGTTTAGGTTTTTAAAATTCATTCAAGTCTTAGTTTTTAAAGTATAGCTTTTGATTATTGGATATGTCAACGGACATGATTATGCAATCCTCAGACACTTTTAGGAGTATAAGAGTCTCTATTCTCTAGACTTACTTTATTTATTGGCTTACTTTAAAAATTATTAGTATAAGGATTATATTGGATATTAATAGAGTACATGGATGTATGAAGCTCAATTTTTGAAGGTGTTGTATCTTTCTAATTTATCATAAATAAGAAAGATACATGTAAGGCCTATTACTTCTTTTTCCCTACAGGGGATGACTCTATTTTATATTATTGAGCGTATTCCATTTTGCTCTATGTCCTTGGCCCTCCAGCCTTTTTACTATTCAGCTATGTCTGGGTCATTGGTACAGTATAAAAATGTTAAAAAATTTATAGTAATTTCTATATTTTTTATACTTACCAATGATCCAGACGGGGATGGCCCTCTCAGGAGTTGGGAACTCTTGCCTCCCCGCTGAGTACATAGCGCTTACCAGGCACTGGTTTTTAGAATGATTAATGGTGCCAATTTCGGAACGTCCTTGACACTGCGCATGCGCAGTAGAGGCGAAGTGTGGAGGGCCTTTCAGGACATGTTTTCTTTGGTTTTAGATGCAAATTTTGGGGATTGGGGGGCAAAATTTGTGTTTGGCCCTATATTTTAAGAGTTAGCACCAGCTATGTCTGGGTCATTGGTAAGTATAAAAAATATAGAAATTACTATAAATTTTTTAACTTTCCGGTGTGACTCTTTTTTACAACGCATGTTCTACATTTCACTATCCCCACTTAGCAGGCTTCTGAATAATGCAGGAGCCTGGTATAATGTCAGTGGTCAGGCAATGAATCACCTCCTGTAAATGGGCAACCTAAATTTGGACAGTAATATTGATCAGAATTTGGAAACACTGTTGAACATTGTCTATCAGTTCAGGCATGACGTTTGGTTAAGACAAATGTTCGAAGGAATCTTTTGTGAAATGTAAGCTTTTAAAAAATCAAATATAACAATAAATTTGAATGCGACTATAACTGAACTTGAACCTGAGGATGGTACAAATACCTCGGTTTATGAAGTGACTTACAGTGTGAGAATTTTAAGGTGAGAAGTTTTTCTGCAATGTCCATGAAGTTTGAGGATTGCCATTTTTGAGGACTGTCAAAACAATTGCATTTTGGGGGGAAAATGCTGATGTGTAAATAAGAATGTCTTCTCCAAGTTAGCAGCATCTATTGGCTCTGACTTTCATTTAGTGGATTTCTGGAAAGCCATTATCTGTCTGTCAGATATTATGAGGATTAAGGAAGTTTTCTTTGAAGTTGTTAAAAGAAAACCCCTTTTCACCCTGTAGAAAAGTTTTTTGGCTAAATACTACATCAGATTTCTCATTTTCTATATTCAGAGTGATAAATGACACATAATGCTTATGGAACAAGTGCATTTGGAATTATATTTACCCAAAGTCTGAAAAGTATTTTGGTAAGGTGCACTGTTATGATTGTGTTTTTCAGAACAGATTTAAGATATTCTGCATTAGTTATGTTTATCATAAAGTAACATCATATTCTGAAAGCATCTCAAGAACAGACAATTGTTAAATGGGGCCATGTAATTGGATACACACAGTTGGTCAAGTGATGAAATGTATTTGGTGGTCAAAATTTGTTCATATGTCTTTGCCTTGTTACATTACAGTCTATGGAAGAGTGCCTAAAGCCACTTTCTATAGATTGTATCAAGACAGACCCAAACAAATGAAATACTTTCACTTCAAATATGTTTGCAAACACATCCATTGATTAAGAAGCCTTTAAGTTGCAGTACCGGCTCATCAGAATAGAGCCCAAATAGGGTTTTCAGCACCCATCCAGAGAGGGAAATTAACCCTCTTAATTATACCCCCACTTTCGAAGAAATGGGGGGTATACTGGATTACATGCGTCTATCCATCCGTCTGTGCATCCATGTGTCTGTCCATCAGTCCGTCCTGGCAGACATATGGGGTTTAGGTGGCTATTTGTTGGTAGAAATGGGGGTTAGGTGACTACCGCAATTTATGTGACTAGTCACATAGTTAAATGTCATTATTCTAGGGTGGGGTTTAGAGTTGAAGTGGGGTGGGGTGGGGTTAGGGTCGGTAAAGGGTAGGGTTAGGGTTTGCTACCACCCCAAAAATTTTTCACCCAAAAAATTGTTTTAATACAATGGACATGCATTTTAGTTAAAATAGACTAGGAATATATTGAATTTTCATTAGTCTAGGGTGTGGTTTAGAATTGGGGGTGGTCGGGGGGTAGGGTTAGGGTCAGTAAAGGGTAGGGGTCAAGGTTTGCTACCACCCCAAAAATTTTCCCCCAAATCACTTGTTTTAATATAATGGACATGCATTTTATTGTAGTCCCATAAAAGTAGCCACAAATAGCCACATAACTACCAATTGTTAGAAAGTCTGTCCATCCGTGTGTGAGTCCGTCCGAGAATTTTTCATTTATGCTTCATCATGCCAGCACTGCAGTGGGGGTATAAATTGCCTTCAGTAAAAGCTCTTGTTGCATTTAATTTTTAAAGACCAAATCATTTACCATTCATTTAGTACAAATTTCCCATGTTAATTGCATATGAGTGATTATGCTTATTGAATAAAAAGAAATTAACAACCTTCAAATTCTTATGCACAAGAGACCTTTGTGGCTTCTGTTCCAATAAAAGCATTTGTTCTATTGTATCTTGTTTAGTTTAAGCAATTTTTATTTCCAAATGTACAAGCAAACATAGTGTGAATAGAACAAGCTGGTGGATTTGACTGTAAGCTGAAAGCTTATAACTCGTCGTCTCCACAAAACAAGCAAAGCTACATATAACCTGTTAGAATGGCAAGAATATCAGTATTAATATTAACACAAATGTTTGATTGTTCGTTAGCCTCTTGCATTCAATGTTGCATAAGGAAATAAATAGGACGAGAGAGAGAGAGAAAGAGAGAGAGAGAGAGAGATTTATGATTTGTGAATTAACACAACATCTGATTATCCAATGACGTCCCCCCCACCCCGCGGGAAAAACCTGAATCAAGATTGTCGAATTGGTTTTGAACAGGACGGTCCATCACAAGACAGATTGCCGTCACTCCTCCCATCCCTCAGTTGATCCATCGCGAGAGTTTCGAAAAGTATATAAAATATTTATCTTAAATACAATGTCTATTTTGTCTGTGTTCACTCTGAAGCTGTTGTGTATCAGAACCCCTGATACAGATGGTTGTATCAGGTTGTATCAGGAGGTCTGATACAGGCATATTCATTTGAGTGGTTTCTAAAGTGTTTTTTGTTCATCCACACAAATAAATAGTTTGTTTTATATTCGTGAACATTCTTGACTTATTCACAAGATATTGTAATATGAATCGATCACCACCACCATGAGGATGAAAAGAACACGCATCAAGGCCCCGGCACGCCCTCCGAGGTCCGACCACGACTCATCGTTCTACTCGTCACGGTCCGCCCCAGAGACAGAAGCACGACCCCGAAACATGCCCCACACACCCACTTAATTGTAATAATCCCCACCGACAGCCACAGTTACAGCGATTTGATTTTGCGGGAAGAGCTCCAGTCAGTACCGTCACAGATGATCGACAGTGCAGTCATCCTCGTCTCATTGCAACTGGAGGCCGATACTATAAGGTCTCTAGAAACGTTTCGATAAAAGTGTAAAATTATGAACCGCCTTGAAAATTTCCCGATTTGATTCATACGAGTAAAACTCGGAGCCATACAATAGAATGTCACAGTCAATATTATATGGCAGCATTCCCAATGTATCATTACGGACGGTCGTAAAAATTGGGCATTTTAATAAGAAATGGTTTGTAGTTTCGCGGTCGCAGCATGGACATAAGGGAGATTTGACAAGTTTATTCATGTAAAGATGATCATTTAGATGACTACATCTGAGTCGGAGTCGACATTGGTATATTTGTGCCTCTCTAGACACTGAGTTCAGAAAGTACTGTGGTGGCCTTCGGGCGTCACGATTTAGATAATTTTTGAAATTTGGGAGGGAGGTATTTTCCCTAACGTGCAACGGAATTTCATTCCATAACTTTGTGGTGGAGGGAATGAACGATGTTTGATATGCCCGTGTGCGACAGAATGAAACAAGAAGGTTCCTGTTAGTGCGAAGACTATAGTCTTGGGTTGCAGAAATAGGCCGTGGTAATCTGAGTAATATGTAATCGGGTAGATAGTTGTGATACATTTTAAAAAAACTGAGCCAATTTATGTTGTTCACGTCGTTTTGATAGGGGCGTCCAACCAGTCTCTGCGTAAAGCAGTTCCTTATTTGCACTCAGGATTGCACCGGTTACAATACGAGCTGCAGCAATTTGTATTTTCTCGAGTTGTTTGCACAGTTGTCAGAGCAGTTGTCCCATACTGTATCTGCATACTCGAGGACTGGTCTAATGAAGGCAAAGTAGATTTTTTCTAAGACTTTACGATCTAGCTTGAATTTAAGCTTCCGAATTAGGTCAAGCCTTGCCCAAGCCTTTGATGCAATACCATCAACGTGGTCATCCCACGTGCACTGGCTGTTGAGAACCACACCTAGATGCTTATGAGTAGTCACTTCACTGACTTGTGTGGTCGACATGAAGAGGGGAGGGTGTCTTGTTGGGTCCCTTTTACGAGTTATTACCATAGATTCTGTTTTATGTGGATTAAACTCAACTAACCACTTTTGTGCCCAACTATCAATTGTACCAAGATCTGTATTGAGAATTAGTGAAGCCTGTGTTGGATTGTCAATAATCATATATAGGGTGGTGTCATCTGCAAATAAACGAATGCTACTAGTAAGATCGTTAACAATATCATTTATGTATATAAGGAACAGCAGAGGACCCAAGATAGAGCCCTGCGGAACACCGCTGTTAACAGGTCTCCACGAGGACGTTTCGGAATTTGTTACCACTCTCTGCATTCGGCCGTTTAGGTATGAATTGAAAAAGGATAGTAGATCTCCCGTTATACCTATCTTTTCCAATTTGTATAAAAGTCCCTTGTGCCATACTCTGTCAAACGCCTTACTAATGTCACAAAATACCTCTCTAACTTCCTTACCTTCATCGAGTGCATTACTAAATGCGTCATATATATCTGTAAGTTGGAGGACCGTAGAATCGCGAGGAGTGAATCCTGATTGCAGTTGACTCAGGATGTTGTTTTCTTCTAAAAATTCCCACATTTTCTTGAATATACACTTTTCAAGTATTTTACCCAAGCAACTAATCAGTGAAATTGGACGGTAATTGGAGACCAGGTGCGGTGGTGTTTTTTTAAGTATAGGGGTGACATTGGCTTTTTTCCACAGAGTGGGGAAATGAGAATTTGTTAGCAATATGTTAAATAATATGGTGAGCGGTTCCGTTAGGGCACATTTACACTCTCTAAGAAATCGTGGACTTAATAAGTCAGGTCCTGAGGCTTTCGATACTTTTAGTAATTTTAGTGAGTCAAACACATCTTTTGTGCTAAGAATTATTGACATTAATAGTGGTCGGTTAGGAAATTGGGCAACAGGGAGCCTTGCGTGGGAGTCATCAACAGTAGCTATTGAACAAAAATATTCATTGAGGGCATCTGCTTTTTCAGAATCATAGGATAATGACTTGTTTTGGTACATTAGTCTAGGCAGTTCCGTGGTTTTTTGGCCTAGAAGCGATTTTAGTGTTTTCCACCACGTGGATGCGTTAGTGGTTGGATTGTCGAATGTATCTTTGACTTTGTCATAATAGGTGTTTTTGGCTTCGCGGATGGCTGATACTACCTCGTTACGTTTCCGTCGATATTTTTCCCACGCATCCTCAGTACCCCTGCCCTTAGCACTACAGTAAAGCTGTTTTCTCTGGCGAATTAATAATCTTATGTTATTGTGCATCCACTTGGGGTCCGCTTTCTGTACAGTAATAAGTTTATTGGGAATATAGTTATCTGCAAGGTCTAAAAGTGTGGAATTAACGTTTTCAACCATGGAATCTAAGTTTACGTCTGAGAAGATCATGTCCCAGTTGATATTTCTAATTGCATTGTTGAGTTCGAGATAATTGCCCTCATTGTAAAGCCAAATACATTGTTTAAAGCTTTTATAAGTATTTTTTGAAAAGAGTATTTCAACATATGTTGGACAGTGAAACCTAATCAAATTTGGAAGAAACGGATCAAGCGTTTCACATTTTATTACGTTTATTGAATTACTTACGGCCACTAAGTCCAGGAGTGAAGCAGAAGATTCTGTGTAATACGTGGGGTCTTTAATAATTTGTCGCAAGCCAAAGTGGTCAGCAATGTCCACAAACTTACTATGAGCTAAGTCTTGATTGTCATTAAAATCACCTACAACGATTATATCGGAAATGCACGTGTCTTTGGCTTTTTCGACAGAGGCTGTTATCAAATCCCAAATTTCGCTATCAGAATTAGGAGGCCGATAAAACACACCAAGAAGTAACACCCCATTTGGAGAAAATATTTCTGCCCAGAGACATTCTAACGTGGGAATCTCAATGTCAGGTCGTACTTGATAACTAAGTTCACTTTTGATGTATATAGCCACACCACCGCCCCTGGACTGGCGATCTTTTCTGATTGGTTCATGGAACCCACTAAGCTGTATTTCACAATTTGGGTCGGTCGGGTGTAACCAAGTTTCTGAAAAGGCGAAAATATCATAGGCTGCAGACTCACATTGAAGAATATCGATTTTCGGCTTCAAGCTTTGAATGTTAAGATGACATATCTTAAGACTGGTTGACAACTGATATCTTCCAGAATTAATAGCGGGAGGTCCTGGATTAGTTTCAATATCACCACAAAGATACAGTAAAAGTAAGGCAATGACAGTTAGTATTATTACGTTATTCCAAAGTCATAGATCAAGTGGGTTGTGATATGGATGTCCTTGCCAATTCACTGTGCTTTGAAAATCAAAGGGTCTGGGGTGGTTGCCGTCATATATCTGTGGCTGCTCGATTTTGTTGGAAGTATACAATCCAAACAACTCCAATAATTTAATACAGGATACACAAGAGCTCGTACTCATATTTCCTACAGCTAACCAAGGATATGTGTTAAGTATCAGAATCATTATTGTTAGACCTTTGTATCCAAATCTCAGTAACAAGTTTGCAAGTAATAAACATAGTAGGTCTAATTGAGATCCGTGTCGGGGGTTCCGATTGGCACGCATTGAAAACAGGCCAACTCTGAATCTATACGCTTGAATATCAATCATTACCAAGATGAACACGATTGAATATCAATCTTTACCAAGAAGTACAGGTGTCAGAGCAATCTAGAGTGGGCCCCGGTTTGAGGGACAAGAGGAACGACGTGGCAAACAGCTACTACTGAAGTGGGCTAGACGAGTATGTACGAAAGATGAAAATAGACTGTTGAAATGAGAAAAATGGAAGGATAGAAAATATTGTTCAGAAGATAATCCAGAGAGGCAGAACCACAAATAGAAAGGAACATCAACATGGTTGACGGTCAGGTGTAAGTTAATGTTTTTAGAGCAGTCGGGACTCGGCAGCTGATCCCGAAATATATTCAAGTGCAAAAGTATTCATCTGTAAATTCCAGGAATAAAGAGAGTGATGCCCATGGCTGAAGAGTGAGAAGTCAACACCCATCTGCATCACCCACTTAATAATAACTATAGTGGATGTGGCGGAGTACTTCGATGTTGGATTAAGGCAAATAATAATTGTTTCACACAGGCAAGGACGACAGCATTTTAACCACAATATACCCGATATGTATTCAAGTACAAAAGTATTCATCTGTAAGTTTCAGGAATAAGGTGAGTGATGCACGTGGCTGAAGAGTGAGGTGTCAACAGCCACCTGCATCTCCCACTTTATAATAACTGTAATGGATGTAACAGAGTACTTCGAAGTTGGATTAAGGCAAAGAATAATTGTGTGATTCATACAGGCAAGGAAGACTACATATTAGCCACATAAGCAGTAGTTGAAATGTTAACCTAATATTGGGGCTGAGGTACCCCAAATGGTAAAATATCACATACATGTACAGGAGTGACAAGATAGAATAACTTCCCCAGAGGCATTAATATTAATGTTGGAACGTTGAACCAGATATTTTGGCTGGGGTACACCTAAGTGGTAAAATAGCACATATATGTATGGGAGAGGCAGATCAGAATAACCTTCACAGTGACAATAAAATTGACATTGAACTTAATATTATTTATATGCACCTTTTCTTCAATTGGAGTAGAGTATAAAATCGACACAACTTCATTTGAATACGAAATTACCTCCAGTGATACTGGCATGAGCAAGTACGGATTTATGGTAGCCCAGAGAGGACCAGTTCATAAGGTTGCTTCGCTGCGAGTTTACAAGAAGGACCAACTCCAGAATATCACTAGCAAGCCTAAAATGACTTGAAATCGCACATGCGTTACGCAGGGGTCCCATCAACAGCAAAATTTCGCGAACGGACCACAGGTTACGACAAGATAATACATTTATAATGTAATCCACATGACTCGCAATCGCACGTGCGTTATGCGGGGGTCCCATCAACAGCAAAATTTCGCGAACGGACCACAGGTTACGACCAGATAATACATTTATAATGTAATCGACACAGGCCCAGAACATCACACACCTGCAGATCCCAAGTGCAGAGTGGAATGGTGTCGCATCGATAACAGTTATGGAAGACAGTTTTCAGACCAGATGTAAGTTGGAAAATTTCACGTTGCAGGTCTGAACCCATTTCACACCCACGAGTCCACCCTCCCCCCCCCCCCCAACCCCCGCCACACACTCATAAGCCCATTCGCATAAAGACAGTAAAAGCATATGCGCTTTTAGTGCACAAAAGCATGTCTCAGATTCGCCAGTGTTATTGCTTCATTTTAAAATATTAGCGACCACAGCCTTACGACTTTTTTCTGACACAAAAGCATGTTCGGCGAGATGGAGATGGGGATAGGATAGGGAGTTACGAGGGAGAGCGATTCAAGGATGGTGATTATTCGAGTGACTACCCAATTAATACACTTCACGAACTCTGGTAAAATTAGATATATGCTACAAGGACATAGAACATCGTGGACAGAGCTCACCATCCCTCACCTTGAACGAGCTCGCTGAGATCGTTCCAGTGAGGGGTGGAGAGCTGCATCCCCCAGACAAGAAACTAAAAATTATCGAGAAAAAAGGTGTTATGTTTTCATTACAAAAGAATCGGTTATTAGTTATTGCTGGGAGTTGCGTATAGTCATGACTAATTTGAATTTGTTTTCAATTTCTGACATCTGATTGCTATTTGTAATTCGGTGAGTGGTGTCATCATGTAGTTTAACAAAAACCACACCATCGTGGGTCCAGGTCCCAGAAATTTTTTTTTTATCTTTCAACATCACTCTCCCTCTACGAGCTAAGGAGGACCTATCTTTGGTTAAGTGTTCATTAACATAGACAGTTTTAGTCTCATTATGGGTTCTCAAGTTTTTACGTGCTTTAAAAAAGCATTCTCTGGTGCGATAACTATTAAACTTAGAAAGGATAGTTCTGGTTTGTCCACGTATCAGAGGACCGGAACGGTGGCTACGCTCGATGTCACTTAATTCCAGTGAAATATTCATTTTGTTGGCCAAGTCCAAGACAATGTCATCGGTTTTCTCAGAGGGAGATTCAGGAACACCGGCTATACAAAGGGAATTTCTCATTCCATACTGGCGCAAGTCGTCAAGGTCATTCTGCAGAGTGTCAATAACTCGGTCTTTCATCTCAACAATATTTTCAAGAGAGACCACTTTTGACTCCTGATGGTTAACTTTGGCCTCTAACCTACTAGTGTAAACGGACATGGAAGACTCAATGGACTTCTTTACAGTTCCTTCCAAAAGGCTTTGAAAAATGGCCTGGACTGACGAGTCTTTCAGGGCAGCAATGAACATATGTTTTGTTTGAGGATTGCAGTCGGCTTCAGGACCAGTACTGAATATGGGTGTAGTCGGAACAGAGGAATCTGATGCCATTCTGTCCCTTGGATCAAGACCAACCTCGCTATCCACAGATGTGTTTAACTCAGAAATTACAGAGTCGGAAAGAGAGCCCCCTTTAGGCTTTTTTAGCACACCCTCCGTCGACATGGTACTACCGTCTGATGATTGTCTCTCTCTTTTCTTGTCCTGTGTAGAATTATCTTCCATGTATTAAAATGAGTTATCCAATAACGTGACAGAAAAATAATTTCAGACATGAAATGGTTAAGCTGGGTTTTCCAAATCGGGTCACCATCCAACGTGATAATACAAGATCCGATGTATTTGCCAGCGATTTCTTAACAACAACAACAAAGTTTGACCTAGAATCGTGCGAGGAGCTCTTGTGTGTCAGGTTCAGTGATTAGCGGTTAACAGTTAACTCAGCACAATGTGTGTCGCACTGAGCTGAATGCATTCAGCACCTTTTAGTGTTATTTCGTCACAAGTCAAAATTACACAATACTACTTTGTTGAAAATGATGTCAATAAACTCCGAATAATCTGCTGGATTCACTAAGAGAATAAAGTTATATACATACTTAGCTGGAATGCCATGGAGGAGATCTGAAGAGGCAGTGGCTACAATTTATGGCACAATTCCGTAGACGTTCTACCCCAATCAATGACAAATTACCGCAAATTTTGTCCACACTCCGACCGTGCTATCAGCATTAACACAAAAGTCTCACAAAACACACATCCCAATCCACAAATCTGGACAAATACACTCCCCGGAACAAATCTGAATTACTATTTACACCACATCGGTTGTTATTGGAACATATTCACAAAATAAAGTCTTTTAAATCACATTTTAGAATCAGCTGCCGAGAGAGGAAAAAAATCAGCTTCCCGCCATTCTGATCACGTGATCAAAGTACACCAAACAAACAAGATACAACAGAACCTCTGTCAAACATGTTATAATGACAGAAATATTCAATTTGTTACCGGGATGAAACAAAATTACTATTCAGTTAACAGGGTTCCAAGCCAGAAAATAAGAAGACTGACATCTGAAAAATGAAGTCCCCAGAGGGTGAATTTAGTGATGCTACCCTGCACAGCAGGGTAGCATCACTAAATTTACCCTCTGTGAACCTCAATCAGAATCAGAGTCTCAAAACTAAACAGAAGGAGGTACCCAGAGGATCAATTGGCCCACTGTATGGGATAGCATCATCAAATTCACCCTCTGGGGACCTCATTCTGCAACTGTCAGACTGCTTATTTTCTGGCCTGCAGGGTTCCACTGCAATCTTCACTGGAGATTAGGTTGGTAAAGATAGATCTTTTTCCAGTATGTTTCCACTAAACTCCAGTCAGAATCAGGCCCCTATTTCCATGTGCATGATGCTTTAAAATCTGATCTGCATGTTTTTCAGAAAAACGCAGATGAAAATTTTGTTCATATACATAATAGTAAAGTGACCATAACTTGTTTGAGTGCTCAGTTTATGGGGATAAAAATTTGTTGACAGATCGCTGACTTGTTACAATTTATGGGAGAGTGCCTGCTCTCTCCTCAAAATTGTAGGAAGCTGTACTGGCATTTAAAAATAGAGCCCAAATATGGGCTTCTAGCACTCAACTAGTTAAATCCTGGTAAACAAACCCACATAAATTGGTTTGTTGTAGTTTACTGGAAATACAACCTCGGCAACTAATAAAATATTATTTTTTTGTTCTGTCAACGAATGTTCTCTTCACTGTTATTATTGCTTTTTATCATAAATTCCAGAAAATGTTTGTGGTGCCAATTTTTTAGCTTAATTGGACATTTTATGGTGCCAAATCAAACATTTTAGTAAAGTAGGCTAAAGTGGGACCTTACAGCATGAACACTGCTGAGAATTCTTCGAAGAGTTTATGCTTATTATATACTGGACAATAAAAGAGATTCCATGTGTGAATTAAAAGCTGACTAAACAGATGATGTGTCCACAATCATTATGTACTTGAATCTGATATAATATTTTCAATACATTAATATAGCAGAACCCTATTAATTGAATCTCCATTTTGCCAAAGAATAAGCTGGAACACAACGAGGATGAAATATGGAGCACAGGAATCAACAACCTGATGTGGCGATTTCCTGAATTTCCAAGCCGAAAACTCACATGAAATACAAGAAAACCTCCACCAAGGGTTATTGGTTCCTCTCCCCTGTACCCTACCCAAGTTGTGTTTGTATTTATACCATGATTAAACTTGAATTAAGTGAATGAAGCTTATATTTTTAAAGAAAAATATCCCCCTTAGCAGTCTTATAACTTTCTTGCTTCATACTGTTTTGCGATGTAGCATTTCATTCATGTCATAATTTCACTCTGACATGTAATGTCCAATGAGATGCGTTCTTACATGACATTTTTTATACCCCTACTTTCGAAGAAAATGGGGGTATACTGGATTACATGTGTCTGTCCGTCCATCCGTCCATCCATCCATCCGTCTGTCTGTCCGTCCGTCCGTCCATCTGTGCATCCGTGTGTGAGTCCGTCCGAAAATATTTATAACTTAAGTAAATTATTATTTTGTATAATATTTGTTGGTCATAGGTATGCCCACACTAGTTATTTTTTTTTTTATTACTTGTTCACTTAGAAATTGTGTCCGTCCGAGCCAAATTTTGTCTCTTCAGCATCTATCTCGGGTATCGAATGTTCTATTGCAATGAAATTTGCCATGAACACTGCTTATGGTATAGGCTTTAAAAAAAGGATTCAACGATATTTCTCACATTCTCCTTTTTAGAGTTATCCCCCTTTTTTTTGACTTAGAAATTGTAGGAAATAGACATTATTTGTCTGTTCAGCCTGTATCTCAGGTATGGGTTATCGGATTTCAGTGAAATATGGCATGCAGTTTGCCTATGACAAAGGCTTCTGCCTCATTGCATAAAACTTCCAAACACCAAACAATTTACCATACCTTTTGACTTAGAAATTGTTGGAAATTGTTGAAAACTTTCGAAGAAAATGGGAGGGGAGGGGTGTATACTGGATTGGGGTTATCAGATTTCAGTGAAATATGGCATGCAGTTTTCCTATGACAAAGGCTTCTGCCTCATTGCATAAAACTTCCAAACACCAAACAATTTACCATACCTTTTGACTTAGAAATTGTTGAAAACTTTTGAAGAAAATGGAAGGGGGGGAGGGGGTATACTGGATTGCATCCGTCCATCTGGCCGTCAGTCCGTTCGAGAATATTCATAAATAATATCTGTTGGTCATAGGTATGCCCACACTAGGCGGTACACCATGTGGGGGTATGCACCGGACGAAAGTCCAGCTCTTGTTTTACCGGAAGTCCAGATTACATGGGGATGTACCTAGAATATTTCTCAATGTTAGTATTGTGTCATGCAAAGTTTAATATGCACAGTAACCATGGTATAAAGATTTTCAATCAACAGGAGGTTCGTCATTTTCCTGTATTCTAGGAAAAACTGAGCTTTTATTCAATTATATCTTGTTGGACAGAGCTCTTAGATTAAATGTTTATTTTCTCTTGTGAAATCCCCAGGAAGTTGATTAGTGCTTGTTTACTATGGTAATCAAGTTCTGCATCACTGGCAAAATAGGACCTGGTAATCAACTCCTGAGATGGAAGTTCTTTTAAAGTGGAAAGCATGAGTATGTAGTAATTCCACCATTATCACCCTTAATTGTGCAAGAAAGTTGTTTTTTGGTGTCAACACAATAGCATTTGGCATAATAATAGTGTTTTTTTTCATTACAAAAGGAAACCCAGGATCTATATTTATAACTATTACCACTGACCCAGACTAGCTAGCTTCTATCTTAAAAATCAGGCTAAATTTTTACCACCCCCCCAAAAAGTAAAAAATAAATAAAAATGTTAAATAACAAAACAATAAAAGAGTACCGTATGATGATCCATAAAAGTTCATTGTTTCCTTCCCTTTCTTGTTTCCCCTTGTTGTTTTTAATGTTCTAAGTATTCAAAATTATTTTTACAAATTTTTGTTCTGTTTTTATATGCCCATTTGTAAAAACGGTTGTATTATGTAAATGGTCTGTCTGTCCGTCTGTCTGTAAACAATGTTTCCAACCGATAACACCAGTTTTGGATTATTTGATTTCAACCAAAGTTAGTATGTGTATTCTCTAGCTAGTAATACAGGCCAAGTTCGAATATGGGTTCTGCCCAATTATTTTTAGATGAGTTATTTCCCTTTTTTGACTTAGAATTTGAGTTTTGGTTTCAAATCGATACCTCCAGTTTGGATTATGTGATGTCAATCAAAGTTGGTACAAGTATTACCCAGATAGTAATACAGGCCAAGTTTGATTATGGGTTCCGTCCAATTATTTTTACATGAGTTATGGGTCTTTTTGACAAAGACATTTCTCATTACCATCAATATTTTAGTTTCTGATGATAACTTGAGTTTGGATTCATAGATTAGGACCAAACATGGTTTCTGCCTCAGGTATATCAAAATGAAGGTTAAGTTCAAATTGGGGCACAGTCCGATGATTTTTACAAGAGTTATGGGGCTTTTCGACTTGGAAATTTGCATATTTCAATCAACATTTTTTCAGAACTTCAACAGATTTCAATTTTTGTTGGCATAGCAACAATGTCTACATCAAGTTCGATGACAAACCATATCCGATGACAATTAATAATAATAATAATAATAATAAGGGAGTTTTATATAGCGTAAAATCACAAGCTGTGCTCTAAAACGCTGTACAACAAAATAAAAAATCGAGGTCCGGACCATCAAGCAATTTACGGAGTGAGAAAGAAGAGGGTCAAAAATTACATATCACCAAAAGCCTCTCTAAAAAGATGAGATTTCAATTTTTTTTTGAATTGATCAAGATTTTCTGATGCCTGAACTTGATCAGGTAAAGAATTCCAAAGTCCAGGTCCAGCGAATGAGAAAGCTCTGTTATTCACAAGAGCTGACCTAGAGAAGGGCATCTGAAGCTTAATTTGTTTGGAAGAACGAAAATTTCTTTCAGGTTTTTTAATTGTCAAAAGGTCTTGTAAATACTTTGGTGCCGAGCAATGAATGTATTTAAAGACAAATACCAAAATTTTGAAACTAATCTGCTGTCGTACAGGAAGCCAATGCAATTGTTTGAGTACTGGGGTTATATGATCGTAGCGTCTAGAGCCTGTGATGATACGTGCAGCTGTATTTTGAATGGTTTGCAGTTTTGAAATATATGACTGCGGCAGGCCAATTAGAAGAGAGTTGGAAAAATCTAAGTGGGATGACATAAAGGCATGAACTACAGTTTCCAGTGACTTTGGTGTGAGATAGCGACGAAGATAGCTCACATGCCTGATTTGCATAAAGCAGCGCTTGCAGATTGCGTTGACATTTTGCTCCATCGAAAGGTGAGAGTCAAATATCACCCCAATATTGCGAGCACTGTTTGATACATTTTGTAGGGAATTTCCTATGGCCAGTGACTTGATTTCTAAATTGGGTGGAAACTTTGTGCGTGATATGACTAGTACTTCGGTCTTATCATCGTTCATTTTAAGTCTGTGACAGATCATCCAGTCACGAACTTTGTCTATACATTCTTCCATCTTGGCTACTGAAACATTTATGTCAGATTCAATTGAAGGATTTAATGACAAGTACAACTGAGTGTCATCAGCATATAGATGGTAGGGAACACCCATCTCCCTTAGCGATTTTCCCAATGAGGCCGTATATAGTGTGAACAGTATGGGACCAAGAACAGAGCCTTGGGGAACTCCACATGTGAGTAATTTACTATCAGAATTTGTTTTCGAAATGGTCACTTGTTGTTCACGTAATGAAAGATAGGATTTGAACTAGGCAAGAACTTTACCGTCAATTCCGAGCTGTTGCATTGTGGATAAGAGAAATGAATGATCAACCGTATCGAAAGCAGCAGAAAGATCTAATAAGACCAGAATGACACATCTACGTTCACCTAACGAACATATTATGTCATTACAAACTCTTAAAAGAGCCGTTTTTGTACTATGATTTGCCTGGTAGGCCGATTGATATGGTTCTAAGAGGCATTTTGTTGAGAGGTATTGCATAAGTTGTTTGGCAACCACCTTTTCTAGAATTTTAGATATAAAGGGTAGATTGGAAACTGAACGATAATTTTTCAGGATGTCTGGATCAAGAGACGGTTTCTTGATTAAAGGTGAGACCAGTGCTATCTTCAGCTCTGTTGGTACACAACCTTCCTGGAGCGAAGATTGAATAATGCTTGTGATGGTAGGTGATAGACAATCAACTGATGCTTTAACCAGGGATGTAGGGATTGGATCTAAATCATTCGTCTTGTTAGGACTCATCAAAATTAATTTCTTTACTTCAGGCTCATTCACTGGGCTAAACTCTGACCATGTGCAACCAATAAACAAATCATCAAAAGTTGGCTCAGTTGTAGCTTCAATGCTTTTGTTTATCAGCGCCACCTTATTGATAAAGTAGTTCCCAAAGCGATTTGCCAATTCGGAGACAGTAGTATGCTCTGGTAATTGGTTCATCTTTCTTTTACCAAGGAGATTGTTGGTAACTGAAAAAAGGATTTTGCTGCTGGTGCATGCATCGATGCACCCATTATAATAAGAACGTTTTGCTGACTCAATGAGTCTATTAAGAACAATCTTTTGTTCGCAAAGCATTTGACGATGAACTGTTAATTTTGTCTTATTGAACAGCCTTTCTAACCGACGTCGTTTCTGTTTGTTTTCTTTTATTTCTTCATTGAACCAACTAGATTGTTCACGAGGACTGAAACGTTTGGTCTTAACAGGGGCATGCCTGTCCAACAACTGGGATAACACCCCATTGTACTGTTGGACCTTGGTGCTCACGTCTTGTGACACATCCCACGATGATAGTGTTGAGGAATTAACGTCATTTACAAAACTGCTGATGTTAATTTTCTTAAGATTGCGCATCTGTATGCCTGCTGGTTTGGCAAAAGGTTTTGACAGTTGAAGTGCTGCCAGGACAGCAAAGTGATCCGAGATGGAAGAGTCCCAAGTTGAAATGTTTTGGATGAATGACTTGTCACACGATCTGGTGAACATAAGATCCAGAGTATGGCCCTTTAAGTGTGTTGGTTGATTAACGTGTTGTGAATATCCAAAAGAATTTGTCAATTTCAAGAATTGGTTTGCATCTCTGTCATCAGGTTTATCAACATGAAAATTAAAGTCACCGATTATTTATAAATTCCCACCGTATGTGGCATAACCTGCCAGAAAATCTGAGAACTCAGACAAGAATTGCGTTGTCGTGAATTTGTTTGCTTTTGATGGTGGTGGTCTATACACAATAACAAGACGAAAAGTAGTCTCATTAGTTACGAGGCAGTCCAAAAATTCAATTATGGGAGTTATTGCCCTTTGTTAATAAATATCGTGCATTGCTTGTTTATGGAATAACTTAAACATTAATAACCAAGCATAAATTTTTGGGGGTATATATCGCTTTGGGAACAATGTCTACCTCAAGTTTGATGATCACTATTATCTGATGAAAAATGTCAGAGGTATTTTGAAGGATTGGGAGTTATTACATGCAAAAAAAAAAATGACTTCTATAACCTAACACCCTCCCTGTGTCATTTAGTGAATTCTTCTCAAAATGCAATTTGAAAAAATGGGGAGTTATTACATGCAAAAAAAGAATTGACTCCTATAAACTCCCCCCCCCCCCCCCCAACCCCTCCCATCAGTTCGGCAATTTTTTTCTTTACCCCAAAATGCATTTTGAAACATTTAGCCTATGCAGACAGCCAAAACTTGCCCAGAAACAATTGCCAAGGCCCTTTGAATGTAACTTGCAGCTTTCCCTAGAGACAGGTTCTGTTTTGTTAAAAACCGATCCACATTGGAATTACATCCTTAAGGGTTACAACATATCTAGTTAATTGAGACTCACTGTACATTGTTACCATAACGTTTGTTTTCTATTGCACATATGTTGATTAATGTTTTTCATTTTACTTACAGCTCGATGTAATTCATCGGCATTCTTGGGTATTAGCGTGAGTATACTGACTGCATGATGTATCAATTTAATGTTGAATTATGTTAATTCTTGATTTTTTTTGAGATGTTGGAAAACATACAATGCTATTTGTTCTGTATCATATTGGAAAAGAAATTTTGTTTTTTTGATTTTTCAGTTTTATTGTTCAGAGTAGTACTGCATCTTTACACCTTGTATCAAGCAAAGTTGATATCTCTTTGGATAGTATTGTTTTTTGAACCCAGCACTCAGTCTGAAGCAGTGGAGTTTTTCTTGGGATTTTCTGATAACTCGATACAGTGGAACTCTATTGAGTAACCACCTTGCAATGAAAAATATTCAATTAACAGAAGTAAGCAACAGAAGATTTGTCTTATTCCTGTATTGTGTTGGTAAACTGATCACTTATTCTATTACTAGAGGGCCCACCTGACCGAGGACAGGATGTCCCACCTGTGCATCGGAAAAGTATCCCATTGCATATCAGTGGAGACAATTGACAAAACTGATCAGATGAAATGGTTTGGCATGCCGAAGGCACGCAGGGGCGGTGTGAGGCAAGCCCCTTTCGACCCTCTTTGACTGTTAACGACACTTATGTCTTTTGCCCTTATTTTTTGGTGGAGGAGGTTGTGTTGGAGAGACTGTAGTGGTTGTTGGTGTAGTGGGGCTGTTGATGTTCTTGGAGGACTGACTAGGTTGGAATGGTCGAGTCTTGGCTGCCTCAGAAGGGCTGTGGATTCTGCGTTGTTCCAGTAGTGCCGTCACATAGTTGTGGTTGTCAGATGACTCCTTGATGGTATTTCTGATGTCTTGCCTCATGATTTCCAGAGCTGCCATGATGTCTGCTAGGCCACATTCCTGCTCCTGATCCAGAGGGAGGGGAGAGATTGGAGTAGGAGACTTCGGAGAGCCAGTTTCCATTTCTGCCTCTGCCACACTGATGGCGTCGCCATCCTCCAGGTTGCCCCCAGAGGAGAGGCAGCTGGGGTGTGGATGGGAGTCACAGGAGTTGGAGGTGGGGAAATGGTAGTGGTCTCCTCTGTCTTCTTTCTCCTTTTCAGAAACTTTTCCAGCTGCCAGGCATCATGGCGCCTGGTTGATGGGCTCTTCTTCTTCTTGCTCTTATTTTCAGGGCCAGGCCCAGGCTTCTCGGTGAGGACCAGTGTCCTCGGTGAGGACCAGTGTGAGAGTGGTTCCTCTCACAAAAGGTGCTACCTCTCCCCAAAGAAGGTGTGGTGGTGTTCTCCTCTGCGTCAAACTCCAGCATCAGGTGGACGCTCTTGCCTCTCGTCTGGAGAGTCCAGTTGAGAGGGCAAGAGATGCTCAGAGCTGACAAAGCTTTCTGTAGATTAATTGGAAGGTCCAGATTAGCCATCGTGATTGCTTTGTGATTGTCCAGATGGTGTTCACACTTTGAAGTAAGAGGTGCGAATGCAGAACTGATGAAGCTCTACCAAACGATATATGAGATTCAATGCCAGTATTGGATGTACCAGGCCAAATTGGTGTATAAACATAGGGAATTCAGTGGCTGTCAGAGTCTTTCTTGGATAAATTACAATTGTTACTGATGGTATGGTAAACAGTTTGACATTTGGAAGTTATATTCAGTTAACTGGTAGAGTGCTGGAAGCCCATATTTGGACTTTACTCTGAAGTGCAGGTACCATAACTTAAAGGCTACATTTTCTGTGGATATGTGTCATATTATCTTTTAAGTGAAATTATTTTATCGAAATAGATTTGCCTTGTTATAATTTATGGGAGAGTGCCTATTGGCACTCTCTCATAAATTGTAACAAGGCAGAGACATGTGAACAATTTTGATGGTCAAAAATAATTTAGCACTCTACCAGTTAATAGGGTTATTCAATTAAGATGTGTTCAATTAAGTGGGCTCCACTGTATCTCCAACAAAAAAATCTATCACTTATGAAATTAAATTAATCATGCTGGATATTCCTATAAATACTGTTTGGAGAACAAATGGAAATGGCATTAAGCAATCTTTCCTCAAGTTTATGATGAGGAAGAGAGGCTTTATTTATTTTTTATTTTTTTCTGTTAATCTGCAAAACGGTTCTGAAAATGAATTAGAAATTTAACTCCTTACACTATTTTGTGAAAAAACAATGTTTTTAGCAATGAAAATTTTCCATAGTGCCAATTTGGCCAACTAGATCTTGTTTGACAGAGCTCAGTGAGTGCTGTCAAACAAGAGATAGATGGTAAAATGTTACAAAATAGTATCGTGGAATGATTTCCAGGTGAAAAAAAAGTAATGATGTAGATTTTAAATAATGAGGGTCTGTCTGAGAAACAAGAATTCTTTTAATGGCCTAAAGTGGTGTTTCTCACCCTAAGCCCTAATGCAAAATGACAATCATTGAAGATGGTAATTCACCACTCACTTGTTGCATACACCCTCTTACCTCAGTCATAAACACTGTTTAGATTATGACAAACAGAATTGGGTTGAGAGGAGTCCTGATTATGGATAATTCTGTGTTACTCAAAATACAGAAGTATCCAAATTCTGGACTGCTCTCAGCCAAATTCTATTTGTCCCAATCCAACCTATATTTGTGGGAGTGCGGTGGCTCAGTGGTAGACTGTTGGACTTCTATGCTAGAGGTCCCGAGTTCGATCCCCGCCCTTGGGGAAGGCACTTTATCTCAGTTGCCTGCATGGGGGCATGATGACGCTGTGTACTAAGGCGTACTGCACATCGATGGTGCACTTGTCTTCAACTGCTGTAACCCTGCTTGAGCGGAGCTTGAGCAAAATTAGAATGTTGATGAGCTGACAGTTGCTTGTCGATACTTGGTGGTTCTTTCCAGGTACTCTGGCTTCCTCCACCCGTAAAACTGTCATGATCACGATTAGTCATTGTGCATTAGTATGTGACCTTAAACACCAATAAGTAATTAAATAATCTATATTTGTGTCCAATTGAGGGGTTTATTTATTTCGTTTGTCTCGGACATAATTTCTTGACTTCTGAATATTTTTTGAGAAAGACTTAACTGCTTATGTAATATGAGTAGATGGTGTGTCGTGGATCACAATAAGGTCTGTACCCCCAAGGTTATCGTCACAGGATTATAGTTTGTTTCTCTGGGCAATATGACTCCCAACATTTTGTTTCTCTGGGACATAATCTCTCGAGCACTGAATATTTTTCAACAAAAACTTATGAACATATGTATTATGAGTAGGTATTGTGTCTCCCTGTGGGAACCCTGGATCGTACAGCAGTTTTCTTTCTGTCGTAAACAAGTTCTGTTTTACTGGCAAAATAGGGCCTGGTCACCAGTGCCTCAGTTGAAGTCCTCTACAGGCCTTTAAAAATTGCATGAAGTAGCATTTAGTTTGTGTACTGTTCAAGCTAACGTCCTATGGCTTAACCTTTATTCCATTCGTGCAAGTTCTTTTCTGTAATGTAAAACATCAACTGAAAAAATGAAATGGGTAGAGCAAAAAAAATGGGTTAAGCAATTTTTTTTTGCTTACCCGAATTTTGGGTTAAACAAATTGTCTTAAAGGCCTGCTCTAACATGGACAGCACGGGAATAATTAATTGGAAATAATTGGCTACATTTGACTTTATACCTCAGTTGCAGTCATAGTATAGCCATAGATGCTGAAATTGACATGAAGTACTGATAAATAAATAAATAAATAAATAAATAAATAAATAAATAAATAAATAAATAGTATGTTGTGTATCTTAATAAAGGCTGTACCCTCAAGATCAAGGCCACTGGACAGTAATTTGTTTCTCTTCCCAGTGAGAATATATCCATTTACCATCAACATTTTGTTTGTCTAACTGTATGTAAATAATGTGAAAAACTTGATTTTTGTTTGGAAAACATTTTCAACCTTCTTAAAATGTTAAATGTTTACAAATCACATTGACGATCTAATTCATTGTTCCTCTTAAATAGTGTTTATGCGAACTCAGCATACAATAAAAAACACTTAATTCAAACATACAAGTTGTTGCCAACTCAGCTGGTCTGATATCCTAGCTTTGTTCTTAGATATCTTGACTAACTTCATTTATGATGGTTTTGATGTTGTTTGGCTCCTTTTACGTTTCTGACACCTGAATGCAATTGATGACTTAGGAATCACTGGAATTCACTTCCAGCAGTTGAGCTACAGATCTGCATTTGTTCTGGTTCTGTGCATTACATGTTCCCTTATTTTAACCCCCCCTGCACACTGATGTCAGAATATTAAAATTTCAAACTGAACATGTTTCCTATAATGCAACGAGGGATTTTACCAGTTTATTTATTTATTTATCGGTGTTTAAGGTCACATATTTTTGCACAATGGCTAATCATGACCACAACATGAGTATCAACTCAAGACCAGGGGTGAGTGTTAATAAGCCATGTTGCCAATTTTCGAGAGTGTTTGCACCTCCCAAGCATTGGTGACAGTGTGCTATTTTACCAGTAAAACAGAGCCTGTTTACCTCAGTGAACAGACACTGCTTCACTTCCCGGGGTTCCCACGGGGAATTTAACCAATTCACTCTTGTTTGACAGAGCTCATTGAGCTCTGTCAAACAAGACTGGATAGGTTAAATTTATAGTTGCATTATGAGAAAAAATAGCTATTTGCAGGAGGGTTAATGTATAGTATGCCTGTGTTATTCGAAGAATAGCTGAATATCCAAATTAAGATGTTTTGCGGAAAGATATGTTAACATTAATTGGACACATCCTTAATATTATTTTTACTTCCTCTAGGAAATAAATCCTAAAGAAATGGTGAATGGAATGAAATATAGGAAAAGTAAATAAAATAAAAGAGGTTTTATTGAATGCAAAACTATTAAATATTAACCCTTTCCCCAACACAGACGATATCAAAATTTATTATTTTAAACATTTTTCAAAAAATTTCAACACCACCATATCATGTGACCCCTCATTGGAATGAGCTCAACAAGCTCATTCCAAAGAGGGGTCACATGATATGGTGGTGTTGAAAATTTTTGAAAAATAGTATTTTTTTCAGCTGCTGAATTTGCATATTACGCAGGCGGATGTGGCCGATTCTTTGGGTAAAGGGTTAATCACTGAATTAGAAGTACCTGTAGTCAGTCTTAAACTGTTCACTGCTCAATTTCAGACTTTGACAAAGTGAGGGAAAGGTTATCTTCTTCCTCACCGATAACAATGTATAAGAAATGTAAAAACAAGGAAATATGTTTTCTCAAATACTTTTAATATTTAATCTCAACCAATTAGCTGGATACAGACAATATTAGAACATTTGTTGTAATTTTTCCTATTTTGACATGGTGTGGGTGAAGATGTCCAGGCCAGGTTATCCCTCCCTCCAACCCATGTCAAAATATACAGATAGCATAAAAAAGGTTTCACTGGCAGCTAATCAGCATCATGTTATACGTTAATGCATTACTATATCTACTTAATATAACATTCATATGCAACTGAAAAATACTTGGAATTTTCATCATATAATACTGGAATTTCACTCGGAAAAATGTGTACAAACTCTTTCTTTTCCAAAATGTGTACAAACTCTTGTTTATCCTCTCTACCTATTGACATATAATTTGTGCACTACATGTACTCAAAGTTCTTAAATAATAATATTATTCTGTTATAATATTGGGGGAAAAAAATCATAAGGTTTAAATTTGACATTTTCTAGAATTCATTGAAAAGAAAATGTTTCCTCTTATACTGCTACTCCCTGTGTGTTTGATGTACTTTTATGAAAAGATTTAATTGTTTAATTTCGGATGAAGAGTAGGGTGATGCATTAGTAAGAAAAAATTTCCCTGATCACTTTAAAAAAAAATCAGTTCTGAGAAAGCTATCTAGGTAGGAGGGGGGGGGGGGGGGGGGGGCAAATATATACAGGGTATCTCCACTTGTGGTTGGTGGGTTGTTGGGATCCTGCTACACCAGAATCAAAAAGTGTAGAATTTTGTTTATTATTTGAATTTGACATTACTTTTTCAAACAAAAACTTATCGTGAACTTTGACTTTGCAATTTGAAAATTCTGTTGATGATTATGCATTGTGAAATAAAACACTTCATTTTTAAGTACACAGATAATTGTGTTATTGTTGGTGTTAAGAGTACCATCATCTACACAATTGTTCAAACCGGTTCCATCAATTATTAACTGTCAACAATGCAAGGCGATGCTGGAACAGTTGACTATATCATAATATCAAGAACAGAAGTTTATCATCTTCACTTAACCCTTGGCACTCTGGAAATGCAACAGAATTTTCTCCAATCACTTTGTTTTTCTCTTGTTTAATCCATCACAGTGAGCTCTGTCAAACAAGATATATGTTATTAAATATCTAACTGTATTATGGGAAATATTTGCTGCTGAAAACTTTGGCATTTTGACATCAGAGTGCAGGGGGTTAAGATAAGTCCTTATTTTCTCATTAATGAAGATATAAAAAAATTTGCTATTGTAAAATGTTATTTTATCTTTAATATTACATTACAAGTCTTATAGATGTGGGTTTTTTGGCCACGTATGACTTTTATATCCCTTTCATTTTTGACTTGAGCTTGTCAATTCTATATTGTAGGGGTATAAAGCAAGATATAGAACTTGAACAACCAATGCATACAGTTGTGCAGGTACTCGACAGATCATGAAGTTGTTGCCTGCTGTATTTCATGTTAGATGTGATTTTTGTGATTTTATCAAGATATTATTTATAGACTGTTAGCAACAAATATACATGCCTGCATTGTTGTTTTTCACTGAAGTAAGAAATGATTTTTTTTTAGTTCAGTTGTGTTTCTGCTTATTGAATCACTTCTGATATTTATTTGTAGAGCAGTGATGCAACATCTCTCTTCAATTATTTGAAGTCAGCTGAGAGGAAATACAACACATCCCTATAAGAATTCATAGTCAACTGAAAAGTAAATAGAGGATATCTACTGTTTTTGAGTAAATTGTAGGTCCCAGAATTATGTCATGAGTGACTGCAAAGAAATACAAGTTTTCATGAGTGGATGTAGATACCAACTCAAAAACAGTAGTTTTTTTTAAAGCTCACCTGACTGAAAGTCAGGGTGAACTATAGTGATCACTCTTCATCCATCCATCCTTCTGCCATCTGTAAACATGGCATTCAGGTCTTCTCCAATACCTTTGGACTGATTTTTGTGAAATTTCAGGGAATTGTTCGTTATGAAATCGCATTTTCATTCTCTACAAATCAAGTCGTCTAACAACCTTATCATAAATCATTAAAACTGTAAATATTTGCAAAATGTTGAATCTGTTCTAATAATCATGTCAGTTTTCTAATTTTGTTTTATATTAGGGAGTGTCCATCAGCACTCCAGTAAATTGTAACAAAACAAGCAAAATAGTGATTGCATTCACGTAAATGTTAAGCATGTTTAACAAATACGATGCCATTAGCACCCACCCACAGCCTGTCTGTCCATTTGTCAATTTTTTTTACTTTGTCCGGTGCATACAATATGCTCCAGTTGAAGAATGCACTTTACACAAATGTTGGTGATAACCAAAAGCTGTGTCTTGATCATGATGCAGAATAATACCTCCAATTTTTGTTCCACATTCCACTCAGTTTGCCTTTACCATTTGACTCTTTCGTGTGTGGTAGAACAATTAATATTTTCAACATGCAACCTGAAGGCTGCCCATTGAAAATTTTAATTGCTCTACCGCCAATTAATGAACATGGACTCTTCCAATTTCTTATCAACCTACTCACAATTGTTTACTTCAGGCTTGCACTACAGTGGAAGTCCCTAACTCGGATAAAATACTCTCTATTTTTGTCTTTCCCAAGCAATTTGGGAAAGAAAAGTGGTGCAAAAGCACCAAGAAAAAATAAGCCAAAAATGGGTCGAGTGCAACCGGTGCAGACCCAGTACGGGCCGCTCTCTCCCAAGTACAACTCCACGACTTCCATTGCCAGTGCACATATACCGTCTCTAAAGACTCATTCTTTTTATCATCCGCTTCGTGTCGAGATGTTTTTGCACTCTTATCAGTGTTTATCCAGCTCGTTGTTTGATGTTTCCTGATTCATAGTGCATCAGTGTATCCTTTGTATTCTCAGGAACAGTGTTTTTTTATATTCTTTTCAATATTATATATCCATAATGTATATTTAATTGTTCTCTCTCGAGTCGCGCGTGAATTTCGTGTGCCATGCGGTTCAGACTTATTATTTTTCACAATTATTGTTAATGCTCTATTTGCTAAATTTTCTAATTGTGTTAGAGTTAGGTGTCAGCGGGGTACCACTCCTACAGTTTTTCTTCTTTCTTTTGAGAGTAGTCATCCTGTTGTGTGGTTCCCGGTCGACCGTCTGGGGTCTTTGTTTCTGTCACCTTTCTCTCTTTAGGGGTGTTCTTCTGTTTTCTAATTTCACCTTCTCTGCTCCTCTCACCTCTATCATGCCCAGGACAATTCCTTGTGGGCAATGTCTGCTGCCAAAGCATGTGGATGATTTACATTCGTCTTGTTCCTCCTGTAATGGGTGTTCGGCCGAGCGGCCATGTGGTGTCTGTGGATCATGGTCATCCACTTTCTGGGCGTCAGTTAACCGTGTCGTTCGTTCTCGTGGCCGTGCCTCCCGCTCCCGCGGGAAAGGAGAACGTGGTCGTTAGGGGGCTCCCGAGCCGACCTTGTCTTGTGAGAGTTATTCCTCCTCCGTGGGGGATGTGCAGTCTTTTCCTGTAGTGGATACTGCGGGAGCCGTTGAGTGTTCTGGTGAAGAGGTGCCTGGTTCCGGGACTACGGTCCCCCTCCAGTCGACATCTGAGGCTGTCACTAGGGTTGTGACTCCTCCTTTAAAGCCGAGCAGGTGTGCTCTCTCCATTATTTCACCAGCCTCAACGACTCTCGACGTATCTACTACTACTGCTGGTCCGTCTGCTTCGTCGTCAGTTTCAGCCGGCCTCGGCTTTTCGCTGCAGGGGACTGCAGGAATGTCCGGTACTGTAGATGTGGGATATCAGCCTCAGCCTTCCCTGACTTCAGCTCGGCGAAGTCGGAAGGGGCTGCCGGCCGAACCCATCTCTGTGGTCTCTTCGCCGTCGAGCACCACAGTTGTGTCTTTGGATTCGGATGTTCTTAGTGGAGACACTATGAACTCCGTGGCATTTCCGTCCACTCATTCTGGCCTCACGACCAGTTTTGGGGGACCAACACCTTTTGTGCAGCCTGGACCTTCTGCCCCGCAGAGGTCCGCGGTGACTCTCATGAGTTCTCGCCATATTGATCCTCGGTGTGCCTTGTACCCCTATACACGTCTGCCTTCAGATGTTTCGGCTGCCGCCCGTCGTCCCGCGTCAGGTGTTTTGGAGGATCGTGACCCTTTGCTGGTTAAGAGGGTCAGAGGTGAAGCCACTTTGTCGACCGGCCGGTACGGGCAGTGAGCTTAGGGAGGCCCTCTCCTTACTCACTCAGGTTCTATCTAAGAGCCTTCCTGTTGCTTCCAGCTAGGCAATGAGTGGTTTCCAGGCGCCTCCTATGGCGCCGCCTCCCGGGATTGGAAACAGGCCGGTTTCTGATTCCCCTGGTGTCCCGACACCATGGGAGGCGTCGGCTGGTTTGCCCACGATGGGCTATGTGTCTTCCGACTCTGGGGAGGAGTCCGACATGCTTGATGTCGAGGGCCAGCAGTCTTCGGACTTGGGGCAGCTCTTGACTTTGTGTTTGGGTTTCTGCCTGATCTCAAACCTACTAACCAGCCGACAGTGTCAGCCTGGCCGCGATCATCGGTCGCGCGCCTACAGCCTATGGAGCAACCTGCTTCTGGGTGCCTTCGACCGTGCCAGTCAGTACAGGTGGTTGAAGCTTTTTCAGCATTGGACTCCAAGCTGAATTCCAAGGCTCTGAAGACTTCGTTCTTCACCAGGGTTGACAACTTTTTGCCTCCTGTGCGTTATCATTCCTATGATTCCGCCAATCCGTCAGTCTGCCAGACTTTGACGGTTCTGGATCAGGACTCCACTTCCCTCGGGCTTTCCAAGCCCAAGTCTGCCGTCATTCCAATGACGACTCTGGAGTGCATGTTGGGCTTAAGTAGAGAGATGCTTGGCATGCTTTCTCTCTCAGATCACGTCGTCTCAGCTTTGGCTGCTTATCTGCCTCCAGATAAGTTTGACGAGGTACAGGCTCCTTTGCGTGTGCTGTCCAAGGCGCTTTTGCATCTTACTCACACTCATGCCTGTAACACGGCTAATCTGGAATTAGTTCGAAGGGACGCTGTGCTGGACACAGGACGATCCCTTCCCGAGGAGCAGCGTGCTGCTCTTCGATCTGCTTCTTTGGCAGGTCCGCAACTTTTCCATGGTTCCGTGTCGACGGTCTGGGATGACGTCCTACGTCATTCCAAAGATCAGCTGCTGTTTCATCAGCTTGATCAGCCTTCTAGAGGAGGCAAGGGCCGTTCCAAGCCTAACAAGTACCCTTCTGCTTCCTCTGTGAAGCAAAAGGCTGGTCCTTCTGCCGCCGCCTCTACTTCTTACTTCAGGGGTAAGGGTAAAGGTCGGCAGAATCGAGGGAAGTCTCAGGATTCTTCATTTAGTAGAGGAGGTGGTTTCTCCTCTCGCGGGCCTCGTCGGGGCTCGAAATGAAGGTCCTCACCTCGACTCGTCCCAGGTTGGAGGAAGGATAGCAGAGTTCGCAGACCATTGGGCCACCATCACATCCGATCCGTGGATGTTAGATGTTGTTCGGTCCGGGCTGTGAATATCCTTCCGACGGCACCCCACTCTGTCAAGGGTGCCTCTTCCAACCACAGTTCCTTCAGACGTTTTACATCAGGAACTTTTGTCCATGGAGATTTGCAGTCTCCTGGCAAAGGGGGCGATCGAGGTCATCAAGAACATTCAGTCAGTGGGTTTCTATTCCCGCCTGTTCTTGGTGCCGAAGAAGGACGGCAGACTCCGACCGGTTATCGATCTGAGTATTCTGAACCAGTGTATCATTGATCCCAAGTTCAGCATGGAGACTTTCAGGTCGGTCCGCCAATCAATTCACCAGGGAGATTTCACTGCCAGCATCGACCTGCGAGATGCTTACTTCCACGTTCCGATGCATCGGGCGTCATGGAAGTATCTCAGGTTCGCTTTTCTGGGGCGAGTTTACCAGTTCAAGGCCATGCCTTTCGGCCTCAACCTGGCTCCTTGGGCCTTCACCAGACTGATGTCGCATGCGATAGCGTTCCATCGCACACAGTCCAGGGTGACTACTTTGGCATATCTGGACGATATCCTCCAGAGGCATTCCAATGCTGCCTTACTGGAGTCGGATGTCGCCACTCTGTTGAGCTTGCTCACGTCGCTAGGATTCAGAGTCAACGAGGAGAAGTCGGACCTGGTCCCTTCTCAGTCGTTTTGTCATCTGGGGATGTCTTTCCAAACCCAATTCAGTTTGGTAGTGGTTCCCTGGGCCAAGGCTGTGATTCTTTCAGCTTTTGCTCTGACTCTCCCAGTCCACGTCCGCGACCGCTCGGAGTTTTCTCCGGCTGATCGGTCTCTGCGGTTTGGTGACGGATCTCATTCAGCTAGGTCGGCTGCGTGTCAGACCTCTCCAACACTTTCTGCTCAGTCGTTGGAGGCCGAATGTAGATTCTCTGGATCAGGTGCTTCCGTTTCCGGAATCACTGTATCCTCACCTTCTTCCCTGGACAGATGTTCAGTGGATTACGCAGGGTGTTCCATTGGACTTACCCACGTCCGATCGCATTCTGACGGCAGATGCCAGCGATCTCGGATGGGGTGCGATGTTGGATCCTCTGGGTCTTTCCCTACACGGGATGTGGGACCAGGATCAAGCAGCTCTACACATCAACCAGAAGGAGCTTCTTGCTCTTCTTCTGAGTTTCAGGCAGTGGATCCCTCACCTGTCGAATCGCCAGGTCCTTCTGCTATCCGACAATTCGACAGTGGTTTCTTACATTCGGAACCAGGGCGGCACGCACTTGGTTCTGATGTACGAATTAGCTCGGGATCTTCTACTGCTCGCTCTGGATGTTCTTGCCGGAGTGGTTGTTCGTCACATTCCCGGTCGTCTGAACATCCTAGCTGAATCCCTGTCCCGACAGGGCGGGATTATTTCCACCGAGTGGATGCTCCACAGGGCAGTGTTCCAGTCGCTTTGCGATCTCTGGGGACGTCCCCACATCGACCTCTTTGCGACTCGTTGGAACCATCAGGTGGACACTTTCGTGTCCCCATGTCCAGATCCTCTGGCTTTTGCCGTGGACGCTCTGTCACTCGATTGGAACAGTCTAGTCGGCTACGCCTTCCCGCCGGTTCCGATTCTTCCTCAGGTTCTAGCCAAAATTCGAACCTGCAGTTGTCGAATCATTCTGATCGCTCCCCTGTTGCCTCAGCGGGTGTGGATCAATCAGCTCCGCTCGCTGATGGCGGCGGTTCCGGCACGTCTCCCGCTACGTCGCGACCTTCTTTGTCAAGGTCGCCCGAGGAGGTTTCACGTCGACCCGACTTCATTGTGCCTTCACGCATATCTTTTGTCAGGTCCTGTCTCCTCCGTAGAGGTATTTCGAGACGAGCAGTGGAGTGCATTTCTTCTTCGAGGAGGCACTCCACTGGTTTAGCTTATGCAGCTAAATGGAAGGTCTTCTGTCGATGGTGTCCTGATCACTCTGTTGATTATGCCAATCCTTCGATTTCACAGATTGCGGAGTTTCTGGTATATCTGTTTGATTCTTGGGGTCTCCAGCCTGTTACCATCAAGGGTTACAGGTCCATGCTTTCAGAGACTTTTTCTTATGTGAGGAAGCGTCATATCGGCACTAATCCTTACCTCTCCAAGCTTGTTCGGCACTTTTCTATGAAAAGGCCTCTGACTTTGCAGCTTACTCCACGATGGAATCTTTCGTGGGTGCTGCTTTGCTTTGAGGGGGGGGGGGGGGGGGTGCCATTCGAACCTTTATCCCAGGTGGATATGCATTTTCTCACATATAAGACGGCTTTTCTGATGGCATTTGCTTTGGCCAGACGGGTTAGTGAGCTTCACGCCCTCTCGGTTCACCCGGCCTTTTTTAGGAGCTCTCCCAACAGTGTTACTTTTACCACTGATTGCTCTTTTTTGGCCAAGAATCAGTTACCAGATACTACTCCTCCTCCTATCTGTATCAGGGCTCTTCCTTCTGTTGAGGATAATCGCCCTCTGCTCTGTCCGGTCCGTGCTATTCGCATTTATCTCGATCGGACACGTTTCATACGGAAAGGCAGGAAACGTTTTTTTCTGTCTCTTATTCCGGGTCGACATAAGATCTCTCCTCAATCCATTTCTCGATGGATTTGTCTTGCTATTCGTACGGCTTATGGTCGTTTAGCAGCTGGCGATTGTATTACCAATCGTATTTCTGCCCACGAGGTGCGGGCACTATCCACCTCTTGGGCTTATTCTAACTCCGTCAAGTTGTCGGATGTTATGCAGGCAGCCTACTGGAGAAATGCTTCTACTTTCTCCACCTTTTATCTGCGCCAGTTGCAGGAGCAGTTGGAGGACCTTTTTGCCCTGGGTCCTCTTTCTTCTGCTCAGGCCGTTGTCTGCCATAGCCATTAGGCTTCTTGAAGGTCAGTTTCAGCCTTGTGCTGTTACTGCCCTTTTTCTGTCTGTGTGTCACACAGGCCCATATGTCTCCTTTCATTGTCCTTTACCAATGATTGCGACGTTATGGTTGATAAGCCTCGGGACCTCTTCCTTCTGCTTCACGGTTCCAGTGCACTGGGGTTATGTGTGGGTTGGTTATGCGATTCCCTCCAGCCTATTGTCTATTCAGCCTGAAGTAAACAATTGTGAGTAGGTTGATAAGAAATCTAAATTTTATAGTAAATTTCCTTTCTTATTATACCTACCAGAATTGTTTACATGGAGGCCCTCCCGTCTTCTTTACGGGTAAAGAATCTTTCCTCCCCGCTGATCCCATAACTCTAACGTTGACGGATTCAAAAAGAATGAGTCTTTAGAGACGGTATATGCGCACTGGCAACGGAAGTCGTGGAGTTGTACTTGGGAGAGAGCGTCCCGTACTGGGTCTGCGCCGGTTGCACTCGACCCAGTTTTGGCTTATTTTTTCTTGGTGCTTTTGCACCATTTTTCTTTCCCAAATTGCTTGGGAAAGACAAAAATAGAGAGTATTTTATCCGAATTAGGGACTTCCACTGTAGTGCAAGCCTGAAGTAAACAATTGTGGTAGGTATAATAAGAAAGGAAATTTACTATAAAATTTAGATTTCTGCCATTTAACTGGCATGGAATTTACCACCAGTGTTCGAAGGGTTAATGACATCTGACTACTTTATCTTATCCATTTTCATATTCAGGGAGTATAAATCAGCTTTGTTGAGTATCTTGTTTATCATTTCGCTGTACCATCTACTTTATCCCAGATTGCTTTGTTTAATAAAATTATTACTTAGATGTGGTTTGCTTGTTTACTTTTAACGAATAGACAAGTTTTACTCCACTGGTATAAGATGCCCCAGTAAGGCCTCACAAAGTCGATCTTCTGTTTCTCATGCCATTTTTTGTTAAAATTGCGGGGGGTATTTTATTTTTTATTTTTGTAATTATTTTTTTGCAATCAAAAGTTCATTTCATATTCACAGTTTGTTTTATGTTTTAGGCCTCATAATCTACAGAATAGCATTGGGGTGGGGGTGGGGGGGGGGGGGGTGTATTTCATCCCTTGAGTGTAAATAGGCTTTGCAGTACTAAAACATTGCAAAGCCTTGTTGCACTCAAGGGACAAATTTATCAATTTTATTACCTTGGGTAAAATATCAAACATAAACCATTTAAATTTTATTTTTTTCAGTTTGCATTGTTTACAAAAACAAAGCATGCAGCAGCCAAAATGACCATGGGGAGGGCCTGAGAAACAGATTTTTAACTGTTTAGGCCTAACCAATGCCTGTGATCAAGTCCTCTAAGTCCAGCCTAAGAATTTATGATTGATGGGCTTAACTTGACTTTTGACTCCATACAATTATGATATAGCCATAGATACTGAAAGTGATGCTAAACTCCAGTGAATAAATATTCATTTGCAAGTATTGTCTGTATGTCTGTTGCTATATGTTAGTATATTGTGTAATTGTCTGATATACTTTACATTTTTCTAACTAGTTTTTATTTCAGTACATTGATATGAGCTACTTGTATTTTTTTTATTATAGGGAATGTATTGAGAATGTGTTAGAATTAGAAATTCCTGTCACAAAGGCAGTTCAGGTAGCCATTAAGTTTTTTTTTGTCATTTAACGTCTAACTTTGTCATGTTATATGGGTAAATATGTTACTTAACTGTTTCAGTGGCATGATAAATTTCCCAAAGGTTACCCCTCTTACCTAACATGACAGCTATATTCGACCAGTGCTATTCATAAATATCATCATTCAAATTTTATTTAAATATCATCATTCAAATTTTATTATTTTTTAAAACATTTTGTCTCCAAAATATATGCCTAACAGTGTTCATACTGGCATTGCCAGTGGCAAGTTTTTTTTTTCAAATTTGACAATAAAAAATGAGCATTTAGCAAAAAAATTGGAAAGAAAAATTTCACTTCTCAAAAACTAAAAACATATGAAAAACATTTTCGTTCGCCAACTTTGATCAACAATCTGAATGACTGTGATAGTGATGTGATGTTCTGTATAGGCTGTTGTGAGCCTGGTGTGAATAATCTCTTTGTGACAGACTGTCTAGCTCTCAAAAATGAATATATCACATTATATGAGAATGCAAAAGGCAGGTGTTCCTTAACTCTTAAACCGCCGAGTATTTTCAAGATATTTTTTATCAAATCTAGTCATGGCTGCCATGACTAGATTTGATCAAAAATTCATCCAAATTTAACACAAGGAATCATTGGTGAAAAAGACTTTTTAATATTCAGGGAGAAAATTTGATGAAATGGACCCATATTACATTTATATCAATGACAATAGATATGCTGTCCAGTCTTCCAGCAGCATGCTTATCATCATTATAATTAAGGAAACAATGACTTTGTACCTCAGAATTACTTTTATTACCCTCCGATTCAAGACACAGTAGCTCTAAATATTATGGGTTGTGAGATTAAATAATAGACTTGATCTGGATTGATTTAGTGGTAGCCTGGCTTCCACCTTTTAAAATCATTTTCTGTCACAATAAAAGTATGAAGGGTCAAAAGGAGCTTGCCCCAAACTGTCCCGGCATGCCTTCGGCATGCAAAACCATTGGTTCATCAATAAAAGTCTACATTAACATGACACATAAATTTAGCAATATATTCTAAAAAAAAATTTAGCCTCTGGAAGTATTCTGTTGCAGTTTTGCTATTGACCCCCTAATTGTGATCATTTCAGCACTAAGTTCCTTTTGTTTGTATACTCTTTTTCTAAATGATTTTTTTTCTCGACTTGAGAAAAGTAACCCAAATCTACAGGGTGAATTGAATATGAACCCAATTTGGTTCATATTAACTCAACCCAGTTGATTTGGGTTTGATTTTTAACCCAACTGATTTTAGAGAGTGTTGCAGAACCATTTTGTTTTTCTCATTGTTTTTTTCCCAATAAGTTGGCAAACGTTTTTAGAATTTGTCAAAAAGAAATTACATTTGGCAAAAGTTTTGGCAAGAGAATTTTTAGGCCCGGTAAGAACACTGATGCCTAATGATCCCTCACTGGAACAAGCTTGGCAAGTTTGTTCCAATGAAGTGTAATGAGTCAAGTTTTGGGGGCAAAAATTGAAGCTTTTTAGATTTTTAAGAAATTTTCATGTTAGGTAAAGGGGTTAAAAATTAGAAGTATTATCAACGTTCTTGCACACTGGATGCAATGCAAACAGTGTGATGACATTAAATTTTTTTTTTCTGTTTTCGAACTTAACACATTGAGAGGAATGTGCATAATTTGATCCTGGCCGTTGAGCAAAAACATTTATTAATTAGCCATTCAGCTGACATAAAGACCATATCTGGACAGCACTATCACAAAAATGGCAGTTCAAATTTTATTTTAAAAATTTTATCTGCATACCACAGCTGCTTATGACCCCTTATTGAAACAAGCTCATTCCATTGAGGGGTCATAAGCTATGTCAGCTATGTCACATATCAACTAATTATGAGCTTCGGAGGAAAAAAAAATAGGGTGCCCGAATGCCAATTGGCACCATGTTTCAGAATGAAGAAATATATATATAAGTCCTAATTAAGTTTCCCCCCCCCCAACCCCCCCCCCCCCCCCCCCCCCACCCACCAAATTTTTTAGATGTCTTGTCAAATCGGGGCATAAACTTTTGCAAAACTAATCTCCAACCATTGCAATCCTGAAAATTGAACGTTGTTATGGTAATGAATAATGACAATTACCTGTGATATGCTTACAATAGAGGCTGGCCTTTTACCAATACTGGGAAGAATGTTTCTGCCATTTCAATTTCATTTGTTTTGCAGCTCATGCTGCCACCAGTTGCATTCTTAGGGCCTTAAAATCTAAATCTCCTCATTTACATCCCTACTGTATGGAATGCACTCAAGAGTTCATTCCAATGAGGATTCATAAGCTATGGTGTGGATGACAGAATTTAAAATTTTTAGTTATTCAATACATTTTTTGGCAAATGTTGTCAACTTGTTAAGAAAAATCCTGAAATTTAAAAATTATTGCAGTCATTAGTATGTAGGAAAATCATGGATTTTTGTCCTGTAATCTTGCTCAAAATAGTCATAACAAAAAAATGATTTTTTAGCTGAACTTGACAAAGTTAAGATAAGCTATTGCCATCACACGTGAGGACATCTTAGTCTGTGAGTCTGTTCACATTTTCTTTGGCACAGCTACACCCCGTAGTTCTTGTCCGCTCATCACAAAAGTTCATATGCATGTTCGAGGTCATATCTAGATGACAATGTCACCTTTTGGTTGCAATCGGTCAACCATGTCAGCTGCGAGAGCCCAAAACATGAAAACCTATGACACAGTCTACAGGTCATATTTATGAAGGGATTTCATTGTAACTTGATAGGATGACTCTGCATAATGTCTAGATGAGAATGTCCCCTTTTGGTCCCAATAGGTCAACTGGAATAGCTGCGAGAGCCCAAAACCTTTAACGCAGTCTTCAGGTCATCACATTTATGAAGGGATTTTATCGTAACTTGGTAGGGTGACTTCATATAATGTCTAGATGAGAACGTCCCCTTTTGGTCACGATGGGTCAACCGTGACGGATGCGAGAGCTTGAAACCTGAAAACCTTTAGCACAGTCTACAGGTCATTCTGAAGAAGGGATTTCATTTTAGGTAGGATGACTCCATATAATGTCTAGATGAGTACACCCCTCCCTTTTGGTCGTGATCGGTGAACCGTGATGGTTGCGAGAGCCCAAAACACGAAAACTTTATCACAGTCTACAGGTTGTGTTTATGAAGGGATTTCTTTGTTTCTTGTTAGGATGACTCCATATAATGTCTAGATGAGAACGTCCCCTTTTAGTTGCGATCGGTCAACCATAATGGCTACCTGGGCCCAAAAACTTTTAGCACAGTCTACAGGTCGTATTTATGAAGGGATTTTTATTGTAACTTGGTAGGATGACTGTATGATGTCCAGATGAGAACGCCTATTTTGGCGATGACTGGTCAACCGTGACAGCTGCATAGGCAAATGACCTAGATTTGTTTAGCGCAGTCTACAGTTCATACTAATGAAGCAGTTTCATTGTAACTTGGAAAGATAACTTGGTATGATGTCTAGATGAGACTGTTGTATTTTGGTCACGATCGGTCAGGCATTACCGCTGCCTGGTCACTTGACCTGATTCCTTTAGCACTGCTTACAGATTGCTTTTATGAAGGGATTTCATTGTAACTTGGTGGGATAACTTGGTATGATATCTAGGTGAGATTCTCCAATTTTGGTCATGATCGGTCAACCGTGACCATAGAACCGTCACATGACCTAGATTCCTTTAGCAAAGTCTGTGAGTCATATTTGTGAAGGTTTTTTTTATTTTAATTTGGTAGGATGACTTGTTTTTGGAATGATTATTCCCCCGAAAAAAATTCGGGGGATGTCTTCCGTCTGTCTGTCCGTCCAGGCGTAGACAGAATTCGTGTCCGCTCCATAACTGCTTACAGCCTTCAAGGATATTAATGATACTTGGTATTATTATTGCCCACAACCAGAGGGTGTGTCGCGAATAAGGTTGGAATGGCTATCAAGGCTTTTTTCGGGGGAATCAGCCACCCTTTGGTGGCCATCCTCTAGTTTTACTGTAACTTGTAACTTTGGTTGACATACGTTAACTGTTTGGGCCACATCAACCCAGGTCTTAATTCTTAGTACAGTCTGCACTCAAATTACAGTCTACACTCAAAATATTCTTACCATAAACATAGCATACAGGGAACAGAAAGTAACATATTCTCAATTGTCACAATTCTTGTCTTATATCATAATCCTTTCATAAACATTGAACGTTATCCTTTTTCATCAAACACTACACACAGTCAAGTTAAGCTACAGTGTCATTGACACTTTTATTACTGAAATGTATCAAGGAAAATAATATTAATTTCTTTTCATCAAAAGCACACAAACTCTGTAATTATTAGTGGATGGTGCACTATTACAGTTAACGTTTATTGTAAATGTTTTTACTTCGTGTTTGATTGACTTATCACTTTAGTTTTAAATATGATTTCTTGTGTTATGTAATGTTTAATACTCGTGGTTTGAAACTGTAAAGTTTCTTTCTCAAATTTTAGATATCTGTTTTTTCAAATATAATCATATGATTTAAGTAGAGAATTAGATCTCAAATTACCTCAAACTCATGTATGAGGCTTCATAATTCATGAGCAATAATTTCCATAAACAGTCACCTGAACACTGAAAGCAAATGAGACTGGAATGGGACAAATTGCAGATGTGTGTAAATGTGATGTATTCCAGTCTTATTCTGAAATTATTTTGAGAAATTATTCTGCTAGAACACACAGGATGAACTATGGTCACAGGTTTTATCCCTTGTCTGCCATCTGATCACCCTGAGCTTGGTGTTTGTGATAGTTTTTAGCTCACCTGACTGAATGTCAAGATGAGCTTTTGTAATCAGTCACCGTCCGTCGTCCGGCATCTGTCGTCCGTAAACATGGTTTTTGCACCTGCCCCTCCTAAACTGCTGAACCAATTTTAGTTACATTTGAGGTGATTGATTGTTCTGACATCGCATTTTGTCTTTTTTTAAAATCAACTGGCCCAGCCTTATAGGGAGGGGGTGGGGGGAAAATCCACCAAAATTCTTTAAAAATCTTCTCATGAACCAGTGGATACAATGACTTGATATTGGGTATGGAGCTTGTGCCCCTCCTAAACTGCTGAACCAATTTTAGTTATATTTGAGGTGCTTGATTGTTCTGACATCGCATTCTGTCTTTTTTTAAATCAACTGGCCCAGCCTTATAGGGAGGAGGTGGGAGAAAATCCACCAAAATTCTTTAAAAATCTTCTTCTCATGAACCAGTGGGTACAATGACTTGATATTGGGTATGGAGCTTCTGTTTGAGGTGTAGACTCAAGTTTGTTCAAACAAAGTTTGTGGATCAATATTTGCCTTCGTAATGGGAGGGGCAAGATTTTTGGCTCCACCCAAAATTTCTATTTTCTAAACCGATGGTCCGATTTGAACCAAATTTGATATGTGGTATTATTGAGTCACAAGTACTTGATTCATGCAAAAAAAAAACTCCGGTGTCTAAAATTAGAAATATTTTCCAATGGCCATATTTCCCAAACCACACAGAACAGAGAACTATTATTTGGTATGAAGCATCCTTAGGACCAGTAGAATTGAATGGTTAAAAAAAAAAATTGCCATCGGTTGTGTTAGGGTGTTCAAAAGGGAAGGGGGGGGGGGAGAATCAAAAATATGCTGAGTCAGCATATTTGCAAAAATTAAAAAAAAAATTTTCTCCACAGCCACTGATCAGAATCTTTTGATATTTGGTATATAGCATCCTTATAAGCGTCAGATACAAATGTGTTAAAATGATGCCCCTTGGTTCATATTTGGGCTCAATACAGAAGCCAGAATTTTTAACTTAGGGCAAGTGGGGAGTGATCTTTAAAAATCTTCTTCTTCAGATCCATCAGTCAGAATGCTTTGATATTTGGTACGCAACATCTTTAGGAGGGTCGGATTCAAGTTGTTCAAATCGAGTGCATGGATTAATATTTCAGCTCCCCATGGGAGACTGAATTTTAAGTTAGTGCAATATGAGTGAATTTCTTTAAAAATCTTCTTCTTCAAATCCACCAGTCAGAATAATTTCATATCTGGTATACAAAATCTCTAGGAGGGTGGGATTCAAATTTGTTCAAATTGAGTGCCTGGGTTAATATTTGGGCTCCCTATAGTAGCCTGAATTTTAACTTTGTGCAATATGAGGGAATTTCTTTAAAAATCTTCTTCTTCAGATCCACCAGTCAGAATTCATTCATATTTGGTATACAACATCTCTAGGGGGGTGAAATTCAAGTTTGTTCAAATTGGGTCCCTACGTTAATATCTGACTCCCTATGATAGCCCAATTTTTAACTTAGTGCAATTTGCGGAAATTTGAAAAAAAATCTTCTTCAGATCCACAAGTTAGAATGCTTTCATATTTGGTATACAACATCTCTAGGGGGTCACATTCTAATTTATTAAAATCGATTCCCTGTGTTTATATTTGGGCTTCCTATGTGAGCCCAAATTTTAACTTGGTGCAATATGAGGGAATTCTTTAAAAATGTTCTTCTTCAGATTCACGAGTTAGAATCCTTTAATATTTGGTATACAGCATCTCTAGGTGGGTAAGATTCAAGTTTGTTCAAATCAGGTCCCTGGGTGAATATTTGGGCTCCATATGGGATCCTGAATTTTAACTTAGTGTAATACGAGGAAATTTCTTTAAAAGTCTTCTTCTCCAGAACCGTCTCTTAAAATGTTTTGATTTCGGTATACAACATCTCTAGGGGTGTCAGATTCAAGTTTGTTCAAATCGAGTTGCTGATATTTGGGATTTTTATGGGAGCCTGAGTTATAACTTAGTGCAATATGAGGGAATTTCTTTAAAAATCATCTTCTCCAGATCCACCAGTCAGAATGCTTTTGTATTTTGTATACAACATCTCTAAAGGTGTGAGATTCAATTTTGTTCAAATGGGTCCCTGAGTTAATATTTGGGCCTCCTACGATAGCCCGAATTTCAACTTGGTGCAATATGGGGAAACATGATTGAATTGGTTAAATTTCTATCTGCATTATGGGAAAAATTCGCTGATTGAAGCTTTGGTATTTTGAAATCAGTGTGCAGAGGGTGATAAGTTTATCATGAAATTTGCTGTCATTGTTATGAAATACCAATATAGATTTGGTCTAACATAATTGGCCATGCTCAAGGGGTGGAGGGATGGCCAATCTCTCAAATTGAAAACAAATAAATAAGAGATATGTTTGGCATGAGATATTTGTGATGACTATTTACAAATGTGTCCAATTCAATCCTCTGTTGTCATATTCAGTTGTTAGAGGGCTTACATCATGTTACACTCGAGGTAATGTGAGAACAAGTAGAAAGAATTCTCTCAAATCCCTGGTCTAAATAATTTCTTGTTTGACATGTAACATCTTTGTAATGTTTGTTGGATTTTGAAATATACTGAATATCTTGTTCGTACTAATGTTTTGTTACTAAACCATCAATAATCCTGCTAGAAAGTCCTTTGGTATAATGTTAGCCCGGATTGGCGGAAAATCTAAATTTATTAGCTAGGTATCATCTTCTGCTCATGTTTACCTGAGTTATAGCCCTTGTTGAATGTCAGAAATATAGTCAAATTTCTTGTCCATACAAACATTATTTCATAATGCGAGCATCAGTTGGCCCATTTGAATGTTAATTGGTATGATGATACAGCAGTATGTCTGAAAGGCTATCAACATAGGATGAGTTTCTTTTGCTATTATTTTCCAGTTATAGCCCTTGTTGGACCTTGCAGTATAATGAGATTTCTTGTTGATACAAACATTCTGTGTCACAACTTGGGCATCAGTTGTCCAATTGGAATGGTCTTTACTATGGTATTAGTCCAACATGGGGGACAAACTCTTGACACAAGATGGACTCCACTGCCTTGTCTGTTACCAGAAATGATGCAAAAACATTTATTAATGAGTGTGTTTACAAACTGGTATAACACAAACATTTGAGTTTAGCATGCTTCATAACTAGTTGAATATGTGTGAATGTTACAGAAATTGTGATGCTGATAATAGTACACCTACCTTGTGATAGTCAAAAAATAGATGTCATCACTTTCCTGGCATAATTCTTGTATAAATATGCAATTTGCTAATGCCTGTATATGTTTCAAGGTGCTCAAATGGCTTAAACTTTCTGGAATATATTCTGTGTTTGTTACCTGCCTTGAAAGTACATGAGGAAATATTATTTAAAAATTAAACAACTGCCCTGACTGAGTTTATATGGTTACAAGTGTTTTGCAGTTTTTACTCTCACACTTTCACACAGTCATAATGCATGTGAAACCAGGAGGAGGATGTTGTCAAGAAGATTGGGAATATTTTAGGTGCAGCAACATATAAAGTCTGCATCTGTTACAAGTCTACAAACTTGTTACTTGTATTTTTGGAATATGTTCATTCACTTAATGAATACTAACAATCTGAAATTGCTTACTGTTTGACACTACTATATTAGAATATAATTTTCAGAATATGTTTCTTTCTTATGCCTGACTTCATCTCCAGTTCATTATAGTGGCTTATAAGGTCATTTATTTTGTTTTATGCCGACAGTAATATCAAAAGAAAACGTTGTATGGTTGTCTAGTCATTTGGTGAGTAAATGGAAAGTCAGTAGGCAGCAGATTTGTTGGTTTTCAAAAAAGAGTTAAAAATCTTTTTTTCAGACCTCAATAATTCCTGCTGTGGAGGATCTCGACCCAGATGTGCTGTCAACCATGAATTCCTTACAGTGTTTTAAAGACAAGGATAGATTGATAGAAGAGTTATTAAATGGAAGGTGAGTAAATCATATATACATGATTATTCTTTTTTAATGAATATTCATGACAAAGTCAATCAACTAATTATAAATATGTATTTCTTTTTATTTGAAGTCAATTTGAAAAAAGCAATATTTTTATACTGTACCAATGACCCAGACATAGCTGGTGCTAACTCTTAAAATATAGGGCCAAACACAAAATTTTGTGTCCCATTCCCCAAAATTTGCATCTAAAACCAAAGAAAACATGTCCTGAATGGCCCTCCACACTTCACCTCTACTGCGCATGCGCAGTGTCAAGGACGTTCCGAAATTGGCGCCATTATTCATTCTTAGTTTGGCCCTTCATCAGTTAACATCTGACTGATCTTTGTGCTTGTAAATGTCAGTTTAAATGATGCCAGACACATAAATATTAGTGAAATGGTGATTCTAAGGAGGATATAGAAGGAGGAGAGGAAAAATGTGTGACAGAATATTATCAGGGCTGTAACTTAAAATTTTTTAATGAAATTATGTTAAGTTACCTATTTTCGAGGCAGCAGCCATTTTGTTGTCTTTCTTGTTATTTAGTTACACTGATTTTTTAGTGTTTTCCTCTCTTCCTTTCTTTTAAGTCCCCTCTTGCTATTCTCCCATGCTTTTGGCATAGTTTCTGTAATTATTATTACTAAAATTTCTTGGGAGTTTTAGCTGAATAACACAATGAATTCTGTTCTTTTCCCCATGTTTACGTCTTCACCTATGGGTGGTTAGGCGTTGTGTTCTGCATCTACCATCTGATGTTCTGCAGCTTCTTCCCTGGAAGTCTCTGTTTTGCATCAGATAGTGTATTTTTGGTAACTGATTTCGGGCCTGGGTGCCTGGAGTCTTATTTTAGTGTTTTTACACTCATTGTTTACATTTACAACAGCCCTCTGTGTGAGGGGGGGATTTCTTGAAAATAATATCTTGATTTTAAATTAATCATAACTAGATATATTATTATTGTTCGTAAGTGTTGTATAAATTGTTTAAAATATTTTTAAATTTTTTGTCCACACTTAGGCTTGGGATCCATTGGGGCTCAACGTTACTTTTCAGAAACTTGGGCTGTTCTGAAAAAATATTTTTTCAAAATATTTTGATTTCAATTATTTTTTCTATGTTAATGGATCATATTATTATTATTATGTATTTTGATTGTCAGGGGTTGGTGCGAGTACCAGGACTTTGTTTTCTTTTCACATTGAAAGGATTTTGATCAATTGTAATAAGAGGAAGTCTTCCTCTGACTTTTATAATCATTCTATATGTAGTCAGTGTACTCGCATTAACTCCTGTCCTGTATCTGATGATTTCGATCACAACATGGGAAGCGTATGTCACGGTATGTTAGTGGGGAATTGGACATTCCGGTCCTTTCCCCGCAGGGTCACTCTACTTTATCAATTTCTATTTCAGACGATCAAGATTAGGGTGATGTATCTGTGATGTCTTCCAACAGTGTGCCTCCGTTGTCACAATTAATGAAGGGCTAGCGGAAAAGTGCTCATGTAAATACGCCAATTGCCTAAGAGGACCCTAGTAGGTTCGACGGCCTTTGACGTCCGCTAGCTCGCCCGGTGTAGCATCCATTCATCGAATGGTTCGGCAGCCGGGTTCGTCCATTGCGGTCTAGAAGGAGTTTTGGGGTGATGCGAGCACTATAAATAAACCAAATGCACACCCAGTGACGGCGGATTAGAGGGAGAACGGAGGAAGCCTTTTAGTCCGGTTCATAGCTCGTTCTGGTCCATCCAGACGGCGAGCGAGAGAGGCCCCTCTCTCGTACAACAACATCTGGCCCCAGATGTTGTGGTACAAAATGTTTCGCATTCGGAGCATATGTCCGCCGCTCGGGACGCTCCGACATATAGTCAGTCCTGAGAGACTGTCAATAAGGCTTCCTCATTCTCATGGTAGCGCACACGACCGCTCTTGGCTACGTGACCTCGGATATCCAATCAGCTTCACCAGTCAGAGAATCATCGGCGACCAGGTCACACCATCCGGTAGCCAGGGACACGAGGCCTGCAGACTCCGGACGTTCGCATAGGAAGTGTGCGGGAGTCAACGTACACGGATCTTCCGGCGGCAATGCATCGTAAGACCGCTACTGCACAGGCCTCGTGGACGGATGTGCTATCCTAAATAGCACAGCTTATCGCAGCATCCCAGCATCAACTGAATCTGTCACATAATGTTTTATCCGACGATGCTGGGTCGAGACGCTCCGCGGAAGCGGGTACGGACGTCTGAAAATTTCATCCGGTCCGACGGGATACCGAAAGGGATTCGGAGGATTTCGAGCTTTCCCTTTCGGAACAACATATGCTGTTGTGTATGTCATCTGACTTGATCTTCTACAGGTTCTTTCGTCGGACCAGATTGCTGCGATGCCGGATAAGAAACTGATAGCGTCAGTGGACTTAGAAATTTTTGGGTCGGTTCAGGGACATCGTCCCTCAGTTCCGACATAGTCCAATAATGTCACACAAACTTTCGAATTATTGAACGACGCTATATATTTATTATTATATGCTTGCTATTACCAAGCATTTCTGGTTTCTTGTTCGCAAAGTTACGGAGATGTCTTTCAAAAGTGTGCCTCTGTCGTCATAGTTAATGAAGAGCTAGCGGCAATAAGTGCTCATGGAATATGTCTATCGCCTAAGAGGTCCCTTGTAGGATCGACGGAGTGACATTCGCTAGCTCACCCAGTGTAGCGTACATTCATCGAATGGTTCGGCTGCCGGGTTCGTCCGTTGCGGTCTAGAAGGAGTTTTGGGGTGATGCGAGCACTATAAATAAACCAAATGCACACCCAGTGACGGCGGATTAGAGGGAGAACGGAGGAAGCCTTTTAGTCCGGTTCATAGCTCGTTCTGGTCCATCCGGACGGCGAGCGAGAGAGGCCCCTCTCTCGTACAACAACATCTGGCCCCAGATGTTGTGGTACAAAATGTTTCGCATTCGGAGCATACGTCCGCCGCTCGGGACGCTCCGACATATAGTCAGTCCGGAGAGACTGTCAATAAGGCTTCCTCATTCTCATGGTAGCGCACACGACCGCTCTTGGCTACGTGACCTCGGATATCCAGTCAGCTTCACCAGTCAGAGAATCATTGGCGACCAGGTCACACCATCCGGTAGCCAGGGACACGAGGCCTGCAGACTCCGGACGTTCGCATAGGAAGTGTGTGGGAGTCAACGTACACAGATCTTCCGGCAGCAATGCATCATAAGACCGCTACTGCACAGGCCTCGTGGACGGATGTGCTATCCTAAATAGCACAGCTTATCGCAGCATCCCAGCATCAACTGAATCTGTCGCATAATGTTTTATCCGACGATGCTGGGTCGGGACGCTCCGCGGAAGCGGGTACGGACGTCCGAAAATTTCATCCGGTCCGACGGGATACCGAAAGGGATTCGGAGGATTTCGAGCTTTCCCTTTCGGAACAACATATGCTGTTGTGTATGTCATCTGACTTGATCTTCTACAGGTTCTTTCGTCGGACCAGATTGCTGCGATGCCGGATAAGAAACTGATAGCGTCAGTGGACTTAGAAATTTTTGGGTCGGTTCAGGGACATCGTCCCTCAGTTCCGACATAGTCCAATAATGTCACACAAACTTTCGAATTATTGAACGACGCTATATATTTATTATTATATGCTTGCTATTACCAAGCATTTCTGGTTTCTTGTTCGCAAAGTTACGGAGATGTCTTTCAAAAGTGTGCCTCTGTCGTCATAGTTAATGAAGAGCTAGCGGCAATAAGTGCTCATGGAATATGTCTATCGCCTAAGAGGTCCCTTGTAGGATCGACGGAGTGACATTCGCTAGCTCACCCAGTGTAGCGTACATTCATCGAATGGTTCGGCTGCCGGGTTCGTCCGTTGCGGTCTAGAAGGAGTTTTGGGGTGATGCGAGCACTATAAATAAACCAAATGCACACCCAGTGACGGCGGATTAGAGGGAGAACGGAGGAAGCCTTTTAGTCCGGTTCATAGCTCGTTCTGGTCCATCCGGACGGCGAGCGAGAGAGGCCCCTCTCTCGTACAACAACATCTGGCCCCAGATGTTGTGGTACAAAATGTTTCGCATTCGGAGCATACGTCCGCCGCTCGGGACGCTCCGACATATAGTCAGTCCGGAGAGACTGTCAATAAGGCTTCCTCATTCTCATGGTAGCGCACACGACCGCTCTTGGCTACGTGACCTCGGATATCCAGTCAGCTTCACCAGTCAGAGAATCATTGGCGACCAGGTCACACCATCCGGTAGCCAGGGACACGAGGCCTGCAGACTCCGGACGTTCGCATAGGAAGTGTGTGGGAGTCAACGTACACAGATCTTCCAGCAGCAATGCATCATAAGACCGCTACTGCACAGGCCTCGTGGACGGATGTGCTATCCTAAATAGCACAGCTTATCGCAGCATCCCAGCATCAACTGAATCTGTCGCATAATGTTTTATCCGACGATGCTGGGTCGGGACGCTCCGCGGAAGCGGGTACGGACGTCCGAAAATTTCATCCGGTCCGACGGGATACCGAAAGGGATTCGGAGGATTTCGAGCTTTCCCTTTCGGAACAACATATGCTGTTGTGTATGTCATCTGACTTGATCTTCTACAGGTTCTTTCGTCGGACCAGATTGCTGCGATGCCGGATAAGAAACTGATAGCGTCAGTGGACTTAGAAATTTTTGGGTCGGTTCAGGGACATCGTCCCTCAGTTCCGACATAGTCCAATAATGTCACACAAACTTTCGAATTATTGAACGACGCTATATATTTATTATTATATGCTTGCTATTACCAAGCATTTCTGGTTTCTTGTTCGCAAAGTTACGGAGATGTCTTTCAAAAGTGTGCCTCTGTCGTCATAGTTAATGAAGAGCTAGCGGCAATAAGTGCTCATGGAATATGTCTATCGCCTAAGAGGTCCCTTGTAGGATCGACGGAGTGACATTCGCTAGCTCACCCAGTGTAGCGTACATTCATCGAATGGTTCGGCTGCCGGGTTCATTTGTTGCAGTCTAGGAAGGAGATTTGGGTGATGCGAGCACTATAATTACTTTAGTACTCACCCAGTGACGGCGGATTGAGGACAGATCGCAGAAAGCCTGTTAGTCTGGTTCCTGGCTTGTCCAGGTCCGTCCGGGCTGTGAGCGAGAGAGGTCCCTCTCTCGTCCAACAACATAGGCGACCGCATGTTGTGGTTCAGATATTTTACATTCGGAGCATATGTCCGTCGCTCGGGACGCTCCGTTATATTGACAGTCCGAGAGACTGTCGATAATGCTTCCTCATCCTCACAGCAGTGCACCCGACCGCACATTGGCTACGTGACCTTGAGTATCCGATCAGTTTCGTCATTCAGTGATTCCACGGCGAACAGGTCACGCCATCCGGTAGCCAAGGGACACGAGGCCTATACACTCCGTTCGCTCGCATATTAGTAGTATGCACGGGGTAATGATCACAGAGCTTCCAGCGGCAATGCATTGTAGGACCGCTTCTCCACAGGCCTCAGTGACGGACGTGCTATCCGAGTTAGCACAGTTTTTTCGCAGCATCCCAGCAATCGACAGTTTCTTGGTCGAATCAGGAATTATCCGACGGCACTGGGTCGGTGCGGTCCACGGTTGCATCAGGTACGGACGACCGAACGCTTTATAGGGTCCGACAGGATGGCGAAAGGGATTCGAAAGATTCGAGTTTTCCCTTTCGTAGCATCGGAAGCTGCCATACATGTCTTCCGGCATTATCTTCCAGTGATTGTTATTTCGGACTACATTGCTGCGATGTTGGATAAGAGACTTATAGCGTCATTGGACTCGGAATTTTGGATCGGTTCAGGACCGTCTATGTCTTTTCCAACCACAATGTTGGAAATGACAATGATGTCTAATAGACTTAACTTAGACGCTTTATCATACGTAATCCACCTTACTGAGGCGTTATCATTACGTCTTCTAGAGAAAGAATTCCGGGATATGATCCTCAATGTGATTTCTTTTGAGGGCAGTAGTTTGTTCACGTATAACTCTGCCCTTCAGTGGCTGCTTGGAGTTGGTTAGACGTGACGCAGCCCTAGCTACATCCACGCGCGTGGATAGTAAGGTGAAGAACTCTCTCAGAGTCGCTTCGTTCTCGGAGAAGCTTCTCTTCGACGGCAACTTTTCAGCAATCCATGAATTGCTCGATTTACACGTTCTCTTGTCTATCTAGTGTAGCAAGAGATTCAGACTGGGGCAAACATTCGGTGGTTGACTCAGAGAGTGCCACTGCAGTTGCCGGATCCAAGTTTTATAATTATGACGGTTGCCAGTCAAACAGGTTGGGATATAATATTGATCCCAACGGATTCGAAGTGCCAGGGTCTTTGGGTTCCGCAGTCTCTAAGCAAGTACTTATCTTCCACGGAATAATGTTTTTTTAGGCTTGCTTTATGTCATTGGATGAACATTATTCAGAAATGCATGTCCAAATCCTGTCCGTTAATTCGACAGTAGTGGCGTATCTCCGGAACCAGGGAGGCACTCATTCGTTTCCGTTATTCAATTTAATGGAAAGAATCCTTCTGTTTGTTATAGTACACCAAGTTCTGCTTCGGTCCGTCATATTCCGGGTCGTCTGATTGTATTACCGGACTCCCGTTCACTTATGGGTCGCTTGTTGCCCTCAGAATAGACTCTCAACAAACAAGTATTCAATCAGATTTGCTATCAATGGGAGCGCCCAATGATAATTTATTTACGACACAACTTGCTAATCAATTGCAGACGTATGTGTTTGCTTGTCCGGATCTCTGAGCTTATGTTGTTAACGCTCTATTGATCTAATAGGACGGAATGATAGGATATGCGTATCCTCCTGTGCTGTTGTTTCAGCAAGTATTGCTAAGATAAACAACCACAATACATTTCTGTTGATAGCATCTCTGTCTTCACAGAGACCGTGGGTAAATTTACTCTGATGTCTACTGTGGGACTTAATGCGAAATCTTCCTCCATGAGAGGATCTTTTTTCGCTGGGTAAAATCGTGTCATCTTTATCACAACCCGCAAGGTCTCAACCTTCACGTATTCCGTTGTGTGGTCCTTATTGCATTGTAAGCATTGTACTGGACGAGCTTTGGACGCGATTTCTTACTATAGGAGAACCTCTTCTTCGCTATACTATGCGGCTAAGTGGAGGCTCTTCCGTCGTTGGTGTAGGGATCACTATGTTGATATTGTTGATTCCTCCATACTAGTCATTGCAACTTTTTAGTATACTTGTTTGACAAGATCTACTGCAGCCTGTTATTATTAAGGTTATAGGTTTATGTTACCTCATACCTATGCACTCTATGATAGTTTACAATTGAGTCTTATGTCTTTTTATCTAAGTTAGTTAGTAACTTTTCGATAAATAGACTTAGAATCATTAGATTAAATTCCTATACGGAATTTAACTTCGGTTCTTATTTAGCTAAGTAATCATTTGAGCCTCTGGAAACAGTAGTTTTCAAATTCTGACCTTTTAGACAGTAATTCTGTTGGCTTCTCTTTTACTGAAGAGTCATTGAGTTTCATGCACTATCGGTGGATGATTTTCACTTTCGTAGTTTCGGAATCACTACTTCCTTTACTATTTAGGTTGGATTTTCGCATAAGAGTCAGGCTCCTAATTAATATCCAGAACCTATTGTTTTAAGGTCCTTCTGTCTTCGTACGGGCATAGGCCTTTACTCTGTCCGGTTAGAGTTTATGTATTTATAAACAGATATCTGTTTATTACTACGGGCGTAAGCTTCTTCTGTCTTTGATGCCTAATAGAAGGACGTTACGCTCCATTCTATTGCTAATGAATTCAATTAACTATCGATACTGCTTATGGTATATCATTCACTCAGCAGTTGTGTTTGAGATTTCGGCTCTTGAAGTAAGAGTTCTTCTACATCTTGGGCTTACATTAATAGTGTCGCTATTATAGATTTTTTAAGGCTGCTCATTGCGCTCAGCCATCCACATTCATGAATTTTTATCTCAGAAATTTCGAGTCCATTTCTGGAGGCCTCTATTGTTAGATCTATTATCTACTGCTCAGAATGTCATTCACTTAACAGTTGCTACTATAGCTAGGGAGGCTGTCTGTTTCGGCAGTGACTCCGTTCTGCTGCCCTCTTCACTCTGGGCTATTTGACCCAGGGCAAGAAAAAGGGGGGGGGGGGGGAGGGTGTTCCCTTGGGTCACCTGTTTTACTATGAAAACAAGGGGATACCTCCTCCGGAGTTAGTAATTCTGAGCTGTTATTGGGATGGTTGTTTAGTGAGAAGTTTATGTTTTAAAAATTCATTCAGGTCTTAGTTTTTAAAGTATAGCTTTTGAATATAGCATGTGTCAACGGACATTATTATACAATCCTCAGACACTTTTAAGGAGTATTAAGAGTCTCTATTCTCTAGACTTACTTTATTTATTGGCTTACTTTAAAAATTATTAGTATAAGGATTATACTAGATATTAATAGAGTACATGGATGTATGATGCTCAATTTTGGAAGGTGTTGTATCTTTCTAATTTATCATAAATAAGAAAGATACATGTAAGGCCTAATACTTCTTTTTCCCTAGAGGGGATGACTCTATTTTATATAATTGAGCGTATTCCATCTTGCTCTATGTCCTTGGCCCTCCAGCCTTTTTACTATTCAGCTATGTCTGGGTCATTGGTACAGTATAAAAATGTTAAAAAATTTATAGTAATTTATATATTTTTTATACTTACCAATGACCCAGACGGGGATGGCCCTCCCAGGAGTTGGGAACTCTTACCTCCCCGCTGAGTACATAGCGCTTACCAGGCACTGGTTATAAGAATGAATAATGGCGCCAATTTCGGAACGTCCTTGACACTGCGCATGCGCAGTAGAGGTGAAGTGTGGAGGGCCATTCAGGGCATGCTTTCTTTGGTTTTAGATGCAAATTTTGGGGATTGGGGGGCAAAATTTGTGTTTGGCCCTATATTTTAAGAGTTAGCACCAGCTATGTCTGGGTCATTGGTAAGTATAAAAAATATATAAATTACTATAAATTTTTTAACTTTCTGGTGTTTTAACTCTTAACCCATTACCCAACATGAATAGCTGACTGCACTTTTGAAAAAAATTCTTGATTAACTAGAAATTTCCATTTTTGTCCCCAAAACATAGCTTATGTCCCTTCATTAGAATGAGCTCATTCAAACTTGGAGTCATAAGCTATGTTTTTGAAGCAAAAATTTAAAAAATAAAATTTGAATGGCACCTTTGTGCCATTGCATTTAATAAAGGGTTAACCAGCTGAATATTGTCTTGAATCTCTTCATAAAATCCAGTCATGGCTGCCATGAGGTATCTGGATTTGATGCCTTAACTGAATTTGATAAAAACAAATTAATCCAGAAATCATCAGTCATGAAATGAGTGATCCAATTTACAGGGATAAATTTTGTTGCACAGGAGTAGAATTACAGATTATACCGATTCTGGGGATTATACCTGTTCTGGCAGGAATATCTGTGAGTAGCATGTACAAAGTTACGTGATTAGAGCATGAGAATGACAAGGTTTTTTGTTAATAGGTATAGTACTAGATTAACTTAAGTATGCCAAATTTTGTCAAGTAAAGCCTCTGGCGTTCTATCTTGGAGTGTCATTGTCCCCAGATTATAATAACACTGTGAGTAATGGGAGAAACTGGCTAATTTGGTCTCAAAAATCAAGCACGGTCATAAAATATAGCATCTCTGAAGTGCAGTACCAGCTAGTGCTGGAAACATCGATTGATTAACCAGTACAGTGGAACCCTGTTAAATGAATAGCCACTTTGCCAATGAAAATAATTCAATTCACAGAGATTGTGTCACTTCCCCATATTTTTACACTGTACCAATGACCCAGACTTAGATGGTGCTAACTCTTAAATATTTAGGGCCAAACACAAATTTTACCCCCCAATCCCCCAAATTTGCATCAAAAACAGAAAATTACATGTCCTATATGGTCCTCCATACTTTTACTCCACTGCGCATGCACAGTGTCAAGGAGGTCTCGAAATTGGTGCAATTATTATTCTTTGTTTGGCCCTAAAATCAGTAACATGTCACTGATATTTGTGCTTGTAAATAATGCCAGACATATAATTATGAAAGAAATGGTGGATTTAAGGATGAAATAAGAGGATGAGAGGAAGAAATAGTGGCAGAATGTGTTCAGGGATGTAACTTATAATTTTTTTACGAAATTATTTCATGTTCCCTAATTTGGGTGATATGAGCACTATAAAAATCGAACGTGCACACCCAGCAATGATGGATCCGAGGATAGTACGGAGGAAGCCTGTCAGTCCGGTAGCTAGCTCATCCAGGTCTATCCGGACCGCGAGCGAGAGAGGCCCCCCTCTATCTTACATCATCTGCGCTGTGATGTTGTATGTTCGTTTGTTAGTCGGAGCATACATCCACTCCTCCTGCTCGGGACGCTCCGTCGCATAGACAGTCCGACACGGCTGTTCTTTTGGCTTTCTCATCCTCACGTTAGCACACACGACCGCACCTTGGCTATGTGACCACAGATTTCCAGGGGACATTCGCATATTATATAAATGCAGGAATCAACTTCCCTGGAGCTCCTGCTTTGCCGACCAGAGAATCCACGTCGACCAGGTCACTCCATCCGTTAGCCAGGGACACGAGGCCTTTCCAGTGGGGATGTTTGCATATTATATAAATGCAGGAATGAACGTCCATATAGCTTCCAGCGGCTATTGACGTAAGACCGCGGCTCCACAGGCCTCATTGAGGAACAAGAACAGGGTAATGTTCCGTGATGTCTTCAAAAAGTGTGCTTCCGTCGTCACAATCAAATGAAGAGCTAGCGGCAAAAGTGCTCATGCAGATACGTCAATTGCCTGAGAGGTCCCAAGTAGGATCGACGGCTTAGGCGTCCGCTAGCTCGCACGGTGTAGCAACCATTCATCGAATGGCTCGGCAGTCGGGTTCATCCGTTGCGGTCCAGGAAAGAGCTTTGGGTGATGCGAGCTCTATAAAATACTACGTGCACACCCAGTGACGACGGATACGAGGATGGTACGGAGGAAGCCTATTAGTCTGGTTCCTAGCTCGTCCAGCTCCATCCGGGCTGCGAGCGAGAGAGGTCCCTCTCTCGTACAACAACATCTGGGCCCAGATGTTGTGGTACAGAACGTTCCTCAGTCAGAGCATACATCCACTGCTCAGGATTCTCCGTTATATAGACAGTCTGGAGAGACTGCTCTATTGGCTTCCTCATCCTCACGGCAGCACGCTTGACCGCACCTTGGCTTCATGACCAGTGATATCCAGCCAACCTCGCCGACCAGGAATTCCACGGCGGCCAGGTCACGCCATCTGGTAGCCAAGGATGCGAGGCCTTCATACTCTGGACGTTCGCATAAAGAAGTATGCAGGAGTCAATGTCCTAGGAGCTTCCAGCGGCTAAATTTTGTAAGATCGCAGCTCCACAGGCCTCCGTTACGGATGTGCTATCGCAGATAGCACAGATTATCGCAGCATCCCAGCAACCGACAGAAACTCTGTTGGATCAGGTATTATCCGAGGAAGCTGGGTTGGTACGTTCCGCTGCAGGTGCAGGCACGGATGACCAAGAATTACAAGTGGTCTCACAGGATGGCGAAAGGGATATGGAGGAGCTGGAACTTTCCGTTTCGGAACAACATAAATTGCCGTAGAGTTCATCCGGCTTTATCTTTCTGACGTTGTTCCTCCGGACCAAAATGCTGCGTTGCCAAATAAGAGACTGATAGCGCCACTGGACACAGAATTCTTTTATCACTTTTATCGGTTTAGGAACATCGTCCCTGCCTTTCCGACACAGTCCAGAAATGTCTTACGGACATTTGAACTATTGAATGACGCTATATATAAACTTGCTACCAAAACGGGCAGGTCCGGTTTCTTATCGGCAAATGCTCTGCATCTGCCTTTCATTAATTCAAGGAATAATTCGAAACGGCACGACAGGGCATTCCGAGAGTTCCTCTGCGTCTAGATGACCAGGCCGAAGACCTAGAATTGTCTATACTGTTGTCTCTGTAAATTCCAACCATGGCGTTGGAAACGACAATATCGTCTAACAGAGCTAGTTTAGATGCATTATCGTACGCAGTTCACTTTACCAGAGCGTTATCATTACGTCTCAAAGGAAAAGAATTCCAGGATGTACAACCTCCTTAAGAGTTCTTTCGAGGGTCATAGCATTCTCCATGTATAACTCTGCCCTTTCAGTGGCAAATCTGGAGTTGGTTACAAGTGACGCTGCCTTGGCTACATCCATGCGCGTGGATAGTAAGGTGAAAAACTCTCTCAGAGTCGCTCCGGTCTCCGGAGAGCTTCTCTTTGACGGCAAGCTTTCCGCAATCTATGATCAGATAACTAAGAAAGCTTCAGACTCTCTGCTATTCAAATCCACTTCTATAAAGTCGGATTCAGCAGAGAAGAGTACAACAGGCACTTCTGGGGCGAATATGTCCAAGGGAAGTTCCTATAGAGGTTCCTATGCGTCCTCTAGGTCTTACTCTAGAGACCATCAGGGTAGCGACTCGGGTAGGGGCCGTCATACTGGCCGAGACAACTGGTCAGACGCCCCTAGGTCGATGGGGTGAGGTGCGGCCGTGGAGGACATGGTTTCTCCTTTCGCAAGCCTCGCAGGTCCAGGAGGTGATGGTATAAACCTCTGTCGTGTTCCAGTGCGCGGAAGACTGTCGTGTTTCTCAACCAATTGGGTGTCGATTACGGACGACCCTTGGGGTCGAGGAGTGATTTTGGAAGGACTAAAACTGTCCTTCAAAGGAAAACCTCCGTTTACTCGAAGTCCAAGATGGACTCGGCTTCCGTCAATTCTGCAGAAAGAGGCTCGCTTCTATCAGAGGTCCAGTCTCTTCTGGAGAAGAACGCGATAGAGGTCGTAGAAAACCAGGAATCTCCAGGTTTCTACAGCCATCTTTTTCTGGTTCCGAAACCATACAGCTCATTCCGTCCAGTCATAGAAATGAGCTGGATAAACAAGCTGATCGTGGCTCCAAAATTCTATATGGAGACCATCCGATCAGTTAGAACGAGCATTCGGATGAACGACTATGCTACGAGCATAGATCTCAAGGATGCGTACTTTCTATTTCTCCGACGTCTCGGTTTCATAAGTAAACGAGGAGAAGTCAGATCTGGAGCCATCCAAGTCATTCACTCACCTGGGGATGAGCTTCGAGACGCACAACAATCTCGTTCGTCTGCCGTTAACCAGAGCGAAATTAATCAGTAGTTACACTTGCTATTGTCTTCACTCAGACAAAGTTACAGCGAGAGAATTCATGAGACTGATAGGTTTGTGCGGAGCTGCCGCGGATTTTATTCCGATGGGGCAGCTACGCACTCGCCCTCTCCAAATTTTTCTGACCCAGAATTGGAGGGTGAAGATTCATTCGCTCGATACGGACATCCTCTTGTCAATCAAGTGAAACAAGAGATCCAGACTTGGGCAGATATTCAGTGGTTAACTCAGGGAGTTCCACTGCAATTGCCGGATCCGAGTTTTTACGATTATGACGGATGCCAGTCAAACAGGTTGGGACGCAACATTGAGCCCAACGGATTTGAAGTGCCAGGGTCGTTGGGTTCCACAGTTCCTAATCAAGCACATAAACATCAAGAATTGATGTCAATTTGGCTTGCGCTACGTCATTGGATGAACGTTATTCAGAATGCTCACTTGCAAATTCTGTCCGACAATACGACGGTAATAGCGTATATTCGGAACCAGGGAGGCACTCATTCCATTCTGTTATTCAAGTTAATGGAATGAATCTTTCTGTTTTTACTAGAACATCGAGTTCTCCTATCGATCCGTCATATTCCATATATGTCGTCCACTAAACAGTTGCAACTATAGTTATGCAAGCTTCCTGTTCCGGCAGTGACTCTGTCCAGCTAGCCTCTTCGCTCTGGGGTATTTGATCCAGGGCAAGGGCAAGGGCAAGGGGGGGGGGGGGGGGGGAGGTGTTCCCTTAGGTCACCTGCTTTATAGTGAAAAGCAAGGGAATACCTCCTCTGGAGTCAGTAATTCTGAGTCGGTGTCGGGATCGTTTTAAAGTGTAAAGCTAATGTTAACTCATCCATGTAATATTTTTAAAGTGTAGCTCGGTGTGAAGCTTTTGTATATGTCACGTGTCATACGGGCGTTAATATACAATACAATCTTCGGACACTTTTAATGAGTATAAAGTGTCTGATTTCTCTGGACTTCCTTTATTTATTGGCTTTCCTTTAAAAATAATTAGCATAACGGGTTATACTGGAGGTTAATAGAGATCATTGATGTTATTGTACTCAATTACAGAATGGTGTTGTGTCTTTCTTTTTGATGCAAATAAGAAAGGTACGTGTAAAGCCTATTTCTCCTTTCTCCTCGAGGAGATAATTCTGTTATATGTAGTTGAGCCTATTGGATTTTCCTTCATGTCCTAGGCCCTCCAACCTTTTTACTATTCAGCTAAGTCTGGGTCATTGGTACAGTATAAAAATGTTAAAAAATTTATAATAATTTATATATTTTTTATACTTACCAATGACCCAGATGGGGATGGCCCTCCCATGAGTTGGGAACTGATACCTCCCCACTGAGTACATAACGCTTACCAGGCACTGGTTGTAAGAATGATAATTGCGCCAATTTCGAGACCTCCTTGACACTACGCATGCGCAGTGGAGTAAAAGTATGGAGGACCATATAGGACATGTAATTTTCGGTTTTTGATGCAACTTAGGGCAATATGGGAAATAAGCTTTAAAAATCTTCGTCTTCAGAACCACTGGTCAGAATGTTTTAATATTGGATAAACATCATTGTTATGAAGGTCCGATTCAAGTTTGTTCGAATCAGGTCTCTGAGTTAATATTTGGGCTTCCTATGGGGGCCAGAATTTTAACTTAGTGCAATATGAGGAAATTTCTTTAAAAATCTTCTTCAGATCCATCAGTCAGAATCCTTTCATATTTGGTATATAGCATCTCCAGACAGGTCGGATTCATGTTTGATCAAATCAAGTCCCTGGGTTTTTATTTTGGCTCCCTTTGGGAGCTCAAATTTCAACGTAGTGCAATATGAGGAAATTTCTTTAAAAATCTTCTTCAAATCCACCAGTCAGAATCTAAATTCTATGTGAGCTGTTCATTCTTCACTTCGGTATAAGTGAATCTTCTAAAGGAACAGTCACTACAGACCTTCTGGTTTGTCATGTCAGGTCAGCAACACCACATTGTCACAGCTCTGACCACGTTGCTACTGATGCCATCAAACACCTTGAAACAACTGGCCATCACCAGCAGAGGTAATCCAAACCAGATTATGTCTGACAAATTATTTTCATACTCAGTAGATGTTGATAGCATTGCTTTTATCATTTCAAGAAAAAATAAACAAACATCACTGAATTCATTTAATATAGGTGAACCAATATTACTATCAACATTAAATCTCAAGTCTGTATTCCACATCTGGTCTGCATCAAGTGGCCAAGTGTCAGATGACAGGTTATTTCTTCCCATCATCAAGGAGCAATGTGTTAAATTAGCTAATTATAGATAATTATCAAGTCCCATATATGTGTGTGGAATTTGTCATGGAACAGAAATTAACTTATTCTCAATTATCACAATTCTTGTCCTATTTCATAATCCTTTCATAAACATTGTACATTATCCTTTTCATCAAACACTATACACAGTCAAGTTAAGCTATAGTGTCATTGACACTTTCATTTAGGTTTCTATGGGGGCCCAAATTTTAACTTAGAGCAATGTGAGGACATTTCTTTAAAAAACCTTCTTCAGATCCACCAGTCAGACATCTTTCATATTTGGTATATAACAGCTCAAGGGGGATCTGATTCAAGCTTGTTCAATTTGAGTCCCTGGCTTAATATTTGGGCTCTTAATTTTTTTATTTATTTTTTTTTGGGGGGTGGGGGAGGGTGGGAGGGGCACATTGAAAATATTGATGGGTCTACACTAGACAGTTACCTTGTAGCCATCTCACTTAATGACATTATGATGTGCTTGTGACCCGGACGGAAAAATGGCCTCTGGGGTTCAAAGCGTTAATATAAGTTTGTTCAAATCAAGACCATGAGCTCATATTTGGATTCCATGTAGAGTAATAATTGTGTCAAATTAAAAGCCGACCATAGACGAGCGCAGAAAAAGAAAAGGTGGGAATGGGAACATAAAGGTGTAGTGGGATATATAGACGTCTTATTATATACTTGTACATCTACTGAAGGGGGTGCGGTGGCTCAGTGGTAGACTGTTGGACTTCTATGCTAGAGGTCCCGAGTTCGATCCCCTTCCAGGACAACCAGCGTTTTGTCCTTGCCCAAGGCACATTATCTAGGTTGCCTACATGGAGGCACGATGACACTGTGTACTAATGCATACTGCACATTGTTGGTGCACATGTCTTCAACCACTGTAACCCTAATTGAGCGGAGCTTGAACAGAGTTAGAATGTTGAGGAGCTGACAGTTGCTCGTCGTTGCTCAGTGGTTCTCTCCGGATACTCTGACATCCTCCACCCGTAAAACTGTCACAATCACGATTAGTCATTGTGCATAAGTATGTGACCTTAAATCCCAATAATTCAATACATCCACTGAAAAAGTTATGATGTTTGGACCAGTATATCCCATTTTATAGCTGAAAATAATAAAAATTCTATGGACATCTTTCAGTCTATTATAAAAAAATGACCATAGATAGAAAGCTTAATTAACTGGGTGTGAGAAGAGGACAGACACAATATGAAACTTCTATGGTTGTCTTTCAGTGTAATACTAAAAAGACGACTGTAGATTATTAGGTTAATTAAGTATATGCAATAACTTGAAAAAATATTGTGATGGGACCAGCATATCCCATTTTATAGCAGAAAATAATAAAAGTTCTGTGCAGTTCGGTCATCTTACAGTGTAGACTAAAAGACGATTGTAGACAGAAAACTTAATTGACTGAGTAAGAGAAGAGAACAGAGACAAAATAAAAATTCTACAGTGATCTTTCAGAGCAATACTAAAAGTCTTATATTGGCAACCATCAATGAGTTCAGAAACAACACCCCACCCCTAAAACAATATTATGCTATGACATGTAATTAATTTCCTATACAGCTTGCTTGTACTCAATAACATGAGATATACAGGAATATCGAATTTTAGTCTTAAAGTATTAAATACTCAGTTCCTCAGAAAAGGGTGGAGTAAATGATCATAGGACTGAAAGCTTATCTGGGGCTCTGATAAATGTACAAACAAACAATTCATTATACCCCCGCTTCGAAGAAGTGGGGGCTATATAGGAATCGCCCTGTCCGTCCGTCCGTCCGTCCATCCGTCCGTACGTCCGTCCGTACGTCTTTCCGGACATGAAATTCTTGTGTGCGCAACTCCTCCTACATTTATCAATCAATTTGGACAAAACTTTTCAGACATCATCACTACTAAGTGAACATGCGCATATTCCAAGATTTTTGATCTGCGACAATTTTAACCAGGTTTTCTCCCTTTGACTTAGATTTATTGTGTCTTTCCATCCGAACAAATTCTTGTGTGTGCAACTCCTCCTACATTAATGAACCAATTTTGATGAAACCTTTCAAACATCATCTCTACTAAGTGAACATGTGCATATTCCAAACTTTTTAATCTGCGACAATTTTAACCAGGTTATCTCTCTTGAACTTTGATTTAATATGGGTTTCTACATGAAATTCTTGTGTGCGCAACTCCTCCTACATTTATCAATCAATTTGGACAAAACTTTTCAGACATCATCACTACTAAGTGAACATGCGCATATTCCAAGATTTTTGATCTGCGACAATTTTAACCAGGTTATCTCCCTTTGACTTAGATTTATTATGTCTTTCCGTTCGAACAAATTCTTGTGTGCGCAACTCCTCCTACATTAATGAACCAATTTTGATGAAACCTTTCAAACATCATCTCTACTAAGTGAACATGTGCATATTCCAAACTTTTTGATCTGCGACAATTTTAACCAGGTTATCTCTCTTGAACTTTGATTTAATATGGGTTTCTGCATGAAATTCTTGTGTGCGCAACTCCTCCTACATTTATCAATCAATTTGGACGAAAGTTTACAGACATCATCACTACTAAGTGAACATGCGCATATTCCAAAATTTTCGAGCTGTGGCAATTTTAACTAAGTTATCTCCCTTTAACTTAGATTTATTATGGGTTTCTACATGAAATTCTTGTGCATGCAACTCCTCCTACATTTATCAATCAATTTGGACAAAACTTTTCAGACATCATCACTACTAAGTGAACATGCGCATATTCCAAGATTTTTGATCTGCGACAATTTTAACCAGGTTATCTCCCTTTGACTTAGATTTATTATGTCTTTCCGTTCGAACAAATTCTTGTGTGCGCAACTCCTCCTACATTAATGAACCGATTTTGATGAAACCTTTCAAACATCATCTCTACTAAGTGAACATGTGCATATTCCAAACTTTTTGATCTGCAACAATTTTAACCAGGTTATCTCTCTTGAACTTTGATTTAATATGGGTTTCTGCATGAAATTCTTGTGTGCGCAACTCCTCCTACATTTATCAATCAATTTGGACAAAAGTTTACAGACATCATCACTACTAAGTAAACATGCGCATATTCCAAAATTTTTGAGCTGTGGCAATTTTAACTAGGTTATCTCCCTTTAACTTAGATTTATTATGGGTTTCTACATGAAATTCTTGTGCGTGCAACTCCTCCTACATTTATCAATCAATTTTGACAAAACCTTTCAAACATTATCACAACTAAGTGAACATACGCATATTCCCAAATTTTTGATCTGCGACAATTTTAACCAGGTTATCTCCCTTTAACTTGGATTTATTATGGGTTTTCAAATGGGATTCTTGTGTGTGCAACTCCTCCTACATTAATGAACCGATTTTGAATACATGTTGCACATTGTAAATGTGTTTTTCCAAATGTAAACCATATATGTGTGGGCTCTTTAAGTATTCAGTGCTGTTCTGTGGAAGGCCACATGCAAATACAAATTTCAACAACAAAAAATGATCTTTATGTATACATTTCCTTATGGCCTTCGTCTACATGATCAGAAGTGCATTCCTCTAAAAACCCAAAGCGGGGGTATTAATCACCTTCAGTGATAGTTCTAGTTTGACAAGAAATTTTTTTTTTAAAAATGAAGTGAGTGTGCCGGGTCTGACAGTTGCTTGCTGCTGCTCGGTGTTTTTCTCTCTGACTTTCTCCACATGTAAAACAGTGGGACACGATATGATCCTGGCTTTTGAAAATTTTGTTTAACCCTTTACCCAATGCATGTGGTATTAAAACTCGGGATTTTTGAAAAAATGTCAACAAAAATGTCAACAAAACCACACCATGTGATCCCCTAATTGGAACAAGCCCACCAAGATCATTCCATTGAGGGGTCACTTAATATGGTTTTATTAAAAAAAATTGAAAAATTTCATTATTTCATCTGCTGAATTTGTAAATTACACGGTCAGATGTATCCTTTGTTAGGTAGAGGGTTAAAAGAAAGATATAAAAAAAGTTCAGTTGTTACATTTGTTACTTTCAATAATGTGTAATGTATTATTCACTTGCTTTATGCCTAAATACAAAGATGAATCTTAATCCCTCTTGCATTTGTGTAAACACCATGGAAATAAAACCACATTCAAAAAGATTTGGGGATGGGGAAAAAATATGCCTGATACTAAATGAATGAAAAGGGAATTTCTTGCTATGTTCATTTTTCTTCTATTACAGGCATAACACAGAAAAAGTGATATATTTTTTACTGTTAGACAGAAAACTCAGGAATCCTAGTTTAGAAGATGATGCTGATATCCAAAGTCGCTCATGTTCAGGTTGATTTTTTTTTTTTAGATATTTTGTAAAATTCAGTCGCTGTGCTTACATCATTGATTACTGTGGTATTAGTAAAAATCAGTTGGATAACCTGAAGACAAATTCTATTCTCTTTATCCTTCATGAATGATATTTGTTTCAACAAAAATTGTCTGAGGGTTTTTTATTTAAACTGCACTGAATGTGCAGACTTGCAAAAACAAATTTGTATTGAATATTTTACATTACAAAAGAAAAAAATTCCAAAGTAAAGAATATCATTTCTTTGAACAATATCACCTTTGTTTATTGCAAAATTGTTTGGTACTTCTCATATTTCAGTTATTATCTATCTTAATCACTTTTTGTTTAATGCTCCTCCTCCTTTTTTTGTCATCTTTCTCTCCAATGTTACCATTGTGAATTACAGTCATGACATCTGGTATCCATTAGTCTGATTTTCTAAAAATCTGAAATAATGATAGGTTATTATTTTAGGGTTTACTTGTGGATGACCAGACAATGCTTCCTTTCAATTTTGGTCTAGCTAGCCAATTCAATATGGCCACCATGGCAGCCATGTTGAATTTGGTTTCCGTCCAATAACTAATGAATGCTGACTCGAATCATTTTAATTTTTATGTGTACCCATACTATGTATGGTACACATAATGCCGGTATCCGGAGTGGCCATCTGTCGTCCGTCCATCCTTTGTCCATCCATCTGTCCATCCGTCTGTATGTCCATCTGTCCGTCCGGCATCTGTATCCATTGCTTTGGCATTCGATAACTTGAGAAATATTGCTTGGATTGTCAAGTTACTTTATATTTGTGTTCAGGTTACTGATGTGCTGCGCTGTATAGTTTTTGGTGTAAATCTGATAATTTGATCCTGAGATATTAAGTCTTTATCCTTCAAATTGAGAATTCTTCCAATCCCTTTGGCATTAGATAACTCAAAAAATTTCAATCCAATTGTCATGTTACTTTATATATATCTTCAGGTTACTGATGTTCCAAGCTGTATAGTTTTTGGTGAAAATCTGTTATTTTGATCCTGAGATATTAACCCTTTATCCTTCAAATTAAAAATTCCTCCAATCCCTTTGGCATTCGATAACTTGAAAAATATTGCTTGGATTGTCAAGTTACTTTATATTTGTGTTCAGGTTACTGATGTGCCAAGCTGTATAGTTTGTGGTGTAAATCTGATATTTTGATCCTGAGATATTAACCCTTTATCCTTCAAATTGAAAATTCCTCCAATCCCTTTGGCATTCGATAACTTGAAAAATATTGCTTGGATTGTCAAGTTACTTTATATTTGTGTTCAGTTTACTGATGTACCAAGCTGTATAGTTTTTGGTGTAAATATGTTATTTTGATCCTGAGATATTAACCCTTTATCCTTCAAATTGAAAATTCCTCCAATCCCTTTGGCATTCGATAACTTGAAAAATATTGCTTGTATTGTCAAGTTATTTTATATTTGTGTTCAGGTTACTGATGTGCTGAGCTGTATAGTTTTGGGTGTAAATCTGATAATTTAATCCTGAGACATTAACCCTTTATCCTTCAAATTGAAAATTCCTCCAATCCCTTTGGCATGAGATAACTGAAAAAATATCAATCCGATTGTCATGTTACTTTATATATGTATTCAGGTTACTGATGTGCTGTGCTGTATAGTTTTTGTATGTAAATCTGATAATTTGATCCGGAGATATTAATCCTTTATCCATCAAATTAGACACTCCTCCAATCCATTTCTATATGTACCCATACCATGTATGGTGTACATAATGTCGGCATCCGTGGTGGCCCTCCGTCATACAGCTTTCTACTAGTTGCGCGTATGGGTACACATCTGACAATTTCATCGGCTTATTTTTTAATTATGCATTGTTGGTGTCTAGAGGAAGCTTCTTTTTGATTTCGGACCAGTCAGCTGAACCAAGATGGCCACCAGTGACTAATTCATTACGGAGGCCATATTGAATTTGGTTTCCACCCAATAAGTAATGAATACTGACTCTATTCAATTTCATTTTTGGGTTATGCATTATTGGTGTCTAGCATAAGCTTCCTTTTGATTTTAGTGATACCCTGAGAGACTTGCCTTCCCTTTTATGACACCACTCTAAGGCCTATGCCACGCCTTGCATTGCTCTTGTTTTAACTTGTTTGCAAAATGAAGGGATTTGGTACATTTTTTGACAATGTCTTTTTTGACAGTCATTCTATTTATGAATTAATTTTTTTATGAATGAAGATCACTATGCTTGATGTACTTCCCCATGATGTACTTCCCATTCATTGTTCTACTAATGCTGTAACTGCTGTAACCGCTGAAATTCATAGTAGTGTGTTAGGCATTTCTTCATTTTATTTTTCATATTTAAGGCATGGTGTAGGCCTATATAAAAATATCACTACGGCAAAAAATGATCTTGTCTGATTTATTTCATTGAGCTAGTGATTTATTTTTCATTCAGTTACTGTTACCAAAAATGGTAACCTCGACATGTGTAATAACTTGTTGCCAATTGAGTACAGGTGAAAAACATTCTTGTTTCTGAATTGAATGATTGCGCATGCTGTGCTTCCCTCAAGACAGATTTGCATTTTATTTAGACATTTTTACTTGTATTGGGAGAAATACATACTTGTTGTAAGATAAAAGAAATTATTTTTGGCCAATTCAAGGTGAATTTTACTTTATTTAAGCATATCACACCACCTTCCATTCAGCAGTTGAAATTTGAGAATTTCTTAGGAATTTTGGGGTTGGGAATTGGGAAAAATCAAGCTCAGATCTCAGATCTGAAACGGATAAAGGGTTTTCTTGATCGATTAATCACACAGATTAACCTTGGTTAACCGATTAATCACTTACCCTAATAGGCAGCTGGGTAACTGCCGTACCGTTGATGATTTACAGCATATTAACTCTTTACCCAACATAGTGGGAAAAACCTACCAGCGCTATATACAAAAGTCTCCTTCAAATTTTATTATGTTTTCAACTTTTGTCTCAAAAGCATAGCTTATGACCTCTCATTGGTACGAGCTCATTCTGCTCGTCCAAATAAGGGGTCATAAGCTATGTTTTTGAAACAAAAATTGAAAATTTGTAGTAATTTAAGAATTTATTTTGTAAGTATTGTCTTTCAACCGCATTGGGTAAAGGGTTAAGAATTACCATTTCCAGCTGCTGATACATGCACGTGAACAAGTATGTCAGCACGTGACTTGCATGCTTTACTCTGTCTCATATAATTGATGTGAGTCAGTGTGACAACGTGCGCCTGTTTTGGAGCAAGTTTGTTCCTTGGTTTCTCTTACAGCAATACAAAATTTATCATGTACACTTTGATAGAAAACTCTCTCATATTTCTTTTCTTTAAATAATTAAATTACAGCAGTTTGTTGAACATATTTCATATATCTGGTATATGGAGATCATCACCCTGTTTAACTAATTCTGACATAACATTTTGTACATATACTAAGAAATATAAGAAGTGGGTAAGTTTGACATGAGATATGAGGAACTATGACTTGATTATCTGTGTTGGAAATTCTTTATATAAACCTTCTTTATACCATGAGTACCTATTCTACTATATATGAAAAGCCTATAACATAAATTTTAGCTTTATACACCAACCATGGTCAACATGCCAGCAATAGAGATTTCAATAGTTAAAATTGACACCTACAGTTGAACTACATCCAAGATGATATTTGCTGATATCAACCTGAATGCGAACTTGTCTAAATTTATCGCACATCGCCTCACGAAGAGTGAAATGAAAGCAGCAATTATTTATGACATTTTTAAATGAGTTTACCCCATAAAAACAAAAAATTAACAAACACGCATTGTATCATGTTAATGAAGCATCCATAACTCAAAATAGTATGTTATTATGTTAATAAAATGAAAAAGGCCCTGTTTCTTTTTCTATTTCGTTTTGGTGATAAAATTGACAGCGGAAGTACCGCCCAATGATGTTCATGTAAACAAAAACAAATTCCCACGTGTGTACAGCTGCTGCTCAGTAAAATTGAGAAAAAATAATAGCGACTCTTGATAATCTGACAATCATGTATAAATAAAATATACCCAAAGTAGCTTGGTGTACCAAATGTTCACCACTCGTGGCAAAGTTGTGTTAACCACGCACCGAAGGCTCTTGGTTAACACCACTTCACCACTCGTGGTGAACATTTGGTACACCAAGCTACTATGGGTATATTCTATATATGTATATTATTTTTTGCAGCAGATCCACCAAGAAAAAGAATTGACGTAGTGCAATTAAATGGTCAGCCACGGTAAGTTAATTGATTTCGCAGATACATATATTCTTATGAATAAATTCTTGTGTGTGTCCCTTGTTGCTAGTTTATGTACTGATCCGATTGAAACTTCACAAAGATGATTACTTTAAAACAGTCGTGTGCATGACCCTTCTGTTCAGTTTAGTGATGTTTTATTTGTAAAAGTACCGGTAACTACTTTGATGAAGAATATAAATTCTTTCTGACCTGCCATACCAAAACAATCAGTTCCCATCATTTCTCCGATTTTCACTTGGAAAACATATCAATTTGAGAATAAGCTTTGGCGTGATAGATTGTCAAAAAACAAAAAAGTGATATGAAGTGAGTTTACCAGATACCAAAAGTGCATGATGCACAAGTCTAGCTCTCTAACACAGTAAATGGAGATCAAATAATTTTCTTTGTAGCAAATGTTTCCGAGGTCTAGACCACATCTTTCCTAAAAGTATCTGAATAAAATTTTAGAAATGCCAAGAAGCCTATGGTACTCCTGAGAGATGCAAAGATGAAATAGAAGACGTGGGTTTTGAGAAATTCTGTACTGTGAATGTGCTATTTTCAATTGTTTTATGTGAACTACTATTGATTTTGTTAACACTACCTTTTTATCTGACCACTCATAGATGCAGGCCGAATTATGGTATGACTATGTTTATCCATCTGCTTGTCCATCCTTCTGTTTTTCTGTTCATCATCCATCAACTCTTCTTGTTTGAGCAATAACTTGTAAACTATATGTCAAACAGTCCCATTTTTTATGGTGGATAACTTTGATAGCATCCATAAATTTCATTCCAAAATTCAAAAAAAATGTCTTCTTCAGATCCACCTGTCAGAATCTTTTCATATTTGATATATAACATTTCTAGGGGGGTCAGATTCAGGTTTGTTCATATCGAGTCCCTAGGCTAATTTTAACTTAGTTCAATAGGTGGAATATTCTTCAGACCCACCAGTTGAAATATGTGGAATATTCTTCAGACCCACCAGTTGAAATCTTTTGATATTTGGTATACAACATCTCTAAGGGTGGTCAGATTCAGGTTTTTTCAAATCGGGTCCTTGGGTTGAAACTTTTGAGTCAGGTTCGGACTTAGAAATTTTTTTACCAAAATTTGAAAAAAAATTTTTTGATTTTTTATGCGTTTTGTTAAATTTTGAGATGAAAAAAACCCATTTTAGCCTGAAAGTTTTGGGTCCAGTGCAGACTCCTAAATTTTGGACCAAAATTTGGAGAAAAATTTTTTTTTTATGCGTTTTGTTCAATTTTGAGACTAAAAAAACCCATTTTAGCCTGAAAGGTTTGAGTCTGGTTCGGACTCCTAAATTTTGGACCAAAATTCGGAGAAAAAATTTTTTTCATGCGTTTTGTTTAATTTTGAGACGAAAAAAAAACCAAAATATTTTAGCCTGAAAATTTTGAGTCCCACTTGGAAATTTTTTACCAAAATTTGGAAAATTTGTTTTCGATTCTTTTCAAAATCGAGTTCCTAGATGAATTAGAGTGGTTTATGAGAAAATGTCCTCCCCTCCCTTCCTTGTCGGTGAGAGGGGGGGGGGGGGGAGAGAGGGCAGTTAGATGTAACAAAATGTTTGGCTCCAAAATATATTTTGAAAGCTTTACAGAGATAAACCGTGCAGCCCTACCGAATTTTAACTTAGTGCAATATGAGGGAATTTCTTTTAAAATCTTCTTCAGATCCACCAATCAGGATCCTTTCATATTTGGTATACAACATGTCTAGGTGGGTCAGATTCAAGCAAATTGGGTCCCTGGGTTAATATTTTGGCTCCCTATTTGAGCCCAAAGTTTAACTTAGTGCAATGTGAGGGCTTTTCTTTAAAAACCTTCTTCAGATCTACCAGTCAGAATTCTTTCATATTTGGTATATAACATATCAAGGGGGATTAGATTCAAGTTTGTTCAATTTGAGTTCCTGGCTTAATATTTGGGCTCTCTATGGGTGTGGTGGGGGTGGCAGGGGGGGGGGGCATGTTAGGTTCAGGTTTGTTCAAATCCATTCGTGTTTTTCCATAAAATTTGCCTTTCATTCCTTTATTATGTTGATGAACAATGTCTAACTGAATTTGACCCCAAATACTCCTTTAACCACTTTGGCAGGTGAGCGATTAAGGCCCCTTGGGGCCTCTTGTTTCAACTTTGCCACCCCATAGGGGTGGGGGACAGTCAGTGCTCCCGAAATTTTTTAAAAATCTTATTATAAACTGATGGGTACAATGACTTGATATTTGGTACTGAGCTTTCTTTTTGAGGTGTAAATTAAAGTTTGTTCAAACGAAGTTTGTAGGGCAATAAATAATTTCCATTGTAATGGGAGGAGCAAGATTTTTGGCCCTGTCCAAAATTCTGTTTTCTGTACTAATGAGCCGGTTTGAACCAAATTTGGTGTGTGGTATTATTAAGCCATAAGTACTTGATTCATGACCAAAAAAAAAAATTTAAAATTTTCAGGATGCCCGTGAAAACACCAGGAGCTAAAAATAGAAATATTTTCAAATGCCCATATATCACAATCGCATGGAACAAAAAACTAGACTTTGGACCAGTAGAATCGATTGGAAAGATAATATTCCATCAGTTATGTCAGAGTGCACTGTGTGGGGAAATCAATAAAATGCAGAGTCAGCCTATTTTCAAAACATTTTAAAAATCATCTTCTCCAGAACCCCAATCAGAATCTTTTGATATTTTGTATAGAGCATCCATAGGGGGATCAGATTCAGTTTTGTTAAATTAAGGCCCTCAGTTCATTTTTGAGCTCCAGATAGTGCAGTATGAAAAATATTCTTTAAAGAATCTTCTTCTACCAAACCACCAGTCAAAATATTTTGGTATTTTGTGTACAACTTTTCTTACAGAGGTCAGATTCAAGTTTGTCCAAATCAAGTCCCTCAGTTATTCTTTGGTCTCGGTATGGGAGCCTCAGTTTTAACGTAGTGCAATATGAGGAATAATCTTTAAAAATCTTCTTTTGAGATCCACTATTCAAATTCTTTTGATATTTGTACACAATATCCTTAGGAAGGTCAGATCCAAGTTTGTTCAAATCAAATCCCAAGTTTGATATTTAGACTCCCTATAGAAGCTTGAATTTTAACTTAGTGCAATATGGGGAATAGTCTTTAAAAATCTTCTCCAGAGGCACCAGTCAGAATCTTTTGATATATGGTAAACAGTATTCTCACAGGGGCAGATAAATAATAAGCAAGATAATGTGTGCTCACATAGCAGAAATGGACAGTAGAGATTATTTGATGTTGATTTTCTGTGTTAGAGTATCAGGTTTTTGCACCAAGTATATTTGGCATCTGGCAAACTCAGTTTGCTGACTATTTTTGTTTTTCTTTTGACAGTTCTAAGTAACCCCAAAGCTTGTTCTTTAGGGGACCTCAAATTGTTACATTTTCCAACAAGAGGAAAAGGAAAAATCATGGGAGCAGGTTATTTTGGTCCGGCAGGAATGAACCAAAGTTTGCTGGAGAATTTATTTTTGCTAAGTTTTTGATCCCATTTCAATGAATCAATCAACAGTTTATCTCCTTTGAACTTAATTTAAAATAGAAATATGTTTTTGATGAATTATTTGGAATCTTCAGCTGCTTCAAAGTTTTTATATCGATTTCGATGAAACTTCATGACATAATCACCAGAAGACATCATGCATATTTCTCTGAATTTCTTGGTTGTGGCAATTTTGAGCCTGATCATTTGCATTTTAACTTTTTATGACAAAATTTTAAACATAAGGTATGACCCTTCATTGGAACAAGCTCTTCACAGATGTTCCAATGATGGGTCATAATCTTCGTGTGTGGGGAAAAAAATAAAAATTTCAGTTATTCAAGAAAAGTTTATGTAAGTGTTGTGTTAGGTAAGAAGTTACTGTCCATGAAAGTGCTTAAATTTTAAAATTCAGATTTCACTGACCATCAGTGAAAAGTTACCAGTATAAAAAGTATGCTAATTATACCCCTGCAAGGGATATAGCGAAGACCTCTGTCTGTCCATCCATCTGTCCATCCATCCATCTATCCATCTGTCCATCGACCATCTGAACTTTGTTTATGGCATAACTTGAACAATAGTTAACAGATTTCAGTTCTTTTTGGTATATATGTCTCTATAGCAACAATGTCTACATCAGGTTCAATGACCACCAGTATCTCTTGAAAATTATGGGAGTTATGGCCCTTTGTTATAAAAATATCCTGTAAAACTTGTTTATGGCATAACTTGAACAATAGTTTACAGATTTCAATTCTTTTTGGTACATCTCAAGTTTGATGACTACCAGTATCCAATGAAAATTATGGGAGTTATTGCCCTTTGTTTAAAAAATATTGTGTAATGCTTGTTTTTGGCATAACTTTAACAATAGTAACCGGATTTCATTTCTTTTATGTATATTTCTCTATAGCAATAATGTCTATATCAAATTTGATGACCAGCGATATCCGATGAAAATTATGGGAGTTATTGCCCTTTGTTAATTAATATTGTGTAATGCTTGTTTATGGAATACCTTAAACATTAGTAAACGAATTTCTTTTTTTGGGGGTATATATCTCTATAGCAATAATGTCTTCCTCAAGTTGGATGACTACCATTATCTGATGAAAATTGTCATAGTTATAGCCCTTTGTTAAAAAAATATTGTGTAATGGTTGTTTATGGCATAACTTCAATACTAGTAACTGGATTTCAATTCTTTTTAACATATGTATCCACAGCAACAATGTCCATGTGAAGTTCAGAAATCCCTGCTATCTGATGAAAATTATGGGAGTTATTGCCCTTGGTTAAAAAAAATAATGCTTGTTCATGGCATAACATTAACAATAGTAAGTGGATTTCAGTTCTTTTAGCATATGTCTCTATAGCAACAATATCTATGTCAAGTTCAGTAACAATTGCTATCTGATGAAAATTATGGGAGTGTCAGATTTTCTGTGATAAAACATCCATGTAATTTTTTTGTGGGGCCTGATTGTGATTGGTTTTGAATATATGTGTTTATTAGGAATTGGGTTTAGCTTATGAAAATTTGTCTGCAATCTGTGTCTTGTAATGTGTTACTCTGTGTTTTCCACTCATTGCCAGTTATATACCACACACACACACAGAGTTAACATTTCAAGTGTATAAAACAGCCAGACTGATTACAAACATTCAAATAACATAGCATCATTTCCAGTTGTCTAATTACAAATTAAATTATTTTTATTTATGCAAAACTTTTTGGAGTTGATAGGGCGGTAACTTTTCAATGATGCTGAGTATAACATAGAAATACACTGAACTCAGGACAGAAACTAATGCTTTTAACTGGATAACTGTTGGAATCCTATATTGAGTTATGTTGAAAAAGTGCTGGTCTTACATTAAAAAGCTTAAAGCTTCATAATCTGTATGTGTGCTTCAAATTCAGTTAGAGGGAAAATTTTATTTTGTTCATATATTCAAAAAATTTCAACAAAACCATATCATGTGACCCCTCATTGCAACGATCTTGACGGGCTCGTTCCAAAGAGGGGTCACATGATATGGTTTTGTTGAAATTTTTCGAAAAATAATATTTTTTCAGCTGCTGAATTTGCATATTATGCAGGCAGATGTGGCCGATTTGTTGGGTAAAGGGTTAACTGACGTAGTCCTTGAAAGTGAAAGATAATTGAAAAAATCCTTGAAAGTGCTTAAATTTTATTTTCTGGAATCCTGTATAAACCCTAAGCTAACTTGTATTTACCAGGGAAATAAGAGTGATTTTTTTTTCAGAACATAAAAAATTATGAAGACACAACCCAGCAGTTATGTGCTCTGGTGACATCTTCCTTTTCAGCTAGAAGGCACTTGATGAACATCAAGTACTCAGGTCAAGCAACTTTTTCTGCTCACTATTATCCAAACCACCAGTGTACAAGCACCTGCCATACAACTTTGGGTTGTGTATTCTCAAATTGGCTTCTTGTAATTAATGAGTGTGATTTCAAGATTGATTTCAAGTATTTCGTGTTGCCAGAAGTCTAGAACCAGTCCAGGCACTGAAGCTATTAAAATATTAAATTTTATATGTGTAGTCCAGAAAAATGACTGGGATTTGGGGGCCATTTAAATAATGAAAAATCATTGAATTTTACTTGAATTTGTCTCGGATTATGATGGGTTTCTATTCCCCAAAGGTGCAGGATCCTGTTTTAGAGAAGCTGAAAGAGCATTTTTTTTCTTGAAGTTTGTTGGTGTGTGATACATAATAATCAGGTTAATCAACTGATTTGCTTGATTATGTTAAATATGTGAATCATCATTGCAGAGATGTGAATTAAAACTTGTGACATGCACTTGTTTTCAAACATACTACACCCAAAATAAATTCTGCCCCATAATGTATCAAATCTGTTTATCCTTCTTAGATTTCACCATTTTGAGATGGCTTTTAGCACTTTAGGGCTGTGCAAATTGCATGAATGATTATTTTGTTTGCTGTTAAGAAGCCTCAAAAGAAATGAGGTGACCAATTTCTATTTGCCTAGTTTATTAGCTCGCCTGACTTTCAGTCAGGGGAACTATAGTGATCACTCACCGTCCGTCGGCTGTCGACCGTGAACATGGTGTTTGCATCTTCTCCTCCAAAACCGCTGAACTGACTTAAGTGAAATTTGAGATAAGAGTTTGTTATGACATCGCATTTTGATTTTGTTCAAATCAAGTTGCCTCACCCCTTGGTTGGGCCAAGCCCAAAAAGTGTGCTTAAAACCAGCAGTAGCAGAGACTTGATGTTTGGTGTGCAGCTTCCTTTTGAGGTGTAGACGCAGATTTGTTCAAGAGAAGTTCGTGGGCTATGTAGTTGCCATCGTTATGGGAGGGGCAAGAATTTTCATCCCGCCCAAAATTTCTATTTTCGAAACCGAGAGGCTGATTTGAACCAAATGTGATATGAGGGCTCATTGGTTCATAGGTACTTAATTTATGCCAAAAAACATTTTCCTGTTGACCCAAGGGAACTGCAGGAGCTAAAAATAGGAAAAAATTAAAACACCCATATCTCCAAACCTACACGGCACTGAGAAATTTGATCTGGTGTGAAGCTTCCTTTGGACCAACAGAATGGAATGGTCCAAAAAATTTGCTATCTGTTTTATCATAGGGTACTTTTTCGGGACTTTGAAAAAGTGCTGAGTCAGCATTTTTTAACACTGTGTGTAATGGGAAAAACATTTAAGACTCCTCTTCTCCCAAACCACTGCTCCAAAAGCTTTCAAATTTCACACATAACATCTTTGGAAGATTGTTTCGCATGTTTATTGAAATCAACTCCCTGGGTCCATATTTGGGATCTCTATGGGAGCCCAAATGTTTAAATTAGTTCTGTATGAAGAACATTCTTTAAAAATCTTCTTCTTCAGATCCACCAATCAGAATCTTTTGATATTTGGTATGCAGCATCCTTAGGGGGTGTGATTCAAGTTTGTTCAAGCCAAGTCCCTGGCTTCATTTTTGGGCTCACTGTGGGAGCCTGAAATTATAACTCAGTTCAATATGAGGAATTTTCTTTAAAAACCTTCTTCAGATTCAGCTGTCAAAATGTTTTGATATTTGGTATACAGCATCCTTAGGGGGGTGAGATTCAAGTTTGTACAAGCCAAGTTCATGGGTTCATATTTGGCCTCACTGTGGGAGCCTGAATTATACCTTAGTTCAAAATGAGGAATTTTCTTTAAAAATCTTCTTCTTCAGATCCAGTAGTTGGAATGTTTTGACATTTGGTATGCAGCATCCTTAGGGGGGTGAGATTCAAGCAAAGTCCCTGGGTTGATATTTCGGCTCCCTGTGGAAGCCCGAATTATAACTTAATTCAATATGAGGAATATTCTTCAAAAATCTTCTTCACATCCTTCAGTCAGAATCTTTTGATATTTGGTATACAGTATCCTTAGGGGGGGTGAGATATAGGTTTCTTAAAGCCAAGTCCCTGGGTTCATATTTGTGTTTCCTGTGGGAGCCCGAATTGTACCAAAATTTATATTTTCTGAACTGAGAGGCTGATTTGAACCAAATTTGATATGAGGGCCTATTGGGTCATAAGTACCTAATTTATGCCAAAAACCTTTTCCTGTCGCTCTTGCAGGACCTAAAAATAGAAAAAAACTTTAAATGCCCATATCTCCAAAACTACCCAGCACTGAGAATTTTTATTTTGTGTGAAGCTTCCTTAGGAACAGCAGAAAGGAGTGGTCAAAAAAAAATTGTCATCGGTTTTATCATAGGGTACTTTTCCAGGACTTTGAAAAAGTGCTGAGTCAGCATTTTTTAATACTGTGAGTAATGGGAAAAACATTAAAGAATCTTCTTCCCCTATACCACTGCTCCAAATGCTATCATTTTGCACATATAACATCTTTGGAAGATTCATTCACATGTTTGTTGAAATTAAATCCCAGGGTCCATATTTGGGCTCTCTATGGGAGCCCAAATCTTCAGATTAGTGCTATATGAGGAGTATTCTTTAAAAATCTTCTTCCGATCCACCAATCAGATTCTTTTGAAATTTGGTATGCAGCATCCGTAGTGGGGTGAGATTCAAGTTTGTTCAAGCCAAGCCCCTGGGTTCATATTTTGGCTCCCTGAGGGAGCCCGAATTATAACTTAGTTCAATATGAGGAATATTCTTTAAAAATATTTTTCTTCAGATCCAGTAGTCAGAATCTTTTGATATATGGTATACAGAATCCTTACGGAGGTGAGATTCAAGTTTGTTCAAACCAAGTCCCTGGGTTCATATTGGGCTCCCTGTGGGAGCCCAAATTATTACTGAGTTCAATATGAGGAATATTCTTTAAAAATCTTCTTTTTTTTTTAGATCCACTTGTCATAATCTTTGGATATTTGGTATAAGCTTTTCTTGAGAGGAGCAGATGCAACTTGTTCAAATCAATTCCCTGGGTTGATATTTAGGCTACCATGTCAGGTGAGCACCGTCAGGCCCCCTGGGGCCTCTTGTTAAACCTTTGACAAAGAATGAGAATGTATACTCAAATTCGTCCTGTCAATTCATTTGTTAGTTAATACACAAACATGATCTTCATTTTAATAACAAAAAATTGCTTTCCAGGCAATAACTTTTGTTCTCCATAATGAGGGTCTACCAAACTTACAGGGTTGTACCTTCATGGAACGAGAAGAACTCTATTGATTTTCAGGTTTGTTGGTCAAAGTCATTATTATTAATAATAACATTTTTGGGACAGGGTATCAAGAAGATAACATTAGCTATATTCATAATAACTGAATCAAAACTTGCAGAAAGCATTCGTATGTGAAAAGAGAATAACTGGTTACCCTATTGATTTTGGAGCCAGTAGCCATAAGGTTGAAGATCACAGGACTGTTACTATAGATGAAACTGTTTTAAGAATTGGTTTCCAGCCAATGCCACAACTTAACTTATGGATATGCGATCCTCTCATTGGATTTTTCAGATAAGACATGCTAGAGAATCTCTTTTGTTCAAACCTTTATATGATTGATTAACAAGCTGAATGTTGTGACTCTCCACAAATGGATGAGCACTATCAAAACACTTCTGAACTGTTAAATAATTTACCTCATGTACACATATATTATAAATATTGCAAGATAAGGAATTAACTATGCCAAATAGTGGTCTTCGAGGAAGAATAGTACACACGCCACAGGCATTTGGACTGTTCTCCCACAAGGACCATGATTTTAACATAGTCAACGACATGCCATGCACGAAGTTTTATATTATATCAAACAAATTGAGGAAGAATCTTGTGATTCATCAGGTTACCTATCCTAAGGAAACTGCCCAAACACTGCCCAAGACAAATAGTTTCATTCTTGAACTTAGAAATAACGAAACAGAATCCCGCAAAAAAATCTCTTAAAATGGTATGTTGTGTTCCGTCAGTTGAATGTCCTAGAATATTCCACAGCTATTTTTAGAATGTGTTTAGTGCACAGGAATAGGGCATAATTTCTCTTAGAACCCTCGATAGGTAAAACTATCAGAAATAGTATATTACCAATCAGATGCAGGGAAAGTCATGTATGATATAATATATATAGAACAAAAGGTTGTGGCTATAACTTAGTTTCTAATAGTTTCACAGACTTGGTGGCAAAAAAAAGTTTAAAATCTGTTTCTCAGGCCCTTCCGCATGGTTGTTTTGGCTGCCACATGCTCTCTTTTTGTAACCAATGCAAACTTAAAAAAATAAAAATTAAATTGTTTATGTCTGATTTTTTACCCAAATTAATAAAATTGATAAATTTGTCCCTTGCCTGCAACAAGGCTTTGCAATGCTTTGGCATTGCAAATCCTTCTTGCACTCAAAGGACGAAATACACCCCCACCAATGCTCTTCGGTATATTACGAGGTCTAAAACATAAAATGAAGCAAGAACATGAACTTTTGATGGCTAAGCAATAATTACAAAAATCAAAAATAAAATAAAAAATTGTCCGCACTTATGCAATTTTACAAAAAATGGTCTGAGAAACAAGATCTACTTTGTGGGGACTAAGTGTTTTCAAGTTTACTGTCGGGTCAGTTTATTCTATTGCACCAATGATCAGTTTACATGACCAGATTTCAAGAACATTGTAATGCATGTATAACGAAAAAGGATTTGATATATTGGCACATGGGTTCAATCCTTATGCTTGCTGCATTTATGTTTCCATAAATTGAACACAATGATTTTCAATTCTTTCAGTCCTCCAGTATGTTTAGAAACAAGAAATGTTGGTAATACTTGAATTATTCCCTAATCCATTACCTTGTTTTTACTTTTTATTAGATTATCATTAGGAAGTATTAGTGAGGGGTCTCCAGTGTTTTCAAGGCGAACCCTTGCTGTACAACAAGCGTAAGTTATTTCTCGATGTTGTCAGTAAATTAGTTTAGAAACAGATAATGTGTGGCATGACATTGTATGAACTGTTTGCACTGAAGTGTAATTATGTATGTATTTTGAACATTTACAAATGGTTAACTAGTATACCAGGGTTCTTGAGGGCCCTTGGATTCAAGGAATGGCCTTGCATTTGACTAAGGGTCATTCAAGGCCTTGAATATTCACGAAATACAAATGACGAGTAATCATAACTGTATAGTTTATATATCTGAGTTGTGAAGGCATAGTCCTAACTGGGACCCTCTGGTCATTATCCCCTCCTCCCACTTCCCTTATAGGGAAGTGAGAGGAGGGTGTAATGACCAGAGGTCCCAGTTAAGACTAGTGAAGGCAGGGCCTTGAAAATCCTTGAATTTGGCTATTGTAGGGTCTTTAAAAATGCTGGAATATATGGAGAAATGGCCTTGAATAGCCTTGAATTTTATCAGTCCTTGTCTGTAGGAACCCAGTATTCATATCTGCTTCTAGTAAATTGCTTCTTTAACAGTGAGAAAAATGAAAATATTTTTCATCTCTCTAACATTGATTAACCCATGAGGGCTTGGAATATATTGCCAAAATAATTAAACATTGACGTTGAAGGGTTGAATGTTAAGATTATTATTGGTGGTCAAAGTGGATCAACAATTATTTTGTTTCCATGTATTGGATAGTGCCTATGGCACTCTTCGATAATATATAACAAAATACGTTGACATGAACAAAAATATTTGCTTCCAGCTAAATCTGAAATACATACAAGAAATATAAAACTTTTTTGGTGAAACTTCACTTTTCAGTTGTGCCTTGATACTGGTGGGTTCCAACCCCAAGGCAGTTCAGAAAATTATGGGTTTGCAGTGGTTTCCTGTTAATATGTCAACTGTTCTAGATACTTGGCTAGAAATAAGTGCTTTGATCATATGATCCTTCCTTTTTTTCTTTTTTGTTGCTTAAAATTTAACCCCTATACACACTAACTCTCCAAATTTCAAACTGGATTTCTTTCCCATAATGCAACTTGGAATTTAATCAATTCAGTCTTGTTTTACAGAGCTCACTGAGATCTGTCAAACAAGATAGAAATGGATAAATACACATTTGCATTATGGGAAATATTTGCTGCTTAAACTTTTGATATTTGACCTCCAAAGCATAGCTTACACTGGAACAAGTTTGTTGTGCTCATTCCAATGAAGGGTCATAAGCTATGTTTTGGAGGTAGAAATTTTTATTTTTTTTTAGTTATTTAAGAAATTATTTTGTCAAGTGTCATCACCCAGTTGCATTAAGTAAAGGGTTAAGGTAGGCAGTAAGTTTTATTTTATGTTTTCTTTTTGATGAAAATAATTTTTGTGCACTTAGATGGCATGTTTACACAAGCTGGCTAAAGTGGCTTACAAACCTGGAAAAAGCAATCTGTCATTTGCAGAATGAGGTCCCCAGAGGGCAAATTTGCTGATGCTGTCCTATATAGTGGGCCAATTAATCCTATGGGTAGGGGGGCTCAGTAGGTAGAGGTGCAGGTTGCAAGCCAAGAGGTCTGCGGTTCGAATCCCACCTGTGGCAACTGCATTGTGTCCTTGGGCAAGATACATCACCCCCATTGCCCACATGGGGGCACGGTGGCATTGTGTGCTAAGGTGTACTACACGGCGATGGTGCACTTGTCTTCAATCAATGCTAACCCTGCTTGTGTGGAGTAAGTATGTTGGAGAGCCAGACATTTGCTTGCCATTGCTTGGTGGTTCTCTCCGGGTACTCCCACTTTCTCCAACTGTAAAACTGTCTGACCGGAGGTGACCCTGGCTGTCGAAAGTGTCAGATAAATAATTAAATCCTCTGGGTACCACTTTCTGTTTTGGCCTGATATCTTGATTCAGATTAAGGTTCACAGAGGGAAAATTTAGTGGTGCTATCCTGCTGTGCAGGGTAGCATCACCAAATTCACCCACTGAGGACTTCATTCTGCAGATGACAGTGTGCTTATTTCAAGGCTTGGTGGCTTATTATTATGAGAATCGTTCAGTTATGACCACTTATGTATATTGCTCTGATCGCAAAAGTGGTATCCGGTTACCACATACTTAAAAAGACCAGTGGTTCGAGATTTCATAAACCAAATAATGTGAAATTGAAACCAAATCAAGAAAAGTACACAAAACTAACATCTCAGTTTCATTGCTTTTGCATTACTTTCTGAGGGGTAAAATTCTACAGTTGTGTTGGACAAAAAGCAAAAATATAAATTTGACCATATCACGACCCAGTCATGATTGGGTCGAAACTGAATGTTTGTTTTTTGTGGTCACAGTACTCTGTAATAGTAGAAAAATAAACAAGGTAGATTATTGCAGTGAAAGTTGTTAAGTTGTGTCAACCTTTGTAGTAGTAGAAAGGTGAAAGCTTATCCTGAATTCATTTTGCAAATTTTTCAAATTATCTCACTGAATATACAAATTTTAATTTTGGAGCTAAATGTAAAAATGCTTGAAATGACCTAATGTTGAAATGTGCTTGTCCAAAGAATGACCCACTACAATATTTTCAAAGACTGAAAAACCTGGTAATTATGCGTAATATACCAAGATGTGTGTAAAATGATGGATATTGCAAACGAAAACACAAAAGTTAGCTGACATTAAGTTAACTCAGTATTCTCTTTTTAGACTTGTTTTGAAGCCTTAACCATATACTTCATGAAATAATTTGAGCAGTTTGTTGTTAGTCACACAATATATTTGTTTTTACACAGTGAATGTGAGGTCACTGGTATCTGCCTGTTTGTGGCTATCGTACTATATGTGACTTCGTAAGGTCAGTATTATTGTTCTTGAACAGACCATTTGAAATTCTCAGTTGAGATTATTCCAATTTTTTCATTTTTCGTTAACCCTTTACTCAATGCATACGCTATCAAAATTTGTGATTTTAATTACATTTTTCAAAAAATTTCAAGAAAACCATCTCATGTGATCCCTTCCAGTGAGGGTGTCACATGATATGGTTTTGTTGAAATTTAAAAATAATTTTTTTTGATTGCTCAGTTTGTAAATTACACAAGTGGATGCGAGCTCGTTAGGTAAAGGGTTAACAGCTTCTATTGCTAAATTTGTTTATGTTTCTATTAAACCTTTATCTGACATGACCAGAAGAGGACAGACGACACTTTAAAAAAAATGTCTTGAATATCGAAAACTTTTAATTTATTGTTCCCAAAACATAGCCTTTGATCCCTCATTGGAATGAGCCCAATAGGCTCTTTCCAATGAGGTGTCATGTGCTTTAGAGGCAAAAATTTAAAAGATAACAAAATTTGAAGAGTTTCTTTTGTGGATAGAACTACTCAAATATGGTAACTATGTTAGGTAAAGGGTCAAGTTGCAGTTTCTGTGCTAGAGTTATATTCACAGATGTATGCTTATATAACAGGACAGTAAAAAAAACTTTTTAAGTATTACGACACAGAATTTTTTCTTTAAAAAAACATGAACAAAAGAGGAGAAAAATGCAATACAGCATTTAGGTCCATTAAAAGTATAGGAATATGAGAAGAGAAGTTCATGGATAGCTTGATACACCCAGTTTTTGCCAATAGCTTAATACTTAGCCTCTGTGATTTGGTTCTGTGTTTTTGGTCCACCACATCATTGGGAGTATGATTTGCATTTATAAATAGCTTCCCTGTGGGAATCCTGGAGAGAGCCAGTGCATGCTTACCATGGTAAAAAAAGCTCTTTTTTTCCTGGTAATTTAGCACCCAGTCACCAGTGCCTAGGGTGGATGTCCTCCAAAATGGGCAACTTGGGTAGAAACGATTGGTTAGACTTGACTTTGTATCCATGTTGTCACGATTAGCCATTGTGCTGAAATATGTGACCCTAAACACCAATAAATTTTGAAATAGCTCTAGTTATTGAAGCTGAGCTGTATTCTTGACCCTGCCCCTTAATACTATGTTTACATGATAATAATGACCAACCGGTAATAGATTACTTTCATTTTTAGCTGTCAGAGAATATCAGCAGATGGCAAACAAAAAGAAAACAAACAAAAAATTATGAGCACAATTACTGCACAAGGATTTTTTTTTCTATATTCACCCCATAGCTATTATTGGCCAAAGGCATTGTGGACATGTCTGCCTGTCTGGACACATACTTTTTCATTGTGATCTCTCAAGAACAAAAATCATATTTCTTGATTGAACAACCATCTTCACAGCAACAAACAATTGATATATAGAAAAAAGTACTTGGGCAACCACTGAATTCCCTACATTTTAGACCTGTTTGATCTCAATACATCCATCTTAAGTATTGAATCTATTATATCTTGTTTGATAGAGCTCCTTACACTCTGTCAACCATGATGTAAAAGAATAAATGCTTAGTTTATTTCTAGAATACTGAGAAAATGTCAAAATGTATCGGTAATTGAATCACCCAATATACAGATTGTATATAAAATGATAGAGTGGTTATTCACTTAACCCTTTATCTAATATGAATAGACGTGACACTTGCAATAAAAGTTTGGAGTATTTTGCCTCCAAAACATACCATACTGCCCCGGGAATTAGCCGTGGAGGTACATGAAGTAAAAGAGGGTAAAAATATATGGGTTGGCTTATTTTCGAGAGGTTAAACCTGCAGGAGAATTTGAATGTAAACTTGATACAAAGTTAGGTGACTCTGTCAATCCCATAACAAAGATGCATTAACCCATTACCTAATGAATCGGCTGCACCGACATAATTTACAAACTGAACAGTTGAAAAGAATTTTTTTTTTAATTTCAACTGAACTATATCATGTGACCTCTCACTAGAACCATCTCATCAAGCTCGTTCCAATGAGGGATCACATGATTTTGTTTTGTTGAAATTTTTTGAAATGTTTGAAAAAAACTAATTAAAATAACAAATTTTGCTATCAGATGTCTTGGGTAAGGGTTTTTTTTTTTTTCTGCCACAACTTACCAGCATGGCTGTCGTCAATGTTGTGATTCCAAAGTCAGGTACCGAAGCTTATTTATGAGAGGACTATGAAACTGAAAAGTTGGTAGGTGGGCTTATTTTCCATTATGAGCTCATTTCCTGGTCAGTGTGGTAGTTAATTATCTGCACTGGAACAGGCTTTTTTTCAGTGAGGAGTCATAAGCTATGCTTTGGGTGAAAAAAATAATAAAATTCAAATCACAATTTTTGTGAATTATGCTGACCAGTTGAGGCCGTTATGTTAGGTAAAGGGTAAAAAGAATCACACTGAACCACAAAAAGTTTGTAGTTAACATTTTGGAGTTTTGTACATATTGTGGGCTACTATCAAGTTTGGCTATTTTTTATCCTAATCTAACTTCAAGTGGGTGAGAAGGTTTTATTCCATGCATATCATACATACAATTGATGATAGATAAACTTTTCTCTGAATTAGATATACAATATCTCTGCACCTAATCCTCGAGAAACTGAAGGTTCTATTTTTCCATCAAGACACAGTCTATAAACCATTGATGGATTGAGGGCAATGAACTTCTTTAGGTTATGGTATCACACCCATCAAATTGGAAAGGTAAAAACAGAAGCAAATTTGTAAAGGAGCTTCTATTCTTTGTGAATTGGACTGTTAAGCCTTTACCCAACATAACGGCCAAAACCGGCCAGTGCTACTCACAAAATTCACCATTCAATTTTTATTACTTCTTCATTTTTTGTCAGAAAAACATAGCTTATGACCCCTCATTGGAACGAGCTCAATGAGCTTGTTCCAATGAGGAGTCATAAGCGATGTTTTTGATGCAAAAAATTAAAAAAATTAGTGTTTCAAGAATTGTATTTGCAAGTGTCGTCTGCTTTTCATTTATGACACTTTTATGTTGTCTAATCATGCCAACAACAGACCGAATAAGGTAAAAGAAAGTTGTGTTCTCAGGCAGTTTTGCTCTGAAAAACAGATGAGGGAGGGAGGGCTGCTTTTTTTTAGCCCACCTGACTGAAAGTCGGTGTGAACTATTGCCATCACTTGGCATCCGTCTTCCGTTGTCCGTCGTCAGCTTTTACAAAACAATCTTCTCCTCACAAACTAATGGCCCAAATTGAAACATATATGGGCTACATCATCTTTGGGGTATTCTGTTTTAGTTTTGCTCAAATGGGGTCTCTTCCCTTTTTGGGCGTGGTCTTATGTCCAAATATGATGAAATTCTTTAAAAATCTTCTTCTCATGAACCACAAGTGGGTATGCTTTGATATTTGGTATGAAACTTCCCCTGGTGTTCAAGATTAAAAGTTGTTCAAAGAAAGTTGATAGGTCCATATTTGGACTCTCCACGGGATGGGCTCACTTTTGAGCTCCCCTGCAAATTTCTATTTCAAGAACCAATGGAGCGATTTGAACCAAATTTTATATGTGACATTAGTTGACCCTAAGTACTTCATTCATGCCCCCAAAATTTTTCGCAGTTCCCCATGGGAACCCCTGGAGCTAAAAATAGAACAAAAATGAAAAGTCCAATATTTCCCAAACTGCATGGACTAGAGATTTTGTATTTGGTATGAAGCTTTCTTCTGAGCAGTTGAAACAATTGGACAAAAAAAATTGCTGGCGAATCTGTCATATGGTCTGTTTTTGGTGTTATGAAAATATGATAACTCAGCATTTTTTAACACGGAAGTCAATGGGTAAAAGATTACTTGTTTACCTTTTTAAAAATATCTTCTCCTCACAAACCAATGTCCCAAATTGAAACATATATGGGCCACATCATCTTGGGGGTATTCTGTTTTAGTTTTGTTCAAATCGGGGCTCTGCCCTTTTTGGGCTTGGGCTTATGTCCAAATATCGTGAAATTCATTAAAAATCATCTTCTCATGAACCACAAGTGGGAATGCTTTGATATTTGGTATGAAACTTCCTCTGGTGTTCAAGATTAAAAGTTGTTCAAAGAAAGCTGATAGGTCCATTTTTGGGCTCTCCAGGGGATGGGCTCACTTTTGAGCTCCCCTGAAAATTTGTGTTTAAAGAACCAATGGAGCGATTTGAACCAAATTTTATATGTGGCATTAGTTGACCCTAAGTACTTCATTCATGCCCCCAAAATGTTTTTGCGGTTCGAACACCTGGTGCTAAAAATAGAAAAAAAATGAAATGTCCAATATTTCCCAAACTGCATTGACCAGATATTTTGTATTTGGTATGAAGCTTTCTTTTGAGCAGTTGAAACAATTGGACAAAAAAATTGCTGGCGAATCTGTCATATGGTTCATTCAGATTACATTTTCTCCATACCCATAATCCTTACAGTTTAGGACAACTTGGTCCAGGTGAGCATTTTAGGCTCTCTTGAGCCTCTAGTTTTTCTTCTCAATGCTAAATTTCAAATCCTAAGTAAATTCTTATATTCATAAGTCTTTTCGGCTGTTTTACACTCATATGGCTCTTTGAAACTGACCATTTCATAAGACAGTGAAGTTGCCAATTCAAACAAGATCAAGTTAGGCCTGTTAAAAAAAATTCTTGTTTCTCAGGCAATTTTCTCTCAATTTCAAGAGGCGGGAGAGAAGCTTTTTATTTTTGTGATTTTTTGTTAATCCACAAACAGTCCTGAAAATAGTTGAAATTAAAAATTTAACTACTTACACTATTATGTGAAAAAAAACCCATTTTTTTCAGTAGTGAATATTTCCCATAGTGCAAGTTGTAAATTTAACCAACTATATCTTGTTTGACAGAGTTTTGTCAAACAAGATATAGTTGGTCAAATTTTTATCCTACAAGTGTAAAATAGTGAAGAGATTTCCCGGTTATAAAAAAAAGAGTGATGAGGCAGCTTTTCAGTGACGAGGGAGGTGCCCAAAAACCCAGTATTTTTTTTCATAGCCTAATTAATAATTGAGTTGCAGAATGTTGATTAATTTCACTGTTTTTGAATATTGATATGTCATCAGCAGGTAAATGATAATCACATTCCTTGAGCTTAATATTATTTACTCTCACGTCTGATTTTGTGTTTGTGGTGACTAATTTAATTCTTTCTTAGTAAATGTTAGTAATTATTCTAATTTGGTCATATTCTTCATTTTGTTTTATGTTTAGAAACTCTAACCCTTATTCCGGTATATTTAAGTGTCTTCATTCAGAACAGATAATTTTGTAAGAGAGATCTTTTAAAGAAGTCAGTTTACCTGGGACCAGTCCTATAAAACGTTTACAATTGTATTTTCCAGAATTGTATTTCTTTTCTTTATAACCATGAATGGTTGAACTTAATCAATAGCTTTTCAAAAGAGGTAGCAATTTACATACCAGTAAATTGCCACATCTTTTAAAATTATATTGATTAATTTCAGTCATTTATATTCGCAAGTGAAAAATTCAATTCTGGAAAATACAGTTGTAAAAGTTTTATAAGACTGAACAGTTTGTTTTACTTGTTGGTCTTTGATGGGCAGTTTTTAGTACCACAATTTAAAGGCTTCACATTCAGTGGATGTTCTTCAGATAATCCCTTGAAGTGAAATTATTTAGTCTGTTAGGATTTGCCTTGTTACAATTTATGGGAGAGTGCTTCTTGGCACTCTCCAATAAATTGTAGTAAGGCAAAGATATGTGAACAAATTTTGATGACCAAAAATAATTCACAATCTACCAGTTAAAGAGACATTTACTTCAGATTTTTAGCTCAACTTTGACGAAGTCAAATTTGAGCTATGGTCCGTCTGTCCGTCTGTCCGTCCGTCTGTCCGTCTGTCCATCTGGCCGTCTGTCCGTCTGTCCATACGTCAACAATTGGCTATGGCTCGGGGCTAGAGGTCGTATTTATGAACCGATCTTTACGAAACTTCTTGTGTACCTTTGTTATGACCCTGGGACGGGAACGAGTGTTTTTAGGTGTGGTCCGAAATTCAAGATGGCTGCCAGCTGCCATTTTGTACCGATGATGCAAAAATCAGTTTTTTGTACAGAACTTCTGTATGAAAGTTCTGATTTGAATAAAGTTTTGTATAAATGTTTAGTACCATGGGATACATCACATATAATACGGGTTTTTTTCTCGTGCGTAAATTATGCAAATTAGACTGACTTTGATTTATTTAGTGTTACTTTCAGAGCTGTAAGTGCCAAGCTGCTGTGGCTCGGGCTAGAGGCCGTATTTATGAACCAATCTTTACGAAACTTCTTGGGTACCTTTGTTATGACCCTGGGACGGGAACGAGTGTTTTTGGGTGTGGTCCAAAATTCAAGATGGCTGCCAGTGGCCATTTTGTACCGATGATGCAAAAATCAGTTTTTTGTACAGAACTTCTGTATGAAAGTTCTGATTTGAATAAAGTTTTGTATAAATGTATAGTACAATGGGATACATCACATATAATACGGGTTTTTTTCTCGTGCGTAAATTATGCAAATTAGACTAACTTTGATTTATTTAGTGTTACTTTCAGAGCTGTAAGTGCCAAGCTGCTATGGCTCGGGCTAGAGGCCGTATTTATGAACCAATCTTTACGAAACTTCTTGGGTACCTTTGTTATGACCGTGGGACGAGAACGAGTGTTTTTGGGTGCAGTCCCAAATTCCAGATGGCTGCCAGCAGCCATTTTGTACCGACGATGCCAAAATCTGTTTTTTGTACAGAACTTCCATATGAAAGCTCTGATTTGAATAATTTTTTGTATGAATGTTTAGTACCATGGGATACATTACATATATCACAGGTTTTTTTCTTGTGCGTAAATTATGCAAATTAGCCTAACTTTGATTTATTTAGTGTTACTTTCAGCACTGTGAGTGCAAATCCCAATACGGCTCGGGCTAGAGGCCGTATTTATGAACCGATCTTCACGAAACTTCTTGGGTACCTTTGTTATCACTGTGGGACGAGAAGGAGTGTTTTGGGGTCCAGTCTGAAATTCAAGATGGCCGCTAGCAGCCATTTTGTTCAAAACTAAGTGCAATCAGATTTTTGCGCAGAACTTCCAAATGAAAGATCTGATTTGAATAAATTTTTGTATGAATGTTTAGTACCATGGGATACATTACATATAATACAGAGTTTTTCTCGTGAATAAATTATGCAAATTAGGGGTCCGGGTGGGACTTAGAAAATTTTGGCCCAAAATCCGGAAATTAGTTTTTTGGTTTTTTATGCGTTTTGGTCAATTTTGAGACAAAAAAAAATAAATTTTTTTTACACTGAAAATTTGGGGTCCGGGTGGGACTTAGAAAATTTTGGACCAAAATCCGGAAATTAGTTTTTTGTGTTTTGATGCATTTTGGTCAATTTTAAGAAGTAGAAGAAAAAATTTTAGTCTGAAAATATTTTGTTTGGGACTGAAAATTTCCACACAAAAATAATAATCTACAATGATTGGTCTTAATCTGTAGTCCATTACAGTCACCTTGTAATTCTTTTATTATTGGTGACTGGGCCAAAACAAATACTAATTCCTGTCATATTCATTATTCAGTTGTCTTGGTCACAGCAAGTACTAATTCCTGTCATATCCAAGTTGAGCTACAGAGTCATTGACTCTTTCATTTTGTTGGAAACCGGATAATATAATTTTGTTCTGCCATGGAAATACATGATAAATGCATCCAAACAAATGGCCCAGATCTGGAAACAAAACTGTTCGATTCAGTGTTTGCCTAAAAGAAACCACAACCTGTTTTGGTTTGAACATTTTATTGCACCAGAGAAAAAAGGAAACTTCTCAAGCATTTGAAACTGTAATTTTTAGCTCACCTGGCCTAAAAGACCATGTGAGCTTTTCTCATCACTTGGTGTCTGTCGTCATCCAGCGTCCGTAAACTTTTCACATTTTCATCTTCTTCTCTGTAACTGCAGAGCCGGTGTGAACCAAACTTGGCAGGAATGGTCTATGGGAGGTCCTCTACAAACGATCCTCATTTTGTTTCCGTCGGATGAAAAACATGGCTTCCAGAGGCATTCTTTGATTCTGGTTGGTGGATTTTCAAAAATCTTCTCCTCTGAAACTGCCAGGCCAAATGTTTTGAAACTTCACATAAATGATGACTGGGACCCCCTCTACCAACGATCCTCATGTAATGTTGATTGGGTCACAAATCACATTTTCCTCTTCTTCTCTGGAAAAACCGAGGCGACGTGAAAACAAACCTGGCAGGGATAGTCTATGGGAGGTCTCTACAAACGATCCTCACTTTGTTCCCGTGGGTTGAAAAACATGGCCACCAGAGGCATTCTTTGATTCTGATTGGTAGATTTTCAAAAATCTTCTCCTCTGAAACTCCCAGGCCAAATGTTTTGGTACTTCACATAATTGATGACTGGGACCCCCTCTACCAACGATCCTCATTTAATGTTGATTGGGTTGTAAACATGGCCACAATTGCAGCTTATAGTTACTATAGAAACCCTATTGGAAATCACAATTTCATCTTCTCTGGAACTACTGAGCCGATGTGAACCAAACTTCGCAGGAATGGTCTATGAGAGGATGGAAATATGCGGCCACCAGAGGCTATATTCTAATGCTTCACCCATTGCCTCTCCTGTCTGCACGAAGATAGGTACTGTCAGCAAAATACTTGTTTTTTTGATAATCTGGTAAGGGTTGGTTCCAGTTTTCTCCACTGAGAACTGGGAAAAAACCCCCAAAATATTGTGTATACAGTACATGTCAAAATAAACTGTAGCATAACTGCAATAAACTAAGTAAACTGCTGCTCCTGCCCCCGACAAGATCAGAATCTGACATTTTCTGGAAAGCTATCAGTGAGAGCTTTCCAGAAAATGTTGTCAGCTTCTGGTCTTATCAGTTTCTTGTCTTATCAGTGTAGGAAGAGAAAGATACATAGTTTATAGGATTATCCTACACAACTTATTTTGACTTGTACTGTAAACAATTGCAACTGTATCTTGATATATGCATTATTCTTCTCAAATTTCTTATCAGAAAATACTGATTGATGACATGTGTTTGGAAAACCAGGAAAGTTTTTGTTCATATTCACTTCCCATCAAGTCAGCTTAGATGACAGTAATTATTGTATATTTTTTAAGATTTGACAAAATTGGAGTAAAATGTGTTTGACTGTAACCCTTTACCTATAGAAGCTATTTTGAAAGAGAATACTGTCTGAGAAAATTGTAATTTTCAAATTATTTAACCTTCCTTTTACTGATTTTTAGCTCAACTTTGACGCAAGTCAAATTTGAGCTTATGCCATAGCCAGTCATCCGTCTGTCCATCAACAATTCAATAAGGCTTGTGCTAGAGGCTGTATTTATGAACCAAGCTTTACGAAACTTCTTGGGTACCTTTGTTATCACTGTGGGACGAGAACGAGTGTTTTTGGGTCCGGTCCGAATTTCAAGTTGACTGCTGGCAGCCATTTTGTACAAAATTAGGTGCAATCAGATTTTTGCGCAGAACTTCCATATGAAAGCTCTGATTTAAAATTTTTTTTGTATGAATGTTTAGTACCATGGGATACATCACATGTAATACGGGTTTTTTTCTCGTGTGTAAATTATGCAAATTAGACTTACTTTGATGTATTTAGTGTTACTTTCAGCACTGTAAGTGCAAATGCCAATATGGCTCGGGCTAGAGGCCGTATTTATGAACCGATCTTTACGAAACTTTTTGGGTACCTTTGGTATCACCGTGGGACGAGAACGAGTGTTTTGGGGGGCCGGTCCAAAATTCAAGATGGCCAATGGCAGCCATTTTGTACAAAATTAGGTGCAATCAGATTTTTGCGCAGAACTTCCATATGAAAGCGCTGATTTGAATAATTTTTTGTGTGAATGTTTAGTACCATGGGATACATCACATATAATACAGGTTTTTTCTCGTGCAGAAATTATTTTGATTTTTTCAGTGCTACTTTCACACAGTAAGTACACATGTCAATATGGCTCAGGCTAGGGGGTGTATTTATGAACCGATCTTCACGAAATGTCTTGGGTACCTTTGTTATCACCTTGGGACAAGAACGAGTGTTTCTGGGTGTGGTCCAAAATTCAAGATGGCTGCCAGTGGCCATTTTATACCGAAATTAGGTCAAATCAGTTTTTTGTACACAACGTCTATATGGCTCAGGCTAGAGACCATATTTATGAACCAATCTTTACGAAACTTCTTGAGTACCTTTGTTATCACCGTGGGATGAGAACAAGTGTTTTTGGGTGTGGTCCGAAATTCAAGATGGCCACCAGCAGCCATTTTGTACCAAAATTAGTGCAATCAGTTTTTTGTACAGAACTTCTGTATGAAAATTCTGATTTGAGTAAATTTTTGTATGAATGTTTAGTACCAAGGAATACATCACATATAATACAGGTTTTTTTCTTGTACCTAAATTATGCAAATTAGATGAATTTTTATTTATTCAGTGCTACTTATACACAGGTAAGTGCACATGTCAATACGGCTCGGGCTAGAGGCTGTATTTATGAACCGATCTTCACGAAACTTCTTGGGTACCTTTGTTATCACCTTGGGATGAGAACGGGTGTTTCTGGGTGCGGTCCAAAATTCAAGATGTCTGCCAGTGGCCATTTTGTACCAAAATTAGGTCCAATCAGTTTTTTGTCAACTTCTATACGGCTCGTATTTATGAACTGATCTTCATGAAACTTCTTGGGTTCCTTTGTTATCACCTTGGGACAGAAACAAGTGTTTTTGGGTGCCTTTGTTATCACTGTGCTATGAAAACAAATATTTTGGGGTTCTGTCAGACCCACTCTGGGACTCAAAGATTTCTTTTCGAGTTTAGCATCTGACTGTCACCCACCTTTACAATACTTTACCTGTACATTTGTTACAGGCTACGTCATTATTTATGTACAGACCGTTACAATACTTTATATCTAACTTTGTTATCAGGTCATTACCTAGATGTTTGCATTGCTGTGTCACATACTATACATGTACATGTCTTAACAAGTTGAGCTACAGTGTCATTGACACTTTCATTTTTTGTTGAAACAGAATTCAGAAATGTGTGCATTTTCAAGAAAATCTTCTTTGAAACTACAAGGCCAAAAATGGTTTGAAAACTTATTGTGACTGATGACTGTAACCCCCTCTACCAATGATCCTCATTTTAATCTTCATCGGGTTGCAATTATAGCTGCAATTGTGGCTTATAGTTACTATAGAAACCCTATAGGAAATCACATTTTCATCATCTTCACTTAAAGTACTGAGCCAGTGTGAACCAGACTTGGCAGGCATTGTCTATGAGAGGTTCTCTACAACTGTTACTCATTTTATTCCTGTTGGATGAAAAAACGCCAGAAGCATTTCTTGATTCTGATTGGTCAATTTTGAAAACTCTTCTCCTCTGAAACCACAGCCAAATGTTTCTGGGATAGGTCCTCATTTTAATGTTGATCTTATTGCAAACATGACCACAATTGTGGTTTATAGTTTCATCTTCTCTCTGGAACTACTGAGCTGACGGAACCAAAACTTGGCAAAAATGGTCTACAGTAGGCCCTCTACAAACGATCCTCTTTTTGTCCCCATTGGTTGGAAAATATGGCCACAAAAGACATTCTATGATTCTGTTTGATGGATTCACGTGATTGAAGACTGGGACACCTTCTACCAATGATCCTCATGTAATGTTGATGTAATGTTGCAAACATGGACACAATTGCAGCTCTAAGTTACCATGGAAAGCCTATGGGAAATCACATTTTTGTCCCCCAACCCTTCGGGGGACTATTGTAATTAGCAGTGTCCGTGCGTGCGTCCGTCCGTCCATTCGTCACACCCTTGTCCGGATGATAACTTTAGTTTGGATGATTTTACTGAAACTAAATTTGGTATGTGTCTTACTTGGGTGGAAATGCAGGTCAAGTTCGAAAATGGGCACGCTCCTCTGATTTCTACTGGATTTATTCCCCTTTTTCGACTTAAAAAATACAGTTTTTGTGTTGTCCGGATGATAACTTTAGTTAGGATCATTTGATTGAAACGAAATTTAGTATGCCGCTTATTTGGGTGGAAATGCAGGTCAAGTTCGAAAATGGGCACGCTCCACTGATTTTTACTGGATTTATTCCCCTTTTTCGACTTAGAAAATACGGTTTTTGTGTTGTCCGGATGATAACTTTACTTTGGATCATTTGATTGAAACGAAACTAAGTATGTGGTTTAATTGGTTGGAAATACAGGTCAAGTTAAAAAATGGCCATGCTCTGCGAACAAATTGCATCCTGTCCGGATGATACCTTTAGTTAGGATCATTTGATTGAAACGAAATTTAGTATGCCGCTTATTTGGGTGGAAATGCAGGTCAAGTTCGAAAATATGCACGCTCCACTGATTTTTACTGGATTTATTCCCCTTTTTCGACTTAGAAAATACGGTTTTTGTGTTGTCCGGATGATAACTTTACTTTGGATCATTTGATTGAAACGAAACTAAGTATGTGGTTTAATTGGCTGGAAATACAGGTCAAGTTAAAAAATGGCCATGCTCTGCGAACAAATTGCATCCTAACAGCTCCCTTGAATTTGCCATCTTGGTCGGGGGACCGGGGGCGTTGCCCTTGTTATATGTATTTCCAGGTGAGCGATTACAGGCTCTGTAGAGCCTCTAGTTCACTGTTCTAGCCAGTGAGCCAAAATAGAATTCCCTCATTCTGCACCCTTGCCTTCTCATCAAAATGAGTGAACAAATAGAATACCCCCTTCTGTTATGCCAGAAATGTTTGATTGATCATGCACAAAATATACCAGTAATGTTTCACAGAGGTGATGCAAGGTGGTCATTTTTTAAAAATTGTGCATTCCTACACCTTGGAAATGAAACTTTAAAACATTGTTGGTCGTTCATTGACATGCAACAAATATGAAGGTGATGGATGTTTAGTAATATGGTAACAGTTATTGACCTTTGATCTATTGGGATGAATTTTACAGTTCGTTAAGAGGATACTAACATGGCAAAATCAGCTCCTCCCTTATGTTTCAGTTTAGAGTATTTAAACTTTAAAGAATTAAAGACTACAGATCACTGTTTTAACATATTTATGGATGGTAGAGGTCTTCATTTTTTGCAGCCACAGTCTGAGAAGAGCATACATGTGTTATATAATCAACTACTACACTTTCATTTTATGTTGTGTTAGTTGAGAAATCAATTTTTGGTAAATTTACAGCATATCAATATTCATACTGTAAGAGTTGTAAAAATGAAGATCAGCGAATACCTCTTGCCAGTCTGGCCACTTTAGTTTATAGTTTTAAAATATCTATTTAGTATCTGGGGACTTAAAAGTTGACCAGTTTTTCAAATTCCACACCGCTACATATGATAATGCATTCAGGCTATTATAAGTTGTTACAGTATGCCTTACTTTTCAGATCGCATGAGTGTTGTGCTATTTCAATAACAGAAAGGAGATTACTTGGTAGGATGACTCCTAATAATGTCTAGATGAGTATGTCCCCTTTTGGTTGCGATCAGTCAACCGTGATGGCCAAAAAGGCCTGAAGCCCGAAAACCCTTAGTGCAGGCCGTATTTATGAAGGGATTTCATTGTAACTTGGTACGATGACACAGTATAATGTTCAGATGAGAACATCCCCTTTCAATCACGATCGGTTGACCAAGACAGCGTCAGGGGCCCAAAGCCTGAAAACCTTTAGCACAGTCTACTAGTCATATTTATGAAGGGATTTCATTGTAACTTGGTACGATGACTCCATATAATGTCTAGATGAGAACTTCCCGTTTTGGTTGCAGTCTGTCAGCTGTGATGGCTGCCCAAGCCTGTGACCCGAAAACCTTTAGCACAGTCTAGAGGTCGTATTTATGAAGGGATTTCATTGTAACTTGGTAGGATGACTCAGTATAATGTCTAGATGAGACTATCTTATTTTGGTCACGATCAGTCAGCCGTTACCACGATTCATTTAGTACTGTCTACAGGTTCTTAATTTAATTGTAACTTGGTAGGATAATTTGGTATGATATCTAGAATAACCATTTGGATACTTGGTTGTGTGTAGTAGGCATGTATTGTGATTACATTGTAGGCACCTACCTTGGTATGCTATTATTCCTCTTTTTCATCTGGACTGTTTAGTCTGTTACTTGATACCAGTAGAAAGGGAGCGCGGTGGCTCAGTGATAGATTGTTGGACTTCTATGCTAGAGGTCCCGAGTTCGATCCCCGTCCGGGATGACCCATGTTGTGTCCTTGGGCAAGGCACTTTATCCCGGTTGCCTACATGGGGGCACGATGACGCCATGTACTGAGACATACTGCACATCAGTGGTGCACATGTCTTCAACCACTGTAACCCTGCTTGAATGGAGCTTGAACAGAGTTAGAATGTTAAGAAGCTGATAGTTGCTCAGGGTCCGACATAAGCTGTAACCTATAGGTTAGGTTATGGGGAGGTTATGTGTTTCTATAAACTCGAGACCTATTATTAAGTTACGAGAGGAAACTGATTACCTTAATAATTTACCTTATATCTACACTACGGAAACCTACAGGTTACGGTATGCCAGGCACACCGTAACTTATTGTAAGGTTACGGTGTATGAAGCTTATATCAGTCTCTGGTTGCTCATCAATGCTCGATGGTTCTCTCTGGATACTCCGGCTTCCTCCACCCGTAAAACTGTCGTGGTCACGATTAGCCATTGTGCATAAGTATGTGCCTGTAAACACCAATAAATAAATAAATAATACTAGTAGAAGAAGAAACAAGCAAAAAATTGCGGAATAATGAAAAATGTCAATTCTTGTCTGCAAAACACAGCTTATGACCCTCATTAAAATGAGCTCAGCATGTTCCAATAAAGGGGTCATAAGTTTGGTTTTGGAGACACAAATGAAAAATTAACGAATTTGAATGATTATTTTTATGAATAGCATTGGTGTATATTAGCCGTTACATTAGATGAATTACTATTTTTATTACAGGATATCTTTTGAAAAGGAGATTTTGCCTAACACTTCTTAAGAAATTGATTCTTTTGTATAATGTTCTAGATTACAGAGCATAAATTTCCTAATATCTCAGTGTTTATGGTTTCATCTTGATCCCTTGTAATCACTTCAACAAACATTAAAATGTTTGTGTATGTTTATCTTTATTTCATGAAAATTTATTTTTAATTTGTATTTCAAATTTAGAGAAAAAGAGGCCAAGTTGTGAACACTGTGATGGAAAATTTTAAGTTTACTTCTCATAACTCTTTTTGCTGACAATTTGAATGTGACCATAAATTTTAAGTTTGAGATTAAGCTTGCAGTGAAATCTTGTTGAAAAGATAGGAATTTTTAGAAAACTGTCTTGACGAAATGGATGTAATTTTTTATATGTTATTGCAGCTTTAACAGTCAATTGTTGTAGAGCAGTGTTGTTGTACTGTGTTTGGCAAATGGTGTCCTATTGGTCAAATAGGTACACTATGTGAATGCTGTATTCTGAAGCACTGTCAGTTGGAACTTTTGCCTCCAAAACAAGGCTTATGATTCCTCATTGGTGTGAGCTTAACCCTTTACCCATTGAATCAGCCACATACGTAATATGCAAATTCAGCAGCTGAAAAAATACTATTTTTCAAAAAATTTCATCATCGAGCTCATTCCAATGAGGGGTCACATGATATGGTTTTGTTGAAATTGTTTGAAAAATTTGAAAAAATTATATTTAAAATAATAAATTTTGATATTGTCTGTGTTGGGTAAAGGGTTAACAAGCATGGAGGCAAATCAAGTCATGGTTGCTTTTCGAGTGTCGTTTATGCAGTCTAGAATATCACAAATTAATCCTTGAAATGAAGAGGTATTCTCTATTTATTACACGATTACCAGTTACATTTCCAATTTATATGTTATGCTACATGTATTGTTGTCATGTCCAATGATGTAACCACATTCTCATATGATTCAAGATCATCACATTAAAATATCAGTTCTTTCTCTGAAACTTGAACATTGTGCATTAAACCCTGGGCAGGGGAAGGGTCATAAACTATGTTTTTGAGGCTAAAAATGAAAATATTTTACTTATTCCATTTTGAGGCTAAAAATGAAAATATTTTACTTATTCCAAAACATTTTATTCTTGTTGGTTTTGTCTGTTAGTTATGTTAGATAAAGGGTTAAGATGGTGACTTAAGACTTTGAACTGTTATTCATTCAAAATGTACATCCTTGACATTCTGAACAGTGCTGTAACCATTACATTTGCAATTTTATGACAGCTCTTCATAATTTAAGGTCACTCTCATTTGATTGAATAGAATTAGCAGATAGTTATTTTTTATATTTTCAGGAGAAGGAAAGGAAGCTTGACTGGGAGTCCTAACAGTTCACCTGCAACAAGCCCTAAGATTCCTCACAGAAACATTCGCAATCATAGTCCTGGGCCGACATCTCCAACTCCACCTGGCATACAGACTACTCCATGGAAATCGCGGCTTCATACAATTAAAAATAGTTTTCTTGGTTCACCAAGATTTCATCGGCGGAAACTACAAGGTAGCATGTATACACTCTTTTATATTGAAGCTATTGAGCAGATGTAGACTTGGTTTTCTTTTTCTGTCAGTCTTCATTCTTAAAATTAATATAAATGTGATTGTTGAATGTGACAAAACTCCACCAGCTCTGTAAAAGCAAATAGTGGCAGAGCCTTAAAGCTAACACAGATTGTCAACTCTTAAAATTACAATGCTTGCAGAAAAGTCCACATGAAAACTCCTTTCAAAAACTTTGTCATTTCATGGCTCATATCTGTTGATGTTTTATTGAAACTTCTTTTTTTTTTTTATTGTAGTTCCTTCTGATGATGTCAGTTTAACTCCCGAATCTTCACCTGAGTAAGTATTGAGTTTTCTGTAGCTCTAACAAATATTTTAAGTTCTGAATTGCTGTGTGTATGTTATATGCATATAGGTTATTATCACCCTGGGACATTCTGAGATGGAGTATTGAAGTCTTAACCTCCTCTCCGGGCCATATACAGTTGAGCCCACTTAATTGTATATCTTTTATTTGAATAACCCTGTTAATTGTATATTACTTACAAATATCAAACCAGTACAAATTTGGCCTGTTACAGTAAAACTCACTGTTACAAAGTTGGTTAGAATGAACAATCAGTTAGGCCCCACAAAATAGATCTTCTGTTTCTCAGACCATTTTTTGTAAAATTGCATGTGGGCAGCAGTTTTTTATTTTATTTTTTTATTTTTGTTATTATTTCTTTGCCGTCAAAAGTTCATGTTTTTGGTTTGTTTTATGTTTTAGGCCTCATAATCTACAAAATGGTATGGGTGGTGGTGTATTTTGTCTCTTGAGTGCAAGAAGGCTTTGCAATGCTTTAGCATTGCAAAGCTTTAGCATTGCAAAGCCTTCTTGCACTCAAGAGACAAATTTATCAATTTTATTAACTTGGGTAAACTATCATACATAAACCATTTAATTTTTTCAGGTTTGCTTTGGTTATAAAAATAGAGTATGTGGCAGCTAAAAGGACCATGCAGGAGGGCTTGGGAAACAGATTTTTTACTTTTTTTTAGGCCTTATAGCAATTTTTTTTTAAATCCTCGGCCATCACCCATTTTAATCATACTTAATTTCTGTGCTTATAGCAAAATCAATTCTACTGAATGTGGATTATTATACTAGTTTTATAGAACTACATTATAGGATACGAACTTTGTTTACCGTACATTTGGCTATTATTTCATCTACATGTACTAAATTGATTTCTGCACTAAACTTAAATACTTACTGGATTAACAAGGTGTAAGTTGATAATACTTAATAATAAGTATTGTAAACAATAACAGTAGATAATTTATAAGATGTTCGTGAATTTCATAAATTAGCCTGATTTGGCCATTACTGGCCATTGATGGTCATTCACTTCACTTCAAGACAGGATCATGCACTTTGGATTCCAAGGTGTTAACATGGATTAATGAACATGCTGGACTTTACAATGGAAATACCACTGAAAATACAGAAAACTCTGTCAGTTTTGAACGTCTCTCGCCCACTTACTTGAAATCTCCAAGTAAATGGTGAGAACGTCCAACTGACTGCGGACAGAAGATGTCCTACCCCCTCTTTCAGGGAAAGGTAGCACCTTTGTGAGAGGAACGCCTGAAGGAGTCTGTGTTATAAGTCATCAATACACAACACAATGACAGATACTGTACATGTAAATGAAACAGATCCGGCTTTTAGATTAAACCGCTGCGCATGAAAGAGTTCACCGGAAGTGTCGGCCATGAATGTCGTCATTGGAGAGGAAACGTGTGTTGCAGTTGCAACGTGAGATGAAAGGTATTTAATCAGCTATTACAGTGATAGCAGAGCAAACAAAGTTCCAAACAGCATGGCAACCAATTATAAACAACCACCGAAGCTAACAAGTGATATCACCTACGAAAAATGAACTACAACTTTGGGAGGTCGTCACAGATTTGGAAAAATAAAAAATTGGACCAGCAGTCACACTTTCTCTCAGCAGCAAGGCTAGGGATGTTGCACTGGGCGTTTCAGTACATGATTTGAAAAAAGATGATGGTTTACAGACATTATTAAATGCTCTCGATAAAGTGTTCAAACAGGATTCGAAAGATGTGGCGTATCAAGCATATCGGGACTTTGAAACTTTTCAACGCACTGACGATGCCAGTATGGACAATTACATCACTGAATATGAATTGAAGTATTCCAAGTATAAAAGTCATGGTTTGGTTTTATCTGATGAAGTCTGCATTTCGATTACTTGATCATGCAAATTTATCAGACCGTGATCGTCGTCTTGTTTAAACAGTTTGTCCTGAAATTAAATTAGATTCTATGAAGTCAGCTTTGAAAAGAATATTTGGTGATACAATTGGTAGTTGTTCTAGTGATTTTGGGGGTGTTAAATTGGAGACACATAGTGTGTATGTGACTGGAAAAAAGTTTCCTTCATCGAACAGTAAATTTAAAACATTCTCAAGTAATTCGAAAGGCACTAACCCTTTTGACCATTTTGGAAAAAAGACTCGATGTGCTGTTTGTGATAGTCTTTTTCATTGGGCAAAATTCTGTCCACATCGTCATGAACAAAACTGTGCCAACATTACTTCTGATTCATGTTCAGATCATTCAGAATCTCTAAATATCATACTTTTTAATGATTCGCTTTGTTCACATGACTCAGATAGAAATGAATTTTTTTATGACTGAAGCTTTTGGAGTTGCGGTTATTGACACCGCTTGTACTACAACAGTTTGTGGTCGTGTGTGGTTAGAGGACAATCTCTCTCGGCTTGATCAATTAGATAGAACAAATGTTGTTCGTTCTGAGAGTTCCCAAACATTCAAATTTGGTGATGGTGTTAGAGTTGTTTCACAGGAGAATGTTGTTATTCCTGATTTTATTGATGGTTGTAAATGTATAATTTGAACGGAGGTTCACAGTTGTGATATTCCGTTACTTTTAAGTAAACAGTCTTTAAAGAAAGCACAGGTTAAACTTGACATCAGTAATGATAAAGCAAAATTGTTGTTTGGTAATAATGTAAAATTAGAATTAACTTCTAGTGGACACTATTGAGTCAATTTGTATAATTCTGCTGAGTCTGATGATGCTCGAGATTTAAATTTTGAATCTTCCATTTTGTCTGTGTGTCTTGATAATATACTACTCAAAGTTTGCTAAGCACCAAGTATATCCAACTACCTGTGTTACATTTTAGTTGAAATATTGTTATGAAAAGTGTATATATTTTATATTTAATTATATCTTTAGTGATTTAAGTACAGAAATTAAGATTTTATTTGTGTTTGACATTATTTTTTAGCTTTTGAATATGATAACCATGTAAAATGGATATTATTGGTAAAAGAGGAAATTTTTCAAATTTGCCAAAAAGTTGACGGAGCGAACTGATATGGGTTCAATATCGAGTAAGAGACCCATTATTGTTAATTACAGCTTGACAACGCCTTCTCATGCTCCCAATCAGGTTCCAGATGGTCCTTTGTGTGATGTTGTTCCATGCTTTGACCAGCATGGCATCAAGCTCCTGGACACTTCTTGGTTGGCCTGGACGGACTGAAATTGCAAGCTGCAACTCATTCCAGACATGTTCGATTGGACTGAGGTCAGGGAATCTTGTTGGCCAGTCCATACACTCAATCCCCTCCCTCTATCGGTACTCACGTACAGCATGGGCAACATGAGGAGGGGCATTATCGTCCATCAGAATGAATCTATCACCCACTGCACCTGCTTACAATCTGACATGGGCATCCAGGATCTCATCAATATACCGCTGTGCAGTCAATGTACCACGGTCAAGGACACAGAGCTCTGTACTACCCAGCTGATGCCGCCACAGACTATTATTGATCCTCCATCATAGCGGTCATGCTCAGCAGTGTTGGCTGCATGGAATCGCTCTCCTGGTCTTCTCCGTACCCTAGAACGCCTATCTCTGTTGTTTAGGCAGTACCTTGACTCATCTGTAAAAAGGGCAGGTAGTCAATCTTCTCTGGTCCATCCAACGTGATCTATGGCCCATTCATATTGTGCCTGGCGGTGGTTCTGGGACAGCTGAATGCGAATACATGGTCTTCTCTATCGGAGACCACCTTTGTGCAACCTTGCACGGATAGTCTGCATCGAAACATTTACCCCGGATGCATTCTGAAGGTCCCTGCGAAGCTGGGTTGCTGTGTCAAAGCGGTTCCTATGGGCCTGAATGATCAAAAACCGGTCTTCAGCTGCAGATGTTGCCCTGTCTCTGCCACCACCATGTCGTCTGACTGGTGTGCCATACTGCTGAAATCTTGCCCAGGCTCTGGTGATCACCGTATGGTGCACACCAAGGGCTTCACCAACCTGATGATGGGTAGCCCCTTGTTCCACCTTCCATACTGCCTACCACATTTCTTCTTCAGACAAATGTCTTCTTACATTTGCATTCGCCATATTCAATCATTAAATCACAAGGGTTTGTGTTGAAATGAAGACTGAATACCCTACACATCTCATGTACATGTAGACAGTACACGAAAACATCATGGAAACCAAGGAGTACATGCTTTCCATGACTGTCACAAAAAGTCTGCCTGTCAAGAAGCTAATGTAAACACTGGGGACCATCTCAATGCATTCCTCAATCATATCCACCAAAAATATCGCAAATGTGTCACAAGAAAATTTCACAGTGATGTGTCAAATATGTGGTGCTTAGCAAACTTTGAGTAGTATATTACAAAGGAAAACATTGTCAAATTACACAAATAATTTGGTCATGCTTCATCAGATCATTTGATTTCTTTGCTGAAGAAGGCAAATGTTTCTGATCACAGCAAATTTGATCTGGTTAAAGATGTTGTCCGCAATTGTGTAGTTTGTATACAATATAAGAAACCTCCCCCAAGCCAGCAGTTGCTTTACCTATGGCCACCAGATTCATTCAGGAAGTTGCAATGGACTTACATGAGTTGGAGAGAGGTATTTGGTATTTACACATGATAGATGTGTTCACAAGTTATAGTGCAATCTGTATTATTCGGAGCAAACAGTCTAAGGTCATCGTTAGGAATTTTTTACAATATTGGGTCAGTGTTCATGGTTCACCAGATTCTTGTTTAACTGGTAGAGTGCTGAAAACCCATATCTGGGCTTTGTTCTAAAGTGCAGGTGCTGCAACTTAATGGCTTCATATTTTGTGGATGTGCTTCATATTATTTGTGAATAGAAATTATTTAGTCTGTGAGGATTTGCCTTGTTACAATTTAGTGGCACTCTCACATAAAATGTAACAAGGCAAAGAGATAAGGACAAGTTTCGATGACCAAAAATAATTTAGCACACTACCAGTTAACGGATAATGGAGGTGAATTCACATCAGAGGAGTTTCTGGACATGGCACATCATTTTAATATCATTGTAAAGACTACAGCGGCTGAAAGTGCATGGAGAAATGGCGTCATTGAATGCCATAATGGTATTGTTACAGACATTCTTAATAAAGTGTTATGTGATTCTGCATCTGATTATGAAACAGCTCTTGCTTGGGCAATTAATGCTAAAAATTTATCACTGAATGTCAGTGGTTTCAGTCCATATCAGCTTGTTTTTGGAGAAAGTCACAAATTACCATCTGTTCTAACAGATAAATTGCCTGCTCAAGAAGGAGTTACTATCAGCCAGTATGTGGCACTGCATCTTAATTCTTTGCATAATACAAGAAAAGCATTCATTGAAAGTGAAGCACCTGAAAGAGTCAGAAGAGCCTTAAAAAAAAAAACAAGAAATTATGATAATTATGAATTGGGTGAATCTGTTTCTATAAATGCCTGGATAGTGATAGATGGAGAGGTCCTGGTACAGTCATTGGTGTTGATGGCATGGTAGTATTTTTCAGGCATGGCAGCGTTTATGTAAGAGTTCATAAATCAAGACTAACAAAAATTTCAAATGACATGGTATCTAATGATCTTAATACTCATATACCTGGAGTGCTACAGGAATCTGAGACTTCATCTGTACAAGATGATGAGATTTCGGGATATTCTGATGAAGATGATAGTACATGTAGTATGAATAATCTGGGGAATGTTGACAGACAGTTTGCATATTCAGATGATCCAGCTGAAGTGACTGGTGAGCCAGTAGCTCAAGAACAGTTTAAACCTCAGAAAGGTCAACTGATATTAATGGAAAATGAGCAGCAAAATCACCATGTGGTGAAAATTATTTCGAGAGCAGGAAAAGCGACTGGTAAAAACAAAAATTAGTATAATGTAGAGTATGTTGAACCTCCTAAGAAGGCTGGTATGAAATGTTCAATAAACTTTGATACTGTAATAAATCCTCAAGTAATCCTTAATAATGATGAAAATGATGTGGAAAATGTACTGGTTTTAGAAGATTTAACTTTTAATCAGGGAAAATTAGATGAATTAGAAGAATAGAAAAAATATGGCGTGTATGAAGAGGTATCTGATACAGGTCAAAAGTGTATATCGACCAAATGGATTTGTGGTGAATTTGAAGGGTGAAAAAAAAAAAGCGTCTTGTTGCACGGTGTTTCGAGGATGTCAATAAACAAATAGTCGAAAAAGACTCACCAGCTTGTAGCAAAGAAGCTCTGAGAGTGGTGTTCTCAGTCATGGCACAGAAAAACTGGGCTCCAGGAACCATGGATGTTAAAAAACTTTTTTTCAAGGGAATAACTTTTCAAGAGACATTTATCTCAGACCGCCAAAAGAAGTAAGCAATTGTAAACATGTTGGTTGGCACCTCAAGAAATGCATATATGGTCTCAGCGATGCCTCTTTGTATTGGTACAACAAAGTGAAACAAGTGATGTTGAGCACGAATGCTCATGTTTCTCCCATAGATCCAGCTGTTTTCTATTGGTACGATAATGTCGAAGGACTGTATGGTATTTTGGCTGCTCATGTAGATGATTTTATTTGGGCAGGGAATACAAACTTTGAAGAAGAGGTGATTTCTGTCATACGAAAAACATTAAACATTGGGACAGAATATTCAGAGTGTTTTCGTTATATTGGTCTCAACATACTTTACGATAATATTAACATTACATTAGATCAGAAAGATTATGTTAATAGTCTGCAACCAATAAAAATTTCTAAACAGAGATGTGAAGAGAAAGAAGCTGACTTAGATGAACATTAAAAGTACTTGCTTAGATCTAAAGTGGGACAAATTTTGTCGTTAGCTAGTCAGTCCCGACCTGATTTGTTATATGATGCTTGTTCACTTGTTTCCTGATCAAATGATGCTAAAGTTAAACATATGTTGGAATTGAATAAAGTCGTGAGAAGAGCCAAAGATGAAGATGTAAAAATTAAATTATTAAAAGTTAGGTAAATCTGTTCATTTGGTTGTATTCAGTGATGCTTCTATGGGTAATTTGCCGAGCGGTGGAAGTCAAGGTGGACACTTAATTTTTAGCTCACCAACTTTAGTTGTGTGAGCTTATGGCATGGCTCGATCGGTTGGAGTTGGCGTCGGCGTACGTGTCCAATAATGTTAAAGTTTCTGTTTAGGTCACTTAATCGCCCTATTTCCATATCATGGCTTTTATAATGCTGCCATATGATGATTATTATCATTTTACCATGATTTAACCCCTCATACCCTACATTTTAGACAATTTTCTTGACATTTTTAGTTGCGTTGAGTTTTCTGTTTAGCTCAGAATTTCATGTTTAACTAAGTGTTTAGGTCAGCTGCTGTGCTCCTTCTCTCCCAGTGGAACTTATATTCATCACACATGTTCCTCAGTATCATTGTTCCATGATTAACCCCTCATACCCTGCATTTTAAACATTTTTCTTGACATTTTTAGTTGCGTTTAGTTTTCTGTTTAGCTTGGAATTTCATGTTTAACTTAGTGTTTAGGTCAGCTGCTGTGCTCCTTCTCTTCCCATGGCACTTTTATTCATTATACATGTTCCTCAGTATCATTGTTCCATGATTAACCCCTCATACATTGCATTTTAAACATTTTTCTTGACATTTTTAGTTGCGTTTAGTTTTCTGTTTAGCTCAGAATTTCATGTTTAACTAAGTGTTCAAGTCAGCTGCTGTGCTCCTTCTCTTCCCATGGAACTTATATTCATCATACATGTTCCTTAGTATCATTGTTCCATGATTAACCCCTCATACCCTGCATTTTAAACATTTTTCTTGACATTTTTAGTTGCGTTTAGTTTTCTGTTTAGCTCGGAATTTCATGTTTAACTTAGTGTTTAGGTCAGCTGCTGTGCTCCTTCTCTTCCCATGGCACTTATATTCATCATACATGTTCCTCAGTATCATTGTTCCATGATTAACCCCTCATACCCTACATTTTAAACATTTTTCTTGACATTTTTAGTTGCGTTTAGTTTTCTGTTTAGCTCAGAATTTCATGTTTGACTTAGTGTTTATGTCAGTTTCTGTGTTTTACTCTTAAGAGGTTGTGTTTAGGTAAGCTTTGTCGCATGTTATGAGCCTGTTTGATACAGTTCTTGTGTTTGCCAAAGTTACTATCAAAGAGGAATGTTGGTGAGCTATAGGGCATTGGCGTCCTTCTTGTTTTAAAAGGATCTGAAGATAAAGTTTCACTTTTGTCTTGGCAGTCAAGGAAGTTAAGAAGGGTTGTTAGAAGTTCTTTGGCAGCAGAAACTCTTTCTCTGTCTGAAGCAGTTGACAATGCCATTTATCCGGCTCAGTTATTCACTGAACTTCTTTTTGGAGAACCTAAACCAAACATGCTAACAATTGAATGTATCATAGACAACAGATCATTATATGACAATCTCAAAACTAACAATATGACCTGTGAGAAACGTTTGAGGATGGATATTGCAAATCTTTGAGAACTTTTGAAACATAAACAAATAAGTGAAGTTAAATGGAATCCATCTAAATCTCAACTTGCAGATTGTCTTACAAAGAAAGGAGCTTCTCCATTGGGTCTTCTGAGACTTTTGGACGACAGAAAACAGTAAAATGTTCTTCATAAACTTCTGTTCATATGTACATATTTAATAATGTATAGACTGTTTTGTGGGAATGGGACATTACTTGGATATTCAAAAATTTAATTCTACATGTACATGTGTAGGTACATATACATATTCAATGATGAACATAAATGTGAATATTTTTTTTGTGGAATATCAGCTGTTTACTACTGCCTTTAATTCAGTGCTTCTCAATCTGAAATTGGCTAAATGTATAAATGTCAGTGTATTTCTACATGTACAAGTCATCAAACTGACTGCAAGAAAAGTTTTCTCATCTGAAATAGACTATCAGTGCATCATTAAAAAAACTCTAAAAACAGGGAAGTTGTTATAAGTCATCAATACGCAACACAATGACAGATACTGTACTTGTAAATGGTACTTCGAATACAGATCTGGCTTTTAGATTAAACCACTGCGCAGGAAGGAGTTCACGGGAATTGTCGACCATGAATGTCGTCCTTGGAGAGGAAACGTGTGTTGCAGTTGTAATGTGAGATGAAAGGTATTTTATCAGCTATAGCAGTCTGGACAACAGCCACTGAAGAGAAGAACTGGAAGAAAAAGAAGATCATATCCACCAAGCATCGAGATGCCCGAAGACTGGAAGTTTTCAAAGCCTCCTACTCCAATCGCTCCCCTCCCTCTAGATCAGGAATCATGGATGGATGCCCCAATTTGGGCCTTAATTGCCCAAATGGAAGCAGCTGTGGAATCCTCCAAGACACAAACAGAAAGGCAAGACAAAGAACAAGAGAGAAATCAAAAAGCTTCCTTCGCAAAGTCCTTCTTGAATTCCAGCTAACCCCAACATCATCACCAATATCACCAATCATCAGCCCATCAAAGCCGTCTGCAAATAAAAAACAATGCAGCACAAAGAAAACATCCAAACGCCGCAAATAACAACATCTTCATCTTCTAAGTTTCACTGCCTTTGCCTCCCTGGATGCCCTTGTCACCATGACTGCGTCATACACACAGAACAACAACAGGGTCGAAAGTGGTTGCATAACCCCACACATCCCTGCACCCCTTTGGTATGCTGAAATCATTCTTTCATTAAATTAGCCTGTTTCACTAATTAAGGCCTACAATTACAGGGGTGTAGCCAGGCTAAATGAAGTGAGGGACAAAATATTTTTCCCCTCTTCATTTCACTTTGTGCTGGGTTAAGATTCCTTAAAAATATTACATATAACTCATTAACTGTATGCTAGGATAAATCAAAATCAATAATCAGTGAATCAATGTTTAGAAATTTGAACTGAATAGAAAATGCTGTAAAACATTGACAGTCAAGATAAACAGAATTCTCTAAGAAATGATGCAAAAACATGTAAATATTTCAGATATTGCAATTTTACTTCTTTGTAGAGATATAAGAAATATCGGTTATAGTGAACTCATTTTCTGGGTCCTTGTGACTTTGCTATAACAAAGTTTTACTGTAATTGCATATAGGTTATTTAATCTATAGGCATTTAGTCTTTTATATCTTGTTAATGAGCTCTGTCAAACAAGATATCGTAGAATAAATGCTTAGTTTAAACTAGAAGATAAGAAAATGACCCAATTCATGTATACTACTCTTAATTGAATATTTTTCTTTGCAAAATGGCTATTCAATTAAGAGGATCACACTGTATTGGCATGTTCTGACAAGTCGATATATGGCCTACAGATGAGGTCAAGACTTCAGTACATCATCTTGAAACCCCCACAGTGGTAATGACCATTTTATCTTAAAATATTGCATCTAAAAATTGACGCAACTTGTCATGTAAACAATTAACTATTTTAATGTGCTCAAACCAATAAACACTGCTTATGTTTCCATGGGCCATTCTAGAACACTGTGACATGCGCCGTACAGACATAGAATATCCGTACAGACATAGAAAAGTATTCTCAAGAAAAGAACAAATTGCATCTCTATATAAACCAGAATGACGTTTGAGGAAGTGTCAAGCAGTTGAAAACAACCATTTAATAAGCAGCTGACTTAGATACCATGTTCTTTTTCGCTTGATATATGCATTACATTTTGGCAAACAGACTGTCCCCTAGTTTGAAAGTAAGAGCAATATACCATCAGAAAAATAATAAAGAGATGATAGAGAATATTTACTTCCTAAATTCGATGCAATTCCCTATGAAAACGATTGTTGCTGCTGAAACATTTCTCAATTGATCCACCTGCCATTTTTAATTAAGGATCAGCCTATACTGACACCTTATTGCAAAAATCCATGTGAGGAAAGTGTACCTCTCAGCATATCACTAAAATTAAGAGGCATAGTGCCTCTTCCCCTATCTCCACAAATGTCAGATTCCTGGAGAATTCCCCCTATTCTTGACGAATAAAATTGTCACATTAATGTTAGGCCTAAAAGAAACTCAGGTTTCCCACTTTGTCTTCTTCCATCTATTTTTCTCTTGTGACCTGTAATAGTTGTACAAAATGTTTTGGTTTGTTTTCAAATTATTTCGTTTATTCATTACAAATTATTGGATGCCATGTGCAAAAAATAAAACTATTGATTTGATTCTTGACGTTGTTATGAATTTTAATCTGTTATCCTTATTGACTTAATTAGTATTACTAAAAACAATGACATCATCATGTGTACAAATTGAAGTATATATTTACTTACAAGAAATGTGCATTGAAATCTCATGAGAAAAATGGTCATGCATGAACATAAATTCTCAGAGTGAAAAGTGCTTAAATATGGACCTCTTCCATGAAAAGTGCTTGAAACAAATTCCAACCTTGAAAAGTAATTGATTATTGACCCCCACCCTTGAAAAGTACTTAATTGGGGCTGAATCAGCCATTGGTGATCCTTATTTTTGCACCCAAAGTTTGTAAAATCACAGAAAATCACAGAAATTCTGGATAGTTGATTTTCCAGTACCATGTTCTATTTGTATTATTGGAGTTTTCCAGCTGCTTGATGACATGAGTAAAGTGTGTAATATGTCATCGGTTTGAGCATGTTGCACGAGCTGCATAGATGACAAGTAAATAATCAAAATATGCCTGTCGGAAAATGTGTATACAACCCATCAGGGTTAAAACAGTATGAATGAAGTACAACATGAGATAGGTCGATAGGATGAGTACATATTGCACTGTATGTTTAAAAGATTTTAGTGTTGTGGCGATGGGAAAAAGTGCCGTGAAGTCCCATCAGAAAAATGATCACCACAGGAAACTTAACAAAGAAAAAAAATAATGTTGCCATTGGATGTGCTGTTTCTAATGGGTTTATTTCAATCTGGTATCGTGAATTGATTAAGTAAAGATTCCCACATATATTGGTGAGTAAAAAGTTCCAAACATCAATTTTATGGTTGGGGTGTTTGGCCTAGATATTAATAGGTGCAGTAGTGAAGTAGTCCTTGAAAACACGACATTGGTCCTTAAAAAGTGCTTAAATTTGATTTCGAGAAAAGAGTGGAAACCCTGGAGTAATTACTGATGAAATTGCTGGTACAGCACAGCTGCCGTGGAATGCTCAAAACCCACTTGTGGGCATTGTTGGCCACTGGCACTTTTCTCAATCGATAATCAGTAGTTTTCATCAAATATTCAACGAAAGAGCATCAGGTGTACCCAATGCTTCATTCATTGAAAATTTGATGCCAATTCCATTGTGTTATGTCAGATTCAGTGTTAATGCATGCATTGCAATATTGCCCACACAAGGATTTTCACTATTCCACAATGACCGTACATACATGCATTTTCCTTTTAGAGTCCTTGAAAATGATTCTGAAGCTCCTTGAAAAAGCTCCTAAATTTGGTCAGTGTATTCCAGTATGAGTCCTGTTGATGGAGTATGGGCAGTCAAATGATATAAATGAACCTCAGGTTTGGCTTGCGATTGGTAGGTTAGAAAATCTAATGGCTATTGCTGACACAAGTTCTTTAGGTTCAACTACCTGTAAACTTATCTGATATAATGTCATCCTTGGTATTCGATGAGTTAATTACCAGTAAATGATTGAAAACATTTAAGCCCATAGAGAATACAAAAATTAAAATTTTCTGTTCTTCATGAATTTTTTTTGTAAATGTCTAAATTGAATGTTTGGGGGGGTTGAGAATCAAAATAGTTTCAGTTTACAAGCAATTCAAAAATGTTTATAAAGATTGTTATTACATTTAAAATGTTAGCGATTTTACTGCTGGAGAAGGTTAATGAAAAATATATTGGTTTTTTTTCACATTTTGTAGAATGTCAAAGCGATCATGGTTTGGTGCTTTGATGGGAAGTGATAAAGAAGAGCATCATTTTGTGATGGTTCGTGATAAGCCACTAAGCCAAATCAAAGCAGATCTTATTCATGCCTTTCTTTGTGTAAGTATTGCATACCATTCTTTACACTGTATTAACCATTTCAATCTTGTGTTCTTGAATGAGATCATCCTTTGCAGTACTGAGGAGCCCCCTTAATTGGCTATCTCTTAATTAAATAACCATTTTAATTGAATATAACTTCCAAACACAAAACCATTTACCATACCTAAAGCACAAATTTGACCATTTAATTGCATATTGGTTATAAATTAAACTCCTATTAATTAAATAAAAAAAATCCTGTAATATGTCAAGAAATTAACCTGATACATGTACAGTACGTGGAGAGTGGATTGTAACTAAATCACCTGTGGAGTGGAGTTATCACCCAAGCTATAACTTTCAAATTTTGTACATGTCGACAAAAAACACAAGCAATGTTTCAGCCAATGGACCTCAGGGTTAAACCCGGAGGTCCATTGGCTGAAACTTTGCTTGTGCTGGTTTTGCTTTGCAACAAATTTGCAATTATTGGTTGGGTGGAATCTCCACTCTGGGGGTGTTTTAGTGATAATACACTCTCCACGTACTGTTGTCACCAAATGTCTTATTTATAGACCAATTTGCCCTCAGTGCATAGAATACAGACAATTTAATCTATTATATCTCGTTTGACAGAGCTCCATGAGCAAAAATAAAATAGATTAAATGCTCAGTTTATCTCTAGAATACAAGGAAGTGATCAAATCCCTGTTAATTGAATGTTCTTGTTAAATGAATAATTTCACTGGAGAAGTGGCTTTTCAATTAACAGGGTGAATATATACTGCCTTCACTGGTTAACTGGTAGAGTTCTGAATTATTTTTCAGAGGTGATTTGTAACAGAAGTAATGTTTTCAAAGATATGATATTACCAAGGCTAGCCTTAATAATTGATTTGCTACCATTTATTGACAAGTGCCTGTTGTATATCAACTCTTTTTTTCTACATTTTTTACTTCCTTTCAGAATTGACCTTACATTTTCCCTGGCACACAGGGCTGAGCATAGTATTTGGAAGCCACTAAATCAATCGAATCTTCCCAGGGGATTCCCAGAAAGTGAAGCAGTGATTGCTTACTGTGGTAAACCATCCCTCTGTTACCTGTAAAAATAGGACCCCATCGCCAATGCCAGGGGTGGAGGTCCTCTACAGTGTGCAACATGGGTATAAATGATTGGCTGAACTTTGACTTTATATCCATATTGTGGTCACGATTTGCCATTGTGCAGAAATATTTGACCTTAAACACCAATAAATAAATAAATCAACTGAATCATCAAAACACAATGCCAGCCGAAAATCACACTGCTGATTCCATAACTTGTGGCTGGATAATGACATATACAAAAATTTACTTCAGCTGTTTAGTAAATCTGCCAATGTTGTTAAAAACTGATACATTGTACATACATTCATGTTTATTTTAACAAAATTATTTTCAGGGGATATATAGTAATAACATGTAGCCAATGAACATGGACTGCTGCTTCAAACTTTATAGTCTTGTATACCAATATTCGGATAAACTGTTTTGCTAACAGTATACTTGTTTCATTAATCATATTCATATAAGAGAGTGTCCTCGTGAATCCTCAAATTTAGCATTGAGAAGTGATGCAGGTCCTTGAATACATGTTGGAACAATATTGAAAGTCTTGGCATCTCTCCTGGATCACAAGGAGCTTTGCAGACTGAGTTGAAAATATTGCGTCAGAAGATTAATAGGGAAACTGTGTTCCAGTAATTACACCAGTGTAATCACATTTTATTGTCTCTTCAGTATACATCTGTCTTCACCAAGTTGAAACTAAAGCAGGAAGAGATTACAATGGAAATCAGAGTCCAGAAATATTACATAAGAAATTACAATCTGTTATAGAGCATGAGAGGCATGCCCCCCCCCCCTCCCCCCCCTCCCCCAGGGAACACTTTCCAAAACGAATTTACTGAACTGCAATGTCCTCAATCCTGGCACCTCAGATGGTACATTATGGTGTGAACAAATTGACATATATATGGGTGATGGGTGGTTTTTAATTTTATAGCACTTTGAATGCCAAAAATCAAACACAAAAATTCAAATGACAAAAATCCCTAGCATAAGGCAGTTCATCTGTCCGTCGGTCCTTCTGTCCATCCGTCCATTATGCTTTAGGGGGGTACACATCTGCTATCCGCAACTCCTCCTGAACCAGTGAACAGATTTTATTGAAACTCTCAGACATTCTTTTACATACATTGAAGATATGCACCTCCTATTTTCTTTTCAGATATTTTCATTTTTACAGTTTCCCATATTGAAAAATGAACTTGACATTCTGTACAGATCTGCTATCCGCAACTCCTCTTAAACCATTGAACAGATTTCATTGTCATTGAAACTTTCAGACGTTCTTTTACATATATTGCAGATGTGCACCTCCTATTTTCTTTTCAGATATTTTTATATTTACAGTTTCCCATATTCAGAAATGCTCTTTGTCAATTTAGGTGTTAGTAGGGAGGAGTATAGATCTGCTATCCGCTACTCCTTTTAAACCATTGAACAAACTCCATTGGAAATCTCAGACCTTCTTTTACATACATTGAAGATGGGCACCTCCTATTTTTCTTGCAGATATTTTCATATTTTGATGTCCGTCGGTCCATCCATTATGCTTTAGGGATGTACACATTAACTATCTGCAACTCCTCTTAAACCAGTGAATGGATTCCATTGAAACTCTCAGACGTTCTTTTACTTATATTGAAGATGTGCACCTCCTATTTTGTTTTCAGATATTTTCATTTCTGCAGTTTCCCATATTGAAAAAAGAACTTTGTCAAATTCAATTGACATTCTGTAGAGATCTGCTATCCACAACTCCTCTTAAACCATTGAACAGATTTCATTGAAACTTTCAGACATTCTTTTACATACATTGAAGATGTGCACCTCCTATTTTCTCTTCAGATATTTTCATATTTTCAGTTCCCCACATTCAAAAATGGTCTTTGTCAATTCAGGTTTAGTAGGGAGGGGTATAGATCTGCTATCCGCTACTCCACTTAAACCATTGAACAAACTCTATTGGAACTCTCAGACCTTCTTTTACATACATTGAAGATGTGCACCTCCTATTTTTATACCACCCACTTGAAAAGTGGCGGGTATATAGTGTTCACTATGTCCATCTGTACATCTGTCCATCTGTCCGTTCTTACAAATGGCTACTTATGTGGCTATTTTATGGACATGTTAGGTGGCTAACCTAAAACACATATCCAACATAATAAAACAAGTTTTTTGGGGGAAAATTTTTTGGGGGGTCAGCTAACCCTAACCCTACCCTTTACTGACCCTAACCCTACCCACCGCTAACTTTAAGCTAATCCTAACCCTAGCCACATAACTCTAACACCCATTCACTGACCCTCACCCCACCCCACCCCTAAACCCCACCCTGAATGCCCTAACCCTACTCTACATTTATCCAAACCCCCACCCCCCAACCACCCCCACAATAAGAGCCTCTGTTACGTGGCTAGCTACGTAACAGACTTTAACCGCATAAGTATCCTGTTTTACTAACTCGTAGCCACATAAGTAGTCATTTGTGTGTGCGTTCAACTGTCCGTACATCCATCCGTTACACTTTGGGTGAGTACACATCTGCTATCCGCAACTCCTCCTGAACCAGTGAACGGATTTCATTTAAACTCTCAGACATTCTTTTACATACATTGAAGATGTGCACCTCCTATTTTCTATTCAGATATTTTCATTTTTACAGTTTCCCACATCAGGGTTTCCGCTAGGGGAAAATTTGTGGCTTTGGTAGGTTAAAGAAAGTGCAACTCAGATGCCAAAGGCATCTGCCGCACATGCCAAAGGCACGTGCATATAGAGGGCGGTCTATATTTTTAGGTGCTCTCTGGGGGCATTCTGGTCTCTAAAATGCTGAATAATTGAAGTGGAAATTATGTATTTTTTCCTCCTACAATTCTCTAAATTCCCACAGGACACACAATACTATATCTGGTCGGAGATTTCATAAAAATACAAACCCAAAACAACACAAAATCCACGAACCATGACAGTGACTGCGACACTTGACCTCAATTTTTTTAAAACAACCTGATCCGTGCCAACGTAAATAATTGGAAATGCAGAGAGAATGAAATATTCAAAAGGAACCATGATGCAGACGTGTGACGTCATGCATGTGCAATTACATCATTTATCGCTCGAAATAAAAGCCGATGATTTCGGACCAAACCTGACAATTTGAGTCCGAAATTTTATAAGCGGTGCTTAGGATTTGAACTTTGTGTCCCCCTCTCGTCTGGGGGTTATAAAGTATCAGGTTGTCGCCAGTAATAGTAGGCATAGTATACAACATAATTATGCCTATATTAAGTGGAAACAAAGGATCCTGAGTGTCGTTATGTTACAGCATTTTACTCGACATTTCAATCACCAGCTTTTCTGACTGATCATAGTATGATCGGCGGGGGGAATGGGTCCAGTCGATGTACCCGCAGCCGTCCTAGCGGAAACCCTGCCCATATTGAAAAAAGAACTTTGTCAAATGCAATTGACATTCTGTACAGATCTGCTATCTGCAACTCCTCCTAAACCATTGAACAGATTTCATTGAAACTCTCAGACATTCTTTTACATACATTGAAGATGTGCACCTCCTGTTTTGTTTTCAGATATTTTCATTTTTACAGTTTCCCATATTTAAAAATGGGCTTTGTCAGTTCAAGCTTGCGTGGGGAGGGGGGGGGGGGGGGGGGGGGTTGTTGACATTTGCTATCCGTGACCTCTTTTAAACTAGTAAATGGATTTCAATGAAACCTTCAAACATTCTTTTACATACAGTGAAGATGTGTACCTTCTATTTTGTTTTCAGATATTTTTTTACAGTTTCACATATTGAAAAATGGGCTTTGTCAATTCAAGCTTTGGGGTGGAGGTGTGTGGGGGGAGGGGTCAGTGTTTGTGCTCTCTACATTAAACACACTTTGACTGTTGTAAAATGTTTCTTGATGGGAGTGGGTGGTATCATTTAGTGAGCAGTGCTCACAGTTTTTCTAGTTTTATTGTGTTTAGAAACATTGTTTTGGCCTTCTTTTCATTTTAAGTAAGTGTTGTTACTGAACAAGTATTAGTGTTTATTGTAACAAGATCCATTCAAAAAGTCAGAATTGCTCATTTTTGATGGGTTTCTGCAGTAAAATATAGAGTCATAGCCAGAAACACAACTTTTTTTCTTTCCTGGCCTAAGCTGTAAAACTTAAAGGCTGTGGACTAGTATAAATTCTGCAAAGTTCTCAGGTCCTTGAGGTTATCCTTTTATCTAATCAACTGTTTGAGGGTTAGATTATTTTTGGTGCTTTGAATTTGTTATTCAAAATTTGTTTTATTACAAAATTTGTTTTATTATAATTTATTTGTAATAAAACAAACTTTTGAAAACAAAATTATTATTTACACTTGACTGAATAGGAAACATGAGCAAGGAAATTGTTGGCTTTGGCTCTGGACTCTCATCTTTTGAAAGCCCTGATAGTGGCTTCTAGCACCCAACCATTTAAGACTTGGTATCATACTTGCAATATTTCTTTCCCAATAGATTAATTTTTGTCGAGCTGTGTTAACAACCCAAGACTTATGGTTTAACGATGGTCGGTGTGCGCCTGGGTCGGCATCCGGGCATCCTTGCAGTGCGCGCAATAACTTGAACAAACATTCTCCAATTTGACTAAAATTTCCCATACAGGTCTTTTGCAATCATATCTCAAACATGTTAAAAAACTGGCCCGTTCTGATGTTTAATTACAGAGTTAAGGGCCTTAATTAGTCAAATTTTACGAATTTTGAGCTTGATAACACAATAACTTGAAGAAACGTTTTCCAATTTGACTAATATTTGCCATACAGGTCTTTTGTAATAATATCTCAAGCGAGTTCGAAAACTGTCCCAGCCCAGTTTTTTGTTACAGAGTTATGGGCCTTAATTCTTAAATTTTTTATGAATTTTAAGCTCGTTAGCGCAATAACTTGAACAAATGTTCTTCGATTTGACTAATATTTTCCATACAGGTCTTTGCAATATCTCAAGCAAGTTTGAAAACTGGCCCGGTTTGATTTTGTTTTACAGAATTATGGGCCTTAATTAGTCAATTTTTACAAATTTTTGAGCTTGTTAGCACTCTAACTTGAACAAACATTCTCCAGTTTGACTCCAGTTTGACTAATATTTGCCATACAAGTCTTTTGCAATAATATCTCAAGTGAGTTTGAAAACTGGCCCAGTCCAATTTTTCGTTACAGAGATATCGGCATTAATTAGTTCATTTTTACGAATTTTAAGCTCGTGTTAGCGTCAATTTTTACGAATTTTTAGCTCATCGCGACATTTCTGATTTTCAAAAGAGAGTGCATGAAGAAAGTAGCTACAATTTGACACCAGCATCTCTGATGCGCACCTCTTGTTTTTGCTTCCAAGATGTATATGAGCCCTTTGTTGGATTGGACTGGTGACTCAAGTTTTCCATTGTTTGTTGGATTTCCAATATTTTAGTTCAATCTAGCAACTAATATTTTTCATGTTTTTATTCTGAAATATAACAAAATTGAAGCATTCTGATTCATAAAATTTGTCCGAGAATATTCATAACTTAAGTAAATTATTATTTTTTATAATATTTGTTGGTCATAGGTATGCCCACACTAGTTATTTTTTTTTTATTACATGTTCACTTAGAAATTGTGTCCGTCCGAGCCAAATTTTGTCTGTTCAGCCTGTATCTCGGGTATCGAATGTTCTATTGCAATGAAATTTGTCATGAACACTGCTTATGGTATAGGCTTTAGAAAAAGGATTCAACGATATTTCTCACATTCTCCTTTTTAGAGTTATCCTCCTTTTTGGCTCACCAACGTTAGTTGTGTGAGTCTATGGCATAGCCCTCATGTCGGCGTCGGCGTCAGCGTCGGTGTCAGCGTCGGCGTCCGCTCTCAAATATTTTGAACTTTTGTGTACAGGTTTTGATTTTTTGGCTTTTCAAATTTTTTTTTAGTTTCAGCATATTGCTATAGTGGTTCACTATAACATTTAACTCTTTTCCAGGGTATTTTGTCGTAATTTTAACCCTTTGAATCAAATTTTAGACTTATTTTGATGTTTGCGTGCAGGTTTTGATGTTTTTTTTTTCCTTTCTTTCAAGTGGAGATTTACCTTGCAGCATATGTCCATGCTTTCTATTGTATGTAAACATGCATCTTAGGGCTATGTTTGTATTATTTAACCCTTTTCCTGCTGAATTACTTCAATTTTGGACTTTTATGTAAAGCTTTCGGACTTAGGCTTACAGCTTCTTACTTTTATGTACAGGTTGTGATAAAAAAAAACATTTTCAAGTGAGGTTGACCTCACTGCATATTGCAGTGGTGGTTATTATAACATTGATATCTTTCCAGTGCATTTTTAAAAAAATTTTAACCCCTTAGTAGATTTTTAGACTTATTTTGACGTTTGCATGCAGGTTTTCATGGGGTTTTTTTTTTTTCCCTTTCTTCCAAGTGTAGAGTTTCTGCATATTGCTATGGTGGTTCACTATAACATTTAACTCTTTTCCAGGGTATTTTGTCTTCATTTTAACCCTTTGAATCAAATTTTAGACTTATTTTGATGTTTGCGTACAGGTTTTGATGGGTTTTTTTTCCTTTCTCCCAAGTGGAGATTTACCTTGCAGCATATGTCCATGCTTTCTATTGTATGTATACATGCATCTTAGGGCTATGTTTGTATTATTTAACCCTTTTCCTGCTGAATTACTTCAATTTTGGACTTTTATGTACAGCTTTTGGACTTAGGCTTACAGCTTCTTACTTTTATGTACAGGTTGTGATAAAAAAAAAACAATTTCAAGTGATGTTGACCTCACTGCATATTGCAGTGGTGGTTATTATAACATTGATATCTTTCCAGTGCATTTTTAAAATTTTTTTAACCCTATGAATAGATTTTTAGACTTATTTTGACGTTTGTGTGCAGGTTTTCATTGTTTGTTTTTTTTTCCTTTCTTCCAAGTGTAGAGTTTCTGTATATTGCTATGGTGGTTCACTATAACATTTAACTCTTTTCCAGGGTATTTTGTCTTAATTTTAACCCTTTGAATCAAATTTTAGACTTATTTTGATGTTTGCGTGCAGGTTTTGATGTTTTTTTTTTCCTTTCTTCCAAGTGGAGATTTACCTTGCAGCATATGTCCATGCTTTCTATTGTTTGTAAACATGCATCTTAGGGCTATGTTTGTATTATTTAACCCTTTTCCTGCTGAATTACTTCAATTTTGGACTTTTATGTACAGCTTTTGGACTTAGGCTTACAGCTTCTTACTTTTATGTACAGGTTGTGATAAAAAAAAACAATTTCAAGTGAGGTTGACCTCACTGCATATTGCAGTGGTGGTTATTATAACATTGATATCTTTCCAGTGCATTTTTAAAAAAATGTTAACCCTTTGAATAGATTTTTAGACTTATTTTGACGTTTGCGTGCAGGTTTTCATGGGTTTTTTTTTTTTCCTTTCTTCCAAGTGTAGAGTTTCTGCATATTGCTATGGTGGTTCACTATAACATTTAACTCTTTTCCAGGGTATTTTGTCTTAATTTTAACCCTTTGAATCAAATTTTAGACTTATTTTGATGTTTGCGTACAGGTTTTGATGGGTTTTTTTTTCCTTTCTCCGAAGTGGAGATTTACCTTGCAGCATATCTCCATGCTTCTTAGGGGTTATTATTATATTATTTAACCCTTTAGCTGCTTATTTTCTTTAATTTTGGACTTTTGTGTGCAGGTTTTGAACTTTTTTTTTTACTCCAGCCACCCGTTTACATTGGCCACCTGTTGGTGAGCCACGGGGTACTGATACCCCCTCTAGTTTGACTTAGAAATTGTTGGAAATAGACATTATTTGTCTGTTCAGCCTGTATCTCAGGTATGGGTTATCGGATTTTGGTGAAATATGGCATGCAGTTTGCCTATGACAAAGGTTTCTGCCTCATTGCATAAAACTTCCAAACACCAAACAATTTACCATACCTTTTGACTTAGAAATTGTTGGAAATTGTTGAAAACTTTCGAAGAAAATGGGAGGGGGGGGGGGGTATACTGGATTGTGTCTGTCCATCTGTGCATCCGTCCGTCAGTGCATACGATAATATTCATAAATAATATTTGTTGGTCATAGGCATGCCCATACTAGGCGGTACACCACGTGGGGTTATGCACCGGACGAAAGTCCAGCTCTTGTTTACAACTAAATGTGGCTGTTTCCAGTCTCTTATGCCAGGTTATTAGCGTTCTAACACAAGTGAATTGGTAAAGGTATATGCTATCTCCCGTAAGACTCTCACATCATCCTGGGTCTCCCAGAGCCCAGGTAGGTCTGAGGTAATAACAATTCTTAATAGAGACAAGGTCTGTGCTCTGACACTAATACTCAAATTTACTCAACTTAATCCCTGATTTAACTTTGCACGCTTTTTTAGCTCTCCTCACTGAAAGTCAGGGGGAGCTAAAGTGATCACCTTTTTGTCCTTAGTCTGTCCGGCGTGAACTTTAAATTATCAACTTCTCCTCATAAACCACTGGGTCAAAAATTGAACCAAATTTGGTTACCACAAGGGGCATTACTCTGATAGCACCCATAAATTGTTTTCCAAAATTAAAACAAATCTTCCTCTCCAGAACCATCACTTAGAATCTTTTGATATTTGATATTTTACATCTCTGGGGGGGGGGGCAGATTTAAGTTTTTTTCAAATCGGGTCCCTGGGTTAGAATTTGGGCCCTCTATTGGAGCTCAAAGTTTAACTTAAGTGCAATATGAGGAAATTTCATTAAAAATCTTCTTCAGATCCACCAGTTAGAATCCTTTCATAACTGGTATACAAGATCTCTATTCATATCTGGTATACAAGATCTCTTGCAGGGTTAGATTCAAGTTTGTTCACATCCTGTCCCTGGGTTTATATCTGGGCTCCCTATGGGAGCCCGTATTTTAACTTAGGGCATTATGATGAAATTTATTTAAAAATCTTCTTCTTGAGATCCACCTGTCAGAATCGATTCATATTCGGTATACAACATCTCGATGGGTGTCAGATTCAAGTTTGTTCAAATCGAGTCCCTGGGTTAATATTTGGGTTCCCTGTGGGAGCCCAAATTTTAATTTAGTGCAATATCAGGGAATCTCTTTAAAAATCTTCTTCAGATTCACCAGTCAGAATCATTTCATATTCGGTATACAATATCTCTAGGTAGGTCAGATTCACATTTGTTCAAATTGTGTCCCTGGGTTAATATTTGGGCTCCCTGGAGGATCCCAAATTTTAACACTGTGCAATATGAGGGAATTTCTTTAAAAATCTTCTTCTTCAGATCCACCTGTCAGAATCCTTTCATATTTGGTATACAACATGTCTACGAGGGCCAGAATTAAGTTGGATCAAATCGAGTCCTTGGGTTGATACTTAGGCCCCCTATGGGATCCCAAACTTTTAACTTAGTACAATATGACCAAATTTCTTTAAAAATCTTCTTCTTCCAATCCACCAGTTAGAATGCTTACATATTTGGTATACAATATCTTTAGAGGGGCTCAGATTCAAGTTTATTCAAATCAGGTCCCTGGGTTAGTATTTGGGCTCTCTATTGGAGCCCAAAGTTTAACTTAGTGCAATATGAGGAAATTTCTTTAAACATCTTTTTCTACAGATCCACCAGTTAGAATCCTTTCATATTTGGTATACAACATCTTGAGGGGGGGGGGGGGGGGGGGGGGGGGGGGGGGGGGGGGGTCAGATTCAAATTTGTGCAAATCGAGTCCCTGAGTTAATATTTGGGTTCCCTGTGGGAGCCTGAATTTTAATTTAGTGCAATATGAGGGAATCTCTTTAAAAATCTTCTTCAGATTCACCAGTCAGAATCCTTTCATATTTGATATACAACATCTCTAGGTGGGTCAGACACAAGATTGTTCAAATCGAGTCCCGGGGTTAATATTTGGGTTCCCTTTGTGCATTATGAGTAAATTTCTTTTAAAATCTTCTTCAGATCTGCAAGTCAGAATGCTTTCATATTTGATATACAAAATTTCTAGGGAGTTCAGATTCAAATTTATTCAAATTAGGTCCCTGGGTTAAAATTTGGGATCTCTATTAGAGTAAAAAGTTTAAGTTTAGTCAGGATTCTTTCATATTTGGCATATAACATCTCTTGGGGGATCAGATTCAAGTTTGTTCAATTTGAGTCCCTGGTTTAATATTTGGGCTCTCTGTGGGAAGGGGACAGCAGGAGCATGGGAGCAGGTTAGGTTCAAGTTTGTTCAAATTCATTCCTTGGTGTTTTTCCATAAAATTTGCCTTTCAACCTGCAGTGACATAATAACCCTTGGAAGTTTGGCTGTGCATGTCTGCAGCTGATAGAATTGGATGCAGTCTGGAAGACCTATGATAATAATCATCTGACATGGACACTAGAGTTATGAATAATTTCATGACTTCATTCCCCTGTAGTGTTGATGAACCATGGCTGAATGTGACCCAAAATACTTCTTTTTAAACCACTTTGTCAGGTGAGCGATTAAAGCCCCTTGGGGTCTCTTGTTTTAGGAAGGATTACAAACCCTTTCAGAATAAAAAATTATGGAAGGTGAATGGTGATATTTTTATACTATAACCCAATGGCCCAGACTAGCGGTTGCAAACTCAAAGTTATAAAGGGCCAAACACAAATTTTGAACCCCCCAATCCCCAAAATTTCCTTGCAAAACCAAAAATTAAAAGTTCTATCTGGTCCACCATATATTTATTCTCTGTGCATTTGCAGCCGTCAGGAAGTGTCCGGAATTGGCGCCAACATCATTCTTTGTTTGCCCCTAAAGTCAGCAACAGCGAACAGACATCTTTGCTTTAAAATCTTCTTTTTTGAGGATGCCAGACACAAATCAATGCAAGAATTGGTGGATCCAAGGCTGTTATTGGATGATGGAAGTGTTCAACAATGGTTTTAGACGTTCAGGGCTGTAACTTTATAATAATTATAAAATTATTTTATGTTTCCCAATTTCAGGACATACGCCTGATGTCATCATTTTTATTAATGATTATTCCACTGTTTGTTAAGTATTCCTTCCCTATCCTTCCATGAACCCTCCCTGGTAATCTCTTAAGTTTTTTGGCTATTTTTTATTGAAATTTTTTAATAAATTTCTTGGAAGTTTAACATGTATTACAGAATATTATTCTGTTTTTTCCCCATTGTGACGTCCTCACCCTAGGGGTGTTAGGTCATTTAGTCTTGCATCTTCTATCCGATGTATCATTTTTTCTTCGTATGAAGATCTAGCTTTGCATCTGGTCACATTTAAATTGGTTTCTGACTTTGGGCCTTGTTTGTGTGCCTGATGTCTTGTTTACATTGATGTTGTTTACATTGACAACGTCCTCATATATAGGTAGTTTTTTGTATTCTATTACTGTAGAATTACTGTAGGACACATGGATTATTATTCTGGTAGTATAGCTCCAAAAATTCGGATTTTGTCCACACCTAGGCTATATCGGGATGCCTTTCGGCTCTTTATGTTCCCTTTGGGAACTTAGGCATTTTTTTAAAAAAAAGTTTCCCAAAAATATTTTGAATTTAATTTTGATTGCTATTATTCATGTATCTTAATTATATATTTTGTTGTGGAGTTTGGAGGACTGATATCGACTTTAGTCGATGCACTCCTGCGGACTCTTGTCATTCTTGTGTTCACTGGGATGACTGATGTTGGAGTCAGGTGTCGCGGTACGTTGTTGGCAGTGAGGTTCTGAGGCCAAGCCTCTCACCATGTTATAATTCATTTTGTCAGTTTCTATTTCAGAGGAACATGAACATTGTGATGATATTCTGACACCCATCCAAGTGTGCTACCGTCGTCGTGCTCTGTTGAGCATATAGAGCTAGCTGCAGTGATCATGATTGCAAGAGTTAGGGCCTTTTGTTAAGGGTTTTAATCTCTTGCAAGCAGCTAGCTCAACCGGTGAAGCGGTACTCCGTCCGTGGGTGCCGTGATGCCGGGTAAGTCCGTTGCGGTCAAAGGAAGTGTAGATGTGGGTAGAGCGAGCACTTAAATATAAATAGCTCGCCCAGCGACGACGGAAATAGGGAGGAAGTCAGTAAGTTCTTGTTCTCGGCAAGGTTTAATAGACCGCGAGCGGGAGAGGCCCCCTCTTACCAAGCAACATTTGGGGCCAGATGTTGTTATGAGAAACTTGCACAAGCCGGAGCATATGTCCACCCTCCACTTGGGATGCTCTGTTTAGTCTGCAGCCGGGGTTGGCTTCAGTCACGGCTTCCTCTGCTACGTTTCACAAGCCAGAAATGAAGTTTTCTGGTTGGAAACTTGCACGAGACGGAGCATACGTCTGCCCGCCACCCGGGACGCTCCGTCTAGTCTGCAGCCGGGGTCAGCTTCAGTCACGTCTTCCTCCGCTACATTATTAAAGCACACATGACCGCATTCTAGCTACCCAACTTCGGATAGCCTGCTGCACGAAGATGGAACCACTCTTCGCACGTGAAGTAGCTAGGGAGATGAGGCCTCAATCATCGGGACGTGAGATCCATCTCCGACACACTGTCCCAGGAGCAGCAAGTGGCTAAGAAACAGAAGATCCTTGCTCCTCAGGCCTCGATGACGGACTTGCTGGCGCAGATTGTGCAGCTACTCGCAGCATCCCAGCAAGTGCAGATGCAGCCTCCCTCAGACTCAGAACCTGAGCTGTCGGACGGTGCTGGGTCAGTCCAGTCGCCTTTTCACGCAGATGAAATAGACCGAGATTCACAACTGATTCTTTCAGATGGTGAAAGGGATAAGGAAGAGGATTACCCTTCCCTTTCGGAACAGCACATAGTTGCGATGGATTTCATCCATCAATACTACCCTGAATTTGTTCCGACGAATCAGAATGCTGCGACAACAAGAGAGAAACTTCTGGCATTGTTGGACGCAGACTTTATATGGACAAAGGAAGAAGTTCTTTCTTTTCCGGTTCAGTCTAGGCAGGTGTCGCAGGCCTCCGGCCATGTAGACAACGCTGTATTCACCTCTCAAGTGCGAGGAAAAAAGGCGGTTTCTTAACTACTTCTTCCATAAACATACTGTTTCTTGGACCACGTTCATTTAAAATGGTTGGAGATGTTCAGAGAGCTCTTCTGCATTTGGATGAGCAGGCTGGGGATCTAGATGTATCCTTGCCTGCATCATTCACTATTTGCTCAGACACAATTAAAACAGCAATTTCATCAAGTAGAGCGAATTTGGATGCAATGTCTTATGCAGATCACCTTACCAGAGCTATGGCGCAATGTCTCAAAGGGAAGGAATTTGAGGACGTTTGTACCTCTCTTAAAGAGAGTTCTTTCCAGGGCAATTTGTATATCACGTATAACTCTGCCCTAACAGTGGCTAATCTGGAGTTAATCAGATGTGATGCTGCCCATTCGTCATCATCACTTATAGATGACTAGGTGAAAAGCTCTCTCTGGGTCGCTCCGGTCTCTAGACATACTATTTTTGACGACACGCTTTCGTTAGTCTATGAACAGGCTACTAAGAAAGCGTCAAGTGATCTGCTATTGAAGTCGGCGTCTCAACAACCCGCTTTGGCAGACAAGAGTAAGGAGGATGTTCAAAAGGGAACTTCTCATGAGGGTACTAGAAACCCTCTTACAATTACTCTGGAGGTCGTCAATATAGCGACTTGTGATAGGGGCGTAAGTCTGATCGGGACTATCGGTCAGACGACCCTAGGTCGACGGGATTAGGTTTTTTGCGGGGAGGACGTAGTTTCTCCTCCCATAAGTCTCGCAGGTCATACAGGTGATGTTCAAGACCTCTATTGCTTGCCAGTTGGCGGAAGGGAATCAACCTTCGCGAGAAACTGGATAGCAGTCACGGAAGATCAGTGGGTGAGAAGTGTAGTCTGGGACGGCCTACGGCTATCATTCCGAGCGGAACCCCCACTAACAGGATGTCCGCGTTGGACAAATCTTCCATCGAATCTTTGCAGAAGCTAGCGGAGGTACAGGCTCTCTTATTAAGGAAGCAATAGAGGTTGTCAAGAATTAAGATTCTCAGGGTTTTTACAGTCACCTGTTCCTCGTACCGAAGCCAGTCGGCTCGTTCCGACTGGTAATAGACTTGAACTGGATAAACAAGCTTATCATGGCTCCAAAATTCTATGTGGAGACCATTCAGTCGGTAAGAGTGAGCTTTCAAGTGAACGACTATGTGGCAGGCATAGATCTATAGGATGCATACTTTCATGTCCTGGTACATCCAGCATTCAGAAAGTACCTTCGGTTCGTCATGCAAGGGAAGGTTTATCAGTTCAGAGCAATGTGCTTTGGTCTGAACCTGGCTCTCTGCGCATTCACTCGAATAATTAACTCAGTTATGTCATACTTCTGAGCTCATTCGTCTTCAGTAATGGTTGCTTACTTGGACAACATTCTGCAGAGATACGGCAACAGGATTATTCTTCAGATCTATGTTCAGAGTCGGCTTCTATTACTCTGACGTCTCGGTTTCATCGTAAACGAGAAAAAGTCGGATCTATCTCCATCCAAGTCCCTGACTCACTTGGGGATGAGCTTCGAGACTCACAACAATCTGGTTCGTCTGGTTACCCAGAGCGAAATTAGTCAGTTGTTATGCTCACTTTTGTCTACACTCAGACACATTAACAGAGAAGGAATTCATGCGACTGATGGGGTTTTGCACAGCAGCTGCGGATCTTATTCCGATGGGCCGTCTACGCACGCGTCCCCTCCAGATAGGCTTTACACAGAACTGGAGTGTGAAGATGCATTCACTCGAAACCAGTATTGTTTTAACAGACCTAGTAAAACAAAGGGTCCAGATTTGGACAGATCTTCAGTGGTTAACTCAGGGAGTTCCACTGCAACTGCCGGATCCGGCTTTCACGATTATGACGGATGCGAGTCAGACGGGTTGGGGCACGACCCTAGGTCCCTCAGACTTGAAGTGTCAGGGTCTTTGGGACCCTCGGTTCCTAGAGAACACATAAACATCAAATAGATGATGTCAATATGGCAAGCTCTTCAACATTGGATTCACATTATAGCGAACGTTCATGATGTCATGTATCATCATGTTCATCTTTCTGTCCATCATATACCGGGTCATCTGAATGTACTAGCAGACTCGTTTTCTAGGAAAAGTCGCCTGTTGCCATTGGAATGGACTCTCAACAAGTGAATATTCAGGCAGATTTGCTACCAGTGGGATCATCCCATGATAGATCTGTTTGCGACACACCGGAACAGTCAGTTTCTGACGTTCGTGTCGCCATGCCCAGATCATCGAGCATATGCAGTAGGCGCTCTGTCGATCTCATGGGAAGGAATGATAGGATATGCGTATCCTCCAACTCCATCGATTCAGCAAATTCTGTTTAGATCAAACTGTCTCGTTGCAAAATCCTGCTAGTAGCACCTCTATCATCACAGAAACCTTGGATCAATCTTCACAGGTGTCTGTTGGGACATTCCCCGGAATCTTCCTCCACGAGAGGACCTTCTTTATCAGGGGAAGTATTTGTTCTTCACGTCCTTTTCCACCCTTAGTGGCATTATGGAGTCGGTTAGACGTGACGGAGCCTTGCAGTTCCTATATTATTTGATGACTAACACAAGAATGATTAAAGTAATGTGGGTGAGGGGAGTTTGATATGATTTTGACTAGACTTGTTAAAAAATACTTTAAAAATAGTCAGCAGGATAAAGAGTTAAGTTAGCATAATAAGCTTGGCAAAGGGATAGTAATTGAAAATTCCAGCCTGATAATAAGAGCAAAAATGCTTGTTTGTATTTATATAAGGTAGATCACAATTTCTTACACACTTTTTATACCCCCCACTTTCGAAGAAAATGGGGGTATACTGGATTACATGCATCCGTGCGTCCGTCCATCCATCCGTCTGTCCGTCCATCCGTCTGTGCATCCGTGTGTGAGTCTGTCCGAATGTATTCATAACTTAAGTAAATTATTATTTTTTATAATATTTGTTGGTCATAGATATGCCCACACTAGTTATTTTTTTTTTTATTATTAATTGTTCACTTAGAAATTGTGTCCGTCCGAGCCAAATTTTGTCTGTTCAGCCTGTATCTCTGGTATCGAATGTTCTATTGCAATGAAATTTGCCATGAACACTGCTTATGGTATAGGCTTTAAAAAAAGGATTCAACGGTATTTCTCACATTCTCCTTTTTAGAGTTATCCCCCTTTTTTGACTTAGAAATTGTAGGAAATAGACATTATTTGTCTGTTCAGCCTGTATCTCAGGTATGGGTTATCGGATTTTGGTGAAATATGGCATGCAGTTTGCCTATGATAAAGGCTTCTGCCTCATTGCATAAAACTTCCAAACACCAAACAATTTACCATACCTTTTGATTTAGAAATTGTTGGAAATTGTTGAAAACTTTTGAAGAAAATGGGATGGGGGGGGGGGGGGGTGCATACTGGATTGGGGTTATCAGATTTCAGTGAAATATGGCATGCAGTTTGCCTATGACAAAGGCTTCTCTTTCATTGCATAAAACTTCCAAACACCGAATAATTTACCATACCTTTTGACTTAGAAATTGTTGAAAACTTTCGAAGAAAATGGAAGGGGGGGTATACTGGATTGCGTCCGTCCATCTGTGCATCTGTCCGTCAGTCAATACGAGAATATTCATAAATGATATTTGTTGGTCATAGGTATGCCCACACTAGGCGGTACACCACGTGGGGGTATGCACCGGACGAAAGTCCAGCTCTTGTTGAAGCCTAATATAAAATTAATGCATTGCTTGATGATATAATAACAATGCATGACGGGTATTTTTATGCCCTCTTTGGCAAATCGTCCAGGCCCATGCAATTAGGAAAGTTTGCATAATGAAGGCTCCAATTGGGAATTTGTTTGGAAGAAGAAGCATACAAAGAATAAGAAATTTTACCTTCATATTGAACCTAGAATATTAATACAGAAACTACTACATGTATAGTACATGTCATAAGTTATATAACAAACAGTCACATGAAAACATGATAGTTTCTATTAAATAAATTGCTCTTATACTTCTAAATGATGAAGATATTTATGCATTTTGCTACACTTCAGCAGCCTACATCCTGTGATCTTGCAGTTGTGTGTAGGCAAGTCTTGGCTGTCTATATTGGCAACCAAGACTTGCCCAGAAACAACTGACAATGTAATGGGATGTAACTTGCAAATGTATCTAAAAACTGCCTGTTAAGGTACCTGTTTTGTTGCAGTAAAAAGTGATTAAATTCAAATTTTAGCCTTCAAGAGTTAAAAAAGAATTAAATTTTTATTTGTATGAGAACTGAAATTGAGAAATTTTTGCTTCGAATTGGGAAAAATTAGGAAAGGGGTTCATATTCAGCCCCTGTAGGCACCCAAAAGAATCCCTGCATGAGAAACTCTGAGTAATAACTGCATCATTATCCCTGCATTTTAAAAAATGCGGGGATATTGTCGTGATCTCCATCCGTGCGTCTGTACATCCATACTTCCAGTTTTGTAATTCGAAACGCTGTAACTTTCTACAGTTGTTCAATAGGGTCTTGCAATCCAAAAATACCACTTTTAAAGTTTTGCGCCACCAGGTGGCTTCTGTGGAGCCACTCGAAAAATGCGCTAATTTTTCACTTTTCTTTCGAATAATCCCAACCTATGTAATTCAGAGTTCTATAACTGCACTAGGGTGTTGCTAAATGATCTGTAGATGTGCACAAAGGTTTCAGATTTTTCAGGTGCCATGTGGCTGTGCCACAGTTGCCACTTTCGTGTTTTCTTAGACCGTTTCCGGCGAAAGGCTCATAGGGTATGTAATTCGAAATGCTAAAACCATGCTCAAATGTTGCAGTAGGGTCTGTAGATGTGCTCGAAGATTTCGGATTTTTCAGCTGCCACATGGCTGTGCCACTGTTGCCACTTTCATGTTTTCTTAGACTGTTTCTGGCGAAAGGCTCCTAGAGTATGTGATTCGAAATGCTAAAAGCATGCTCAGATGTTCCAGTAGGGTCTGTAGATGCACACGAAGGTTTAGGATTTTTTGGGTGCCACGTGGCTGTGCCACCATTGCCACTTTCGTGTTTTCTTGGACCGTTTCCGGCGAAAGGCTCCTAGGGTATGTAATTCGAAATGCTAAAACCATGCTCAAATGTTGCAGTAGGGTCTGTAGATGCACACGAAGGTTTCAGATTCTTCAGCTGCCATGTGGCTGTGCCACTGTTGCCACTTTCATGTTTTCTTAGACCGTTTCCGGCGAAAGGCTCCTAGAGTATGTAATTCGAAATGCAAAAAGCATGCTCAGATGTTGCAGTAGGGTCTGTAGATGCACACGAAGGTATAGGATTTTTTGGGTGCCCCGTGGCTGTGCCACCTTTGCCACTTTCATATTTTCTTAGACCGTTTCCAGCAAAAGGCTCCTAGGGTATGTAATTCAAAATGCTAAAACCCTGCTCAAATGTTGCAGTGGGGTCTGTAGATGCACACAAAGGTTTCAGATTTTTCATCTGCCACGTGGCTGCGCCACTGTTGCCACTTTCATGTTTTCTTAGACCGTTTCCGGTGAAAGGCTCCTAGGGTATGTAATTTGAAACGCTAAAACCATGCTCAAATGTTGCAGTGCGGGCTGTAGATGCGCATGAAGGTTTAAGATTTTTCAGCTGCCACGTGGCTGTGCCACTGTTGCCACTTTCCTGTTTTCTTAGACCGTTTCCAGCGAAAGGCTCCTAGGGTATGTAATTCAAAATGCTAAAACCCTGCTCAAATGTTGCAGTAGGGTCTGTAGATGCGCACAAAGGTTTCAGATTTTTGGGGGTGCCATGTGGCTGTGCCACCGTTGTCACTTTCGTGTTTTCGTAGACTGTTTCCGCCAAAAGGCTCCTAGGGTATGTAATTCGAAATGCTAAAACCATTCTCAAATGTTGCAGTGGGATCTGTAGATGCGCACAAGGGTTTCAGATTTTTCAGCTGCTACGTGGCTGTGCCACCATTGCCACTTTTGTGTTTTCTTAGACCATTTCCTGTGAAAGGCTCCTAGGGTATGTAATTCGAAATGCTAAAACCATGCTCAAATGTTGCAGTAGGGTCTGTAGATGCGCATGAAGGCTTTGGATTTTTCAGGTGCCTCGTGGCTGTGCCACCGTTGCCACTTTCATGTTTTCTTACACCGTTTCCAGCAAAAGGCTTCTAGGGTATGTAATTCAAAACACTAAAATCATGCTCAAATCTTGCAGTAGGGTCTGTAGATGTGCATGAATGTTTGGGATTTTCAGGTGCCACGTGGCTGTGCCACCGTTCCCACTTTCATGTTTTCGTAGACCGTTCCCGGTGAATGGCTCATAGGGTATGTAATCCAAAACGCTAAAACCATGCTCAAATGTTGCAGTGGAGTCTGTAGATGCGCACAAAGCTGTGTCACCTGTGCCACTCAATATGATTTTAGTGTCATATAATACATTTCATCTTTGTATCAAGCATTCATACAAAGTCAAGGATGCAAATGCGGTGATACACCATAGTGTGCTTTGCACACGAATGAAACCACCTCTGGTTTCATTTGGTTCCAGTCATTCGATTTTTTATGCCCCGCCTCTCTGGGGCATTATGTTTTCACCATGTCTGTCTGTCATCTGTCCATTAAGTTTGGGTTTCCGTCCAATAACTAAAGAATCGCTTATTTGATCATAATAATAGGGATTAGATAATGTTTTCTTTTGATTTTGTTCCAGCTAGCCAATTCAGTGTGGCCGTCCTACCCTTTTATGACACATTCGGGGCATATGCCACACTTTGCATTGCTCATGTTCTGTTAATGATATTTTAAGAAAAACTTAATTTACTCAATTTTTGTTTGTTGTAGACCCCAGATCTGAGTCACAGTGTTGTGTCAACAACTGCATTTAGAGCAGAGTATCGAAGAACGGGCAGCTCATATATGTTTTCCCGAAATGTTCGATTTCAAGTAGATATAACACAAGCTCAGGGTGATAGAGTTGTTTCTGATGCCATTATGTATTGTCTCACATTCACATTAGTATCAGGTAAGTGAGGTTTAAAGTGTTTTTCTACATTTTTGGAGTGGATATCAACATTTTTCCCAAAAATTAACCAAAACCATATCATGTGGCCCCTCACTGGAATGAGCTTGACAAACTCATTCTGGGGGTGGAAGGTTTGGGGTGGGGGGGGGGGGGGGTTCACATGATATGGTTTTTGTTAGAATGTTTGGAAAATATTTTTTACAAAAAATAATTAGAAATACTAAATTGTGATATGTGCAGTGCATTGAGAAAAAGGATTAACTTGCATTTTAATTTCAGATTTCCTTCTCAGACCCATAAAAAGGTTTGTCACTTCGGTTGAAATTGTATGTGGCTGCCTAGAATTGTTGGGATCCTCAGATAAACTTATTGAGTATGTACATGTGCAACAAAAAAATGTACGCTTTTGCCTAAAAATAAAACTGATCATTGTTCCAGCTTGAATGCTTCTGGTGATGCAGATACAAAACATAAAAGTAATGTTGTTCCATAATTTAATAATTGTACTTTTGAAAAGTGTTTTTTTTTTGTTGTTTTTTATGTATATAATAATGAGAAGGTCCCTCGCAAAAGTGTTTTGAAACCTTGTAACATTCTATAAATATTAATTTAAACAAATCGTAACCAGGCATGCGGTTGTATTATGCAGTTGCCAGAAACAGATTTTGTATCAGGAGCCCCTGCTACATGCTATATTCAGGTAATTACAGACCCAGTACATATTTAAGGTAAGATAAAATGTTTTATCAGGTAATCAGAGGAGATTTTTCAGCAATATTCAGTGAGCTGAATATTACTGGAATGGTTCAATAGCATATCCACCTTAACAAAATGAGAATCATGCATGTATTCGTGTATATGATAGATTTGAAAATGGCAATACTGAGTCTCTCAACTTACATGTATATATAACAATGTGTAGCTGTTGAGGGAAGCTCCGTCATTTCTGCCCTGAACTTCCTGGAAAATCCTTGAATTTCTCATCTCTAGCTCCTTAAAAACCTTTGAAAATATCCTGGGAACATCCTGGGAACTCCAAGAATTACCTAGTCATTCAAGTGCAAGAACCCTGTTGTAGTATTTGTTTTACTTTGTGTTCTGATCAAGTTGCTTATTGCTTTTATCAATTTGCTGTCTATATCTAACCAATCTGGAGGTTTCTTTTTTTTGACTTTCTATTGTAAAACAATCAAGCCTGGAAATAAGCAGACTGCCTTATGCAGAATGAGGTCCTCAGATGGTGAATTTGGTGATGCTCCCCTGCACAGAAGGGCAGCATTACTAAATTTACCCTCTGTGAAGCTCAATCTGAATCAAGGTGTCAGGCCCAAACAGAAAGAAGTACCTAGAGTATAAATTGAGGGATTGTAGCCCACTGTGTGGGATAGCATCAACAAATTCACCTCTGGAAACCTCATTCTGCAAATGACAGATTGCCTATTTCCAAGCTTGTAAAACAATCTATCTGACTGCGATGGGAAAATCTGATTGTTGTAGTCATCTGTCAAAAAAATGTCCCCTAGATTGTATCCAGAGAAAGGAAAAATGAATATTAAAACACCTTTCATAATACCATCCTCCATTGCCAAAATTCTAAAGTTTCATGATGTGAGTATTAGTTTGGGAAGGAGGGGTGGAATTGTAAGTACAGTGGATCCCCTTAACTGTTAGAAGCCAGGGAATCAGGATGAATTTATTGAACATGACATATCGCGAAAAACTTACAGTAAAGCAGGTGCTTCTAGTCAAGTGCCATCTGCCTATTCAGGCAGACGACACTTGACTAGAAGCACCTGCTCAGTGTTTAATTCTCCCCCAGCCCAAAGATAGCTGAACTGTCACAGCCAGATTACCTGCCGTATTACATCACAGGCAAGAAAACTCGACTCCCAGCTTCTAAGAGTTAATTGGATATCTCTTAATTTAATAACACTAATTGAATATAACTTCCAAACACAAAGCCATTTACCATACTTTCAAAAAAGATTTGACCTGTTGATGCATATTGATTATAGAGTAAACTCCTGTAAAATGAATAAAAGATCTGGTAATATGCTGAGAAATTACCCTGATGATTACAAAATTCCCTTTGTATGTTGACCCATTTGGCCTCAGTACACCAGTACAGGCATTAACTCTATTATATTTTATTTGACAGAGCACCATGAGATCTGTCAAGCAAGATACAACATAAATGCTCAGTTTATCTCCAGAATGCAAGCAAGAGACCAAACCTCTGTTAATTGAATAATTCTCATTGGCACAGGCATGAGAATTTTCCACTTTTTGGCAGATTTCTGATTTTTGAGACGTGTACATCTGTTGAAAAAAATTTGGGAGGCGGTGGTTGGTCAGAGATTGTAACAATTGCAATAATTGCAAGTTTTTCGAACAGCCAGGTAAAAATAAACATGGCTCATCTGAACAGCATTTGCTTCAAGCTTTCTGATTGGTTAATTCACGATGCTCTCAGGAGTTCAGAGAGGTGAAACCAATTAGAACATTTGACATGTTTACACTTAGCTGCACCAATTCATCGCGAACAAAGAAAAGATTTTCACACTTCACTATTCTATTGAGCAAATTTAAAAGTATTGAAATGTACACAGTTATCAAGAAGACGATTGGTTTGATGTTAAAAATAAGTTCAACTTTGTGTGGTATCAGAAGCTGGTGAAATTGAAAATGAATGATGGAACTGATAGATAGATATTCTTTATTTCAGTATACATAAAAAAGCGATTACAAATATATTTTTTAAGATTGTTGGTATGCATACTGAGGGAGGTGACATAGCCAGATTGGCTGTCTACCTGTCACCCCCCCCCCCCCCCCCCCCTTAAAATTGCAAACAGACTGTGATCAAAATTGTTACAGAAGTTTTACATGTAGCAGATCATGTACTATATATAAACGGGGAATGGAACTCGAGTATTGTCATGGCATTGGGCCATACTAATGTCCCAGAAAAATACTGTCCCACACCTTTTCCGGCTGGAGACCGGTGATTTCAATTTGAAGGATGGTAACCAGCTTGTCGTGTCCACTACACTGTTTCAGCTAGCACCGTGTTCCGGTGAGAACTACTTGCAGTACAAGCATTGATAGCACACTTGGTTGGTATGTTTTAGCACTGAGTCCACATCGGTTAGCACATTCGGGGAGTACATTTTGAAGAGTGCTCGACAAATGCGCTGACCGATGAGTCTCGCATCATAGAAAAAGGTTGTGAGGGTTTACCGACACATATCTGGGTTGTGCGTTCGTAAGATTAATCAACTGTTCTGAAAGATGTCTAAAAGATTATTAATAATTGTCTATTGTTTGCTGTTTACGGATTCTTTCTTGAGTGTTGAGGAGATTCTTTGAAATAATTTTGGAACGGGCACGAATAACAAGCTTGGGTAGGACGAGGGTTCCAGATTATTATGCAGAGTAAGTCAATTAGTCGTAAAAGTACTGGGGCATGTCAGACCCACTGTGATTAAGTATCCTAGAAAATTTACAAATTGAACATCAATTGAGTATGATGAAAGGAATTTTGAAGTAAGTGTTCTCTTGAATGTGTCTCTATTATTGATAAGACGAATTGAGTTATCTAGAGCATTCCATATCTTTGGAAACGCGAACAGAGGAAGTTTGTCTAGGGATTTGGTTCGCGTTTTCTCTATGTGTAGGAGACCAGACTGCCTGGTAGTCATCCCAAACGGATTGTCTACGATTCTGAAGATATCGTTAAAGGATGGTGGTAGTCGACCATTTTTCCAGTCAAAGACGAACATGGACGCTTGTAGTTTAAACAGATCATCAACCTTAAGTATTTTATCTTTCTTGAATAAAGGCTCGGTATGGGCATTATATCTTTTGTTGTTGATTATTCGTAATGACCGTTTTTGCATAATTACCAGTTTTTTTATTTCCTTGGAGTTGCCCCAAGTCTGTATTCCGTATAACAGATGGCTATGTATTAAGGCGTAGTAAAGTGTTTTCATGGCTCCATGTGTGAGAATATTCTTAACTTTATTGAGACTGTAATTGGCGTGCGCTATTTTGGAACATAATTGGGATATGTGAGCCTTGTAGGACAAATGTTCATCAATACTTATACCCAGAAATTTCGTTGATTTTGTGGTTTCAGTGGCTCCCACTTTGTTTATTGATTATTTATTTTTAGCTCTTGGCAAAAATTATTGTTATTTTTTTGATTTGGGTCCAGCACAATATATGTGGTTTTTTGGGCATTCAGTAATAACTGATTCGCCGAACACCATTCGAAAACTTTTTGAAGTTCCTCGTTAAAATATCTGGTTAGGGAGTTGTTGTCGGAGCCTGAGCCGTGCCCTGTTGTATCATCTGCAAATGATAGAAGATTCAATGAGGTGGAATTACTAATGTCATTAATGTACAACAGAAAGAGAACAGGCCCTAAGATCGAACCCTGCGGGACTCCACATGTCTGTGTTGCAAGGTCCGACTTATGACCTTCGTATGTTACATACTGGGACCTATTTGACAAATAGCTTCTAAACCAGCTGTTAACAAGACCTCTGATTCCATACTTTTCCAATTTGTGTAATAATATTTCGTGATTTATGGAATCAAAGGCCTTGGATAAATCCAAGAACACTGCTAACGTACTATCTTTCCCTTGTTTATTATTTTGTATTGCAGTGCTTTTCAGGAGCTGAAGAATGGGGTGTATTGTAGCATGTTGTTTTCTGAATCCATATTGATTAGGAGAAAGAATATCAAATCTATCTAAGAAACTTGTGAGTCTGGTCTCCATTAGCTTTTCCATTACTTTTGAAAATACCGGGAGTATACTGATAGGTCTATAGTTAGTAAAACTGCTTTGGTCGCCTGCTTTAAAAATCGGTACAACTTTTGCAACTTTCATCTTGTCTGGCACTATGCCCTTAATGAAAGAGTTATTAATGATATGTGCAACAGGATCGACAACTTCGTTTACCGTATGTTTAAGAAGACGTGTTGAGATATCATGGCAGTCATTTGACGTTTTGGGCTTCATTTTGTTTACCACGTGTGCGACCTCTGGGGGAGTAGTGGGTGTTAAGTAAAAGGTATTTGGAACATTACTGTTCATATAATCTAAGTAGGATTTGTTTGTTTTTTTAATCTGCTCGGATGTTGTTTTTCCAATGTTGACAAAGAAAATTATTAAATTCGTTTGCTATGTTATGGGCTTCGTTTATTTCTATGTTATCCTGAATGAAAAATGAAGGTAGTTTCACTTTACGTTTGTCTTTGTTGATTGCTTCGTTTAAAATCTGCCATGTTCTTCGCATATTGTTTTTGTTTTCGATCAGGATATCTCTGTAATAAATCTCTTTGCGTTGTTTTTTAACCTTATTAAAGATTCTACAATAGTTTTTATAATTTTGTTTATTCTGTTCGTTGGGCAATTTGAGCTTTTTATTATAGAATTTTAGTTTGTTGTTGGAAGATATGATAAGTCCCCTGGTCATCCATGGTTGTTTTTTAATAAATTTCCTATTCTGGCGAATATTTTTGATTGGAAATGCTTTTTCGTAGGCTTCCATATAAATGTTTAAAAATATTTCATATGAAGAATTTGGACAATGGGACTGCATCACTGGGGAAAAATCACTTTGTGAGAGGAGTATTTTAAACTCGGCAATACTTTCTGCATTTATAATTCTCTTCGAGACGAATCTTGGTATGTCATTTACCCTGAGTGCTGTTTCAATATAGAAAACGCCAAAGCGGTCTGAAACATCCGTGATAATTATTCCGGATAAGGTATTGCTTGAGAGATTGTTGGAGAATATATGGTCTATCAGACTGGCAGAGTGACTAGTTACTCTTGTTGGTTTTGTAATGTAGGGTAAGAACCCTTGGCTGAACATGAGATCAATATATTCCTCAGTCTTGGAGTGTGTGGCTTCTTTTAAAAGATCAAGGTTAAGATCGCCCGTGATGTAAACCTTTTTACTTTCAACATTAAGAACATCCGTTATTTCGTTTAATTTTGATAAGAAAAGATTAATATCGGCTTTTGGTGGTGTGTTTGGTCTATATATGACACCTACAATTTTGGAATTGTGTTTTTCTATAATCTCGATAAAGAGAGATTCGAAAACGTGGGGAATAAAAACCGAAAGATCACTTCGCACTTTGTATTTTATATTTTCTTTTATATATATCCCCACTCCTCCTCGGCCGTCATCATTCTGGGGTCTCATATTTTTAATGATTGGAGCATAGCCCTCTAGAGTGTACGAACTATTTGAAGGAATTTGAAATATTTCTGTTAGTCCAATTATGTCGAAAATATGTTCTTTCGTTTGCAAGTTGCACAACATGTGTTGAAGGGAATCCCACTGAGCTTTCAAACTTTGGCAATTGATATGAAATAATGAGAAGCCTGCGTCTATTTTACTTGTTGTCAATTGAAAGTCATTAGGCGAAAAATAGTTACACTCATTTGCATTATGTTTGAACGGCGAATCGTTATTTTCGGGCAAAGAACATACTTTGTCATTGTAGAGCTGTATAAAGTCATACTCTGCATTTGTCTGCACCTCATCAAGTGTAATGCTACCCGCCATTAAGTACCAACATACCAGTATGATCTCCAACTGTGTGAGTACATAGGACAGATCGTAGGATACTAGATGGAAGATGGCTCCTTCCAGGAAAGTTAAACGTTATGCTCATGACCCGGGTCCTATAATAGTTTCGGTAAAAATTCAACGTCACTTCTGCTACGTCTTCTGCTACAGTCTGTTGCAATAATGATAAAACCAAAAATAACAAATGCAGATGCATGTGGACTCACAATAGCATATTACTGATGTTCTCTAAACTCCCACCCTCTGAAACTAATGTTTGTGTTTGCCTGTGGGTAAATACAAAGTATACGAATATATTGTTGGAAAAAATATAGTAGAGATAAGGGAATGAAATTTTCAATTCAAAGAATACGTTAGAGATTACCAAAAGGGATTCTATTTTGGCTAAGTTGATCACATTGAGAAGTGAATACTAGAAAACATCAACCATATCCATCCATATAATTATACTTGTGCATTTATGTATGCTCAAATACCCCTATACATAGCGACCCCTGAACTCCATTCCGCTATATATGCCAGTAGGCACATAGAACTGAACGGAACCCAGGTGACGATATATATAGACACACACCCGTATACACATATACATACACATATATATATACATACCAATATATACATACACACACATATACACACACAATCCGAGTACATGTAGACACCCAATTTATTTCAATTATATGTATTTAATTATTCCTCTCTGTCGCGGATATGGTTTTGTTAACTCTATATCCAATATAATTGTCAAAACCGACTAGTACAACTCACAAAAATATCCATACAGGCTTCAATAGTTTCTCATCTCACTCCCGAAAGCATAGATCACGACACCCCACTGGAATGACCTCACTGAACTCGTTCCAATAGGGTGTCTTGGACCACGCTTTCGAGACAAAGGTGAAGAATTTCCAATAGGGGGTCGTAAACAACCCTTTCGAGACAAAAGGTGAAGAGGTTTAGTCATTTAGCAGTTTTTATGCAAGCGTCGTCTGCATCCGCGTTTTGGGGTAAAGGGTCAATAAAGATCCAGGCAGTGAGCCTTGGATTTCAGTATTTCGGTCATAATTTAAGTACGGCTAAGTGACAACAAGAGGAGAATCGCGATCGACTATCAGAAAACTACCCATGCAGGTATAAAGCGACAAGTACGACAATAGCTTTCTGAGGATTACAGGGTTCAGACGGTTGAAAAATGGAAGTTGGATCACCTCAATTGCTTAAACCGAACGTTTGTGGCCTTTTCCAAGCCATTGTGTAAGAGTGATACAACATGCACGTATCTTGGATGGTACACGTTTGCAACAAATTATGTGGGTTCGTATCATATAGGTTGGGAGCATCGAGGAACCTGTACTTGCTCTTATGTGTGCAGGATATGGGGGAGGGAGGGGGGTGTAGACGTGAATGTATCTGTGGAGTGTCTGTGTTTGAACACGTGGACATTTGAGACTTGTACATGGATATATGAAGGCACATACGTGTGAAAACGTAGTTATGGATGTGTATGTGTGTATCTGTATGCACACAAAAGGGTGCGTGAGGGTGCGTATAAATTGTAAGTAAGATTGTAAGTATGAGAATGAGTTGAACATGTGGGTTGATGTTGACACGACAGGAAGAGGGATTGGTTATTTGGAATACGAATAAGTTAACAAATAAGTTGAATGGTGTGTATGTTGGTGAGGTGGGGGGGGGGGGGGGTATAAGTATACGTAGAAGTAGGTGACGGTGTTGGCTTTCTCACAAAAGAATGGGAGATAGGAGACGGGTGTGTGTTTGTTTCTGGAGGGGAAACAGTTTTCATCTCTTCACGGTGGCATCTATATCCTCAAAAATGTCAAATTTCATTTTTCTGCCATCTTTCAATTTCCCCCAAATAGAACCATTACGGTGGTACGCAGACTCAATATCACTGTGCAGGTAAAGTTTCCTGATAAGACTCGAATTTAAGGCTGTCACATCGTCACTCACTTTCACCGCTGTTTTTTGATCATTGCTTTTCAAAGTCTTTGACATTATTTGCTTTCTATGCATCAAAGTAGCGTCTCTCAAGTCCTTTTGGTAGAATTTTACTATAACTGGACGTGGCACGTCCTTATTCCTCGAGGGAAGACGATGTATCGCTTGGATGTCAGTTTCTGTCACATTCAGCTCAGTGGTCGTGGATTTCAACAGTGCACAGAATTTGCCGGCTAGTTTTTCGTCCTTTTCCTCTTCGAGACCCCAGACTTTAATGTTGTATTTTCGAGAATATTGTTCATTCTGGTTTGAGGCTCGTATAGCAGAATTTGCTTTCCCGTTGATTTCTTCGACCCTGTCGAGTAGTATTCTGTTTTCACTATTTAAATGATTGATTTTAGTTTTCATCTGCTCATTTTCAACTTCAAGCGAATCAAGTCTTTGTTCGAAACGAACCTCCAGATCTTTCAATTTTGTTTGAATAAAAGACTCAAGTTCCAATTTCATTTTGCCAATTTTAGTGACAATACAGTTCTCCACAATCGAGCGAACATCGTCGGATGAAGGTAGTGAAGACAGCTTTTCTCCCAACTCATCAATCTTCTTATTTAAACCCGGCAACATAGGGTTAGTCATTGACTCGTCGCAACTGAGTCCAGACGAAGATTGACGACCACGCTTCGATGGATTCGATGGATTCTTTTCTGAGCAACCTGGCTTGATTTGTTTCTTTCCCGACATTGTTAATTTTTAATTTACCGTTAACCCAAGCTGAGATTTCCAGCTGTGTTGAGATTGTTATCGATCACCCTTGACCAGTTATGACACTGTGAGTAACTCTCACAGTAAGGAATAACTTTGGCTCACACACTGACAAAAAGACACTCGAAATATCGAAACTTCTACAAAAAACTGCAACATTTCCACAATATCATCTCCGAAAAGGTATTCTATCTCAACCAACACTTTTCATATATCACAAAGTTCTGAGCATACATAATATTTAGACTGATCTCGAGGTCAAGTGGGAGCTAGAGAACATCGTATAAACAGCCGATTTTAACCGGCCATCGTAATCAGGAGTCCATTGAGATGAAAATGAATGATGAAATTGGAGACCAACTCAAAAATGTTTTGGTTCCTGGAAAAAGTTTGTCCATTGTGTGGAACAAACTTACGAACTATGGTTCCTAATGATTAAAATCTTTAGAAAATCATTGTGAAACATCGTTACACATCAAAGCTGTGAGTGTCAGAAAACAAAATTTCACATTGGATGCTATGTTTGGGACTGTCCAGTCTGATTCAAAGAAGAAGTTGCTAAATTCAAAAAATGATGTAACAAATGTGTGACAGCGTTGCTACACATGAGGCTTTTGTCTTGAGTGTGATTGCAGAGAACTCTTTGCCTTTGGCATTAGCACCCATATTTGTGAAGCGTTGCCAATCAGCTTCAAAGGACAAACCAGCATTAAGTATGCTATTACTTGAACTGAACAGCAGCATCATACAAGATGACATATGGTCCTGGGAAAAGCTTCACAGAAGAGAAGGTTTACAATTTGTAAAGAAATTCCTTGTCACTTAACATTGACACAAGTACTTGAAAGAATTTGAAGCGTGTGCTATCCATATTGGCTTCCTATTTTATTGATGGTGAAGTTAGTGTTGAGCATCTCTGTTACCTGGACATGATAAAAGTTGATGGTGTTTCATTCTATACTGCTGTATGTGAACTATTTGAAAAGCAAAGTAATCCTTGCTGCAACTGTGTGTCAGTACTTCTTGCTTCCTGCAATGTTATGCGTGGTTTGAAATCTGGTATTGTGCAACGTGTTCAGAGTGAGAAATCTGAACTTCTTGCCAATGACAGTGATTCATGTCTTCATATACACAACAGTGGTAAACAGCTCTCTGTCCCGTTTGGAAAATACCTTGTGCAGCTCTTCTCAGATATCTATTCTGATTTTAAATGGTCTTCAGGTTTGTCAGATTTTCAGGATATGATATGTGACATCATTTGAGTGAAATCAGCAGTGCTTGAGTAATTTATCAACCATTTCTGGTTATCAGCTGCATATTGCAGCACTGTTGATAATGACAGACTGTTCACAGCTCTGCAGCTATTCTACTTTGCATTATCGATCCAAGCATAAGAGACAACTGCAAAGAGGTCGTTGATGGAATATACAATACCTTGAATCTCATCAGTTCTAAAGTCACTCACAGGGCTATGCATTTTCAAAAATTTTCTCAACTATGGGAGGGGGGACTCCCCCTCCCATACCATCACACACCTTGGCCTGCAGTCATGGGGTTGGCCTCCAGCCAACCATTTCAGACTTTTTAGTCTTCAGCTGTTCTCATGCCTGCTGGCAAAACAGCTGTTCAGTTGACAGGGTTCTACTAGACTTGAATTTTGGTCTCAAAACATTCTTCAAAGTCCTTGGCCTCTATTCTGAAAGGTCCTTGAAAGCATCTGATCTCATTTACACAAATTTAGCAGCTAACCAAACACACTAAAATATTATTTTCTAGCTCATAAAGAAAATGATTCCTCTATGCACTCAAGAAGTGTAGATTTTCCTTTATTTATGCACGTTTGAAAGTGCTTTTTCACAAAGTACTTGCAGTTTGAAAAACTGCTAATCAGTGTGCTTTGTGAACCTATAAGCATTTTATAAATGATTATACAGTAAACTGTATTATCATTGTTACTATGACTTTTTAACTCTTTACCCAATGAAACAATAATTTTTGGCCAGAGCTCTAAACAATAATCACCATTCAAATTTTATTTATTTTTTCAATATTTGCCTTCAAAACACCTTTTGCCTCCTCATTTAAACAAGTCCATTGAGTTTGATCCATTGAAGGTCCATAATCTATGTATCAGTGCAAAATATGAAAATATTTATTTATGGCTATTGGAAAAAATGTATTCTTGATTCTCAGACACCTCTCTTTTCAGTAAACTTCTGCAAAGGAAAACTCCCTCATTAAAATATTGCAAAAGAAAACAAAATATAAGTTTTCTTTTTAGCCACTCAAAATCTACTCTTTTGACAAAACCAATTCTTTTAAAACTATGATGTGTAATAAATGTGATGGGTAAACTCCCAAGTTACATTCTGAGTACTTTGCCAGTTGTTTCTAGACAAGTCTTGGCTGCCTATATAGAAACAACACTGCAATATCACAGGATGTAGACTGTCAAAGCATAGGAGAAATATATAGAAATCTCCCTGCCATTAACCCTTGGGTATTGAGATTTCTTTGGCATTTTTGATACACTTTTTTGATTGCCTTCATCCTATGGATTTGCTGTTGTCTGGTTTGTTTTGTTTTATTGGGGTTTAATGGCACATTTGACAGCCAGAGTCATCTCATTTCAGAAAGTTTTACTGGTGGAGGAAGCCTGAGTACCTGGAGAGAACCACAGAACAGTGGTTAGCAACTTTCAGACTCCCCAACATATTAACTCCGCACAAGCAGGGTTAGCACTGGTTGAAGACAAATGCACTATCGACATGCAGTATGCCTTAGTACACTGTGCCACTGTGTCCCACATAGGCAATCGGGATTAAGTCCTTTGCCCAAGGACACAATCCAGTTATTCCTGGCAAGGATGAAACCGTGAATCTTTTGGTTTGAAGTTCAGTGCCATAACCATTGAGCCACCACACTCCTGTTGTTGTCTGTAGGCGAGTCTTGGCTGCCAAGTCTTGCCTAGAAGCAACTGCCAAGGCACTTGCAAGTTTACCTACAGACTGCATGTCAGGGCACCTGTTTTGTTACAGTAAAAGGTGATTAAAGTCTGAATTAGGCTTTTAACCCTCTGCACACTGATGCTGAAATATCAAAATTTCAACCTGTAAATTTTTCCACAGATGCAATCAGGAATTAAACCAATGCAGTCTTGTTTGATGGAGCTCATTGACCTCTCTCCAAAAAGACTAAATTGGCTAAATTTACACTTGTATCATGGGAAACATTTGCGACTTGAAATTTTGGTATTTTGGCATCAGTGTGCAGTGGGTTAAGAGTTAAAGATCACGGAAGATAAAAAATTCCTCATAAAAAAAAATTCAGGGAAAATTGCCTGAGAAACAAGAAAAAAAAATGTCCTATACAAGAAATATACCACAATTTTTCAAAACTCTTTTTCAGTTGTAAACAAAACAAAAGATGCACACTCAGTTGACTATGCAAAACATCCAAAACAGGCAGCGCATTTATATTTTTACTGAAAATAAATCCTTGTATTTTCACTTCTGAAAATATGCCTTTCATTTAACCCTTTATCCAACATAACGGCCAAACCCGGCCAGCTATTCACAAAAATCGCCTATTGATTTTCATTATTTTTTCCTTTTTTTCTCAAAAACATAGGTTATGACCCCTCTTTGGAACGAGCTCATCGAGCTTGTTCCAATGAGGGGTCATAACCTATGTTTTTGAGACAAAAAATGAGTTATTCAAAAAAAATTTTTTGTAAGTGTCGTCTGCTTTTCATGTTAGGTAAAGGCTAAGTAATATTTTACAAAATTTTAAGAGTATTTTATTCGAAAGCATATAATAAATTAATATGAGTTAACACTGAAATTGTTTTGTTTTTTTTTACATAATCCAAATGTTCAGCTATAGTTAACACATTTTATCAGTAATATACCATCTTAACATAATCTGTGTTGAGAATGATGTTTGCAATGTGTTAAAGCTGCTGTGTTATTAAGTAAGTAATTTAGTATGAATAGTTGTTGCAGTACATTAATATACTTTTGATCAAATGGAGTTGTTGCTTTTACTTGTGGAGTTGAGGTGTAAGAGAATATATCCAGAAATCTTTGAAATATCTTCCAGTCCTGAAATAGTGACTGCAGTGTTTTGATACAGAGCATCTGTATGTGTTGTAAACTTAAGTTTGTTTAAAACAATGTTCCAGTGGTCCAAGGTGTACTTTGACATACCTTGTGAGCAGGCCTTGAAAAAAGACTGCAATGTTCAAAATGTCCCTAGAGGGTGAATTTGGGAGTCTTTGGCATTCATTTCAAAACAATCAAGTCTGGAAATAAGCAGCCTGTCTTATGCAGAATGAGGTCCCCAGAGGGTGAATTTTCATGATGATACCCTGCACAGAGGGTAGCATTACCATATTTACCCTCTGTGAACCTCAATCTGAATCAAGATCTCAAGCCTAAACAAAAAGAGGTACCCATAGGATAAATTGGTTCACTGTATGGGATAGCATCAGCAAATTCCCCCCTCTGGGGACCTCATTCTGCAAACAACAAATTGCTTATTTCCAGTCTTGCTTGTGAGGGGCAGTATTCTATGTCCAAATTCCAGTCCTGTGTTAAGAAAAGAGCTTTGGTTTGATTATTGAATGACCAACGTTATTTTGGTTAAGAAAATAGAATTGGTTTGCTACAATGCAGGGCTAGAAATATAAATAAATCTTGAACATCTTTCTTGTATGAACTGAATTATACCAATACTTATTTGATACTGAGCAGCATCCTAGAGGTATGAAAATCATAGTATGTATAGTTGAAAAAAGACTTATCAGTTGAATTACAGCAGTATATCTCTGTGTTAATAATTGCTCTATCAAAACAATTTTCAGGTCCTGCAAGGCGTTTTCGACGAGTATGTGAACATATACAGAACTTAATGTTAACTCCAAGAGGAGAAGTTCAACCTCGAAAAATTAGTACAGATAGTTCTTCATCATATTCTTCTGAACCGGGTGTTTCACCTACACACACACTATCACCGAGTCCAAGCCCAAGTGCTCGTGAAAATGTGGAGGAAGAGGTAAGAAAAAACATACTTTATGAGATACAGGGCTTCTTTATCCCAAACCAGGTATGTGATGAACATTGTGTTCGTAAGTACTTCTGTCCATTTGTAGAGATATTTGCAGGCCACCTGAAAGTTGAAAAATTATAGGTCAATGTTTGTGTGGGGTTTTTATGTCTCCCTTTCCAAGAAGGGAGACATATTGTTTTAGTGCATATTCTTCTTCTTCTCATACGAACTTTGTCCGGGGCATAACTTTTTTGTCTTTTGACCTAGACCTTAGATATTTGGCATGTGGAAGTATCACCATGAGCCGGTGTGTCACGTACCATAGTGACCTTCATGTGGCCTTGACCTTTGACCTGAAGGTCAGATTTATGTGCTTTTTAAGGGAAACTTTGTCCGAGGCATCACTTTTTTGTCTTTTGACCTAGACCTTAGATATTTGGCATGTGGATGTATCACCATGAGCTGGTGTGTCGCATACCATAGTGACCTTCATGTGACCTTGACCTGAAGGTCAGATTTATGTGCTTTTTAAGGGAAACTTTGTCCGGGGCATAACTTTTTTTTCTTTTGACCTAGACCTTAGATATTTGGCATGTGGATGTATCACCATGAGCCGGTGTGTCACGTACCATAGTGACCTTCATGTGACCTTGACTTTTCACCTGAAGGTCAGATTTATGTGCTTTTTAAGGGAAACTTTGTCCGAGGCATAAGTCAAACTCGACTTATAGTTTGGTGAATGGCGGGTGGGCGAGCGGGCGTCCGGGTGGGTGGGTGGTCGGACGGGCGGGCGGGCGTAAACAATTGGTTTCCAGATGATAACTTGATAGTGGTTCGATTCACATTCATTAAACTTCATACGTAGGTTGGTCTTGGTGGGAGGAAGAACCCTATTGATTTTGGACATGCTACTTCGAAGGTCAAGGTCACAGTGACCTTGAACGTAGTAAATCTTAAACAATTGGTTTCCGGATGATAACTTGATAATGGTTCAACTCACATTCATGAAACTTCATAGGTAGATTGGCCTTGGTGAGGGGAAGAACCCTATTGATTTTGGACTCGCTACGTCAAAGGTCAAGGTCAACGTGACCTTGAACATAGTAAATCGCAACAATTCCTTTCCGGATGGTAACTTGATAGTAGTTCAACCTACATTCATGAAACTTCATAGGTGGGTTGGCCTTGGTGCAAGGAAGAACTCTATTGATCTTGTTTTGGACTTGCTAGGTGAAAGGTCAAGGTCACAGTGACCTTCAACATAGTAAATCGTAAACAATTGGTTTCCGGACGATAACTTGATAATGGTTTGACCCACATTCATGAAACTTCATAGGTAGGTTGGCCTAGGTGAGTGGAAGACCACTATTTATTTCGGACTCACTAGGTCAAAGGCCAAGGTCACAGTGACCTTGAACATAATAAATCGTAAACAATTGGTTTCCAGATGATAATTTGACAATGGTTCCACCTACGTTCATGAAACTTCATAGGTAGGTTGGTATTGTTGCAAGAAAGAGCCCTATTTATTTTGGAATCACAAGGTAAAAGGTCAGGGTCACAGTGACCCTTCACATAGTAAATTGTAAACAATTGGTTTCCGCACGATAAGTTGATAATGATTAAACCCACTTTTGTGCTGTCACAACTCGACTTTGGATCGGTGATCCTATCGGCATTTTTTGTCTTTTGACCTAGACCTTAGATATTTGGTTTGATTGTCAATATTATTCATGTATATATAATTTGCAGTGCATTAAATAGAAAGGAAGGGGAGACATATGTTTTAGTGTGCTAAAACAGTTTCTAGTTTTACTTGAGTTTAAAAACACTTTCAACTGCCAGGATAATATTGTGATTGACAGATTTACAGGTGAAGGCTGCTGGAGTACTCAGATGAAATTAACAAGCAATGGTGAGTTACGGTTGGACTCTCCAACTTGCTATCCCGACACAAGCAGGCTAAGCAATGAATGAAGGCAAGTGTATTGTCAAACTTGATTTGTTCACAGTTGTCGGAACACCTCGTTCATGCGTTTGTAACCACTCGTCTTGACTACTGCAATTCTTTGCTTTATGGATCTAAACAATGTAACATTGACAAGCTCCAACAAGTACAGAACTGTGCTGCGCACCTCAGTACAAAAACTGTAAAATCATGCCATAGCACTCCAGTTTTTTTTAGATTGAACTGGCTCCCTATTAAACAAAGAATTGATTTTAAAGTGCTTTTGTTGGTTTATAAATGCCAAAACAGGTTGGCCCCAACTTATCTGTCAGACCTGCTCGAATTCTATCAATCATCTAGAGCACTTCGGTCATCCGGCACGCTAAGCTTGAAACAGCCTAGTGGCAAGCTGCGTACTGCCGGTGATAGGGCATTTTCCGCATGTGGTCCTAAACTGTGGAATCAACTTCCTGTGATATTAAAGAGGCTAATTCAATTTCTACTTTCAAATCAAAGATTAAAACTGTTTTTATTCTGCCAGGCTTTTATTGATCTTTTATAACTGTCTGTGTTTCTCTTAGATTTGTTTTCTTTTAGTGTGTTTTATGTATATGTCAGCGTTATGTACAGCCAAAGAGCATTTTTAATCGAATTTTAGGCTAAATAAATTATTATTATTAAATTATTATTATCAAGGCACTCTCCCATAAATTGAAACAAGGCAATAACATGTGGAAACATTTTGACAACCAAAAATAATTTAGCACTCTACCAGTTAATGAAAGTCTGAGTCAAGTTTGAATTGAGTTCACATCCTACAAAGAGTTACCCTTTCAACTTCTTGCTCAATACCTTTTGAAAAGAAGTAACCTGTTGCAACATATATTTGACATACAGTCACGCTCACTAAACTGGATATCTCTCGATTGGATAGCCCTGTTAATTGCATATAACTTTCAGACACCGAATCATTTCCCTCCAAAACAAATTTGACCTGTTAACTGCATGGAGGTTATGGAGCAAACTCTTGTTAATTGAATAGAAATCTTGTGATCTATTAATAGAATTACTCTTATAACCACTCAATTCCCCATATTATAGGCCTACTTGTCTTCATTGCATCCAATAGAAGCATTCAATCTATTTTATCTTGTTAGACTGAGATCAACAAATTCCATCAAACAAGATATATTAGAATAAATGTTCAATTTTTTCTATAATTGAAAAATATAACCAAATTCCTCTTAGTTGAATGCTTCTTTTAATTGAATATTTTTCACTGGCAAAGTGGTTATTCAATTAAAAGAGCACTAAGCTATGATTTTGTAAAAAATAAGTTGACCATTTAACAAAACCACAATTTCTCTTAACAATCTACCACACCAACACAATGTGCTTTGCTTCTTATATATGTTTATACTGTACCAATGACCCAGACTTAGCTGGTGCTAACTCCTTAAATTATAGGGCCAAACACAAATTTTGCCCCCCAATCCCCAAAATTTGCATCAAAAACCGAAATTTCAATGTCCTATGTGGTCCTCCATGCCTTATATCCACTGCGTATGCACAGTGTCAAAGAGGTCTCGAAATTGGCTCAAAAAGTCATTCTTTGTTTGGCCCTAAAATCAGTAACATGTCACTGATATTTGTGCTTGTAAATCTCAGTTTAAATGATGCCAGACACATAATTATGAAAGAAATGGTGGATCTAAGGATGAAATAAGAGGATGAGAGGAAGAAACAGTGGCAGAATGTGTTCAGGGCTGTAACTTATCATTTTTTTACGAAATTATTTCATGTTCCCTAATTTCGGGGCATGAGCCTTATGTTGTCATTCTGGCTATGAACTTACCATTGTTTGTTCAGTGTTTCCTCTCTCCCTTTCCTTAATATCCCCTTGCTATTCTCCCATGCTTTTGGCATAATTTTGGAATTTTTTTTTGCTAAAATTTCTTGGGAGTTTTGGCTTGGTAACAGAATGATTATTCTGTTTTTTCCCCATGTTTACGTCCTCACTCTTGGGTGATTAGGCATTGTTATCTGCATCTACCATCCGATGTACTGCAGTTTCTTCTATGGAAGCCTCTGTTTTACATCGGATAGTGTTTAAATTGGTGATCGATTTTGGGCCATGGTTGCAGTGCCTGGAGTCATGTTTCCGGTTTTTGTACACTTTTGTTTATGTTGACAACTGTTACTTCTGATTGTGATTACTTGTCTTCTATTAGTTCTGCTCATAGCCAGATACATTAATATTGTCTGGAAGTGTTGCATTAATTTTTAAAAATGTTTCAAAATATTTTGTCCACACTTAGGCTTTTTTTGGGATCCATTTGGGCTCATTGTTCCCATTTGGAACTTGGGCTCTTCTGAAAATTTTTCAAAAAAATTTTTTTTTTTAAATTATTTTTTTCGAAATGTTATAATGGTTTATATTATATTATGTATCTTTGTTTCAAGGGTTAGTGCGAATACTATGACTGTTTATATTTTTTCATGATGAAAGAATATTGTTCAAATTGTAATGCGAGGAAATCTTCCTCTTATTCTCATGTTCATTGAGTTTCTTGTAGTCAATGTACTCGAACTAATTCTTGCTCAGTGTGTGCTAATTGGAATGACAACGTTGGAGATGTGTGTCACGGTATATTGTTAGCGGTGAGGGGTCCATGCCGGTCCTCTCTCCGCAAGGTCACTCTAGTTTATCAGTCTCTTTTTCAGAAGAACAAGAACAAGGTGATGTTTCCATGATGTCTTCAACAAGTGTGTCTCTGTCGTTGCAGTATAGTAAGAGCTAGCGGCTGAAGTGCTCATGGAAATACGACAATTGCCTAAGAGGTCCCAAGTAGGATCAACGGCGTTGATCATCCGCTAGCTCGCCCGGTGTAGCGACCATTCATCGAATGGCTTGGCAGCCGGGTTCATCCGTTGCAGTCCAGGGAAGCAGTTTGGATGATGCGAGCACTATAAACATTGAACGTGCACACCCAGCGACGACGGATCCGAAGATAGTATGGAGGAAGCCTGTCAGTCCAGTAGCTAGCTCATCCAGAGGCCCCCCTCTCTCTTACAACAACATCTGGGCCGCGATGTTGTTGTTTGTTCGTTCGTTAGTCGGAGCATACGTCCACTCCTCCTGCTCGGGACGCTCCATCGCATAGACAGTCCGACGCGGCTGGTCTATTGGCTTCCTCATCCTCACGTCAGCACACACGACCGCACCTTCGCTATGTGACCACAGATATCCAGCCTGCTTCGCCGAACAGGGAATCCACGTCAACCAAGTCACACCATCCGCCAGCCAAGGACACGAGGCCTTTCCAGTTGGAACGTTCGCATATTATATAAATGCAGGAATGAATGTCCCTGGAGCTTCCAGCGGTTAATTACGTAAGACCGCGGCTCCACAGGCCTCCGGGACGGACTAGCTATCGCAAATAGCTAAATTCATTGCAGCATCCCAGCAGCTATCAGAAACTTTTTCAATAAAGAACTATCTGAGCAAGCTGGGTCGATTCGCTCCCCTGCAAAGTAAGTAGGGACGACCAAGATTATTATGTGGTCCAGGCAGATGGTAAAAGGGAATCAGAGTGGCTGAAATTTTCCCTTTCCGAACAACTTAAGGTGCTGTAGATTTCATCCGGAATCACCTTTAGAAGTTGTTTCTCTGGACAAAAATGCTGTGTTACCTGATAAGAAACTGTAAGCGTCACTGGACACAGACTTTTTCGGCTGGATTAGGGACACCGTCCCTGAGTTTCCGACCCAGTCCAGAAATGTCATTGGATTCTGTGCATTATTCCGCTTTGAATGAGTCGGACTCAGCAGGGAGGAGTAAGGCAGGTTCTTCGGGGGCGAATACGTCCAAAGGAAGTTCCTATAGAGGATCAACGCCTCTATGTCTTACTCCGGAGACCGTCCAAGTAGCGACTCACATAGGGGTCGTAATGCTGGCCTGAGATATCAGGTCAGATGCCCCTAGGTCGACTGGGCAAGGTGCGGGTCGTGGAGGATGTGTTTTCTCCTTCCGCAATCCTCGCAGGACCAGGAGGTGATGGTTCCACGTCGACCAGGTCACGCCATCCGCTAGCCAAGGACATAAGGCCTTTCCAGTTGGGACGTTCCTATATTATATAAATGCAGGAATTAACGTCCCTGGAGCTTCCAGGGGCTAATTTCGTAAGACAGCGGCTCCACAGGCCTCCGTGACGGACTTGCTATTGCAGATAGCTCAGTTCATCGCAGCATACCAGCAGCTATCAGAAACTTTTTCAGTAAAGAACTATCTGAGCAAGCTGGGTCGGTTTGCTCCCCTGCAGAGTCAGTAAGGGACGACCGAAATTATTATGTGGTCCAGATGGATGGTAAAAGTGAATCAGCACAGCTGAAATTTTCCCTTTCCGAACAACTTAAGGTGGCCATAGATTTTATCTGGCATCACCTTTTAGAAGTTGTTTTTCTGGACAAAAATGCTGCGTTACCTGATAAGAAACTGAAATCGTCACTGGACACAGACTTTTTCGGCCGGATTAGGGACACTGTCCCTGAGTTTCCGACCCAGTCCAGAAATGTCATCGACATTTGAACTTTTGAATGACGCTATATTCAAGCTAGCCTCAAAGACTGGCAAATTAGGTTTCTTATCGTCTAGCGCTATTCAGCGGCCTTTCATCAATGCAAGACATAATTTTGAAATGGCAGGACTAGGTGTGCCGAGAGTTCCTATGCTTTTGGACGACTAGGCTGAAGACCTGGAATTGTCATTGCCGGCGTCCATGTCTATTACTCCAGTATACTGGAGACGACAGTATTGTCTAATAGAATTTAGACGCATTATTTCACGCAGATCACCTTACCAAGAAGAACTTGGACGGCATTCTTCAGGGTTACGGCAGCAAGTTAATGCTTCAGAACGATGTTCAGAGTCTGCTTCAATTGCTCCGATGTCTCAGTTTCTTAGTAAACAAAAAGAAGTCGGATCTAGTGGAGTCCTATCCATTCACCCATGTGGGAATGAGATTAGAGACGCACAACACTCTCATTCGTCTGCCACTAACCAGAGCGATATTAGTGAGTTGTTACGCTCGCTTTTGCCTTCACTCAGATGTAGTAACAGCGAGAGAATTCATGAGACTGACAGGTTTGTGCGGACCCACTGCGTATATTATTCAGATGGAGCAGATACGCACTTGTCCACTCCACAGATATTTTATCTCAGAATTGGAGTGTGAAGACTCATTCGCTCGAATCGAACATCGTCTTGTCGAATCAAGTGAACAAGAGATTCAGACTTGGGTAGATTTTCAGTGGTTAACTCAAGGAGTACCACTGCAACTGCCGGATCTGAGTTTAACGATAATGACGGATGCGTGTCAGACAGGTTGGGGTGCAACTCTGAGCCCAACAGATTCAGGGTGCCAGGGTCTTTAGGATCCGCAGTTCCTAAAAAGTACATAAACATCAAAAAATGATGTCAATATGGCTTGTGTTATGTCAGTGAATGTACATTCTTCAGAATTCGCATGTTCAAATTCTGTACGACAATTCGACAGTAGTGGCGTATATTCGGAACCAGGGAGGCATTCATTCCATTCCGTTATTCAATTTAACGGAAAGGATCCTTCTGTTTGTCCTAGAGCATCAAGTTCTTCTATCGGTCCGTCATATTCCAGGTCGTCTGAACGTTCTAGCGGACTCCCTTTCTCGGATAGGACATATGTTGTCGTCAGAATGGACTCTCAACAACGAGTTTTCAATCAGATTTGCTACTAATGGGATCGTCCAATGGTAGACTTATTTGCGACGCATTTCAACTATCAGTTGTAGACATATGTGTCACCATGTCCAGATCTTTGAGTGTTTGCAGTAGACGTTCTCTCGATCTTTTGGGACGGAATGATAGGATACGCATATCCTCCAGCGCCATTGATTCAGCAGATATTGCTCAAGATAAAGCAATCTCACTTCAAGTTCTGTTGGTAGCATCTCTGTCACCCCAGAGACCATGGATATATCTACTCAGGTGTCTGCTGTGGGACATGCCGCGGAAGCTTTCTCCACGAGAGGATCTTCTTTCGCAGGGGAAATCGCGCACACTGCATCACAACCCGGAAGGTCTCAACCTTCACGTATTTTCGTTGTGCGGTCCTTCTTGCACAGCAAGCAATTACAGGATGAGCAGTGGATGCAATTTCTAACTGTAGGAGGGCCTCCTCTTCGCTAAATTATGCTGCTAAGTGAAAGGTTTTCTCACAGTGAGGTAGGGATCATTCTGTTGATTCCTATGCACATCATGATAGTTTACAGATTGGATCTATGTCTCTTTATCTAATTTACGGAAAACTTTTTGATAAATAGACTTAAAACTCTTAGACTAATTCCTAAGTGGAATTTAGCTTGGGTTCTTCTTAAGCTTAAGAAGCGCCATTTGAGCCTCTTGATACAGTGGTCTTCAATTCTTATGTTATAAGACAGCTTTCTCTTAGCCTTCTCTTCGGCTAGAAGAGTTAGTGAGCTGCAGGCACTATCTGTTCATGATTCTCACTTTCGTAGTGTAGGTAATACTATTACCTTGACTACTATGGTTGGATTTTTGGCTAGAATCAGGCTCCTATAAGTATCTGGAACCTATTGTAATTAAAGCTCCTCCATCTTCAGACGGGCATAGGCCTTTAATCTGTCCTGTTAGAGCTATACGTTTTTACAAACGTAGATCTGAGTTTATCAGAAAGGGACGTAAATGTCTCTTTCGGTCTCTGCTGCCTAATAGTAGGGACATTATGGTCCATTCTATTGCAAGGTGTATTCAATTAACTATCCGTACTGCTTATGAAAAATTATCTTCAACTCAGCAGTCTATGCTTAAGATTTTCGGCACATGAAGTATCTGTTCCGGCAGCGTATCTGTCTTGCTGCCCTCTTCGCTCTGGGGTATTTGACCCAGAGCAAGGGAAAGTGGGGGAGGAGGGGGGGGGGGGGGTGGTGTTCCCTTGTATCACCTGTTTTATAGTGAAAAGCAAGGGAATACCTCCTCTGGAGTCAGTAATTTTGAGTCGGTGCCAGGATGGTTTTAAAGTGTAAAGCTAATGTCTATCTCAGTTATGTACTGTTTTTAAAGTGTAGCTCACTGTGAAGCATTTGTATATATTACGTGTAAAACAGGCATTAATATACAATCCTCGGACACTTTTAAATGAGTATAAAGAGTCTCATTCTCTGGACTATCTTTATATGTTGGTTTTCCTTCACCGAATTAGCATAATGGGTTATGCTGGCATTAAATGTAGAATTATATATTATGTAATACTCAATTACATTGTTGGTGTTATGTCTTTCACTTTTCTCGTCAAAGAGAAAGACATATATAATTCCTCTCTTCTATTCTCCTGTGGGAGCTATTCTTTACTGAAGTGATTGAGAGATTGGATTTTCCATTATGTCCTAGGCCCTCCAGCCTTTTTACGATTCAGCTAGTCTGGGCCATTGGTTGTCGTATAAAAATATGATAAATTTTAAGTAATTTGTATATTTTTTATACTTACCAATGGCCCAGACGGGTATGGCCCTTCCATGAGTGGCACTGATACCTCCCCACTGTTTATAACATTTAACAGGCAATCTGTAGAAAGAATGATGGTTGGCGCCAATTTTGGTACCTTCCTGGATACTGCGCATGCACAGATCTTAAAAGTATGGAGGACCATCTAGGACTTGATTTTTTTGGTTTTGCATGCAAATTTTGGGGATTAGGGGCAAAATTTGTGTTTGGCCCTGGATTAATTTGAGTTAGCACCAGCTAGTCTGGGCCATTAGTAAGTATAAAAAATATACAAATTACTTAAAATTTATCATTTTCTTGAAAATAGCAATTTTGAGCATTTTTTCAAGGATAAACCATGAAAATAGAAAAAATAAATTGAACCTGACCGATTCAGGTCAAAAGTGCATGGTATACAGCCTGACATCCAATCCTTCCTCTCTACAGGAGTACACCCCTTTGTCCATACCCCTCCAGACATGTGCACTAAGCTTTAGTTTCTTATTTTCAGCTGCCATCATTGATTTTGGTTTTTTCCATGTCTCTCCAAAAAACAAAATTTAATCGCAGTTTTGAGCAATTCAAACCTGGAAACAGTATAGAAATGGTGAATACTTTATAAAGTAGCTGTGGTGCGATTTTCAACACCTCATCAATTCAGGGATGAGACTCGTAAATTACATCTCAACATTGTTTTTTTTTGTCACCCCTTTTCAGTGCAAACACACTCAGGTATTTGTGATTCAGTTTGCCTTAAATTCATTCATGTATATTCTATCTTTCCCATTTAGTACATTTTCCTAGGCTTTGTATTTCTTCATGTTGTTCAAATATTCATTGTATAATGTCAATGGTAGACTTTTTCTCATAAGAATAGAGCCTATGCTTAAAAATGAGACAGTTTCTTCCACAAACACTATTATTATCTTTTAGACTATACTTTATGAATATTTTAGCTATTTATCCTTTCCTTATATGATGAACGTATATCCCCCACCCCACACACACCCACACATACTATAATGGAGCATGTGGGAAACGTGTACAGTATGGTTTTGCTGTCATTGAATGTTTAATATTTTATATACCTGTTATCAGATTGAATTGTTTGTTTCGGACATCGACCATTTTCTAACCTTCGACTGTCTGTGGTGATTGACAAAATCATGGTTTATCCATCATTGAGAAATTGGTGTCTTTATATTTTGGGACTTTCACATTTTACTAACCATTTAGCTCTATCTTTTCAGGTTGTGTTCCAGCAACACTCAATAAACCACTTTGTCTTACCAGAGGAATATTACAAACATTTTCACCAAATCAGGAGGTTCCACAAATGTCTACTGAATGATTGTACACCAACCTCTTGTAGTATCTTGCTTTGACTAATGTTCAGGAGGTTCCACTATCTATTGTAGACATCTTATGTCTTATGACATGGCAAGAAGGATACTGACCAACATAGCCATGACAGATAACATAGACAATCTCTCCTGGTGTTAGTACAATTCGAGATTAAGCTCGAATGAAATTTTTAATACTGAGAAGAAAGCATAGATTTCGATAACTTTTGACAAGACAGAATCATCAGACCAATCTATATACACAACTCTGGCTTATTTTTATTCCATAACCTACCACAAATTCTGCTGGCAGCTTGTAGTCATGGATCGAACTCATCAACTAGATAGCCATCCTTTCTCGACTGTTACTACCATGATAGTTGACAGTTCTACAGCAGCCATATTGTACTCATAGAGAGGGTCATCTTTGCAGATTTCCAGATTCTGCTGGACACTAAGTAGTCCCGAATTCTACATCATAAGATGACAAGATGGCTCGGAACTACGTGCACCATAATATGCATATGCCAGAGGGAATGCCATCTCCCCATTGCACTATTAGCCAAGGCTATTACACTATTGATGCAGTTATTTTACGGATCTCTTCAGGACTTCTAGGCCTGTTTTCACCTAGCCATAGATGAGGCTATGCCTACCAACGCTATGCTAATCAGGCTTATAGCTCAGGTTGAACATATCCGTCAGCTGGAGGTCTCCTATCAGGTAATCGACTCACTGATATTGCTACATTGGATGTCTAAACTTTTGTTCAACGTCACGTGTGTTTACCAGAGGGAGATCCATGTTTCCTATTCACTATTAGCCAAATCTATTACTTATCTTATGAAAGTGTTTCCCACAGTAGTGGTTATCGCCAGTCCTCTAGCCCTTACATAACCAGATCTGTATCAGTTATCTCGACCTTGGCTTCTGCAAGGTTAATATTAGAAGCTCCTATGGAATACAGTACACGTTTTGACTCGAGATTCTGCTTTGCAGCAAGTAGTCAACACCATTAGATCTGTATCCTATCTTGACCATGACCACTACGAAGATGAAAACCATTACTCTTCTAGCTGGTTTGCAGAGCGTCTTGATGTTCCCCTTAAGTTGATTTTGAGAAGAGCATTTTCCTAGTTTACGTTTACTACAGAAGAATAGATCATCATATTATTGTAAACGTTATACACCTAGAACCACTCAAGACTCTTTAGCTCAGTTTCTTCATCATAACTTTTTTATTTGCCAAACATTCCTATATGGATGAAGGTTCACCTTCATTTAGGCACAATAGCGATGGAGAGGTTTTTATCTATGTCCCTCCAGTCCCTAACATCATACATCTGCTCGTAATAAGGCTTTTACCCAAGAGGATATTCTGATGGTTATAATCTTGAAGAGGACTATATTTGACAGATCGTCATTCAGACCTTACATCTTATGCCAATATACATCTTCTATCTGATGTCTTACCCCAGAATATTCTGTCCACCATTACGCCTAAGTGTCCAGGGTGAAGAAGTTCATTGTCTATCCCTTATATAATTCTTCTTATTCTGGACGGTAATGCTGCCACTACTTTATGTCTATCCCAAAGTTGCTTCTGTGCCTTTTTATAGACTTTAAAGAATATTCTACATTCCTCACAGGAAACAATATTCGATAACTGATTCATCAGACCATCTAGTAATTTCTCATTCTCATTGACCTTTACACCTCACTGACTGACCTAAGAAGTCTGTGTTTACGGCGGAATTGTGCTTTACATGTTTCATTATTAGGAAAGCCCAATAAGGACTGTTGTATTGGTCTGTTCCTAGACCTTAGTTGACTATTCGCCAAACTTCAGTTTGGACAAATTATTCAAGAACTGATGGTGGAAATTCCCTTTAAATTTCCAAGTTCCAATCTCTATAAGACAGAAATATCATATCTTCCAGAAGAAGTTGTTAAGGACTCTTCTGAATGTAGGCATTGATTATTTCTCCTATCAAATCATCTCTGATTCATTGGATTCTTCATTGTTGATACTGTCTATTCAGAATTTCTGATTTCCACAACTCTTCCTTATTTACTTTTTTGAGAGGTATTCTCTTTTTAGCATTTTGTAGCCTTATCATGATTAGCTAATGCTCTGATCTTTTGTGGTAAGAATGACCCTCCAAATTGATGTTTTGCATTCAAGTCAATATATTACTGGAGACAACTGTACTGTATTAAGGCACTGAGGATTGCAGAAACAAATTTTGACAAACCCTTCACCAGAAGGGCATATTTGAACTGCTGCAGTCCTGCTTTACCATTGTCAAACATGAGAATGTATGGGACTCACCAGGGAGGCATTACCACAAAACCATTATAATGGTGAAATTGTGATGGTATGGCTAGGCATCATTCCTGGTAGGTATCCAAGCATTCTTAGTTTAAAGGACTTCATAAAAAGTATTTTAAAAATGTAACTGAAAAGTTTTTTCTGCTTAGTGTTTTAGAAGAAAAACAAGTTATAAATTGTTTTACACCTTTTTGTGATTACTGATGGTCAGAGTTTGTTTGTTGGAATTTTATTTGTGAATCAATTGTGTATGTATCTCTGTTCACAGGTTTTTGAAAGAGAAAGAGACTTGATTAGAAAAACACCTACAACACCAAGACGAGATCTTTCACGGATATCTGCCAATGGCAGACGAATATTAAAGGACCATAATCTTCAAAGGGATAGAGAAAAAGTGTAGCATTAACCATTAATTAGCTTCAAATTTTGTTTGGAAGAAAATATGAAAATTGGCGGACCAAACAGCAAGCATTCATCAATATTGTTTTTGAGGCAGTGTTCTTCCCTAGAGAGGTGTCGGAGACGTGGGTTGGTGGGGGATTTCATCCACACTGTTTAGATGTTTTAATCTTTAAAGAGACAGTACACACAAAATTTGAGAGAAAATTGTTGTTTACTTGATAGAACCTTTAAATTCTATGTGCAAAAATTGCCTTATGTTTCTAATATAATATGGTGGAAATCATTCATTCTGATTTAACTCTTAACCCTTTGGGTATTTCTAAAAGTATTTTTTTATTAAATTTAGTCATGGCTGCTATGAAGCAGCCATGACTAGATTTGATAAAAAAATTCATGCGATCCCTGCCAAGGGTCCCTGTATTGTGTTGTTGGGCAAGGCACTTAATCCTGATTGCCCATGTGGGGGCACAGTGACATCGTGTTCTAAGGTGTCCTGCACGTCGATGGTGCACTTGACTTCAAGCAGCGCTAACCCTGCTTTGTGGAGTTAGTATGTTGGGGAGTCTGACAGTTGCTCGCCATTGCTCACCTGAGTTAGTATGTTGGGGAGTCTGACAGTTGCTCGCCATTGCTCAGTGGTTCTATCTGGGTACTCCAGCTTCTTCCACCCATACAGCTATCTGACACGAGGTGACCCTGGCTGTCGAAAGTGTAGTTAAACCCTAATAAATAAATATAATAGATTAAATGCCTGTATTGGACGTGCTGAGGCCAAATAGGTCCATAAACAAGGGAAAGTTTGTGATTGTCAGGGTAATTTATCTAATATTACAAGAATTTTTATTCAATTAACAGTATTTTACTTCATGTATATAAAATTAATTGATGAGATTTGTACTGAAGGCATGTTAATTGATATGGTGTTTTGAGGTTATATTCAATGAACAGGGTTATTCAATAAAGAGATATCTGAATACGTGGGCTACACTGTATATGTAGAATCAAATTTTAAGGCAACAAGCCATAAAATTTCAAATTCACATTATACAAGCTCTTTTTCTCAAGTCCCCATGCAGCCATAAACTGCCACTTTTATATATCTTTGAACAGGTTGTCCCAAGTGTATTCTTCCTGGAGAACAATACTGATAGGCTGCATTTATCATGAGTGTCTTTATATCATTATTGGTACAGGCAGTCAACAATAATGTAGAAACATTGTTAAGTTATCTGCAGTTGGGTTAATATAGAATATACCCATAGTAGCTTGGTGTACCAAATGTTCGCCACAGGTGGTGAACATTTGGTACACCAAGCTACTTTGGAAATATTTTATTTATACCATGATCTTCAGTTTGTTAAGAGTCGCTATTATTTTTTCTCGATTTTACTGAACTGCAGACGTACCCACATGTGAATCTGTTTTTGTTTACATGAGCACCGGTGGGCAATACTCCCACTGTCAATTTTATCGCCAAAACGAAATGGAAAAAGAAACATGCAATTCACAGGGCCTTTTCCATTTAAATAACATACTGTTTCGAGTTATGGATGCTTTATTAACATGAGACAATGCATGTTTGTTAATTTTTGGTATTTTATGAGGTAAACTCATTTAAAAACGTAATAATTGCTGCTTTCATTTCACTCTTCGAGGGGGATGACCGATAAATTTAGATAAGTTTGCATTCAGGTCAAGGTCAACAAACGTCAGCTTGGATGTAGTTCCACTGTAGATGTAAATTTTAACTATTGAAATCCCATTGCTGGCGTGTTCACCACGATTGGTGTGTAAAGCTAAAATTTATGTCAAAGGCTTTTTATATATCGTAGAATAGCTAATCATGGTATAAATGCATATACATCCATTATTATCGAAAAATTAATCTGAGGTTTTTAGGGGTTAACCGAATGAGTGAAAGAGGTCTCTGTCATAGCTCCCTTGAAAAGTGTATTATGAATTGTGTGCTACAATTCATTGGAGAGTGCTAGCAGACACTCTTTCATTAATTGTAACAAAACAATTATTTATGAACAAAATCTTGCTGAACAAGGGCCCCCATTACTGGCAGCATTGATCTTTGAAAAAAGAAATACTCATTACAAATCACCTCTGAAAATAACTGGGTGCTCTACTAGTTAAATCAGATGAGCAAATTTTATCCCAGTGATTTTAGGCACATAGGTTGTTTTTTTTTATTATGCATATAGTATTTGTTGGTTCTATTAATAAAATAACATTTTTTTCTTAAAAGTTTCAGTGTATTATCTCTTTAGTACTTAACACACAAATGTTTCTAGCAACAAATGATAAAATGGAAATCACCCACTTCCTCTCTCAATACTATGCAAAATAGTATGATCAGATAATTATATAGCAGTTTTTTTAGCTTGACTCTGAAAGGTATTGATCATTCACATAATTGTTTTTTGAACTTGACCATGATACTTGAGGATGTTTACATGGGATGTTATTGAAAGTGTCATTAAACCCCAATTAATAAATAATTAAATTATTGCAGGAGAATGTCTCTGAACTCTGAATATAGGGTTGAATAAAAACATTAAAATGTTAAAGTAATGGTGACCTGGACATTTAGTTATGCCTTCACTAGGAATCAATGCTAAACTCAAGACTTTTTGAGGTGGTGATTTTGGAGAATTGCTGAAAAATTAACCAAAGTCCTTAACTGGTTCCTTGCTATGAAAGCCCATATTTGGGCTTTAACCCTTTACCTAACATAGTGGCCAAAAATGGAAAAATAACCAGAGTAAGCCTACCACAGGCAAAAATATCTCTGAAGTTTATCAATAAAACGTCGAGCTGGTTCTAATGATATCCATATTTGTATGGTTTTATTGAAAAATTGACACCCCCATTATTTGGCCTTCAGTGCTTCACTTAGTATTTAAATAAATTTGGGTTCATAGAAACAATTTTTTTCAGATTGATTGGAAAGTGCTTATTGCCACGCTTGATTATTTCATAACAACAACAAAAAAACCAGTAAATCAAGGTACCTACTGCAATGGGCATGTAAACATTTAAATAAATATTCCAGACCTGAATGATGATTTTAACCCTCCACATACTGAGGTCAAAATTCGAAATTTCAAGTAGCAAATTTTTTTCTCTGATAGAACTAGGAATTTTGACAATTCACTTTGGTTTTATAGTGCTCACTGAACTCTGTCAAACAGGGTTGGTTTAGTTAAATTCCTAGTTGCATTATGGGAAATAATTTGTGACTTGACGGAGATTATTTTAGGTGTCTACAGCAGTCATTTACCATTTCCCAATGGCATTTGGACATAATTTTTCCCAATTCTCAACCCCAAAATTCCCAATCTCTCCCCACTCGAACAAAAATTCAATGTACAATTTGTGTTCTGAACCATTGGTTTTCTGGGGCCTCATGACCACCCAGTTCAGAACACTAAGTGTGTAATAAATTTAAATTGTTTACCTTACAAAGCTTAAAAGCAAATGACAAGTTCTTTAATATTATATGTCAGAACAGTTTAAAAGAGTTGACAGAGACTGGGGTGAACATGATTCCATGTGACTATTTGTTGTAAAACTTACTTGTAGTGTACTTGCAGTTGCCTAGGTATCAGTCTTAATGGTCTCTGTTCAAAGCAAATGTAAAATTTCTTAATCTTTGGATATTTCTTCCTTTCCAAAACAAATTCCCAGTTGGGGCCCTTGTGATGCATATTTTCCCACTGGTATGGTCCCTGAACCCATTCCCAAAGAAGACAGAAGAATCCTTTCTTGAAATTTTGATATTTCAACATCAATGTGCTCAGGCTATACTGATGTAGAATTCTGTCACTTAACCAGCCCCTTTCCTTATCGTATCTGTCAAACTTTGCAATGCTACACATGAAACTCCCATTCACATCTTGTTACGTTTTCTTCTTTTTGCTCTAAAAACTAGTTTATGACTCCATCATGAAAACAAATGTAGTCAAATGGTTCCAATGAGAGGGCACAAGCTTTATTTGGGCAGCAAAAATGGAAAATAGTCAAGGAAAAATATTGTAAAACTCATCCTCTTCTTGTGGGGTTGGGTAAAGAGTTAACTCCATGACCTTATTATGCTATATAAATTACAGTGCATCATTAAAATAACTGTCCAATTACACACATATTTTTTATTATTAAACAGAAACCAAATGCAGAAAGAAAATCCGAGTTCCTAACACATTTTATATCAATGAAGTGGAGAACCCCATTCTTTATTCTTCCTGGTTATTGAAATGGGAATGCCATTTGTAACACAATTCTCAACTCTTACATTGTCATCGAAGTAGGGAACACCATATTAACACTTCAATTGTCATCTAAATGGGAAATATCTTTTCTGTTTTTCTCAATTCCACCGTCAATAAAATGAAATGTTCCATTTATAACTCATGCATTGTTGGGGAACAATATTTCTTAACTCATATGTTATCATTGAACTAGGGAACACCATTTTGTCATCTAAATGTGAAACTTTTTTTTTTTCATGCTGCCATTGTCATTAACCCTTTACCCAAAGTAACGACCAAAACCGGCCAGGACTATTCACAAAAATCGCCAATTAATATTTTTATACTGTACCAATGACCCAGACTTAGCTGGTGCTAACTCTTAAATATTTAGGGCCAAACACAAATTTTACCCCCAATCCCCAAAATTTGCATCAAAAACCGAAAATTACATGTCCTATATGGTCCTCCATACTTTTACTCCACTGCGCATACGCCGTGTCAAGGAGATCTTGAAATTGGCGCAATTATCATTCTTTGTTTGGCCCTAAAATCAGTAACATGTCACTGATATTTGTGCTTGTAAATCTCAGTTTAAATGATGCCAGACACATAATTATGAAAGAAATGGTGGATCTAAGGATGAAATAAGAGGATGAGAGGAAGAAACAGTGGCAGAATGTATTCAGGGATGTAACTTATAATTTTTTTACGAAATTATTTCATGTTCCCTAATTTCGAGGCATGAGCCTTATTTTGTCATTCTGGCTTTGAACTTACCATTGTTTGTTCAGTGTTTCCTCTCTCCCTTTCTTTAATAACCCCCTTGCTATTCTCCCATGCTTTTGGCATAATTTTGGAATTTTTTCTTACTAAAATTTCTTGGGAGTTTTGGATTGGTAATAGAATGATTATTCTGTTTTTTCCCCATGTTTACGTCCTCACCCTTGGGTGTTTAGGCGTTGTTTTCTGCATCTACCATCTGATGTACTGCAGTTTCTTCTCTGGAAGCCTCTGTTTTACATCAGATAGTGTTTAAATTGGTTAGTGATTTTGGGCCATGGTTTGAGTGACTGGAGTCATGTTTCCGTTTTCTGTTCACTTTTGCTTTTGTTGACAATGGTTATTTCTGATGGTGATTACTTGTCTTCTATTAGTTCTGCTTATAGCCAGATACATTAATATTGTCCGGAAGTGTTGCATTAATTTTTAAAAATGTTTTAAAAATTTTGTCCACACTTAGGCTTTTTGGGGATCCATTTGGGCTCATTGTTCCCATTGGGAACTTTGGCTCTTCTGAAAATTTTTCAAAAAAATTTTTTTTTTTAAATTATTTTTTCGAAATGTTATAATGGATTATATTATATTATGTATCTTTGTTTCAAGGGTTGGTGCGAGTATTATGACTGTTTATATTTTTTCATGATGAAAAAATATTGTTCAATTGTAATGCAAGGAAATCTTCCTCTTATTCTCATGTTCATTGTGTTTCTTGTAGTCAATGTACTCGCACTAAGTCTTGCTCAGTGTGTGCTAATTGGAATGACAACGTTGGAGACGTGTGTCACGGTATATTGTTAGCGGTGAGGAGTCCATTCCAGTCCTCTTTCTGCAAGGTCACTATTTTATCACTCTCTTTTTCAGAAGAAGAAGAACAGGGTGATGTTTCCGTGATGTCTTCAACAAGTGTGTCTCCGTCGTTGCAGTATTAGGGCTAGCGGCTAAGTGCTCATGGAAATACGACAATTGCCGAAGAGGTCCCTAGTAGGATCGAAGGCATTGATTGTCCACCCGGTATAGCAACCATTCATCGAATGGCTCGGCAGCCGGGTTCGTCCATTGCGGTCCAGGGAAGCAGTTTGGGTGATGCGAGCACTATAAACATCGAACGTGCACACCCAGTAATGACGGATCCGAGGATAGGACGGAGGAAGCCTGTCAGTCCGGTAGCTAGCTCGTCCAGGTCTATCCGGACCGCGAGCGAGAGAGGCCCCCTCTCTCTTACAACAACATCTGTGCCGCGATGTTGTTGTATGTTTGTTTGTTAGTCGGAGCATACGTCCACTCCTCCTGCTCGGGATGCTCCGTCGCATAGACAGTCTGACACGGCTGTTCTATTGGCTTCCTCATCCTCACGTCAGCACACATGACCGCACCTTGGCTATGTGACCACAGATTTCCAGGGGACGTTCACATATTATATAACTGCAGGAATGAACGTCCCTGGAGCTCCTGCTTCGCCGACCAGAGAATCCACGTCGACCAGGTCACTCCATCCGTTAGCCAGGGACACGAGGCCTTTCCAGTTGGGACGTTCGCATATTATATAAATGCAGGAATGAACGTCCATGGAGCTTCCAGTGGCTATTTACGTAAGACCGCTGCTCCACAGGCCTCATTGATGAACAAGAACAGGGTAATGTTCTGTGATGTCTTCGAAAAGTGTGCTTCCGTCGTCACAATCAAATGAAGAGCTAGCGGCAAAAGTGCTCATGCAGATACATCAATTGCCTAAGAGGTCCCAAGTAGGATCGACGGCTTTGGTGTCTGCTAGCTCGCCCGGTGTAGCAACCATTCATCGAATGGCTCGGCAGTCGGGTTCGTCTGTAGCTGTCCAGGAAGGAGATTTGGGTGATGCAAGCACTATAAAATACTATGTGCACACCCAGTGATGACGGATACGAGGATGGTACGGAGGAAGCTTATTAGTCCAGTTCCTAGCTCGACCAGGTCCATCCGGGCTGCGAGCGAGAGAGGTCCCTCTCTCATACAACATCTGTGCCCAGATGTTGTGGTACAGAACTTTCCTCAGTCGGAGCATACGTCCACTGCTCGAGACACTCCGTTATATAGACAGTCCAGAGAGACTGCTCTATTGGCTTCCTCATCCTCATGGCAGCACACATGACCGCACCTTGGCTGCGTGACCAGTGATATCCAGCCAACCCCGCCGACCAGGAATTCCACGGTGACCAGGTCACGCCATCCGGTAGCCAAGGATCCGAGGCCTTCATACTCCGGACGTTCGCATAAAGAAGTATGCAGGAGTCAATGTCCTAGGAGCTTCCAGCGGCTAAATTTTGTAAGACCGCAGCTCCACAGGCCTCGGTTACGGATGTGCTATCGCAGATAGCACAAATTATTGCAGCATCCCAGCAACCGACAGAAAATCTGTCGGATCAGGTATTGATCTAGAATTGTCTATACAGTCGTCTATGTCAGTTCCAACCATGACGTTGGAAACGACAATATCGTCTAACAGAGCTAGTTTAGACGCATTATCGTACGCAGTTCACCTTACCAGAGCATTATCATTACGTCTCAAAGGAAAAGAATTCCAGGATGTACAACCTCCTTAAGAGTTCTTTCGAGGGCCATAGCATTCTCCACGTATAACTCTGCCCTTTCAGTGGCAAATCTGGAGTTGGTTACACGTGACGTGGCCCTGGCTACATACACGCACGTGGATAGTAAGGTGAAAAACTCTCTCAGAGTCGCTCCGTTCTCCGGAGAGCTTCTCTTTGATGGCAAGCTTTCCGCAATCTATGATCAGATAACTAAGAAAGCTTCAGACTCTCTGCTATTCAAATCCGCTTCTATGAAGTCGGATTTAGCGGAGAAGAGTAGGACAGGCACTTCTGGGGCGAATACATCCAAGGGAAGTTCCTATAGAGGTTCCTATGCGTCCTCTAGGTCTTACTCCAGAGACCATCAGGGTAGCGACTCGGGTAGGGGCCGTAATACTGGCCGAGACAACTGGTTAGATGCCCCTAGGTCGACAGGGCGATGTGAGGGCCGTGGAGGATGTGGTTTCTCCTTCCGCAAGCCTTGCAAGTCCAGGAGATGATGGTATAAACCTCTATCATGTTCCAGTGCGCGGAAGACTGTCGAGTTTCACAACCAATTGGGCGTCGATTATGGACGACCTTTGGGGTCGAGGAGTGATTTCAGAAGGACTAAAATTGTCCTTCAAAGGAAAACCTCCATTTACTCGAAGTCCAAGATGGACTCAGCTTCCCTCAATTCCGCAGAAAGAGGCTCGCTTCTATCAGAGGTCCAGTCTCTTCTGGAGAAGAACGCGATAGAGGTCGTAGAAAACCAGGAATCTCCAGGTTTCTACAGCCTTCTTTTTGTGGTTCCGAAACCAGACAGCTCGTTCTGTCCATTCAAAGATCTGAGCTGGATAAACAAGCTGATCGTGGCTCCAAAATTCTATATGGAGACCATCCGATCGGTCAGAGCGAGCATTCGGGTGAACGACTATGCTAGGAGCATAGATCTCAAGGATGTGTACTTTCACATCATGGTACATCCGGCGTTCAGAAAGTATCTTCGCTTTGCCGTCCTAGGAGTCGTGTTTCAGTTCTGAGCAATGTGCTTCGGTCTGAATCTAGCGCCCTGGGCTTTCACTCGAATAATGAACTCGGTAATGACTCATTTCCGAGCTCATTTGTCTGCGGTTACGTCGGCCTACCTGGACGACATTCTTCAGAGGTACGGCAACGTGTTAATGCTTCAGAACAATGTGCAGAATCTGCTTCTATTGCTCCGACGTCTCGGTTTCATAAGTAAACGAGGAGAAGTCGGATCTGGTGCCGTCCAAGTCATTCACCCACCTGGGGATGAGCTTCGAGACGCACAACAATCTTGTTCGTCTGGCGTTAACCAGAGCGAAATTAATCAGTTGTTACGCTCACTATTGTCTTCTCTCAAAGTTACAGCGAGAGAATTCATTAGACTGATAGGTTTGTGCGGAGCTGCTGCGGATTTTATTCCGATGGGGCGGCTACGCACTCGTCCTCTCCAAATTTTTCTGACCCAGAATTCGAGGGTGAAGATTCATTCGCTCGATACGGACATCCTCTTGTCAATCAAGTGAAACAAGAGATTCAAACTTGGGCAGATATTCAGTGGTTAACTCAGGGAGTTCCACTGCAATTGCCGGATCTGAGTTTTACAATTATGACGGATGCCAGTCAAACAGGTTGGGATGCAACATTGAGCCCAACGGATTTGAAGTGCCAGGGTCTTTGGGATCCGCAGTTCCTAATCAGGCACATAAACATCAAAGAAATGATGTCAATTTGGCTTGCGCTACGTCATTGGATGAACATTATTCAGAATGCTCACGTGCAAATTCTGTCCGACAATACGACGGTAATAGCGTATATTCGGAACCAGAGAGGCACTCATTCCATTCTGTTATTTAAGTTAACGGAATGAATCCTTCTGTTTGTACTAGAACATCAAGTTCTCCTATCGGTCCGTCATATTCCGGGTCGTCTGAACGTATTAGCGGACTCCCTTTCACGGAGGGGTCACTTGTTGCCATCAGAATGGACTCTCAGCAAACGAGTATTCAATCAGATTTGCTACCAATGAGAGCGACCAATGATAGACTTATTTGCGAAGCATCTCAACAATCAGTTGCAGACGTATGTGTCACCATGTCCGGATCCTCGAGCATTTGCAGTAGACGCTCTATCGGTCTCGTGAGACGGAATGATAGGATATGCGTATCCTGTAGCACTGTTGATTCTGCAGATATTGCTCAAGTTTAAACAATCTCAATGCAAAATTCTGTTAGCATCTCTGTCTCCACAGAGACTGTGGATTAATCTACTCAGGTGCCGTGGAAGCTTCTTCCACATTTCGGTTCATTCTATTGCTAGATGGATTCAATTAACTATCCATACTGCTTGTGATAAATTATCTTCAACTCAGCAGTCTGTGCTTAAGATTTCAGCTCATGAAGTAAGAGTTCTATCTACATCTTGGGCTTACGCTAATAGTGTTGCTATTACAGATCTAATGAAGGCTGCATATTGGTCTCAGCCTTCCACTTTCACAAATTTTTATCTTAGAAATATTGAGTCCATTTCTAGAGATCTGCATTGTTTAGGTCTGTTATCTGTTGTTCAGAATGTCGTCCACTAAACAGTTGCAACTATAGTTATGCAGGCTTTCTGTTCCTGCAGTGACTCTGTCCTGCTGCCCTCTTCGCTCTTGGGTATTTGATCCAGGGCAAGGGGAGGGGGTGGGGGGGGGAGGTGTTCCCTTAGGTCACCTGCTTTATAGTGAAAAGCAAGGGAATACCTCCTCTGGAGTCAGTAATTCTGAGTCGGTGTCGGGATGGTTTTAAAGTGTAAAGCTAATGTTAACTCATCCATGTAATATTTTTAAAGTGTAGCTCGGTGTGAAACTTTTGTATCTGTCACGTGTCATACGGGCGTTAATATACAATCCTTGGACACTTTTAATGAGTATAAAGAGTCTCATTTCTCTGGACTTCCTTTATTTATTAGCTTTCCTTTAAAAATAATTAGCATAACGGGTTATACTGGAGGTTAATAGAGATCATTGATGTTATTGTGCTCAATTACAGAATGGTGTTGTGTCTTTCTTTTTTTGATGCAAATAAGAAAGATACATGTAAAGCCTATTTCTCCTTTCTCCTGGAGGGGATAATTCTGTTATAGGTAGTTGAGCCTATTGGATTTTCCTTTATGTTCTAGACCCTCCAACCTTTTTACTATTCAGCTAAGTCTGGGTCATTGGTACAGTATAAAAATTTGGCCCTCCCATGAGTTGGGAACTCATACCTCCCCGCTGAGTACATAACGCTTACCAGGCACTGGTTGTAAGAATGAAAATTGCACCTATTTCGAGACCTCCTTGGCACTGCGCATGCGCAGTGGAGTAAAAGTATGGAGGACCATATAGGACATGTAATTTTTGGTTTTTGATGCAAATTTTGGGGATTGGGGGGTAAAATTTGTGTTTGGCCCTAAATATTTAAGAGTTAGCACCAGCTAAGTCTGGGTCATTGGTAAGTATAAAAAATATATAAATTACTATAAATTTTTTAACTTTCATTATGTTTTTCATTTTTTGTCTCAAAAACATAGGTTATGACACCTCTTTGGAATGAGCTCATTGAGCTCGTTCCAATGAGGGGGTCATAACCTATGTTTTTGAGACAAAAAACGGAAAAAAATGGGTTATTCCAGAAGTTTTGTTTCCAAGTGTTGTCTGCTTTTTGTGTTAGATAAAGGGTTAAATATTAAAATGAGAAATTCTATTCATAACACATGCCTAGTTATTATGCCCCGCCCCAACCTCCGAAGGAGGATTCGGGGGTATCTAGTGAATCCCTCCGTCCATCCATCCATCTGTCTGTCCATCCATCTGTCTGTCCATCTGTCCATCCATCTTTCCATACAAACATTTTGCATTATAATTTCAAAGCCATTACTCGGATTTGGATCTCCTTTCGTATGCTGATAGACCTGCGTGGAGGGACTGATATGCATAAGGAACAGATTCTGTCCAATAATGTTTCCCAGAGTTATAGCCCTTTTTCAACTAAGAAAATTTTTCTGTTTTTACTCTTTCCACTTAGAAAATTTTTCTGTCCCACAATGCCTTCAAGGCTACTTCGAACTTGCATATGGGTCGGGGACAGTGGCCCTCACACTTTTCATTGCCCTTGTTGAATTTGGGAACTTTTCATCCTTTGAGTGGAACAAGGAGCCATCTGCAGTGATATTGTAATTGAAATATTGAACAATATTTTAACACTCAATTAACTGGTTGGGTGCTAGAAGCCTATTTTGGGGCTTTAACCCTTTACCTAATGCTCCTAGAATTTTTTGGCATTTTTCTTTCAATTGAATAAGAGAAAAATAATATTTTTATGCCACTGAAGGGAGTATCTTCAGCCCATTGGGAAAATTGTATTCATCATAATTCTATAATGGGTAAGTGGATTTTAACTAAACTTCACACAAGGGTAAAGGACAAAGGGAAGGAGCGCTGTGCACCTGCACCAGATCAGTATTGCAAAGGTCATGGTCGCATGATTATGACACCTCAGATCATAGAATTTTTTGATTTCTAAATTTTACATAATATTACAATGTGATTTGTGCATCTGCCCATGTCAGCATCATTTTCTGAGAGATGTTTATGTTTTGAGCTGCTAATACAACAAATGTAACATTTTATTTTTGCAAATAGGTACTTTGCACTTGGTTTAAAGGGCATCATTGGCAGTGATAGTTTGTCTTGTTTTGCTTTAAAAACATAACTTATGAAGCCTCATTAATGTGATCTTATTCCGTTGAAGTGTTCTCAGCTTTGCCTTGAGGGCAAAAATTGAAAAAAAATCTTTTTTTTAATGTTGTTTTTTGTAAACAATATTAACCAGAAGTGGCCTTTACATTGGGTAAGAACTTAATAGAAAGTGCTGTTGCTTTGATGACGTTCTCATATTCTTAACTTGTGGTTAATATTAAACCTCTGCACACTTATGTGGAAATACCAAAATGTCGATTTGAAAATGCAATTCCAGGAATTTAATCAATTCAGTTTGTTTGACAGAGCTCATTGAACAGTTAAACAAGACTGACTTGGTTAAATTGCTTGCATTATGGGAAAAAATTGCTGCTTGAACTTTGGTGTTTTGACATCTTGAAGAATGCCCCTGGCAACTCCCAAATAAACTGCGGTAACTGGTTCTTGTCAGATCACCGAAGTTAAGCAACGTCGAGCCTGGTTAGTCCTTGGATGAGTGGCCGTCTGAGCGATCAATTTGGACTCCCGCATTGTGTCCTTGGGCAAGGCACTTAACCCTGATTGTCCACATGGGGGCATGATGACGCTGTGTACAACGGCGTACTGCATGTTAATGGTGCGCATGTATTCAACCAATCTAACCCTGCCTGTGCTGCTGTGCGGAGTTACGATGCTGGGGAGCTGGCAGCTGCTCGTCGTTGCTCGGTGGTTCTCTCCGGGTACTCTGGCTTCCTCCACCCGTAAAACTGTCACCGACACGATATGACCTTTGCTGTTAAGGTGTCGTTAAACCCTAATAAATAAATCTGTCACCTCTTTACCCAGCATAATGGCCAAAACCAGCCAGTGATATTCACAAAAATCACCATTCAATTCTCATTATTTTTTTCATTTTTTGTCTCAAAAACATAGCTCATGACCCTTCATTGGAACAATACTCGATGAGCTCATTCCAATAAGGTGTCATAAGCTATATTTTTTTGGCAAAAATTGGAAAAAAAAGTCATTCAAGACTTTTGTTTGCAAAGTGTTGTCTAACATTTCGTGTTAGGTAAAGGGTTAAATCAGAAAAATCTATCCTGAACAACTGTATTCTTCATTTTTCCACTGTAACTGAAATATGCCACTCCATTCATAAGTCTAAAATGGTCATGGAAATAGGGAATACTGTTTCAGTACTCATTAATCGAAGTTGAAAGAGGGAACAACATTTTGAACTTTTAAATTTTAAATAGAATAGGAAACATCTTTTCTGAACAACTCTATTTATTACTCTACCATTGTTATTAACCCTTTACCCAATTTTACGTCCAAACCCGGCCAGCGCTATTCTAAAAACTTTATTTTCATTATTTTTTTCATTTTAGTTTCAAAAACATAAGTTATGACCCCTCGTTGGAACGAGCTCGTTCCAATGAGGGGTCATAACCTATGTTTTTGAGACAAAAAATGAAAAAAAATTAGTTATTCATGAACTTTTGGGGGCAAGTGTCGTCTGCTCTTCATGTTAGGTAAAGGGTTAAAGTGAAATACTTCATTCATAACTCATAGGAAAACCATTCCTTAACTCATACATTGCCACTAACCGAGGGAACACGATTCCTTAAGTTGAACATGAGGGAACACCATTACTAACTTGAACATTGTCAATGAAACAAAAAATATCATTCTTAACACACAGATACCAACCTGAAAGACTATTTTCAGCACTAGAATTATCATCAACTCATATTTTTTTCATTTACTTTCTTGAATTTCTCAAAACAGCCTTGATTTTATTAAAAATTCAGTTGAGTCTGACATCAAGATACTCATTGCCACCCTTGTTTATTGGGGTATATTTTGTTGACAAGAGATAGTAACATACCTCTACTCCCCATGGAACAGTGCTTGTTTATTGCGATAAATAAGTTCTGCTTTACTGGTAATTTAGAACCCAGTAACCAATGCCTGTGGTGGAAGCCCTCCAAAGTGGGTAGAGTGGGTGCGATCAATTTGCTAAACTTGACTTCATGCCTATGTTGCAGTCAGTTAGCTGAAAGTGACCTTAAATTCCAATAAATAAATAAATACCATACCTCTGTTTGGACACTTTCAGAATCTATGACAAAAATCAAGTGAACATGGTGTGAAAATCCAAGTTGATTCTCATTTTTTTCCTTGTGAAAATCGTTTGCGAGAATTGATTTTGATTCTTGCATGAATTTTAAGCTCTGAAACCATTTTCAGCACATATTTGAACTGTTAATTGCTGTTTATAGAATTCTATTTGAAAAATAATCTTTTTCTACTGCTGAATTTCTATATTACACAGGCGGACATGGCCGATTTGTTGGATCAAGGGTAAATAAATTTATACCATGCTCACCTATGTTACTACCTGGGAAAAGTGTGTATGTTAAACTTTAGCTTTCAACCCCACTACCGGTGTAAAGCTTCTACTGCAGTTAAAACATTTTCAATGAGAATTCCATTACAAAAATTTACACCTATAGTAGTAGACTTCGCAATATTTCATTCAAACATATAACGTTTTGCAGTACTATCTATGTGCAATGACTTATTAAGTTTAAAATACCGACAATTAAATATTTAAAATAAAATTTAAGAATTGTTAATAATGATTTGACTGAAAAAGCAAGGTAAAGTCAGTCAACTTTGACTATGTATCTAGCTGTCAATCAAGCATTCACGTGCAGCCAGAAGTACTGCCCTCTGGCGCAGATGTAAACAAAACAAACCCAGGTGTTTGCAGTAGAAAGTATAATTTTTTCTCCATTTTAAGTGACAAAGTTGATTACTTATCAAGAGCATGGTATAAATAAAACAAATAGGTACTGGGGCTGGTAATCAGATTTAAACCCCTCGTAGAATAAGAGTTTTAACCACTCGGTAGAGCCACATGGTTAAAACCCTTATTCTATGGGGGGTTTAAATTTGATAACCCTTTAGATAGGAGTAATCCTTTTATTAATGATTTCTTGATGCTAGACCCTATTGAATTTTTCATCAAATCAAGTCAGTGCTGCTTTACAGCAGCCATGACCTTAATTTAAGGAGAAATTCAAGAAAATTTAGTTGAAGAGTTAATACAGCAGAATAGACCATGGGAGAACACTGGTATTGAGAATTTGTTATATGTTTGGTTTGCATTTCTAATAATCAGATGACATTTGAGTGTAAACTGAATTCAAGAAACATTTTGGTAAATCTTTTAACAGTTGAGATGAATGCATTGGGATAACATCCCTTTTGGAGCAAAGACAATATGATACTACTATACAATTACATGCACCATCACTGAGTGATCAGCCTGCATGTGTTACCTGTGATAAATGGTGTTGATGGATTATGTATGATTGTTGAATGTACTTACGGAACGAAACCTTCCACCTGCATATTGTGTACAAGCCAGATTTTAAACCCACTCATCAGATCACCAGTTAAGAAGCCTGCACTGGTGTGCCTGAGAATATTGTTGTTAAGTGTGATATGTATAAATTTCAAGTACTATTTTCAACCTTTTACCATGCCTAATGGCCATATCCACCCAGTACAGTTCATAAAAACTACCATTTACATAGTATTGTTTCAATTTTTGCTTCGTGATAAGCTATGTTTTTAAGGTTATTTTCAGTTTTTCTAACAATTTTCCGCAAGTGTATGCTATTTGTAATAGGTGAAGGAAAAAATTTTCTTCCATGCCTCTAAAAATCATTGAATTTAGCATAGGGTCAATGAAACTCATAAGAGTATCACCAATGGATTTTCATTGAATGCTGAAGGAATAAACCAATGAGGCTGTATAATAATACACATGAGCCCTCTGCACCCCATCAAAATACAAAAATTTCACGTAGCAATATTTTCTCATAATACCAGTTAAACAGCTGAAAATACAACCTGGAACTCAACCAATTTCAGTCTTGTTTGACAGAGCTCAATGAGCTCTGTCAAACAAGATCGAATTGGTTAAATTCTTTGTTGTATTATGAAAAAAAAATTCAGCTTGAAATTTAGATATTTTGACCCTTAAGTGTGCAGGGAATTAACAGTAGACAAGTTTTGACATTTGAAAAGTGCCACATTGAAGTTTGAAATCACTCATTTGTGATAATTTTTGGCTTGCCCTTCATCTGAAGTATCGGTCAGATTCTTCCTGCACACCTATTTTATCATTAAAATTTTTTTCTTCTGTTTTTGTTTGGAACAGAGATGCAAGTCTGGAATTTGAGCTTTTCAACCAGCTCCGTTTTTGTTAACATTCCTTCTTTTACTTTCCTGAATTCCTTCATATAGGCTTGCTCCATTATTTTTATGATCCCACTATTTTATATATCCCTTAGAATTTTCAGGGTAATTTACATTTCTGACAGCGAGTTTGATACAAATATTAAAGCAACTTGAAAAAATGGAACTGATTGTGCTTGACTAACAGGAATTAGACTATGGCAGTTCTTTAGTAGAGCAGAAATTAACATCAGGTAAAGTGTGCCATGCATTTTCAGCCCCTGGTCAGTCGGGTTTGGCCCAGTTTTGATCCTTTTTAGCTCATCTTGACAAAGTCAAGCTGAGCTAATCTCATTGCTCTTTGTCCGTCGTCCGTCCATTGTCCGTCAACACCAAGTTTTGGTCTTCTCTTCCAAAGCCACTTGGCCAATTCAAGTGAAAGTTTGTGTTTGTCCCAAAGGGGCATTGCATTTTTGTTCAACTCAACATGCCCAGCCCCATTGGGAGGGGGAGTGGGGGAAAATGCCCCAAAATATTTTTAAAATCTACTTCTCAAGAACCAGTGTGTACAATGACTTGATATTTGCTATGGAGCTTCCTTTTTAGGTAAAGAATCAAGTTTGTTTAAACGAAGTTCGTGAAACAATATTTGGCTTTGTAATGGGAGGGGTAAGATTTTTGGCCCCGCCCAAAATTTCTATTTTCTGAACCGATGGTCCGGTTTTAACCAAATTTGATATGTGGTATTATTAGATCATAAGTACTTGACCCATACCAAAAAAAAATTCCTGCAACCCCATGGGAACCCTGGGAGCTAAAAATAGAAATATTTTCAACCGCCCATATTTCCCAAACCACATGGAGCAGAGAGCTGTTATTTGGTATGAAGTATCCTTAGGACCAGTAGAATTGAATTGTGAAAAAACAATTGCCATCGGTTATGTTAGAGTGTTCTGTAATGGGCATCGAAAAAATGCTGAGTCAGCATATTTTCAAAAATTAAAAAAAATCTTTTCTCCAGAACCAATCATCAGAATCTTTTGATATTCGGTATACAGCATTCATAGAGGGGTCAGATACAAGTTTGTTGAAATAAAGCCCATTGGTTCATATTTGGGCTCAATACAGGAGCTCAAATTTTTCATATGGTAATATGGGGAATATTCTTTAAAAATCTTCTTCTTCAGAACCACCAGTCAGAATCTTTTAATGTTTGGTATACATCATTGTTATGAGGGTCAGATTCAAGATTGTTCAAACCAAGTCCCTAGGTTAATATTTGGGCTTCCTTCGGAAGCCCAAATTTTAACTTTGTTCAACATGGGGGATAATTTTAAAAAATCTTCTTCAGATCCACAAGTCAGAATGCTTTCATATTTGGTATGCAACATCTCTAGGGGGGTCCGATTCAAGTTTGTTCAAATCAGATCCCTAGGTATATGTTTGGGCTCGCTATGGTAGCCCAAATTTTTACTTAGTGTGATATGAGGAAATTTCTTTAACAATCTTTTTCTTCAGATACACCAGTCGGAATGCTTTCATGTTTGGTACACAACATCTCAAGTGGTGGTCAGATTCCAGTTTGTTCAATTCGAGTGCCTGGGTTAATATTTAGGCTGCATATGGGAACCTGATATTTAACTTAGTACAATATGTACGAATTTCTTCAAAAATCTTCTTCTTCAGATCCACTAGTCAGAATGCCTTCATATTTGGTATACAACATCTCTAGGGGGATCAGATTCAAGTTTGTTCAAATCGGATCCATAGGTTAATATTTGAGCTCGCTATGGTAGCCCAAATTTTAACTTACTTGTAGTGCAATATGAAGAAATTTCTTTAAAATTTCTCTTCTTCAGATCCAACAGTCAGATGCTTTCATATTTGGTACACAACATCTCTTGGGAAGTCAGATTCAGCTGTGTTCGAATCGAGAGCCTGGGTTAATATTTGGGCTTCCTATGGGAGCCTAATTGGCCATTTTGCTGAAGAATTAAAAATTTTGTATTCAGTACCCTCTAGAGGCGTGTAACTAAGATTAATCCACATAGGTTGTATTAAGGGGCTTCATAGGGGAGCTCTACATTTTACATTATGATCAACTAAAGAAAAGGCATGATGCCCAGATTATTTTTGTAACTCCTGAGGGTCTCAAGGATTGACAGTGTAGCCTATGGAGATGGATTGCTTAATGTAGACTCATTCTTGGACTCTGTTTATATTGTGTTCTGTTCAAGATGAGCGCTTCAGCCCCGTGGGGCCTCTTGTTTGTTTGTTTTAAACATATTTCAAGACTTTCCAAGACAAATCCTTTGGGTGCCTCAAAATTGTTGTATTTTCCAAACAAGATGTGAGTAAGGATAGGCATATCGCTTTGGTCCCGGGATGAGAAGCAGTGCTTGTTTACTGTAGTAAACAAGTAATACTTTACTGTTAACCAACACCTTTGGTGGAAGTCCTCTACAATGGGTAGCCTGGGAAAAATGATTGGTTAAAGCCAAAAAAAATGTTTTAATTCTCAGGTAATCCATCATTGAAATTGCCCCCCTCCTCTGGACCTCTTCTTCAACTATTACTACAAAAAAGGGCGACTTAGAGACTTGGTTTTAATATTTACAAGAAAGGGACCTGAAACTGAATTCCGAAGAGTAAAACTAAAGATGCAAAACAGTTTTATTTTTAAAATTGAATGAATTTATTTATATAATTATGCACTTTCTATATTTTCTGTGTGTACAATGACAGTGGAAAGCCTCTTCATTCATGCTCACTACATGCAAGAAAAAAATAAAACCTTCCCTCCCTCACCGATTTAAAAAAAAATTGCCTGCGTATCAATTAATTTATTTTGTGTGGCCTAAACTTGACTTAATATTCATGTTGTGGTCATGAGATTAGATGGTAGAAATGATTAAGACCATTAAACATTGATAACATAAATTTTGCAGATGGCTGGAAAAACAAAGATTTGTATTATGTTTTTTGTATGCATACACAAGTACCTTTGATTTTATTTTTTGGCACTTTCATCATCCTTCACTAGCAACCCTGTTTGAAATAATAGGTAATGACCCCCCTCCCCTCCCCCCTCACCAGAATGAACTTGATGAGCTTGAGCAAGTGAGGGGTCATGAACTAAGCGAATTATAAAAGTTTGCAGTTTAGAAAAAAGTTTTCCACAGTTGTCAATAAGCCATTCAGGTGAAGAATGAAATGTACTGGTTCTTTTATATAAAGGAATCACACAGAAAAAGGTACAAGTAGTACCACTGCTGATGAAATTCAATAATACAGTCGTTTCTGGTTTGGTTTGTGCCTACTTGAATTCGACCATACAAATCTGGAAAACACAGGTGTATCTAACTGGGTTCATAAAGTTACTTTGACTTTGACATTGGGCGTTGATCGTTCGTTTGACATTGTTATTAAGGTAGTTTAACCTTGGACATTCGCCTGAAGGTAGCTCAATGTTCAGTGCTTGACATTTGTTTTGCATTCTGCCTGCAGTCAGTTTCGTGAAAACTGACTGCAGAGGTGAAATTGACAGCAGAAGGTTAAACGAATGTTAAACGCTGAATGTGAAACTGAATGCTGACTAATGTTCAACATCAAACTCACGAAAGCTAAATCGCGTAAGAATGCCCAACACCCAATGTGAAACTAACAAAAGATGAATGTCTAACGATATTTAATGCCCAACGTTAAGCTTACTTCACGGTCTTGAGCTAACTGTCTAATACAAGCACCAGGGACCTAATCACACAAAAAAGGAATTCACCAATAGTGTAAACCAGATTATTGCAATAACCAGAATGTTCAAAGCCGCGACTAGTGAGTGACCAATGTTAACCATTTTTCTTGTTCCATTCATTCTCACTGTGTTAATGAACAACCGATGTGGGTGCCTATGTGGACAGTGGACACATTTACTGTCATGTTTGTTGTCACATCTTAAACAATTCTTGCCCCTGACTCTGTGATTAGGAACTATGCTGATTGTAAAACAAAAGTAGTCCCAGGTCAAACTTACCTCTGGAGTACATAAACAATTTTGGGGAGCATCTGTATTGAGTATGTGGACTGGGTCAACACTATTTATGGAACTTCAGTACTCAAAGGAAATGCTGTGTCAATCATCATGCACTTTCAAAACATATGTAGCGACAGTGTGGTTGAAATCTGCCCCTGTACTTCTCTTCACTCGCCAGCTACTCGTGACAAACGAAAATGGGTATGGGGTAGAATTTCCTCCAGACTGAGCTAACTAGATTACAATCAATTCTTACAGAGACCAATTTTGACACACCACTTACTGTCATGTTTTACCAACATCTGGGCAAGGCTGATGAATGTGAAAGACTTGAAATTTGTCTGAGCGAATATATAAAATTGGATAAATCTTCTCGTAGAAATCTTAGAATGTAAAGCAGAGCTTTTACAGCACCAAACAAGCTATGTTTTATTGGTAAAATAGGACCCAGTAACCAATGTTTGGGGTGGAAGTCTTAAAAAAAATTACAATATTGGCTAAACTTGACTTTATATCCATGCTGCGGTCATGATTAGTCACGATGCAGAAATGTGACCTTAACCACAAAGCAATAAATGAATGAATCTGACTGAATCCTAAATCGTAGGTAAAAGATCAAAGAAATAAACGAATGAAAAAGCTATCAGATTTTGATATTATTGATTTCCAGTAGACTAGTCACCCATCGTAAATATCACAATTTTCACAGCATAATGATCACCATGATTTTATTTATTTATTATTGGTGCTGAGGTCACACATGTCTGCAGTGGGGTGTATCATGCCAGCAACACAGCCAAAAAAGTCAAGTTTAGTCCAATTATTCACAGCCATGATGCCCATTTTAGAGGACATCCACCAAAAACATTGGTTACTGGGTCGTATTTCGCCAGTGAAACAGAATTTGTAAAGAATCACCGCTTGACTGTCCAGGTCTCCCATGAGATTACCATGATGACTGAGATACGAACACGAATTGAAATTGTGATGAAATATCTCATTTTAAATAGCTCCCACTCAGATGCCAGTATGATTTGATATCCCCCAGGCATGTTATAGGTCCTTTACTAATACCATGCCTGATGCTAATATCAAATCATACTTAAACTTCGAGAAATATCTTGAAGATCGAAGAAAATCCCTAAAAGCAAGAAAGAAAATATAAAAACAAAGAAACAAGCAAATGTGAACAAATTTAGTTTGTGCGGATATGCCTAGTACAATTTGTAGGAACATGCCTATATGCCTCCCCCAAAAATTGTTTCAAAGCAAAGGCATCTGAAAATATCTAGAAGACTAAAAAAAATCTTGCACTCCACCAGTTAATGTGATACAGGACACAGGATCTAGACCCCCCTGCCTTGTATCACATTGAGAGACCATGTTCAAGTGTTATTTTGATGTTTTCTGAATACTGGATAGCTGTCTTTTTATGATCTCCTAATGCAACCCAAGACTCGGGACCCTGGCACCTTGTGTTGTAGCATATTGAGAGACCATGTTCAGGTGTTATTGCAGCTTTTTCTAAATACTGGATATTTATATTTACCATTTAAGATCGTAGATCACCATGTATGTCGAGTCGATGCAGAGCGCAGGCTTTAGAGTTTTAGGTTTCTCCTCCCCCCCCCCCCCCCCAACACATACACACACTTTGGTAAACATATCTGCGCCCATGGCAACAAAACAGTGTTCAACTGTACTAAATCGAAACTGCCATCTTGGACTTTAATCCAACAAGGGGGTGAATATACACCACAGAAGGGTGTAACATTCAGTTCCACATTGATCAAAGTAAACATTTTATGCATGCAATGTCAGTTAGAACAAAATTGAATCATTCATTTGGTTGATTGTCAAAAGTGGCAATATGGAAGCATAGTGTTTCAGCAGAAGTCCAAGATGGAACTGAAAAATTGTGGTTTGGATGCACTTGGGACAAACAATAATCGCTTATATTTTTGTAGGGATATGAGATACAGCCTAGATTCCATCACCAGTCGACGCACAATGAAATTCTGGGTACCCGAACCTCATTTTCTCCCAAAATGTCACTTGGGACAACCTGGAAATCAGGTCGCGAAACATTAACGTGATGAGAAGATGACAATTGTAAATAACATTTTCAGGACAGCTAAAATATTATTTTTAAACTGAAAAAGTAAAATTTGAATGGTGGTTTTTGTGAACAGTACTGACCAGATATGGCTGATAAGTTAGACAAAAGGTTTTTGGAAAATATAAGTAATTATGAAGTGAGATGTAAAAAGTTCAATATCTTCTACTTTTCTTGTTGACTTTATTTTATTATACTTATTTTTATTTCATGTTAACAACTGTTTAATCCTTAAATCATCAGATTAATTTTATTTGCTACTGTCTATTGTTAATTACTACTGTACACACACAGCAGATTACCCTTTACCTGATGCAGACGATATCAAAATTCATTATTTTAAATATTTTTTCAAATTTTTCAAAAAATTTCAACAACAGTGTATCACATGACTCCCTCATTGGAATGATCTTAATGAGGTCATTCCAATGAGGGGGCGATGTGTTATGGTTTTATAGAATTTTTTTTTTTAATTTTCAACTGCTGAAATTTGTATATTTCTCAGGCTAATCTGGCCAATTCATTAGGTAGAAGGTTAACAGTGTTTCTACATAATTGTGGCCAGATAAATACGGCCTATCAGTTGAATTCTCAAGGAATAATACGCTTCGGTCAACTTTTTCAAACCAATATAAAAGTGACAGTTTGTGGCTGTGTAGTGACTTAAGGGTTAAAATCACTTCAATCACTTTGTCCACAGAACAAGATTGTTGCAACAGTTTCAAAAGTTTTACATCTTTCATTTTAGATCAGTATTGTTATGTTTCAAGTAATTTTAGTGCCTCATTTGCAGATCAGTCGTGATCGGAAGGTGAAAAAGAAATTCACTCAAAACCTTTAATAAGTGTGCAAGAATTTTTAAAAATGTAACAGGAAAAATGAAAGATAACTATGTTCACATCTCACTTAAAAATTATTTTTCTCTGTTTTCTTATTAACCCTTTACGCAATACACATATTAAAATTTGTTATTTTAAATATTTTTTTCAAATTTTAAAAAAAATTTCATCAAAACTGTATCACGTGACTCCCTCATTGGAATGATCTTAATGAGCTCATTCCAATGAGGGGGCGACGTGATATGGTTTTATAGAAATTTTTATTTTTAATTTTCAGCTGCTGAATTTGTATATTTTGCGAGCTAATCCGGCCAATTCATTAGGTAGAAGGTTAACAGTGTTTCTACATCATTGTGGCTTGATAAATACAGCCTATCAGTTGAATTCTCAAGGAATAATACGCTTGGGTCATCTTTTTTACACCAATATAAAAGTGACAGTTTGTGGCTGTGTCGTGACTTAAGGGTTAAAATCACTTCAATCACTTTGTCCACAGAACAAGATTGTTGCAACAGTTTCAAAAGTTTTACATCTTTCATTTTCTGCAAATCAGTAGTGATCGGAAGGTGAAAGAGAAATTCACTCAAAACCTTTAATAAGTGTGCAAGAATTTTTCAAAATGTAACAGGAAAAATGAAAGATAGCTATGTTTACATCTCACTTCAAAATTATTTTTCTCTGTATTATTATTAACCCTTTACCTAATACACATATTAAAATTTGTTATTTTAATTATTTGTTTTCAAATTTTTCAAAATACTTCAACAAAATCATGTGACCCCCTCATTGGAACAAACCTGACAAGCTTGTTTCTTTGGGAGATCACATGATATGGTGTTGTTAAAATTTTTTGAAAATTTTTTTTTTCATCTGGGCAATTTGTATATTACACTGGTAGACCTGGCCAATTCATCAGGTAAAAGGTTAACCCTTTATCTAACATGAAGAGAAGCCTACACTTGCAAAACCATTTCTTAAATAGACAGAAATCTTACCTCAAAAACATACCTTGTAATGCCCTCATTGGAATGATTGCAACTGAGCCACAGCAGTGCCATGTCATAATCTATTAGTCAAAGAGTTAAGGAAATTTTAATTACATATCAGAGACCAAAAGGTTTGAAGGTGTTTTCTAAATCAAGAATTTTATGCTGATTCTGAAAATCCATTTCTTAATTGCCAAAGCCTCTACATTTTGGGTGAAAAAAGCAGTTTTTTGCTTGTTTTCGATAAAATTTTGAAGAAAAGTGAAAATATTGTTTTAATCTTGCACACTAAGAAAACAAAGGTTTATCCAAAACAATTCTGTGTGAACATAATAAGATCATTCAAAATCCTTAAAAACAAAAATGAATTACTTTGGAATGATTAAAATATGATTTTTTGCATTTTTGGATATAATGGCGAATTGAGCACAAATATAATTAAATACGTAATAGGTTCTCAGTTATACTAACTTTTATCATGAGAAAATACATATAAATGCCATTAAATGGCTGTTTCAGATTACTGGAATAAACAAGTAAGGTTTATGATAAAAATCTGAACAGAGATAGACTTTTTCTAGGAAATACTATTTGTAACTACAAAATTTAGTAACAGGTATTTTGGGAAATTGTCTCTTTAATCAAACACATTTGAGTCTATATATTATAACTCTATAGGTATGTATTTATCTCCACATTACCTTAAATGTGACACCATGCGGGTTTGGATAAACCTTTGTTCAGTGAATGTGTGCAGTGAAAACAATATTTTGCATTTTTCTTCAAAATGTTTTCGCAAACAAGCAAAAAACTGCATTTTTCACACAAAATGCCGAGACTCTGGCAATTAACTCTTTACCTGCTGAGTATTTTCAATATATTTTTTCATCAAGTCTAGCCATGACTAGATTTGATCAAAAAATTCATTTAAAGCTAACTCAAGAAATCATTGATGAAAAGATCCATTCTATTTACCGTAGGAAAATTTGAAAAATGTGCCCATATTATCCTTATTCCATTGGCAAGAGAAATTCTGTCCTGGGCAGGAATATCCTCCAGCAGCATGAAAGGAGTTAAGAAATGGATTTTCAGAATCGGCAGAAAATTTGTATCAAGAAAACACCTACAAACCTTTTGGCCTCTAACATGTAATTAAAAGCCCTATAGCTCTTGAACTGTATTTTTTTGAGGCAAGACATTGAAAAAAAATAATATTTAAATAGTGATTTTTGTGAATATTGCTGGTTGGGTATGGCCCTTACATTACTTTGCCTAACAAATCGGCCACATCCGTCAGTGTAATTTACTAATTGGGCAGTTGAAAAAAAATGATTTTTACAAAAATTTCAAGAAAACCAAATCATGTCACACCTCACTGGAATGAGCTCATTGCAGTGAGGGGCCACATGGTATGGTCTTTTTAAATTTTGAAAAAAATCCCATGCATTGGGTAAAGGGTTAAACACCATGTATTTTTACTGTATAGACAAGTTCCTTGTGAATGCTGCACAGATGATGCAAAAAAACTGTGATGTTTTTAATCTTTTTACGCCCCCTGTGGGAACCCCGGGAAGTGGATCAGTGCTTGTTTACTATGGTAAACAAGCTCTCTTTTACTGATAAAATAGGGTCCGGTTACCTGTGCCTGGGGTGGATGTCCTCGAAAATGGGCAACACTGGTGTAAACAATTGGCTGACTTGACTTTATATCCATGTTGCAGTCACACTTAGCCATTGTGAAGAAATATGCGACCTTAAACACCAATATATAATATTTTTACTCAACTGAGCTTTTAGAAAATAACAGATTTCTGGAACAAAGCGTATAACCTCTTGCTGGATGGTGCTCAGTTACTTGATCCAGTTGGGAATACAAAGTGATAATTAATTTTTTTAAATGAGAACATTTTATTTGAATGTTTGTGTAATTTTGTATATTTTATTTTGCAACAGTTTCACACAAGATGCAATGCAAGTGATTCAGTAAACCCATACATTGTAACCCTGTTAATTGAATAGCCACTTTTCCATGAGAAATATTCAATTAACTGGAGTATTCAGTTAACACAGGTCTGGTTATTTTTCTTCATTCTAGTAATAAACTGAGCTGCTTGGGACTTTCTCAACAAGATTTAATAGATTAAATGCATCTATTGAATTCCCTGTGGGAACCCTTGGAAATGGAGCAGTACAGTGGAGCCCTGTTAATTGAATAGCCACTTTGCCAATGAAAATTATTCAGTTAACATCAGTATTCAATTAACAGGGATTGTGTCACTTTCCTTTATTCTAGAGATAAACTTAGCATTTATTCAATTATATCTTGTTTGACAGAGCTCCATGAGCTCTAACGAGATATAATAGATTAAATGCGCCTATTAGATGTACTGAGGCCAAAGAGGTCTATAAGCAAAGGAAAACTGGGGAGACTCTCAGCATTTTCTCGACAGGTTACAATTCAATTAACAGGAGTTTACTCTATAATGTATATTCAATTAACAGGCCAAATTTGTACTGGTGGTATGGTAAATGGTTTTGTGTTGGGAAATTATATTCAATTAACAGGGTTATTCAGTTGGGAGATATCCAATTAAGTGGGCTCCACTGTACTTTTTAACTGCAGTAAGCAAGTTTTGCTTTCCTGGTGAGATAGGGCCCAGAACCAATGCCTGGTGTGGAAGCCCTCCAAACAATTGGCTAAACTCAACTTGATCCCTATGTTGCAGGCCATAAAATTTGAGAGGAACAATTTTATCATTCCTTTGGTGGTTATCTAAATGAAAAAACATAACTGAAAAGTTGTTCATCTGGAACTACAAACAGTTCATCAAAAAGTTGTGTCTTATTTGATAGCACTGTTTTAAAATGTTCCTGTGGGAAGACCCCTCTCTTCAGTGCTCAAACTCCCTAAGACAGCTGACGCCATCGTGGACGGGTTAAAATCCATGGGTTGTCATTTTTTCCAAGCTTATAATTCAGAGATGATCTGTCATGACACCTAGCAAAATTACCATGGTGCTTCATTGTTGGAAATTTCGCTAAATGTCATAGCGGATCATCTCTGAATTTTTTTTGCGTGGAAAAATGCCCACCCATAAATTTTGAACCATCCACAATGGCTGTACTGTAATCGGTCCTCTTAATTATATCCAGATGAATGGTAAATAGGTTATCTCAAAATTCAAGATTTTATTCTCTGATGTTGTGGTAATCAGAAAACCAAAATGAGGGAAAGTGACCATAAACACCAGTAGATAAATCTATTGAATGTACTAAAGGTTGAACAGGTGGGGAGTGGTTGTTAAGAATAACTAGTAGATAAATCACAAGATTTCCTATTCAGTTAACCCAAGTTTGCTTTTAAATCTGTATGCAATTAACAGGTAAGATTTGTGCTGATGGCATGGTAATTAGTGAGGTGCTCTGAAGTTATATGCAATTGACAAGATTATTCAATTAAGAAATATCCTTTTAAGTGGGCTCCACTGTAATTAATGATTGTTCTGATCAGTTTACAAAACTGATTGTATGTGATGTTTTATTGGAGCCTTGCTGTCAAACAAAAACAAAAATTACTTAACCATCTGCACACTGATGTGAAAATGCTGAAATTTTTAGTAGTAATTAAAGCAACTAGGAATTTAACAAATTAATTTTTGTTTGACAGAGCTTAATGAACTCTGTCAAACAAGATTGAATTGGTTAAATTCCTAGTTGCATTATGGGAAAATTTTTCAGCTTGAAATTTTGATATTTCTTCTTCAGTGTGGAGAAAGTTAAACCAAATGCAATGTCTAAAGTGAAACATTCTCTCATTGATTATTATTTTTATGGGGGCACGGTGGCTCAGTTGGTAGTGCCGACTGCAAGCTGGGTCCTTGGTACGAATCCCACCTGTGGCAACCATGTTGTGTCCTTGGGCAAGACACTTCACTCCTACTGCCCACATGGGGGCACGGTGGCATTGTGTACTAAGGCACACTGCACGTCGATGGTGAACTTGTCTTCAACCATTGCTAACCCTGCTTGTATGGAGTTAGTATGTTGGGGAGCCTGACAGTTGCTCACCACTGCTGGGTGGTTCTCTCTGAGTACTCCAGCTTCCTCCAGCCGTAAAACTGTCTGACACTAGTTGGCCTGGGCTGTCAATAGTGTTGTTAAACCCCAATAAATAAATAAATATTTTGATGTCAAACTTGTAGTCATATGCATTATGTTTCAAATTGTACCTTGGTCTCCATTTGATTGACATTTGTGTTCCTTTTACAGCATGACTAAATATACTGACCTAACACAATGCCAAAATATCATAAACTGTATCTTGATAACATTGCTAGGCCATATTTTCCATTGCATAACAATCTGGACCCTTTAACCCTGATGGTATCTTCCATATTAGTGCAGTAACATCAATTGGAGGAGTCCATATTCATTAATTGGGCATAGATTGATTAATATATATTCTTTATTGTACTATTATACCAATCCTGGTCAAATGTACATAAATGATTATAAGATATAATAGTAGGTATTTCAAGCATAAAAGATGGTGATTATACTTAATGTTTTCAATGTGCAGCCTTGGGGCTGCACCTTGAAAATATTGACCTACTCCACTCATTCAGTGAGCAGCCATCCTACTTAATGTAATTGTGACGTTTCATTATCTTGGACCGAAATAGCAGTCTTTCTGTTTCAAAGGGTTGATACTGATCAGGTATTAACTCTTTATCTGTTACAGAGTTGAAATAATTAAGAAAGCTTATTCATAGTACAGAAGAATCCTCTTAAATGAATATCCATTTTGCCAGTGAAAATTATTCAGTTAACAGGAGTATACAATTTATTTATTTATTTATTTATTGGTGTTTAAGGTCACATACTTATGCAAAATGGCTAATCGTGACCGTGACAGTTTTACGGTTGGAGGAAGCCAGAGTACCCAGAGAGAACCACCGAGCAACGACGAGCAGCTGTCAGCTCTCCAACATCGTAACTCTGAACTCTGCACCGCAGCACAGGCAGGGTTAGATTGGTTGAAGACATGCGCACCATCGACGTGCAGTACGCCTCAGTACATGGCGTCATCGTGCCCCCATGTAGGCAAACGGGGTGAAGTGTCTTGCCCAAGGACACAACGCGGTTGCCGCAGGTGGGATTCGAAACGATGACCTCTCAGCTTGCAGCCTGCACCTCTACCAACAGAGCCACCGCGCCCCGGAGTATACAATTAACAGGGATTTGGTCAGTTTCCTGTGTTCTGGAGGTAAACTGAGCATTTATTCTATTATATCTTGTTTGACAGAGCTCTTAGAGCTCTGTCAAACAAGATATAATAGAATAAATGTCTGTATTGGATGTATGAGGCCAAAAAGGTTGATAAATAAGGGGAATTTGGTGCGTGTCACAGCACTTTTTTCGACATATTACAAAAATTTATATACAATTAACAGGAGTTTACTCTACAACCCATATGCAATTAACAGATCAAATTTGTACTAAAGGTATGGTAAATGGTTTTATGTTTGAAAATTATATTCAATTAACAGGGATATACAATTAAGAGATATCCAATTAAGTGGGCTCCACTGTACTGTCAGTACAAAGGCGGACAGTAAAATTGAATTTTGACTGTTGCAGTCTGGTAAAAAATTCCATGTCAGCATTCCTACTCACAACACTGTAGAATCTCACCAGTCGAAAAAGATATGTGAGTAGATCACATCTCAGATTCTCTTTTCATTTGATTTCTTGATTCATTCTTTATTTAGCAATATTTCATTCATAAAATCTCATGGAGTTCTGTTAAACAAGACATGATAGATTAAAAAACTATATTGGATGTAGTGAAGCCAAATAGGTCTGTAATTAAATATATGGAATTCAGTGGCTGTTGCACTAATATTTTGACAGATTACAAGATTTTTTATTCAATTAACAAGAGTTTATTCTTGAACCAGTATGCAATTAATTAATTAAATTACTACTGAAGGTATGGAAAATGGTTTGGTGTTTGGTAGTTATATGCAATGAAGAGAGTTATTCATTATAAGTTATCCAATTAAGTACTGACTATTGTAACATGGAATTTTGTACTGATTAAAAGTGGGAGCCCAGTTATCTTCTCAAGTTTTATCATGAAATATTACACATATACAACTTAAGTATTGTTGGTTGGAATGTGCAGTCAGAGTTCAAAAAAGATTTATTCAATTCTATGTTTATTTTTGGGCATATTTTGGAAAAGTTTCGAAAATTCCCGAGAAAAGTCCTCAAGCCAGAAAATAAGCAGATTGTCATCTGCAAAATGAGGTCCCCAGAGAGTGAATTTAGTGATGCTACCATGCAAAGCAGGGTAGCATCACTAAATTTACCCTCTGTGAACCTCAAGCTGAATCAGGGTCTCAAAACTAAACTGAAAGCGGTACCCAGAGGATAAATTGGCCCACCGTATGGGATAGCATCATCATATTCACCCTCAGGGTATCTCATTCTGCAAATGTCAGACTGCTTATTTTCAGGCCTGAAAGTCCTTAACTCTTTGAACTCAGGTGGTATCTTCCATGGCTGCAATTGGAAGAGTCCATATTCATTATTTGGGTGGTGGGGGGGACTCTTTCATATTTTCAGTGTGCAGCCTTGAGGCTGCACGTTGAACATACTGATTGGTCAATCCCACACATTCACTTTGCAACCATTCTACTTAATGAAATTATAATGGGAAAAGTGGGCTAACGTGTTCAAAGGGTCAATTTTTTTTAGCTCACCTGACTGAAAATCACTTGGTATCCTTGGTATGCAGCTTCCTTGAATGCTCAAGATTGAAGTTTGTTCCAAGAAAGTTTGTTGGGTAATATCTGGGCTTGTTCAGGGTGGGATTATTATGATCCCTGATGAGACTGGAGGTGGGATGGGGAAATCTCACCCGAGGGGCAAGATATGTGAACCAGACCCGGGGCTTGCCAAGGCTCGGGTTCAAATATCTTGCCCCGAGGGTGAGATTTTCCCATTCCCACCTTCAGACTCATCGAGGATGATTTTTCTACTCCCACACGAGGATTACGTCATTATAGATAATTGGCGGTCACGTGCTGACATACCCAATTTATCAAGTCATCGTCCTTTCGAAAAACAAACAATTTCATCAGAAAGATCGTACAAGAGTTAGGTATATACCATAGGTATATACTAAAAAATTGATTTGTAACACTGTCCGTTAAGGGGTTAATGAATTTGCGGTTGTCAAACTCTAATGCAAAGGGCATTGTGAGATTATTGATCGATCGATAAATTCGCGCAGTGATATTATTAAATCTGCAGAGAAATATGGGGTTGAAACAAATCAACATTGTTGATTTGAATGGCACGTGGATTACATGCGGGAAATCGTGAAGCCATTTTGTTTATTTACAATTGTGCAGACGATGATGAAATAGTTCCGGTGACCTAATAAAATATGCAAATAAGTATGTCGCATGGGGTGGGTGGAATAGAAATATCCCACCCTGCTGTCTCACCCGGGACACGCGTATGTTTCACGTATAGTGGGGGAGAAAATATTTTTGGCCCTGTCCCCAATTTTTTTTTCCAAATCGCTGGACCAAATTTTAGCATATTTGGTAGGCAGTAATATTAGGGGACATGCACTTGATTTATGCCCCCCAAAATTTCCCACACCCTGTGGGAATCCCAGGAGATAAAAAGAAAAATATTGAAATGAACATATTTTCCAAACTGCACGGAACAAAGAATTGTTAATTGGTATACAGCATCCTCAGACCAGTAGAATAGAGGGCCCCAATAAAATAAATTTGATATTTGATATCTGCTTTCTTATGGAGGCCAAATACAAGTTTGTTAAAATTAATTCCCTTGGTTCATATTTGGGCTCCTTATGGCAACCCAGATTTTAAGTGAGGACAATGTGAGGAAACTACTTTAAAAATCTTCTTCAGATGCACCAATTTGCATCTTGTTACTTTTGGTATACAGCATCCTTATGGGGGCAGATTTAAGTTTGTTCAAATCAGGTCAGGGGGGTCGTACTAGGGTTCCCCTTGGGAGCCCAAATTTTAACTTAGTGAAGCATGAGTATTTTTCAAAATATTCTTCAGATCACCAGTCAGAATGTTTTCATATTTGGTATACAGCATCCTTAAGGAACTCTGTTGGGTCCTATTTGGGTTCCTCTTGTGAGCCCAAAGTTTAACTTAGTGCAATATGAGGAATATTATTTAAAAAACTTGTTCAAATACACCTCACAGAATCTTGTGATGTTTGGTATATATCATCCTTATAGGGGCCAGATTCAAATTTGTTAAAATCAGTTCCATAGGTTCATACTTTTGGTTCCTTATGGGAACTAGAATTTTAATTCAGTGAAATATGGGGAAAATTATTTGAAAATCTTTTCAGATCCACCAGGCAGAAACTTTTCATAATCAACATCCTAAGGTGGGATCAGATTCAAATTTGTTCAAACTAAGTCCCTGGTTTCATATTTGGGGTCATTAGCAAATTCTTTAAAAATCTTGTTCTTCAGATCAACTGATCAGAATCATCTCATATCTGGTATACAGCATACGTGCGGGGGGGGGCATGTTTATGTTTGTTCAAATCAGGTCAGTGAATTCATATTTGGGCTCCCTATTAGAGCCCAAAGTGCAACATAGTGCAGAATGAGGAATATGCTTTAAGATCTTTTGTAAGGCAGCCCCAATTTCAGACTAGTGTAACACAAAGAATACTCTTGAACATCCACCAGTTAGAATCTCCTGGTAGCTGGTACACAAGTTTTCGAGCCTTTTAGGTGAGAGTCATTACAGTGTGCACACATATACAAGGTGAGACTTCCTTTTTGCCTCCATCTTTCTGATCTCTCAAGAGTAGTACCCTTATTCCTTGTAGACAACTTGATTCATGCGAGTGGTTCAGGCTCAATTAATCCTCTGGTTTTTTAATGTAGGGACTTACAAGCTTTGGATGGGAATCAGTCCAAAGTATAATCAATAGATGTGCACTCAACTAAATGTTTTAGAATATGTGAAGTCAAGAAGGTTGTATTTCCTGCTCTGTTAATATCAATAGATTGCATTTATAAATTGTTGAACCATGATTATTCAGTCAACAGAAAAAGAAGTAACTATCTACCAAAATACAATGATTTGTTTTAATAATAATGATTCAGATTGTTCAACCATAGCCTTTTCTTAACTCGGTGGGTGCTGGAAGCCCATATTTGGGTTTTTTTATAAACTGCACATACCTGATACCACATCTTTCATATTTAATGCTTGTGCTTTGCATTATCTTTGAAGTGAAATTATTTAGTCTTTGGGAATTTACCTTGTTACAATTTATGGGAGAGTGCACTCTCCCATAAACCGCAACAAGGTAAAGACATGTGAACAAATTTTGATGCCCAAAATTAATTCAGCACGCTGCCAGTTAAAAGCTCAAAGCCTTCCAATAAATTAGGACCAAGTCTCATTCGTTCTAAGACAAATATTGATTTTAATTGCAATTGAAAAGTCAGTTGTGTGAAGTAATTGTGTTTTATCTCATACCTCACTTGCCAAGAAAAGCAAACAGAAGATGCAGGCCATTCTGTCTGTGCATTTGAGGTATGGAGAGAATATTCTCGAAGAGAGAGATATGTTTGTGTCGTTGGTGAGAGAATTATACATTGTCACAACATGATAGACATTATATTCTCTTACAAGTGAAAATGTGATTATTTATAAATAAATTAGATATAAACATTTTGCTGTGTTGTTTTTCTTTGGGAAACTGTTTTAGAGGTTTGTGTGCCGTGCTTTAGAGCTATAGGCGTTTTTTCAGTTTTCTGGTTTTGGGTGCGAACTGAAAAACCGAACTGCAAGTTGCAGCAAAAAAGGCCAAACGGTTTTATTGTGTTCGTGCATAAACTGATCAAACTACCTTACTGGGAGGAGTTCAGTGGTCTAGTGACCCATATGGATTTTCATCATTTAGTCTATCCAGCAAAGAGGCTATTATGTCGTGTACTCATTGTCACTAAGTGAGAAAATGTGCCGACGAGAACACGCCAGTAATTAGATAAACTTTATCGATTTCTTATCCTAAATGATGCGTTTTTCTGTCCCGGTTGGTTTTGCAACTGGTACCCTAGAACCTCTAAAAATAATCAACTGGAGGTTTGGCTAAACCCACTGGAGATATTTAAAACCAGGCTATTTGTGGTAGGTGATATCATACAAACCATTGCGATTTTTTTCAAAAGTTAAAAAGCGGCAAAGCCTGAAGTGTTGTTTACAATATGTTCATGTTTTTTAACACAGAAAAACTGAACCGAAACCAAGGTTTTTTTTTTTGCTGAAACCGACCAAAACTGAACCGAAAATGTCCCAGCCCTACCATGCTTACTCACCCTGTTCAGGTGTTCCGTTGCTTCTTGAATTCCCTGAAAGACGTGACATTTAGAAAAGTTGTGATGAAAAAGTAAGTCCTGTTAGTATTGCATTTGAGGGCAGCTGAAATTTCACACTATCTTGTCTTGACGGAAAAGGTGTGCAGTTTATGCCTGTTCACATCATGCTTTGAAAGATGTGGTCAACATTTCATAGTCTGTTGTTAGCCAATTATGAAATCAGTATTAATAAACTGTGTGTCATTGGTAGGCCGCGTCGTGGAGATTCCAGGGTTGTGAGACAGCCTACTGGTAAAAACTCCCATTAGCAACAGGTCTCTTTATGCAGCTCCGAAGCTTCAAGGGGCTGCAGGAGCCTCTGTTTTCAATTGGCAAGAAATTGACTCCACAGTACTTGGCTGACAACAGTTATACCACATAATAAAGGGTTCCCTGTCACCACTGGAATTCTTCAAAATTTATGGAATTTAGAAATCCTTTGTCAAGGATATGGAAAGTTTCAGAATATTGGAACCTTCCTTAAAAACCTTTGAAAATAAGATATCAGCGATCATCGAAGAAGCTCCACAGCATGCTGAATATTGCAACAATAGCTCGTCTCTTCCCAATAAAATGTCTCCCTTGTGGAATGTCACTCGTTTATCTGTCGCAAATATGACTTGAGATATGACATTTGAAATAGAAATATCGAGCATAGATTCCCTCAGCTTATATGATCGTGTAACTATGTGAGGCTCTTTGAAGGAAGCTCCTTTGTTTTTACCTCCGAAGGAAAATTCTTTAATTTCTCGTCTCTAGATGCTTGGAAAACATTTCAAATGTCCAGGAATCTCATTAAATTGTCATCCAAGTGCAGTAGCCCTGCTGCTTGAAGTTGTCCGAACATGGAAGGTAGATTGCAACAGTGGAACCCTGTTAATTGAATAGCCACTTTACCAGTGAGAATTATTCAATTAACACGAGTATTCAACTAACAGCGATTTGGTCACTTTTCTATATTCTGGGGGTAAACTGAGCATTTCTGTTATATCTTACTTGAAAGGGCTCAGTCAAGCCAGATATAATAGCTTAAATGCCTGTGATGGGTGTACTGTGGTCAAATATGTCAATCAGCAAGGGGAATTTGATGTTTGTCGGGATAATTTCTTTACATATTACAAGATTTTCACTCAGTTAATACTAATTAACTCTATAATCTATAGGAAATTAACAGAGCAAATTTGTATTGAACGTATGATAAATGGTTTTGTGTTTGAATTTATTTAAGAGATATGCAGTTAGGTGGACTCCATCTAAAACACCCATGGCCTGTAGTTTACACTCGGAAATTAATGCGGGAGCACGGTGGCTCAGTGGTCGGAGCAAAATGGCCGTGTAGAGTCGTTAGCACCGTCGTGTTGCACTTCGATCAAGCACAGTCCGAGAACACACTATGAGCCCTTCTGTGATCCCGTTTGTATGACACAAAATATCAACGTGGGTAAATTTTACCACGGTGATAAATTTACCGGAGGGGGGGGGGGGGGGGAACCAAGTCATGTGATCTCAAATACCCCCGGGGCAAATTTATACCCTTATGTGTAAAAGCTCAACTCCGATCCCAGGGCAAATAATTCTACCAACGTGGGTAAATCACTTCTACAGTGAGATTTTTCGTCATATAAAATGAACTTACGCTTTTGGCCCGTTGGTATTTCTGATGATTCTTCCTCAAGTGTGGAGTCAGGATAATGTCAGACACGTGGTTTTGAAAACAGAGCCAGAAATAAACATTGTAACAGTTCTTGCCTTGCTCAGAGAGGACCAACCTGAAAACAATGTCAGAAGAAAAACATTGCAATAGTTTTTGCCCAGCTTAAGAAGGTACAGATTTCCATTTACATACTTCTATGACACCGGCTATTTATATTCCAAAGAAGATAGCAACAATTGATGATCTCATTGACAAGTTTCTTGTAGAAATAATGCCAGACCCCATCACAGAGGAGGGGTTTGCCGAACTGGATAACCAGGCCTCCTCCCCCAATTCAAGCGCAGAATGAACCGTGGGTTGAGATATTTCCTGGCGCCAAAACAGGTTTGATGTCGATGGTGCCGCTGCCGTCCTCTCCCCAGGGAGGGTTGAGGATCAGGGCGGCCCATATAACTCTAGACACCCGTGTGTCGGACGAGAGAGCAGAATAGCTCGTAAGACGACTCTCCGATGGCAATACAAGAGCTGGGACAAATGAGACTGGGTAGTTGATGGCAAGTTTGTTACCCCAAAATGGCAGAAAGGAGGAAAGGTCAGGGTGATATTGAAATTACTGAACCGGGCACCATGGCTGAGATAGACAGATTAAATTACGAAACGCTTACCACTTCACAGCTTTGGTTTGTGGTTTCTATACTCTGTAAACATGGACCCACACGGAGATGGTGATCTGTATTACATTACTTACTGAGTGATCGAGTATGGTACTTTGATGGCTTCGCCAGAGAACAGACATACCCTCTCTCACACACACATACACACACCAGACGTCAGAAAAAAAAACAGGATTGGAAAGGGAGGTTCCATAGAACTGCCACAACAGTTGACGACGTGGCTGGACTTTTGGATAACTGGCTAACTGGGTTCGGACGGATGAACCAATGGTTTCGAGAGCCGAATGCGCGCAGGGACAGTTTGGGCAAGCCCCTTTGGGCCCTACTCTGAAGTAATTGGTTGAAGTTTTCCACAGATGCCACCCATGACAGGAAACAGTAGAGGAGGAAAGGCTGAGGGAGGAGGCTTTTCCTGGTGTTCTTAGTTGAGTTGATATCCTCCCTCTGGTGAGGATCAGTGTGAGAGGGGTCCTCTCGACAAAGGTGCTACCTCTCCCCGAGGGTGATGTGCTGGTGTTTTCAGGCAAGTATAGTCTGTCACTTGTTAAGCCACTGGCTAGGCTAATTGGCGCCTCCCGTCACCCTATATGCCTCCACCCTTGAGATTTTTCCCAGCTTGGGGAAGGACGCTATCTTTTTATTTAATCAATCAATGTATCAACACGCTGTTGTATCAAAACGAAGCAATTAATATGAGGTCACGAGGGGTTAGTATTCAATCAACACACGCGCGAAGTAAATGGAAGGTCCTAATTAAAAACCGTGGCTCTAAAAAATCCAAATGACAATTCTTCACATTTTTTGTTAAATACACTGGAATGAAGACTTGAATGTATCGATTTGTGTGTCAAAAAATATACATTTATTTAATGAAGCTTGTGGGGCATGAGGCATTTTACTGTCTTGAACATTGAGTACTCTAGAAGTATAATTTATTATTATTATCCAGATCAGAAAATGGTCGGATAATAAGTAGGTTTCAAAATACTCAATATATAGACACCTGGTTTGTAGTCCCGACCCCTTCCCCATCCCCTTCGCGGACTTGTTATGTTCAAGACGTAGTCCTGAATCCTCAAAGTGACTTCGAACAATCATTTAAAACAATACCTTGCACGCATATTATTTATTCGGTAAAAGATGTAGTGCGTGGAGAGTGGATTGCTCTCGGTTCATGGAGTAGATAGATTAGATTTATTGCAGCCGCCAACTGCTTCTACAAATAATCGTTTGGTAGCAATACTTCTTAATTTTCATCCCCTCTCTTGTGTAACTCGCGTCCGGAGAACTTTACCACGGGAGGGCTGTGTCCAAAAAAGTGAGACACTATGAGAACACAGTTTCGAAGGTCACACGAGCAAAGCAGCATCCTGGATAATTAAACAAAACACTCCAGAAAATTTACTGATTTTATTTACAAAATAATAAGTGAATAAAACTACTTTGATATTAAGCCAACAAAAATATATAAAACTAGAGAAACAGAATTTACTGCATCCAGTAAATTCAAGTCTGTGTGAAAAGGGTTAAAGTATCAGGAATAAACTCTACAGAAAGAGAATTTATGGAGGCTTATCTTCTGGTGTAAAATATTTTCTAACAAATCAGAAATGGGTTTTTCGTTAACAGTATTTACAGATATTCATACAGGAATCAGAACAATTTTTATAAGAAACCAGAAAGGGCATATATGTGACCAGCATTTAAAGGGTTCGATACACGAATCAGAAATGGACAATTTTGGCTCTGCCCACTAATTTGAGTGATGAAATACATTCATAAACTTTAGAAATACATTAAGGTGTAAATGCATTTCCCAGTCTTTCTGAATAATATGCACTTGATGACCTCATTCAGGTGGACCGTATATTGAATCTCCAGCAATGTTTAACTCAGTTGGTGTAGTCCCATGTCCACATCTACATTGAAGAATGAGCGCAACCCACTTTGAAATAATGGCTCCACCAACTTCAGATCTGCCATCTGACATTCAGATCGAACGGGTGAAAAAAACATAGATAAGTGCAAACTGGTTATTGTTAACCAGCATGCCAAAATGCATAGAGATAGGACGGTCCGTATTTGAGTTGTCGCGCTGGCAAAGGCTGCATAGACTCTATGTCGGAGATATTGTCATAAAAACCTTAAAAAACCACAAGAGCTCATTTGAAAGCCTGCTCTTAAAAGCATCTAGTGACCTAAACAAGGCATACATAAAACTAGAACTTCTCTAATAAATTAATTTTAAACAGTCATAGCACTAACACAGTTAACAGAACATTCAACTATGTCAGTATTGCATCTTTTACCGGCATCCTGGCAGTATTGTGATAGGTTTCAATAACAAATCTAGAGTGTAGTTTTACAATTACATGTACACTGGAATTCTTCATTATCAAGTTGTTTGTTTTTATATTAACTTGGTTTGGGAATTAATTCTGTACAATGAGATAAATAAAATAAAATAAAATAAATAGATCATGTTGTTGTATTTGACAGTCACAGCTTTCTCCCCACTGCTTTTTGTGAAATTCTTTCATGGAGAAAATATTCATACAGGAATCAGAACAATTTTTCTAAGAAACTCGAAAAGGCATATATGTGCACACCATTTATAGGGTTCGATCAAGGAATCAGAAATGGACATTACTGCCGCTACCATTTATTTGAATGATGAGATACATGTATAATCTTCAGAACTGCATTAATTGGTATAAAATGAAATTCCCAATAGGTCGAAAAAGTATGCATTTAATGACCTCTCTTGACCGCATAGAGGTGGACCACATTTTGAACCTCCAGCAAGTTTCAACTCGTTTGGTGTAGGTACCATTACTATAGGTCATACTAAACCTGAAGTATGAGCATAAACTACTTTATAAATATTGGCTCCACCAACTCTGGATCTGCCATATTTGTAGATGATGGCAAATGTTCATATTAGCAAGGCAATGATGAAGTGCATGCACGGTACCTCTGGAAAATATATTGCAAGTAAAAAGGTTCAGTAATGTTGGAATGTAGACGTTGAAAGGCCTTGAAGACCCCCAAGAGCCTGTCTGAAAACTTATTGGCATTGTCAAAATACCGAGGTCCCATCTATATCCATGTGTGTTTAGAACAACACTCTGAGAATGGAAATGGTTTTCATTATTCCCAATGATTTTTTCGAAGAGAGGTGCACCATCGAAGTGCAGTACGCTTTAGTACACAGCGCCTCCGTGCCCCCATATTAAGATTTTCAGAGGGTTAAAATATTCGCTTTAAATATTCCATTTTAATCCTTTAACCCTTTACCCAGATGGTAGAGGTGCAGGCTGCAAGCCGAGAGGTCCTCGGTTCGAATCCCACCTGCGGCAACCGCGTTGTGTCCTTGGGCAAGACACTTCACCCCCATTGCCCACGTAGGGGCACGGTGACGCTGTGTACTAAGGCGTACTGTACGTCGATGGTGCACCTGCCTTCAACCAATGCTAACCCTGCTTGTGTGGAGTTGGTATGTTGGGAAGCTGACAGTTGCTCGCCGTTGCTCGGTGGTTCTCTCTGGGTACTCGGGCTTCCTCCACCCGTAAAGCTGTCACGGTCATGGTTAGCCATTGTGCAGAAATATGTGACCTTAAAACACCAATAAAAATAAAAATAAACCTTTACCCAACGAATCGGCCGCATCCGCCCGCGTAATATGCAAACTGAGAAGTTGAAAAAATATTAGTTCCAACGAGGGGTCCCATGATATGGTTTTGTTTAAATTGTTTGGAAAGTTTGAAAAAAATGATATTTGAAATAATAAATTTTGCTATCGTCTCCGTTGGGTAAAGGGTTAAATGGGGGCGCAATGGCTGAGTTGGCAGAGGTGCAGGCTGCAAGTCGAGCGGTCCTCACTCTGTCCTTGGGCAAGACACTTCACCCCATTGCCTACGTAGGTGCATGGTGGCGATGTGTACTAAAGCGTACTGCACATCGATGGTGCACCTGTATTCAACCAATGCTAACCCTGCTTGTGTGGAGTTAGTATGTGGGGAATCTGATAGTTGCTCGCTGTTGCCCGGAGGTCCTCATCCCCAGGTACTCTGGCTTCCTCCGCCCGTAAAACTATCCTGGTCATGGTAAACCACTGTGCAGAAATATGTGAAATTAAACACCAATAAATAAATAATCCTTTAAAAAATGAGCTCATTCCAATGAAGGGTCATAAGCTATGTTTTTCAAGCAAAAATGAAAAAGTAATTAAAACTGAATAGACATTTCTGTGTATAATGCTGACCGGTTTTTGCCGTTATGTTGGTTAAAGGGTTAAGAATCCCTTAGTTTGGAAAGCACACTGAAAAGGTGTCCCATTCCACATAGAATTAAATGTTTCAGAAAAGAGAGCGAAAAACATTCTGTAGCCATGAGTTATATTAAAGATATTTTTTTACTCACATCGAAGTATTAAGAGGGTTAAAATCTGACCATTCAAATATTCCATTTTATTACTTTGTAACTGTGATAGGTGCTTCGAGAAAGCCACACACCACTCCATCCCAAAACCTCTCAATCCTGAGTGGTGATTGAGAATAAATAGATTTTTAAAAAAAAATGGTTTGAAAAGTGAAGGTTTCTCTCTCTCTTCAATGACTGAGACTGAAGTTTTGTAACATGATACAACATAAATATACAGTGCTGTTCAATGTAACAAAGAATTCTATCTCAGCTTTCTCTCTGGAGATTTCTGTTTTAGATAATGGTTACTGCTTCAGCTAACTCATTTCCCAGTAAATGTTGTAAACATATTTTTAACATCTAGAGCCCGAAGGCCCCACATGCCTCCAAATCATAGATGACCAAATACCAATGGCAGGCAGTCTATCAGTATACCAAAAACATTGAGATAGGATTGATTGTATTTGGGTTATCATGTTGACAAACAGTGCATAGAAGACATTCTATGAATGTTATTAATTTATTGGGGTTTAACGACACTTCAACAGCTAGGCCCGCCTCGTGTCGTACAGTTTTTATGGATGGAGGAAACCAGAGAACACAGAGAACCACCAAACAACAACAACAAGCAACTGTCTGGATCCCCAACATGCTAACTCCACACAAGCAGGGTTAGTGCAAGTGTATCATTGGCATGCAGTATGTTTTAGTACACAACATCACTATGCCATTATGTGGGCAATGGGGGTGAAGTGTTTTTGCCCAAAGACACAAGGCAGTTGCCGCAGATAGGATTCGAACTGAGAACCTCTCGGCTTGCAGCCTGCACCTCTAACTGCTTAGCCACCGTGCCCCTCTATGAATGTAATGGGAATACTTTAGAGGCTTATTTTGGGGATAAAATAGTTTTAAAGAAATAAGAAATAGGTTTTCAATGACAGTATTTATAGATATTCATTCAAAAATCAGTTAATTTTTTCCAAGAAACCAGATAAGGTATATATCTTCACAGTATTCAAAGGGACCAATCAAGGGAATGCACAAGGAGGTTCAAAAATATGATTTCCAGCAATTCTGGTAATAGCCCTCGTGACTCCTGTTCGACCTTGGCCCAAATTTTGAATCTCCATCGAGTGTCGACTCGTTGGTATTGGTCCCAGGTCCATACATCATATCATGCTTGAAATATAAGCATCACACACTTTCACAAATTTTGGCCACACCAACTTTTTATGTAAAAATGGATGTATGGACTTCAGGAATGCTTTAGAGAGACAAAAAATGTGATTTCCAGCAATTCTGAAAAAATGCACTCAATGACCACAAGTGACCTCCGTAACCTTGACCCACATTTTTGAACCTCCATCAAGTGTCAACTTATTTAGTGTTGGCTCCAGGTCCATGCATCACACCATCCTTGAGATATGAGCGTGACCCACTTTCAAAAATTTTGGCCACGCCCACTTTTTTCATGAAAAAATGCACATCTGAATTTTGGGGAAGCATTTGGAGGTCAAAAAATGTGATTTCCAGCAATTATGAAAAATGCACTCATTGACCCCTGAGTGACCTCGGTGACCTTGACCCATATTTTGAATCTCCATCGAGTGTCGACTCATTTGGTGTTTGTCCCAGCTCCATACGTCATACCATGCTTGAGATATGAGCATGACCCACTTTCAAAAATTTTGGCCACGCCCACTTTTTTTTACGTCAAAATGCATGTGTGTATGTCAGGAATGCTTTCGGGAGTCAAAAAATGTGATTTCTAGCAATTATAAAGAATGCACTTAGTGAACCCTAGGTGACCTCCATGACCTTGACCCATATTCTGAATCTCCATCGAGTGTCGACTCATTTGGTGTTGATCCCAGGTCCATACGTCATACCATGCTTGAGATATGAGCGTGACCCACATTCAAAAATTTTGGCCACGCCCACTTTTTTCATGAAAAAATGCACATCTGAATTTTGGGGAAGCATTTGGAGGTCAAAAAATGTGATTTCCAGCAATTATGAAAAATGCACTCATTGACCCCTGAGTGACCTCGGTGACCTTGACCCATATTCTGAATCTCCATCGAGTTTCGACTCATTTGGTGTTGATCCCAGGTCCATACATCATACCATGCTTGAGATATGAGCGTGACCCACTTTCAAAAATTTTGGCCACGCCCACTTTTTTACTTCAAAATACATGTGTGTACGTCAGGAATGCTTTAGGGGGTCAAAAAATGTGCTTTCTAGCAATTATGAAAAATGCACTTAATGACCCCAAGTGACCTCCGTGACCTTGACCCATATTTTGAATCTCCATCGAGTGTCGACTCATTTGGTGTTGGTCCCAGGTCCATACGTCATACCATGCTTGAGATATTAGCGTGGCCCACATTCAAAAATTTTGGCCACGCCCACTTTTTTACGTCAAAATGCATGTGTGTATGTCAGGAATGCTTTAGGGGGTCAAAAAATGTGATTTCTAGCAATTATGAAAAATGCACTTAATGACCCCTAGGTGACCTCCGTGACCTTGACCCATATTTTGAATCTCCACCGAGTGTCGACTCATTTGGTGTTGGTCCCAGGTCCATACGTCATACCATGCTTGAGATATGAGCGTGACCTACTTTCAAAAATTTAGGCCACGCCCACTTTTTTACGTCAAAATGCATGTGTGTATGTCAGGAATGCTTTTAGGGGGTCAAAAAATGTGATTTCTAGCAATTATGAAAAATGCACTTAATGACCCCTAGGTGACCTCCGTGACCTTGACCCATATTTTGAATCTCCATCGAGTGTCGACTCATTTGGTGTTGGTCCCAGGTCCATACGTCATACCATGCTTGAGATATGAGCGTGATCCACTTTCAAAAATTTTGGCCACACCCACTTTTTTACATCAAAATGCATGTGCGTATGTCAGGAATGCTTTAGAGGGTCAAAAAATGTGATTTCTAGCAATTATGAAAAATGCACTTAATGACCCCTGGGTGACCTCCGTGACCTTGACCCATATTTTGAATCTCCATCGAGTGTCGACTCATTTGGTATTGGTCCCAGGTCCATACGTCATACCATGCTTGAGATATGAGCGTGACCCACTTTCAAAAATTTTTGCCACGCCCACTTTTTTTACGTCAAAATGCATGTGTGTGCGTCAGGAATACTTTAGGGGGTCAAAAAAATGTGATTTCCAGCAATTCTGAAAAAATGCACTCAATGACCCCTAGATGACCTCCGTGACCTTGACCCATATTTTGAACCTCCATCGAATGTCGACTCATTTGGTGTTGGTCCCAGGTCTGTAGGTCATACCACGCCTGAGATATGGGCGTGATCCACTTTCAAAACAACCCTAATGCCCCAGGAATCTGAAAAATATTCAGTGCCGAGAACTTGTGGCTGTCTATCAGCATGCCAAAAATCAACGAGATAGGGCAATTCGTTTTCGAGTTATCTTGCGGACAAAAAAGTGATGAGAAGACAGAAGAAGAAGAAGAAGAAGAAGAAGAAGAAGAAGAAGAAAAAAAAGAAAAAAAAGAAAAAAGAAAAAAGAAAAAGAATCTGTGCAAAAACAATAGTCTGTGTGTTTCTAACTAATGACTAATGAGATAACCCCCCATCCCTCTCCAGGACAGCTTTCAGTAATGTTAGTGAATGGCATCATAAATGAATTGAATAGCGTTGGGAAAACTTATATCGATATTGTATCAACACAGACACACGTGTCATTAATCTTAGGATTAACACCTTCCATGCCGCTGGCTGATATTCCTGCCAGGACAGGATTTCTCCTGCCACTGAAATAAGCAAAATTCGTGCACATTTAATAAAATGTTGTGCCTTTAAATTACATGTCTTTTTCACTAATGCTTTCTTGAGTAAACTTTAGATGAATTTTTCATCAAATCCAGCCATGACTGCCGTGAAGCAGCCATGTATAGATTTAATTAAATATATCTTGAACATATTCAGCGGTTAAAATTTTGAAAACCATCTATTCGCCTAAATCAATGCAATTTTCTCCAAAAATGTATGTTGCTTTTTTAATCCAGTTTATTTATTTATTTATTGCAATCAGGAACAGGTATGGAACAATTCATATACAAGCAGATTCGTTACACACGTATTCGCAGAAAAATAAACTGGCTATAAATACAGATAAAACTAAATGCATGGTTTTCCGCAAAGGATGCCCCAAAGCAACACCATCATTCACAATAGGCGGTACTTGTGTTTGTGTCGTCAATGAATATCCTTACATGGGTATAAAGCTTTCCACGAATGGGTCGTTCAAGAAGGCCCAAATGGAAATGGCCAGTAAAGGCATGAAAGCATTATTTTCCTTGGTAAAATCTTTACTGGAACATTATATAACATAGTTGAAACTTGGATAAAATTATTTGATCAAACCCATCGTGTTGTATGGTAGCGAAAAATGGGCTTCGTAAGTGAATTTAAATAGAATTGATAGCGTGCAATGTGAAACGGTGCACCTTAAATTTTGTAAATATGCATTAGGTGTTAATAAAAGGTCCATGAAGTTAGCTTAGTGTTCAGCGTTCAACATTCGTGTGAAGTTATCTCAGTGTTCAGCGTTCAACATTCGTGTGAAGTTAGCTCAGTGTTCAGCGTTCAACATTCGTCCAACATTCGTGTGAAGTTAGCTCAGTGTTCAGCGTTCAACATTCGACCAACATTCGTGTGAACTTAGCTCAGCATTCAACATCCCCCAAAATTCAGTGTGCCATATGTCGAATCTGGGCTTTCACCCGAGGTTTATCCTTTATGCGACCGACTGCCCATCGTTTACATCTACAACACTCATATCTGGGCGACCATTCTCACCTGAAGTGATATTAGTGACTTTTACTACTCCAGTTCAGCGTTCAACATGCGACCTATATTCGTGTGAAGTTGGCTCAGCGTTCGGTGTTAAACATTCGTCAAAATTCAGTGTGCCACCTCCGAATCTGTGCTTACACCCGAGATATAGCCTTCATGGGACCGACTGCCCATCGTCTACTTTTAAGAACAATCATATCTGGGGGACCCCCTCTCGCCTGAAGCGATATTGGTGACTTTTAGTATTCCAGTTCAGAGTTCAACATTTGATTATCCTTCGTGTGGAGTGTGCGCAGCATTCAGCGTTTGGCATTCAGCAATATCTGGAGTTTGAAGAGAACACGACCATAGATAATAAGTTGGATCGGTGCAATCATCGCCGGGAGGGGCAACCTTCATGCAAACGACTGTCCGAGTATCCAATATAATTATAACAACACTCAAACCTAGGCGCCCCACTTAATGCTTTGGTCTCTCTAATTAGAGGGCAGTCCCCATCGTAGAGACAAACTTTTGATTTAACGCTGTCGGGTACTGCAGGTCGGTAATGTGGCATTACTGAGAACAAGCTCGGTCATAGGGCTACGTATCCACGTATCCTGTGGGACTCCTGATTCAACCGGGACATGTTCTGAATAGCTTCCGTCAACCATTATCCTCATCTTACGTTGGGGCAGGAACTTTTTCAGCCAGTGGTGGGTGTATTAATGCAATCGATGCACTTATGCAATCGATGTAATAATAAATAGGCGACACCTCCCGCCCATAGCAGCATTAATTGGGGCGTCGTGCATCCGAGCTCATCGTTCTACATTCGGATAACCTTCGTATAGTGTGAGCGCAGCAATCAGCGTTCAAAATTCGGCAGTATCTGAAGTTTGAAGAGAACACATCCCTAGATCATAAGTGGGATCGGTGCAATCATCGCTGGGAGGAGGTAGCCCTCGTGCAAACGACTGCTCGAATGTCCGCAGTCTACATAATTATAACAACACTCAAACCAAGGAGCCCCCCCCCCCCCCGGATGCTTTGATCTCTCTATGTAGGAGGCAGTCGTCAGCGAAGATGCGAACCTTTGATTTAAAGATGTCAGGTGGTCCGTTGTTGTGACATAAGTATACAGTAGAGGTCCTAGGACAGTACCCTGTGGGACTCCTGATTCAACCGGGACATTTTCATAAATGTTTCCGCCAACGACTACTCTTATCTGACGTTGGGTCATGGAAGGGTGGATGCACTAATGCAATCGATGCACTTATGCAATTGAGCGCACTAATAAAGGCATGTACCCCCCCCCCCCCCCCCTCCTGAGCTAACTTCACACGAATGTTGAACGCTGAACACTGAGCTAACTTCACGGACCTGTTAATAAAAGGTCGGCGAATCATGCAGTGCGCGCAGAACTCGAAGATATCCAGTTGTAATTGAATCACTGCCTCGCGCTGTTAAATACATCTCAAAACTTCATGCAACTGATAAAGAATCGCTAACAAGGCTGCGGCATTATGCAGTGATTTTAGCACCTCGGAAAAATTGTCAAATAAATTCGATGTACCAATGATAAGCGAGATAATGAATAACGATAATACACGTTCTTTTATGGCAGATAGCATCATCATTAAACTGGAGAATAACTACACGCTAAAAACTAAAGTGTTAAAGACTACACTTGAAGTGCTGTATTTAACACTTACTAAGTGCTGAACTAGCACTTTGTTCAAGTATAGATATCCCAGAACTTGCACGGGTGTTACAATAATACCACTTGACAAGTGTAATGTCGCGACACTTAAAAGGAAACAACGCAGATGACGCGGATCAGGCTCGAACTCTCGAGCCTGATCCGCGTCATCTGCGTTGTGTCCTTTTAATTATGTACCCACCAAGCGCAAATCAAATTATGGACGATTCTGGGAGAACCACCAATGCTAGACACATGGGATGTGCCATCCATTCAAGTTTCAGATGTCTGACGATTGTAATGTCTAAGTGCTTAAAGCATTGCACTTTGAGTGTTAAAATCAAACCCTAAGAGTTAGAATGGGTTTAACACCTTGAAAGTGTCAGTTTTAACACTTTAGTTTTTAGTGTGTACAGTACGTGGAGAGTGGATTGTAACTAAATCACCCGCGGAGTGGAGTTGTCACCCAAGCTATAACTCTCAAATTGTGTACATATCGACAAAAAAAAAACACAAGCAGTGTTTCAGCCCATAGACCTCCGGGTTTAACACGGAGGTCCATTGGCTGAAACTTTGGTTGTGCTGGTTATGCTTTGCAACAAATTTGCAATTATTGCTTAGGTGGAATCTCCACTCTGCGGGTGATTTAGTGATAATACACTCTCCACGTACTGTATATTTCTAATTTCATGGCAGACATATTTGATGACGATAGGCCAAGTGGAAAGAACAAATTAAGAACATACAGAGAATTTAAATCCGACTGTGAATTGGAATCATATTTGAAATATGTTACAGATATTGACTTGAGAAAACTCTTCTGTGAATTACGAATTAGTAGCCATTTATTGGAAGTTGAGAAAGGGCGACACAAGCAACCCAAAGTACCTCTTGGTGAAAGGATTTGCAGAAAATGTAATTCAGAAATGTCTATTATATGCCGAACATAGAGAAAACGATACTTCTCGGAAATTGGGAAACTAAATTAAAACTTTAAACATGAGCGACAAACAAAAATTCATTTGTATAATGAGAGACAAGAGAAGTGATACATGCAACGCCATCTGCAACATGGTTAGATAACTTCTTCGAAAAAGAAATGATTCACCTAAAAAATGTTGATTATATACTACTATATACTGAAATGTATTGTTATCTTTACATGGTTTATTGTTTATTGTTATTATTTATTGGCAGCTGTCTCATCTGGACGTTATTGTCATTAAACAACTATCTATCTATCTTACTTCTGGACGTGACCGAAATAAATGTGGAACGCGTGTACACCTTTTTTCATTGATGATTCCAAGTTATGACACAGATTCATAGCAAGCCCTCGAGGAGAGCTTTATAAAACGCAATGTCAAGGATGGTATCATAAATGTAGAAATACAACTGGATAGCATTGCGACAGTTACATACCAGTATTAAAACGCTCCATTAATGGCTAGTTGCGCTCGGATTTGATGTAAAACAAGCTTTTGTTTTTGTTTCATTGATGATCCCTAGCTGCAATTTTAATTACGCCTTCCCATCACACAGAATTTGTTTGTGGCATGTACAAGAATCAGTCAACACGAACAATTTTAGCAAAAGTTAAAATATAATGAAAACTACAAGACGAAAGCCACACTATCCAAGCACGAACACGGTGTGCAATGACTATAATTTTGAAAAAATTAACCCGTCGTGCACCTCACGTTAATCGTGTCTTTCTGACGCAATGGTCTTCAGATTGACAAATCTTCGTTTATTTGCTTCAAACGTGGACTAAAACCACGTGAAAAGGCATCAGTTCTGTCAGTTAAGGCACCTAGAGCAGTGGGGTATCCACTTTGGGCACGGGAGCCCCCCCCCCCCCCCCAATTTCAGCCATCCTCTACCCACATGGGGAACACCAGGCAAGAAATTTTAATATCTAGATATTTATACTTGTAAGATGTTTGCTCCAACGAAACAAAATCCAATACATTTGAACTCAGAGTCAAGAAAATAGCATTTTTTTGGGTTCGAATTTTAAAACAACTCCTCTCGTGCTCGCAGCTGCACGGCTCGGATGATGCTGCGCATCATATTCTGTATGCCCCCTGGATATTACTCTTGTCCCCCCCCCCCCCCCAACTTAGATATCCTGGCTACGCGCCTGACCTATAATTCTTGGTATGTCACTGACAAAACATAAAACACTGATTTTTTCCAACTGTATAACCAGTACTGCTCCTGTGGTATCTCATAACACTGTTAAAATGCCTAAAACCATCAAATATTGATTCTGCAGTGTCGTGCTTGTGCTGCAAATGCCCATAAGTGCACTTTCACAACTTTGGCTTTAATCCCTACACACTCCCATTCTGACAAAAGAGTGAAATTGTAGAAAATATGTTTCCAAAGAGGATGAATCAGATATTTGCTTCAAGAATATAGTGCCCTTCGATGTTTAATATATTTGTGGATGTGAGTCTTCCAAAACATGCTGTACAGTCTTTCCAAACGTTTCTCATCAACTGAAGTGTTCAGTATGGGTGGGAGAAGGGAGAGGGGCTTGGTTCAAGGAGAGAACAATATTTCACATTTGTTACTGTAGTTTTGTGCTGTAAAATGTGAACCCTGACTACACAGTACTAGACTACTATATTGGTATTGGTAGCAATGCACAAATATCATTCATTCACATTTGTCACTTTATTATGTTGGGTTTCTCCACTGTTGCCCCCCCCCCCCCCTCCACCCTCCAGATTTGTGTTCCAAAATACTCTTTCAATGAAGAAATAGTTTTCTAACATTTTTAACAGTATAAACTTCTAAATACCAGCGAATAGAAGTGCAATATAGGTTTTCTGGCTGTGTGTTTGAATGGTGATTTGGGAGGGGATGGAAGACTGGAACCTCCCTCTGTTCCTAGGACTATGAGGGGGAACCATGGTTTAAATTAAATGTGTTAATAGGGGAAAATAGGCTGTTATTTGGCATTTGCCAGAGGTTATAGTGTGTGCCTGGAGGCTATACTTACTCAAGATGTGAATTTGCTTGCATAAACGGCCATGTTTTTGGCAATATATTTATAGCCTTTATTGTTGACTGTGACAAAAATATAAATTTTCGAAACAATAAAACAGTTTTGTACGGTGCGTGGTACCGCATACCACATTTAAATGTGAAATAACCACCAAAACATAATAATTAAATCAGGTTTGGAGACCCAAAATGTATTTCCTATAGGTATCACAGATAGGGTACGGCGAACCTTCGAGTTTCGATTCTATTTCGAATCTTGTCACTGATTCAATTCATTTCGAAATCATCTCGATTATTCAAAAGTATTGAAATCTGAGGCGATTTGGGTTTCATGCAATTCTTTATTGTCGACATTCTGAAGATAACAACTCACCCTGTAATTTTCTGATGAATATAAGATTGAACGTATCCAGTCTCACTAGATGGCACAAATTCAGTCTGGGAATTCATTAAAATGACATTTGAAACTATAGTTGAAATTGCGTTACGACTCGTTTGCTTTGGCATTGCAGATGGCGCCTTGTTGCACTCAAAGGACGATAAATATATTTTAAAAAAAAGTAGGGAATATCTAAATTGATGTTGATATTTTCGGAAAATGGTATTGGATACGCGTGATTGGACACATCAATAATATGTTACCAAGTTTAGTGTTGATCATGAATGTCACTGGCCCACGAAAACTCCGTGAAGGTTTTTCGGAGGTCTCGTCGTTCTTTTCTTGGTATAAACTCGTTCATCAATAGTTTCTGGTCGAAACGTAATTTTTGAAGTATGCGAAGATTGACACGTAACGAACGTTTACGTGCCGTTGGCTTGTTGGAAGCTGGCAACAGACAGACTGCGGTGGCTCAAATTCTCATAATCGGTTATTAGCAGGTTGTGTTCACTGACGCTGCCATCAGACAGACAATGTTGATGACAGACGTCGGTCAGGTCATTCAAGGGCGACAACTGCTAACCAGGATCGTTTCATCCGAACCACAACATTACGTAACCGCTATCAAAGTATCTGAAAAATTGGACAGCAGCTGCACCTAGCGGCAGATGTGCGAGTCAGTGGTCAGACTATCCAAAATCGCCCACACAGCTAGAATTTGTATGCTCGACGACCTCGAATAATTCCACGTTTGACTAACCGTCACATCGCAGCAAGACGTAAATGTTGTGGAGCACGACAGCGCTGGGACAATCGTCGGTGGAGCAACGTCATGTTTTCCGATGAATCGAGGTTCACTCTCGACTTCCACGACAGGCGAAACAGGGTGTGGAGGCGGCGGAACGAACGAACGATATCATGACGTAACCGTTAGGCAGCACATTCGTTTTGGTGGTGGATCGGTTATGGTGTGAGAAGGCATAACCATGACAAGCAGAACATCATTACATGTCATCCAAGGGAGTGTCACGGGGTGGTACTACCGTGACAACATGTTAGCAGCTCATGTGGTGCCATTTGTTCGACGTCACGGCCGTCGATTCATTTTCCAAGATGACAATGCAAGAGTACACAGGGCCCGTGTCGCTACAGAGTTCCTCAAGGAGCAGAACACCACTACGCTGCCTTGGCCAGCACTATATCCAGACATTTCACCAATCTAGCACGGATATGCTTGGCAGGCGCCTTCAACAACGCTACAATGTCCAGGGACTCGCCGCTGCACTGTAGGGAGAATGGAATAACACCAGTTGAGCTGATATTGGACGTTTGGTGAGGAGTATGCCACGTCGGATCCGCGCTTGTCTCGTGAACCAAGGAGGATTTACAAGGTGTGGAGGTCTTGGACTGAATGTGGTAAATTCTCTGACTGACCGTCCATGTCTTCTCAGTACAGCTCAGTGCGTGGAATGTGTGCTTGTCAGACATCCAACTATCGCTGAACACAATGCAATTCCTCAATGGTCTTTTTGATGAAAATGTAAATAAATTTCTTCATATATCTCACTTTTATGAAATATCCCCTTTTTTTAATTGTATAGTTTTTTCTTCGACCACCTTAGTGATACTAGTCAAATTTCTAATAGTCTAGTATGCCTATTGATATTGGATTCATGGTGGAGATAGACAGCACCACTAGGTCGTGAAAATTGAAAAGTGGATTCGATTCGATATTCGATTCAGTTTTGAACCTTTTGCTTGATGCGATTCGAGAGAAGCATTGTGATTCGCTGAGCCCTAATCACAATACTAAATATTTGTCCACTGGGAGGCCATTAAAACGTTCAGGTGAAAAAAATATGATCACATCACTTTAATTCTGGCATTCAAATGTCTTTGTCAAATATAGCCCTTCAGACAACTTTTTTTAACGGAAAACAGGGGCGGGGAGGGGGGGGGGGGGTGCAACAAATAAGAGAGAAAAACTGACAGGAAGGAAGTACCGTTCAAGCGCAAATACTTTTCAGGGAATTCCCAACAAAAAACACCAATACTCAGTCAATTGTATTTTTTAGGTCCAAAAAGTTTTAGTATGTTTTGTCGATTATTAGTAGGGCCGAATATATTCTTCTATATGTATAATTAAATGAGGTAGTTTCCCGCACGGGTAGTTTTGTATCAGCGTTTGCAGGTTTTGTTACTGATTCGGGACATCATATCTGTTGTTTTCCCGATTTAGGTATACCAAATCGGATTTGTTGCGTCCGTTCCTACAAAAAGCACCTGTCATTTGACATGCGCAGTTCCATGAAACTAATATACAATATGGCGGACATTAATCGGTTATGGTAGTTAAGCAACAATGTCAGTATCCAAGCTTCAGTTTCATGCACACTTCAAGAAAAATAAATGAAGAATATCTGGATTAAAACGTTTGTTGTCAAAGTGGATGAGTATAGAAGGGTTTGTTTCATTTTTCTCATATGTTACTATCAGATATTTATGGCGAAACGTCGGTAGTGTCCATTGTTATTTGCCCATTTTCGATGCAGTAACAACGCAACGGACGCCAGAGACAACAGGAGATTCCAGACCGGAAAACTGTGAAAGAATCATTTCCAGTTCAATAAATGAAAACTCCGTGAAAGGTACACATTATGTTGGAGTCACGGAGTCACTGAAACAGTTTTTATATCAGAAACAGATATTTTCTCAGATGTTTCGTGGTCCAAACTTGGTCCCTGTAGTCTGTGCACGGTTGTATTATTACAGCAAGTCCCTAATATTAATAAGCGGTTCTCCTAAATACCAGAACCTCACAGACCAACCCCCCCCCCCCCCCCGAACTCCCCTCAAAATTTCATTTGCAAGGTATTTTACGATGCAGTATGTTTATTTTATGTAATAAACCTTGCAGGAAAGAAGTAAATTCATTCTTATAGTCGCTTTTGTCTAGGCGGTTCTGGGGCGGGTGGTTCTGGTACAGTCATTTTACCGATATCGAACCACTTTCAGACCATATCCGATTTCGTTTTGAAAATGTTCTCCACCAATAACTTTTCTATGCTGTTTCAATTCAGAAAAGTATCCCAAATCATGTGATAAAAAATGGAAATCATTCTGAATGTTATATTTTATGGATAAGGAAATCGTTGGACCTACCCATTTTATCATTTTCGAACCAATTTATGATAATTGAATCACCGCAAATCTTTTCGTAAATTGAACTTAATTGCTGGAATTTTTTGTTTTAAAAGCCATAGTTTGAAACACGGTTATGTTCTTTCACATACTGAGTGAAATCGTTGGCCAGTTCTCTCTTCCGTGCGTTGGATAACATGGATTTCAACTTGGGGGGGGGGGGGGGGGGGGGGTGTTTTAAAACGAAATTAGGCAACAACAATGAGCGTTATTGACGTTCCAAGGACTAAATATTTGTGTAACCAGTACTAACCACTGGGAACGGATTAGCACATTAAATATTTCGTTTCTGGTGCAACAGGAGGCACATCTGCTTGCTTATTCTGAATATTTTGTGTCGATGAGCCCCGGTGATCCAGGGGGGGGGGGGGGGTCAAGTGCATCCTCAACTTTCATCCATGATTATCTAGTTGAAATAATAAGTAACAAGTAAATAAACATTTACAAATACCGTTCACACTTTAGCAATGAAAAAATAATATTGCTACAAATTCCTGGAGAATGGTACAAGGCATTCTGCAGGAATTTGGACCAATATAGGCATACTGTAACTGTTAATCAATAAAAAGCTCTTCCAAGTCGAATAGGCTTCTACGACCTGCTGGTCCAACTTGGCAATGGGAACATTTGCATGGGCTGTGCTAGGGAGGATGATTATGGTTTACCCATGCATAGACATGGTGTCTGTAAAAGAGAATTTGGGCCTCTGATCAACTTGACATGCCTTCCAGGAGCGTAGGAAGCATATTGGACTTGGGAGGGCATTAGCACATACCAATACAGCTGGAATTCACCACAATAGTGGCTTTTCCCTCCAATACTACATACGTTATACGTGGTTAAAACACACAATTTTGTCCATAAATATTATATTATTACAATTTCTGGGAGAATGCCTTAAGGCATTCTCCAGGAAATTATAATAATAATCTTTTATGAACAAAATATTTTGCATAAAATCTATCATTAGTACATATTTATTCATATTACCCACACATATACCCATGGAGGAAAGTTGGAGGGGCACGTGCCCCCCCCCCCTCCCCTGGTTCCTAGCCCCTGATTCCTTCTATCTCTGAACACCTGTATACACAGGGTGGTGGTATCAACAAGCCACTCATATGTTGAGAACCATTGCCAACTCATGTACAGCAGTATGAACAAATAAAATGATGCAGTAAATTGAATTTAGGGGAAAGATGCCCTAAAAGGCCCCCCCCCCCCCCTGTCCCGCTGATGGAATCCCTGGGTCAGGAGACATGGAATTTAATTTTTGTACCATGGCCGGTCTCCCATAACTCTCTCTCCCTCTCTGTGTGTGTGTGGGGGGGGGGGGGGGGGGGCAAAATTGCAGGAAACAATGTTATTCCTCCAGACACAACCCAAAAAGAGAAAAATGTCAAAAAGTCCCCACAAACTGCTTCCACCACCCTGACGGCAGTGATCTTGATGACTTAAGAGCATCCCAGTCTGGCGTGTGTGTGGGGGGTGGGGGTGGGGGGGTAAGGGTGTGTGTGTGATGCCAAGGTCACGCTACCACTAATTTTAAATGTGACCATATAATATTGACCAAGATAGCTGGCATGTTGCCTATGATCCCCCAACTCTTCCCTTGATCACAAGTGGAGAGGTGGTGGCACAGGTAATAGCAGGGTAACTTGATCACATTCAAAAAAGTTTGGGGTTGTGCGGCCTGGGAATCACTCAAATCCCCACCCTATCCTCTCACTCCACCATTTACACAATTATTCTTCACCTTATGGAATTCTGCCATTGTAACCCAACCCCCATCCCACCCCACGTAATTTGTCAGTTTGACAGAGCTGTTGCAAACACTGACACAATATACTCCACAGAGTCACAGTTCACGCCTCTTTGATTTACGTAGTTGTTCTAGTTGACCGAGAAAAGTTCGGAAAAAACAATCAATCTCGAGTTATTTCTTATTGATCAAGTGTGGATTTTGCCGATTCGAAATAGGTAAAAATACACACAAGCAAAACTAAATTCATCGTGAAAAATAGAATGCAGATAAATATGTATTTTTCCTCCTGCTAAAAGGTGAATGAAATGGCGATGCTTTCAGCCGAAAAGTAAGTATCGGTCTGATGGAATGACCCTGTTGTCGAAGAGTGAACAAAATAGAACGGGAAATTCCCATACACGAAATTTGGAAACTAGACAGGGTGCTAATGATTTCCAACTAAATAACATAATATGCAGATACCAGATAACACTGTAACTTTAGCATTTAAAGGGTAAAATATTAATGACACTTATGATTCAGAGTTTTGTTACTTTGTGTGACCTTTCGATTTTTGCGACGTGATTAAAGTTGACATGACCCGCATTTGGTAAAGATTCGATATCGGTAAAATGACTGTATTTAGTATTTTTCTCCTAAATACCAGAACCCCCCCAGAACCTCTCAGATTCTCCCCAAAGAACCTCCTCTAAGTTGCATTTACACATTGTTTTCGAAGAAAAGATTCCATTTCCAGACTGCTTTAGAGTTCTGTGGAAAACTAAAACATGGTTTATTCTCAAATTCGCTCTCATTTCAGCTGAACATTTAAAATTTAGTCAAGGGAGTTAACTTGGAATTTTGCATTCACTGATTGATTTGGCTCATCAAACTCGAGCCAACATCATTGCTCAAGAAACGAAAATCTTCAACTTGTTAATAGTTTATAGTATACGAAATGCATCCAGTAAATTAGGTCTGGATCTCGCTGAAGACTCGGACCAGACCTAATTCACTGAACTCATCCTATAAATTTCTAGCACTCAACCAGTTAAAAGATAGCATTGTATTGTACTTAAACGCCATGGTATATCTGAAATACCCTGGATATCATGATATTTGGGGCACACACCCCGACTTCTTGGTCTCTTTTTCTAAAGCGCTCCTCTAGCGAACAGCATGTCCCGACCCAATAATAATAGCAGGCCTGTTACCTGAACTAGGAATGTTCAGATTGGGTGGCTCCTTGTAAAGGTCCGTTTTGTTTCTTTCAATTGTCAATCGCCGAAATCATACACGCCAGTTAAGAGCCCAAGGCAGACTATACTTGCCGATGAAGGCCTATCTTCACCACAAAATCACAAGTGGCAGACTATACTTGCCTGAAGAATAAAACAACTAGAAACATCAACTCCAGTCCTCTTCCTCCTTTACACCGACTAGACATGATACTGAAGACGCTGTCTCAGAATTAATTAAATTATAACATACCGTAATCGAGGGTCAAAAGGGGCTTTCCCCATAACGTCCCAGCGCGCCTTCGGCACGCTAAAACCATTCTTTTGGTTTTGGCACTCATGAAAGTCGCTCAAAAAGTGAACAATCAAATTAAATGAAACTAATTTTGACCTCTTTTCTGACCTAGGCCGTTTCCTTTGACCTTGTTTTTTGATAATAATTCGGTGTAATTGGGTGATCGGACTTATTGGGCAGTATTGGGTAAATCGAAGTGCCATTACATGACCACCTCATCAAGCAAAATGTTGATCGCAAGTTGCAAATTGCAATCAACATTTTGCTTGGTGAGGTGATCACTTAAGGGCGCGTTGTGTTTATATTTAAATGCACAGCTTTCTTGCAAGTTGTGTTTGTATTTGTGCGGGCTTCTTTTTTCATGACTTTCTTGTTATTTTGTATAATATTATATATTTTAGTATGTACCATGTGCCATGCAGTTTGGAGACGAATAAAAAAAATATTTTTTTTTTAAAGTTTTGGACTTAATTCAGAAGTAAATTGACAACGAGATTTCTGTGGGTCAGTCAGAGGAATAGCCCGATTGCGATCAGCCAAGCGTCAAGCAAATGCCGACACAGGTATGAATTGGTGAATAAATTAAATTTCAGTTTTCTTTTGAATGTTAAAAGAAACTGGAAATGGAATATTTTCCCCGAGAGCAGCGTACAAATGTCATTTAGAGGGTGGTTCTTGGGAGTTCTGTGCGGGGGGTTCTGGTATTTAGGAGAAAAATACTAAATACCAGAACCTTCCAGACGCGCCAGGACAAAGGCGACTATAAGAATGAATTTACTTCTATTCTTCTTTCCTGTAAGGATTATTACATAAAATAAACATATTTCATCGTAAAACGCTGCGCAAATGTAATTTAGAGGGGGGTTCTGTGCGGTTTGAATAATATTTCACGAAAACAACTTGTGGCCAAATGTGCTTTACATATCCAAGAACAAAGCTAGGGGATCAAAATTCTTCAAAACACGGCTGCAGAGCTGCATGGGGGAAAATTCCAAAGCCATTGCTTTTGTTTACGTATGAGTATACTTTCGATTTCTGGTCGACGTCATCGGATGCAAAAAGCATGTAAAAACAATGCCGTCTAAAATCAAATAATGAAAAAGATCGCATTCATACAGTATACTGTTATTAGATAGAGATTACACAGTTGCCATATTCAGTGCACAGTATCTTGACACCTGTTGAAATTTCTTAGAATTACGAATTTGTTTTTCGATGGAAATTCGTGGTATCGAGTATTTGTGCATGTCTGTCGAGCATGGAAACCATCTTCAATAAAAAATGCAGACAGTGTTGTCCTTTTCCGAAATACAGTCCTGTCTCTGCACTCGAGAGTGTTTTGAATGCCTAGCTTTGTTATTGAATATCAGAAGCACATTCGGCAATGAGTTGTTCCTGCAAAATATTATTTTATTATCAGTTCTGGTGCGAATACGATAGCAGACTTCCAGGAACCAGTGGTGCCGGCTGTCAACTCTATGAGTTGATTGCATATGTGTTTCGTGTTCTATACATCCCAACCTTTATTTTGATGTATAATTTGTGTATATTTAATCTGAATTTAAGGAATATGAGAGGTGAGAATTTCAAAATAAACAAAATTCCATTACTTATATAGCCCCTTAAAAGCCGTAAATTTATGCTTTACGATCTTTTGTTGTTTTGAACAGCAGTTCTGTTGATCTCCGAGTCGCGTGTGTGTAAAATAAAAGTACAACTTTTAAAAGAGATGCTTTTGAAATGCTATCTGAAAATGTTTTTTTGATACTTGTTTTATTTTTTATTTTATTTCATTTTTTATGTTTGTTTATTTTATCATGTTTAAAGAAGGTCTGCCGGCTTGAGCACTCTGATATTTTACCTTTTCAAAACAAGCTAGTGCTTAAGTTCTGTCCAGCTTTCATCCACAATTAAATCTCTCTGTTCCGACCCTGGCTGCAGAGAAATAAATAAATAGTTTAAGCAAAACTAGTCGACGCAAGTCGTAATGTGTCAAACACCGAATAGCAAGCTTGCTTTAATTTCATCATGTGAATTAAATCTAGAAAATAATTTATGAAAATCTTCATTGAGAAGCATGCTTTGAAAATTACAATTTCAGTAAATAATGTAATAAATAATTTTAAACAACGAAACTGCCAACCAAATTTCTGAAGTGTTTGTTTCTGAACAGTTAAAAAAGTTCCGAATTTATTGATGAAAATGCTCAATATATACTTAATTGCATATAATAAACAAATTTGACAGTCATTTGCAAATTCATGTCTGAGGTAAAATTTTGTGAGTGCTTTACATGATAAATGATGTGTTTTAAAGGGACTTGCTGTAATTGGTACATGAGGGGACTTAGGGACTTATTGGGGACTTGCTGTATTTAGTACGACCCATCTGTACACTGTACAGTCGAGGTATAATTTACTATAATTTAATAAAGGCCATTTACCAACCAGTTGATTGGTCTTGATATCTTAATCTTGTGGTAAATCGGTTGCTTTGTGTGCTAGATGTCGATGTTTTCGAGTCAATCAGGCCCCAAGGACGATCCGTCCGAAAAATATCGCCCAACTGTCCCAAGTGTGAGGTCCGAAGTCGATATGTACCACAACCTATATGTACCAGTTGATATGTACCACATCAGCAGTCAATATGTACCACTTGAAAAGTTGATATGTACCACTCACTTGAAGTGTGGATTAGTTTTGATAAATATGCTCGATATTTTTATTTCATTTTCTATTTATTTCATAATTTGTTTTCCCTTTTCTACACATCAGAAATATTATGTATTTTTGTACTGTTTTTCTCTGGATGATTTTGGTAAAATTCCATTGTTAATGTTAAATCTTTGAAGCGGTACTCTACATTAAATTTTTTTTAAATAGTATTGAGTGTTGGTATGTTGGGAAAGTTACTAGAAGGTCGTTTGTTTATTCTTTAATCTTAAAACAAGCTTTGGAGAAAAATGAAATGCCAATTAAGACAGTATTTATAAATAAACACTCCACTGCCCAAGCAATCTCCATAATAACTTGAAGAAGATGGGTAGTTGCAATCAAAACATATGTTAACTGGAAGAAGGATGGGGAATTACAATCAAAACATGTTCTAACTGAAAGAAGAATGGGGAATTGCTATCAAAACAATGAATGCTAACCGACAGAATTATGGGAAACTGCAATCAAAACATATTATGAGCAACTCCTGTTGCTGCGCGCACTTTGTCCTTTGATAGTATTACTTCAAAATGTTTATTCATTGACCCACCAAGCCAGAAATGTGAATAAAATCCAGTGATATGCAGGTATTCTCATCAATCCTCACCTCACTATGAATAACCCTTGAAGTAAGGCCTGGCCAAGATGCCTTGGAATGTGATGTGTTTAATAGATGGCGTCATCGACTTTGCGGAACTGGGATGAATAGAGTAACTTATAGAAAGATGATGAAAGATCAACGAGATGGAATCATTGTCAGTTGGTCCTGTTCTGACTGCTCAGGGCCATTAACCACAGAAACTGACATGGATATTGAAGAAACCACAGCAGAAGCAGCAGCGTCCTTCAGTGTATCGCTACCTGTTGCCTATGTAAATGCTGAAATGGAGCAATCTCTTGAGGAAGAGGAAATTCTTTCAACCACAGGCTGTCATGGAAGCAATATTGAACTTAGTGCCACAGAGAAAAGTTAAGGAATGTGTTTTAGACGTTGAAAAAGCGACATGGGCAGCTTTACGTGATGTTTTACCAACAGTGTCTATTCATGGCTGTTGGTTCCATTGGAGCCAGGCTGTTTATCAAAAGGTTAAGGAATTAGGATTGCAATGTGCTTCCGTTACACGATTGCCTTTTCGGGACCATATTAGACAGTTAATGGCATTGCCACATTTGCCTCACAACCATACAGTGGAATCTTTTGATGCATTGAAGGACAGATGTCCACCATTGTCAGAAAAACTGAATAAACTTGTGAGATATTTAGAAAAAACATGGGTGAAATGAGACAAGTGTCCACCTCAGTCTTGGTCTACATTTAGACGATCTATTAGGACCAATAATGATGCTGAGGGCTGGCATTATGCCATAAATAATGTTGCAAAATCGAACTCTTTAAACATGTACAGACTTTTTCAAATTATTCACAAGGAGGCTGATATGTTTCCACTACAAATTCGTCTTGTGTCACAAAAAAAACTGGATAGCTATCAGAAGAAGAGCACCAAAACAAAACATATCGCTTTAATGAAACTGTGGGATGTGTATGATGATGAAAATAGGCAGATGAGTACTTTAGAATACCTCAGACAGTGTACCCAGCTTGTAGATCATTCTGAGGATTAAATAGCTGCATCAGTAACAAAAAAAACTTCCAAAGGGCTTTTTTCCCGATTTCATAGTATGTTCTGTAAAAAAATATTTCCCTCTCTTTGTTTTTAACATGTATACCAAAAAGTATTACAGAGTATATATATATTTAAATAAAAAGATGTAGAAATATTATGTGTGTTTGTCGTATCTTTTCTGATTATATCCCATCCTACAGGGCGTACCACTCCAAAGATTACAGTTCAGAATTTTGGTTCAAGTCTGGACAACCAGCATCCGATGACTACGGACCCACAGCAAAAAAAGTGTTGAAATGGCAGTTGGAACACATCCTCTCATACCATCCCCACAGTGGCGCAACATGCCTTGATGATCCTGCATCATTTTCCCCGAAAGTTGGAGGGAAAAGTCCCTGCCATATGGAGGTACAAATTAGGGCTGCACGATATTCAAAACTGAATACTGGTATCGGTATTCAAAAAAATACTGCGGTATATCGAAAACTGTTCAGATATATGAACACAAGTACCACAATCGAGACTCGAGGCATCACAATCGGAATGAATTAGCATGCCTTGATGATACGCTTCAAGAAACCTTCACCCAATGCAGACGATATCAAAATTTATTATTTTCAAAATTAGTTTATCAAATTTTCCCCAAAGATTTCAACAAAACTATATCATGTGACCCCCTCATTGGAACAAGCTCAACAAGCTTGTTCCAATGAGGGATAACATGATATAGTTTTGTTGAAATTTTTTAAATTTATTTTTTCAACTGCTGAATTTGTATATTACGAGGGCGCAAGCAAACAATACCTTGGATAAAGGGATAATATTATTCATTCGGGGCTACAGTTAAAAAACTGAAGACATCTAATTGAATGAATGAAAAGTTTCAGTGTGCCAAAGGCTCACATGGACAATACATGTGGGATTTGAAATCCCTTGCGACCTGAATAACTTTATTCGCTTATGAATCCACAAGAGTTGGAAGCAAGGTCCAATAATCTTATTTGGTTTCAGTGTGCGACTTGGCAGTAGGGTACTGGAGTCAGACCCTCGAGAACCTCAAACTAGAAGGTGACTAGGAATTGTGCATAATTACAAGAATTCTGTTCTGTGTTTTACTAAGAACATGGGGATATTTATGGTAATACCTAAGCCGCAGTTTGATAAAGTTAAACAGTCACCAGTTTGGGAGTAGCCCCAGCATATTATCCATAATATGTTTTGGGAATTTTGGGAGTAATCCATCAGCCTATAGTGGCGTAGCCATGGTGGGGGTGGGGGGGGGGGGGGCAATTTCAGTCATACTGCCGCTCCCCCCAGGTGATGTGGCCTAATTATTGATGCCTTTCACAACTTATAAATTATGGACGCAAACAGACTCAGAGTTGAGGAAGTTGGGTTTTTTGTCTCAAATTGGCAAATTTTCTGGGAACGGATCGTCTTTGGGGCCAGATGAAGACTTGGTTCCCTGCTCTCCCATTTTACTCTGTTGCAGCCCCCACAGGCCAAAGCAGTACAAGGGGGTATATAATTTCGACCCATTTCCCCGTACTAATTTCACCCAAACCATCTTCCAGCAAATTGACCCAAACTGGCTGCTAATTTAATCCGAACCGTCCTCTAGCAATTTGACTCTAACCATCCTCTGGAAAAGGTATGAGTCTTATGGATAACAGAACAGAAATTGTTTATTTATTTTTAACTTCAGTTTATTTAAAAAAAACAAAAGAACATACAATAGATACATAAAAGACATATCAGAAAACTTCACTATACTGAAATAAATATGATCAGGGATTAAAAAATGACATTCCAAATTTGTGGTAAGTTACTTACATGTTGTGACTGATGTGGGTGCTTTTTTAGCTCAACTTTGGCGAAGCTAAATTTGAGCTTATGCCATGGCCAGTCGTCCGTCTGTTCGTCAACAATTCAATATGGCTCGGGCTAGAGGGCGTATTTATGAACCGATCTTTACGAAACTTCTTGGGTACCTTTGTTATGACTGTGGGACGAGAACGAGTGTTTTTGCGTCCGATCCGAAATTCAAGTTGGCCGCTGGCAGCCATTTTGTACAAAATTAGGTGCAATCAGATTTTTGCGCAGAACTTCCATATGAAAGCGCTGATTTGAATAATTTTTTTGTATGAATGTTTAGTACCATGGGATACATCACATATAATACAGTTTTTTTTCTTGTGCTTAAATTATGCAAATTAGACTAACTTTGATGTTTTTTGGTGCTACTTTCAGCACTATAAGAGCAAATGCCAATATGGCTCGGGCTAGAGGCCGTATTTATGAAAGGATCTTTACGAAACTTCTTGAATACCTTTGGTATCACCGTGGGACGAGAATGAGTGTTTTGGGGTCCAGTCCGCGATTCAAGATGGCCGATGGCAGCCATTTTGTACAAAATTAGGTGCAATCAGATTTTTGCACAGAACTTCCATATGGAAGCGCTGATTTGAATAATTTTTTGTGTGCATGTTTAGTACCATGGGATACATCACATACAATACAGGTTTTTTTCTCGTGCAGAAATTATGCAAATTAGACTAACTTTGATGTTTTTTGGTGCTACTTTCAGCACTATAAGAGCAAATGCCAATATGGCTCGGGCTAGAGGCCGTATTTATGAAAGGATCTTTACGAAACTTCTTGAATACCTTTGGTATCACCGTGGGACGAGAATGAGTGTTTTGGGGTCCAGTCCGCGATTCAAGATGGCCGATGGCAGCCATTTTGTACAAAATTAGGTGCAATCAGATTTTTGCACAGAACTTCCATATGGAAGCGCTGATTTGAATAATTTTTTGTGTGCATGTTTAGTACCATGGGATACATCACATACAATACAGGTTTTTTTCTCGTGCAGAAATTATGCAAATTAGATGAACTTTGATTTTTAGCTCAACTTTGGCGAAGCCAAATTTGAGCTTATGCCATGACCAGTCGTCCGTCTGTCCCTCAACAATTCAATATGGCTCAGGCTAGAGGCCGTTTTCATGAACCGATCTTTACGAAACTTCTTGGGTACCTTTGTTGTGACCGAGGGACGAGAACGAGTGTTTTGGGGTCCGATCCGAAATTCAAGTTGGTCGCTGGCAGCCATTTTGTACAGACTTAGGTGAAATCAGATTTTTGCACAGAACTTCCATATGAAAGCGCTGATTTGAATAATTTTTGTATGAATGTTTAGTACCATGGGATACATCACATATAGTATGGGTTACTTTCAGCACTGTAAGAGCAAATGCCAATACGGCCCGGGCTAGAGGACGTATTTATAAACCGATCTTTACGAAACTTCTTGGATACCTTTGGTATCACTGTGGGACGAGAACGATTGTTTTTGGGTGCTGTCTGAAATTCAAGATGGCTGATGGCAGCCATTTTGTACAAAATTAGGTGCAATCAGATTTTTGCACAGAACTTACATATGAAAGTGCTGATTTGAAAAATTTTGTGTGTGAATGTTTAGTACCATGGGATACATCACATATAATACAGGTTTTTTTCTCGTGCAAAAATTATGCAAATTGGATGAACTTTGCTTTTTTTCAGTGCTACTTACACACAATAAGTACACATGTCAATACGGCTCAGGCTAGAGGCTAAATTTATCAACCGATCTTCACGAAACTTCTTGGGTACCTCTGTTATCACCTTGGGACGAGAACGAGTGTTTCTGAGTGTGGTCCAAAATTTCTGAGTGCGGTCCAAAATTCAAGATGGCTGCCTGTGGCCATTTTGTACCGAAATTTGGTCTTATCAGTTTTTTGTATGCAACTTCTATACAGCTCAGACTAGAGGTCGTATTTATGAACCGATCTTTACGAAACTTCTTGGGTACCTTTGTTATCACCGTGGGATGAGAACGAGTGTTTTTTTGGATGTGGTCCAAAATTCAAGATGGCCCCCACAGCCATTTTGTACCAAAATTAGTGCAATCAGTCTTTTGTACAGAACTTCTGTATGAAAGTTCTGATTTGAATAAATTTTTGTAGAATGTTTAGTAAAATGGAATACATCACATACAGTACGGGTTTTTTTCTCGTGCAGAAATTATGCAAATTAGATGAATTTTGATTTATTTAGTGCTACTTATACACTGTAAGTGTACATGTTAATACGGCTCGGGCTAGAGGCTGTATTTATCAACCGATCTTCACGAAACTTCTTGGGTACCTTTGTTATCACCTTAGGACGAGAACGAGTGTTTCTGAGTGCAGTCCAAAATTCAAGATGACTGCCAGTGGCCATTTTGTACCGAAATTAGGTCCAATCAATTTTTTGTCACAACTTGTATACAGCTCATATTTATGAACTGATCTTCACGAAACGTCTTGGGTTGGGTACCTTTGTTTTCACCTTGGGACAGGAATGAGTGTATTTTGGGGTGCCTTTGTTATCACTGTGCTATGAGAACAAATATTTTGGGGTTCAGTCAGACCCACTCTGGGACTCAAAGATTTCTTTTCTAGTTTAGCATCTGACTGTCACCCAACTTTACAATACTTTACCTATGCATTTGTTACAGGCAACGGTCAGTATTTATGTACAGACCGTTACAATACTTTATATGTACCTTTGTTATCAGGTCATTACCTAGATCTTTGTCATTGCTGTGTCGAATACTGTACACGTACATGTCTTGACAAGTTGAGCTACAGTGTCATTGACACTTTCATTTCAGTTCTACTTACATATTGAAAGTACTGCTCAGGCTAGAGTCTGTATTTTTGAACCGATCTTCACAAAACGTCTTGGGTACCTTTGTTATCACCTTGAGATGAGAACGAGTGTTTCTGGGAGTGCTCTAAAATTCAAGATGGCCGCCAGTGGCCATTTTGTACCGAAATTAGGTCTAATCAGTTTTTTGTACACAACTTCTATATGGCTCAGGTTAGAGGCCGTATTTATGAACCGATCTTTACGAAACTTCTTGGGTACCTTTGTTATCACCGTGGGATGAGAACGAGTGTTTTTGGGTGTGGTTCGAAATTCAAGATGGCCACCAGCAGCCATTTTGTACCAAAATTAGTGCAATCAGTCTTTTGTACAGAACTTCTGTATGAAAGTTCTGATTTTAAATAAATTTTTGTATGAATGTTTAGAAACATGGAATACATCACATATAGTACAGGTTTTTTTCTCAGGCAGAAATTATGAAAATTAGATGAACTTTGATTTATTCAGTGCTACTTATACACAGAAAGTGCACATGTCAATACGGCTCGGGCTAGAGGCTGTATTTATGAACCGATCTTCACAAAACTTCTTGGGTACCTTTGTTATCACCTTGGGACGAGAACAAGTGTTTCTGAATGCGGTCCAAAATTCAAGATGACTGCCAGTGGCCATTTTGTACGGAAATTAGGTGCAATCAGTTTTTTGTCACAACTTCTATACAGCTTGTATTTATGAACTGATCTTCATGAAACTTCTTGGGTACCTTTGTTTTCACCTTGGGACAGGAACAAGTGTGTTTTGGGGTGCCTTTGTTATCACTGCTATCAGAACAAATATTTTGGGGTTCAGTCAGACCCACTCTGGGACTCAAAGATTTTTTTCTAGTTTAGCATCTGACTGTCACCCACCTTTACAATACTTTACCTATACATTTGTTACAGGCTACAGTCAGTATTTATGTACAGACCGTTAAAATACTTTATATGTACCTTTGCTATCAGGTCATTACCTAGATGTTTGTCATTGCTGTGTCACCTACTATACATGTACATGTCTTAACAAGTTGAGTTACAGTGTCATTGACACTTTCATTACAGCTTATTATGCTCCCGACTTGGTCGGAGGGGGTATCTAGTGGAGAGCTGCATACGTTCATGCGTAACACAAATGTGTCTGTCCAACATAGTTGCTGCTCTAGCACGGTCATTATTTGTCGGATTCAAATAATTTTTGCCTCGTACGTTCGTGCACAATGCAAATGTGTCCGTCCAACATATTTGCTGCTCTAGCACGGTCATTATTTGTCAGATTCAAATAATAATTTTTACCATGCTTGTCCATTAACATGGGGGAATGGATCCTACAGCAGAATTAACATCTTTGCCTAAACATTTACAGAGTTATTTTCCCTTGTTTAACTTAGGGGATTATTATTGAAAAATGTGTCCGTCTAACATATTTGCTGCTCTAGCTCTGTCATCATACGTTGAATTCAAATAATTTTTACCATTCTTGGTCCTCAGCATGGGGGAACAGATCCTACAGTAGAATTAATATCTTCGCATGAGCATTTACAGTGTTATTTGCCCTTGTTTAACTTAGGGGATGATTGAAAAATGTGTCCGTCCAACATATTTGCTGCTCTAGCTCTGTCATCATACGTTGGATTGAAATAATTTTTGCCATGCTTGTTTATATTAGTACAGATTGCTGCAGGCACATGTCATGCTTTTGATGGCATAATGCTATTCATGGTATTGCAGGAGGGGGCATATGCCATGCTTCGCGATGCTCTTGTTTTTATTGGCTATTGAGGTTTTACCTGTCCCAATTACTCGACAAGATCAACAATGAACATAAATCAGCCTATCTTATGGGAGATTTTGATCTTAACTTGCTTAACTTTAATAATCATTCTAAAATGAGTCAATATGTAAACAGCGTGTTTAGTGCAGGATTCCTCTTGGTTATTACAAAACTGACTGGAGTCTCCAACTATTTGGCAGTGTTAACCATATTCTGTGTAATC